>OX438803.1:13979133-15179133 GCA_949316475.1 Hypomecis punctinalis | reverse complement strand
TACTGCTGCGTCCCGCACCGGAACTGCGGCCGCTTTTAAGCGATTTTTTTCCATCCACGCAAATTATTAAAATTACCGTAAATAGTGTTATAATGAGTCGTTTTTTCATTGTCACTACATATAATGTCTTCCACAAATTTAGAGCGCACTGATGATTAATCCTTTAACACTTTAAAGTATCATTTACGTGTAAAAAAGAACGTTAACACGATGCGATCGTCTGACACATTCTGTTTCTCGAACAATGAGTTAAGTGGATGGGGTCAAATTACTCTGATCGCCCACCCTACTGCGCACTACGGTAACCGAAGTACGATGACAACGGTCGCTATGTAATCGCCACTTAGGTATGTTGTAGCTAGCTAAGGAATAAGGTCGAACCTTCGTGTCTACCAAGGTTAATGCTGTAAGAAAATCAATAAATAGGTATACAAGGGGTGCCAGCAACCAAACAAATACCTACCAGGGAAAGTTATGAAGACCCTTAGATGTAGTTCAAAAGGAGGTTTGCTGACGCGCTAATTTATAAAACGATTTCTATAACATTTAGCAAGATTGTATAGTACCTACACCTATAGGTATATAGTATAATCCTACATGGTTATCTAAAACTGGTGAGCTGAGTCGAAAGGAGGTGATTCAGACCATCGTTGTCAGGAGGTGATCATCGTGAATAACTTTTACTATGGGCCCAAACCGAAATAAAAAAAAATATTAAACTCGATTCAGAGTTGCAGTTTTGCGAGTATAAAATAAACCAAATCGGTCAAGGCAACAGCGAAGCGAGATAGTCGACTTATGATAAATAAAAATTCAGAGAGATGTGTCACGAGGTCTACTGTTCGGAGAACATTTTTTCACAAATTCCTTTAGATTTTCCCCTGCGCGGAATATTTGTGGAATTTTTGTCCATATACGAAAATAATCGGCCAAGTGCGAGTCGGACTCGCGCAGGAAGTATTCCGTATCATTTTAATTTAATTATTTATTTTTTAAGGAAATATACAATTTATTATTCTGTGAAAATTTTAAACATCTTCCTGGTGTCGTTATTAATATCGACCAAAAAAATCACGCTACTTTTATACCCCCTTAAATATTTATTTTATTTTAAATTAATTATTTGTTTTTGAAGTAAATATTTAAATAAATATTCTGTGAATATTTAAAGGATGATTACCTGTCACCGTTATTAATATCGAGCGAAAAATGGCTAAAAGTTCAGGTTTGTTGTATGGGAGCCACCCTTAAACATATTTTTCATCACATCGATTCGAAAAGGACTACTTGGTTCGCATTTAAGTGCGTGCAAATGTGGTGTTTTCTATAAGGAACTTTATAAGTGCGCCGGAATTTTCTTTGCCGCGCACTTTTTGAATTTGGAACAAATAAGTGCGACGGAATGATCTTTGAATTTGGAAGTATTTGTACCTAATGTTAGTGTTCAGCGCCAAGAAAATGAATGTAAATATACTTAAGTTTTTATTTGTTTTATTATTAGATACTATTTAATTTCAATTTAGTTGTTACTCTACGTTTTATTAAATAATAATAAATATGAGGCGCCTTTTATTTTCTCATAGAGGTGATGAAAAGTAGAGTGTACCACTCGGGCGCAAAATATATTTTTGGCTCGGGCGACGTACTTTGAATCCCTCGCTACGTTCAGGATTCAAAAAACCACCCTCGCCGTAAAAATATTATTTTGCTCCTACTATTTTCTGTTCTTAGTATTTATTGTTATATCAGCAACATAAATACTTCATCTATGATAAACGTTCTAGCTATCACGGTTCATGAGATAAACAGCCTGGTGACAGACAGATGGACGGACAGCGGAGTCTTAGTAATAGGGTTCCGTTTCTACTCTTTGGGTGCGGAACCCTAAAAATGCTTTGAGTATACTAAAATAAATCACAGCAATAATAAAACACCATAAATTAAAGGGTTTTAGAACAATTTTACGTAATTACTTATAGTATTTTATTCTTGTCCCCTGATTTCGAACATAGGTGGAAAATCCACTTTGTAACTGTTATTTTAGAAAAGTTACAGTACTTGTACCTACTATTTAGTGTTATTTGCTTTCCTGACAATATTATTTTTAAGTTGAGAAAGATGATTTCGTTACTTCCATATTGTTTGGTTACATAATTGGTTATGGGGATCTAGATAGTTACTATACTTCAATGGTTACAAAATGGACGCACAAGGGCGAAATACATATTATGTGATTGCTCATTATAAATATAATACCTACCTACTGCTTCTCTGACATCTTTTTAGTTATATTGATGTATTTTTTTCGAAAAATATGTAATAATAATTAAATATTATATATCCAGGTCAAGTCTTAAGTTAACTGGATTTTATTGGTGCAGGTTTTATCAACTTTTTGTGCCTATGTAATTTGAATTTTTTTCTTTGGTTATGAAAAAGTAGCAAGGTAAAAACTTGACATAGGTACATACTGTTTGTAAAAAATTATTTCTTTTAATGTACCTATGTGTTATTCTATACCAACTCTATTAACAAGAAATTATACGATGTCTGGACAAATAAAGGCTTCTCTTTGAGTACTGAACTTATCGATGTCAGAATGAGCCATTAGGATGGTGATGAGCAAACTTTGCATATATTGTGAACTAAGTTTTAAATCTCTATTACGTTACCGAACTATTCCATTTTTTGCTGTCCTACTTTTAAAAAATGTAAAATATTTTTTATTTTTATATATTTAAGACATAATACATTATTTTTAATTACAGTTTATGTTAAATTGTACTATTTAAATTTAATTTGTAGTAAAAAAATATTCGTAGACTTAAAAATCAAAAATTGTCAAGAGTTGCATACAAAAAGTTACAAAATGGATCAAATTGAAACCATATTGAAACATTCACTTCAATGGAAACATTATATTCTACACGATTTTGAGATATTCTACACGAGTTTATATTGTCATCGCTTTCAGCTACATTAAAAAAGTAACAAAACGGCAGTGTAACGAGGTACCTTGTTCCACAAAATTCATTATTTTTATGTTAATAGCAAAAAATATGTGTTTTCGTATATATTTCAAGAAAGATAAAAGTTCTGATAAAGGTCTTAAAATTACTTATATTTTTTCCAAATTTCTCCATTTTGTAACCGGGACGTTTTTCTGTAAAAAAGGCCAAATAACATTCAAAATTAGCATCAATACATACACCTGATACAATTCGACATTGAGAAATGCATGTTACGTGCGGCGTCATACTGAAAAAAAAACATAAATCTTAACAGTCAGTTGTCATGTTACGTCATTCATTCGTTTGTCAAACGATAAATCAAATCAAATCAAATTGCCAGCTAACCATTTGTGAGAACGAAATAAATTAAAAATTGTTATATTAAATATGATTTTGATGGTAATTTATAGCAAAGTAAAGTCAGTAAATTGAAATTATCTATTTCTAAATCATGTATACTTGAAAACTTCAATATGGATACATTCATTTTAGTAAAATGATTGAAACTTTAATTTCAACACTAAAACATGACGAATTCGGTTTTGTGATCAAATAATAAAAAATAGACTGTTGAAAATGTCTGAAAGAAAGGGCACAAAAGCTTTAGAGCTATGGTGCAAAAGGTTAATCAAAGATTGCCCTGATATCCAGATAGAAAATATGACCACATCTTGGAGAAATGGAATGGCTTTTTGTGCTTTGGTACACCACTTCCGACCTGACCTAATGTAAGTAAAACCAACTTATTTCACTACATGATTGCCTAATGATGGGTTAAATCATAAAATAGCCTTTCAGTTGAACTCACTTTGACAGCATAAAGATACTTCAACTCTATTCCAGCACGGGTAGCATGGCAAAGAGACAAATTGTCATTCCACCAATATATCCCCTCGAAGAGGAAATAAAGTACCTATGGATTGACAATGACAACTAACATTAAAAGTGGATCAAATGGTTTTTCTCCCTTTGCCATGCTACCTGTGCTTTATGAGTTTATAGTTTCTGATGAAATGTTCTTGGTTTTGTTGTAGTACATTATAAAGTCACATTCCTCATTACTAAAATTCTTCAAAAACCATGTTTTGACTTGTTGAATTCATGATAAAATATGCAAATAAAAAGTCAATTTAGTTAGGTATAATGTATGTCATTAATCTAGTTACAACACAGGTGTCAATTTTTGGTGAGCGCTTGGTAAAACTGATATATCCCCTGACTTCTGCCCTTTGTTGAAAACATCAAAAAAGTTTCGTGCTTTCTGTGCTAGAGTAATATTTCCTTTATTCACTAATATACATATACCTTTTCAAAAAATTACTCTTATTTCTATTTCTTAACTATTAGGTTGTCCACCCATAGGCCTCCTCTAGAATTTGCCAGAGTTCCCTATCTCTGGCTTTTCTGCGCTGCCTTGGCAGCAGGTCGTCATCCCACCATTTTTTGAGGTTGTCCCCTGAATCGCTTCCTGTCTCTTGGGTACCAGCATGACCTCTTTGGTCCATTTATCTTTTTTGCTTCTCAGTACATGCCCAACCCAATGCCAATTTAATTTTTTTATTACAGTAAAAGCTCCTTATTCGCGCTTCCTTTATTCGCGTTTTCACTATTCGCGGATTAAAAAATTGCGACCCAATTTCTATATTCGCGACTAAAAATTTTTTTATTCGCGGATCTAATTAGAACATACATAATAATAAAATTATTCCAATAGGTATCCATCCCAATATCCTAGTAAAATAGATCTTATTACATGTTTGCCTAAAGTATGTTGTTAAATGAGCCGAGGCCTTTGACACAAGCCGCCTTCGCCGCGATCGGTGATTTTGAGAATGTAAACAAACATAATGAAAGCAACCTTATGACTAAATAAATAAACTATATTTTTAAATGTTGTTGTTCCGTTTATAGTAAAAGCCGCTTTGCGTGTTTTATTGTTTCGTCTTTCACATTCGTTACAAAAATTGTGATCGAGTAACACTTCTACTGCACTCTTCCTAGTTTAAAATGTCAACTAAAAAAAAATGAGAAACGAGTTTCGACACAAAAAAAATCTGTGTTACCGCTTAAGGTGAAAATAGAAATGCTTGATCGTTTATGCCCTGGAGAGTCATTTGCATCCATATCACGCTCATTCAATGTCAACGAATCAACTGTACGATCGATAAAAAATCCGAAGATAAATTAAGGTCGTCTGTAGCTTCAACTTCACTGTTAGCGAAAATTGTTCGTGATGCAGCAATAGAAAAATGGAAGTGGCGTTGTCATTATGGATCGAAGACCGCAACCAACAAGCCATTGCCTAAGCCTTAAGATAATTAATTAAAATGTTCAAAAACTTCAATGAAATTATTTTTTTATGTATTTGTTTTTTTTTTTATTTTGTCACCTAGGAACGTATCCCCTATAATCCCATATAAATAACCATTCTGTATTCACGGTTTCTGTATTCGCGGCATATTTATGGAACATATACCCCGCGAATAAAGAGCTTTTACTGTATTTGGCTTATCTCTGCTACGCCAGTGGCCTTTCGGATTCGGAGAGCCAAAACAATTAACAATATTTTTTTTCAGTGACATGTCAGCATTGAATCCCGAAAATATATATGAAAATAATCAGTTAGCATTTAGTGTTGCTGAAAAACATTTGGGTATCCCAGCTCTTCTGGACCCCGAAGATATGGTTGAGAATGATGTGCCAGACCGACTGTCAGTATTAACTTACTTGTCACAATTCTATCAGAGGCTTGGTCATACTGGTAATGTTTTTGTTTGATTAATGATAAATGCGCTTTAGCTACAGTACATTTTTACAATTCTGTTGCAATAGGTGGTGGTGTAATGTAGATTTCCAACATCAGGAGCCATACACAGATTTTCAGAGTAAAAATAATTGCATAAGTTCATTTTTTACATGTTTGTAATGAAAGTTTTATATTGTGGTGGCTGGTGGCACCAAAAATAGCTGCTGATTCTATCTTTGTTAAACTTTAATTCTGCACACTAAACTATTGCAACAGACAAAATAAAATCTGTAAAATCATCTGTACATGTACATTTATTCCGCAAAATTATTTAATATAATATTAAGATACCTTTATAAATTTTACTTTACTTCGACAGTGAACACAAAAGTATCAGAAAGTGAGTCAAAATCATCAAAAACTACAACAGAATCTTCACAGCCCACAGTATGTATTCAAATTCTTGCAAATATGTTCTGAATAACTTTCTATTTCAGTTGTGTGTAATGTTTGCAAAAAATCTTTTGTTAATGTTTTGCTGTAATTTCTTCATAGCATGTGTCTCAAACTTTCCTTACCCCTTCGTAGGCACCAATAAAGTTTGGCCGGACTGGTTTAGACAAATGCACGGCATGCGGCCTGCCTGTCTACTTGGCACAGCGCCTCATGGTGTCCCACAAACTATACCACAGGAGATGTTTCCGATGCTCAAAGTGTTCTGGACATTTAAACCCCAAAAATTACCACATAATCGAAGGATCTGAATTTTCATGTGATAGTTGTAAGAATGAAATGACATTGTTCAAATATCTCAATAATAATGATCATGATCAAATGGGAATGTTAGCTTTCGGTGATAACAAAGCCGATGCTGACATAGATGTATCCCGGAAAGAAGTAGTTAGTCCCAAACAAAAGACAAGGCCAACATCAATTTTAGGTGAGTGTGTAATAATATTGCCAAATATTGATAATGATGATTACTATTTTTTTATTATAATTTAAGCCTAGAGCACTGGTTTAGTAACTAAATTTTAGGTATGGGATATGATAGCTGTTACCTATTGCTTCATTGTGTTGTATGTTCCTTCACTCTGATTAATTTTAAATCTGTGTGATTTTTACAACCTGTCCTTTTCTTTATTCATTTCTGAAATTAAATTAGTCTTTTGCTCTGTAAAATAAGGTATGTAAGGTCCACTTTTACTAACATTGCTCCATGATATACCTCAAATATTCCAAGGAACTAAATGTTACGCATCATAATCTGTAACATAATATAATAGAAGTTATGTGACATGTCACAGAGCAATGTTACTAATGTTTTCTTGTTGAACAACTCAGAGTTGCACTTTAAAATAGGTAACTTTGTCATAGTACTTGACTAGCTGAATGCTCGCGGTTTCTAATACACAAAATCAAATCTGAAATTTAATCAATGAAACTGCTATTTTCTCGATCTTATATACTATTTGGGAATAAAATGTATAATGCTTTTTTTAATTTTAATGCTTTACAATACTGCATAAAAGTAGGTACCATAGTTTATTTAACATTTATATGCATGTGACTTTTTTCAAACTAAGAGATATTATTTTGTTTTGGCATCAATAGCAAAAAGTTTCAAACACCAATGTTTTAGATGACTCATAAATTACTAATATTAAGAGATACAATTAATTATAACATGTTTATATTCTACAGAAAAAATAAATATGTTTGAGAAGAATGACAAAGAAAGCGGTATCAATAGCAGAGGTTCAAATCTATCAATGACAGACAGCATTAATAATACTACATATAAAGAATTAAGCGGGATTGAAGGATCGCAAAAAGATCTTGATAAAAAAGAAACTTCTGATGATATTCACATGAGTTTAGAAATTAGTAACTTAGTGCCCAAAAACATTCCAGAAAAGGTGTATAAAAGTAATCTAGATAAGTTCAATTTCCTACAGACACAATTATCAGGTAATTCCTTACTAGAGATAGATAAAAGTAATGCACAAAATATAGAAGAAAATGACAAAGTGCTCAAAGATGAAGACTGTATTAAAAATAAACACGAAAGCTCTAACGAAAAACGCGATGAGAATGGAGATGCTTTCAAAACCGATATTAAAGAAGATATTGCTGTAAAAGAAGAAACCAACATAACAGATGATATAAGGATTTCAAAGATACCTATTACAATTAATTCTACCGCGGTCAATGAAACTTTCGACGATAGCATAAAAACTGACGATCTTCCAATCGATAACCTCTCGATAGCGGAGAATAAAGTGCCTTCAGACGATGTTGTAACATCAAAGTCTTCACCTACAAACGATCATGCAGTGGCTGAAATTAATTCATCTATGGATGATACAAACAAAACTTCAGAAGTAACAATAAGTGTTCCTCCTAGAAGGAAAAAGCAAAATGCAACTGGAAAATCGCCAACAACAGCAGTTAAAAAAGAAGAGCCTAAAATGGGATCCAAAGAATATCCCGATCATTTGAATCCATTTTCTGATGATGAAGAAGAAGTAAGAAAATAAATATGTTAGTTTATTAGCTTCTAGGTTTTAGTAATAAATACTATTGAATTGTATTCGTAATTTTAGGAAGAGCAATCAAAGCAGAGCGCTAAGAAAGAAAGCACAAATCCTTTCGGTAGCACAGATGAAGAAGATGATGAAGTGCCTCCGATACAGCCGCCGCCTAAAGTACCCGGGATCGATACTTCAACACCAGTGTGAGTAAAACTTTGTTAGCGATTTTCAGTTAACTTAAAACGATTGCAAATGGCTAGAATACTGGTATTTATACATTAATAATGCCTATTGACATTGTTTTCCTGTTCAATTTGTTACAGTAAAAGACTCATCGCTGTAAATCCTTTCTGGTCCGATGGTGAAGAACCATCCACAGATGAAGAAGAAGAAGAACATAGCAGAAGGTATATTGCTGTCTATTAGTTTGTATAATAATTGACCACTAGATTTTTTTTTCCATATCATCATCGTCGTCAGAGTACGTGTGTAAGTCGAAAAGTACCTAGACCAGTTTAAGGCATTTGGGGCATACCCATCTTTAGAACAGTGTAGTTTTTTTGGGGGAGAAACAAGAACAAAAACGTCCAGCCTTTATTTATCCATAAATTACATAAAAGGGAGGTTGAGAAAACATGTAAACAAAATAACAAGTAAACATGTGAATACCTTAACAAGGAACTTAGCCTCGCTGAATGTCCCTGATCACATTTACCCCTTTCGGCGTACACCCTTTGCGAATAACCGTGTATGGTTGATTCAGTTCGAAGGGCACATATTCGTCGTTGGCGACGAGTACGCCGAACCTGGTGGGCAGCGCGGCGCGGCGCCGCAAGCCTCGCGCGCCGCTGCCGCCCGTGCTCACGGTGAGCGAAGCGCCGCGCTCCCACGACACCTCCATGGATGACGTCGCCAGCATATCGTCGCTCAGCTCCTTCAACTCTACTGCGCATTCTGATCAGGTACTTTAACTTACTATTTTTAGGGTTCCGTACCTTAAAAGGAAAAAACGAAACCCTTATAGGATCACTTTGTTGTCCGTCTGTCCGTATCTCAAGACTCTTTATCTCGGGAATGCGTAAAGATATCGAGTTGAAATTTAAACTATATACCTATAGTCTCTTGTATATCTATAGTCTCTTGCAGTTGTGTACAAGAAAAACTTCTCAGTTATCGTACAAAAAAGTTAGAGCCGTATATGTCGTAAAAAACTGCATATTTCGACACTCTCAAAAATCAAAACCTTAGGGTACTTCCCGTTGACATAGAACTATGAAATTGGCGAAAAGCATTGTCTCAGAGTACATATATAGGAATAAATCTGAAAACTATGTATTTTTATTTAAATCACAATAAAAATAGGACCAAGATTCACAAAATATGGGTTCAAAATTTAAAGTGAGTAAATCGTATCATGTAAGGTATCATATATAAGAGCTTCATTATCACATGCTAAGACAAGTTTAAAATTATTTTAACAATGTGTAATTTTCGATGTATGACGAGAAAAGTGAAAAAAACATCGTATTTCAACAATTTACTTCCCAATTTTGTGAAATTATCTGGATTTGTACGGAACTCTCGGTGTTCGAGCCTGACTCACACTTGTCCAGTTTTTTATTTTATTTAGGTATTTAATTTAGAAGAAGCGAACAAGAAGGGAATACGTAGAAAGTTACCGACATATCCCAGCGGATTGGCAAGTTCAAATAGCAGTGGGCAGGTCACATATCACGGAGAATTGACGACCGGTCTTATTATTGGGAGATCTATAAGGAGAGGCGTATGTGCAACAGTGGACGTCCAATGGCTGAAACGACGATGATGACTTTAATTTACTTGTCGTATATGCCGAATCAAATTATTGGCGTCTGTGAACACGAGGCGAATGGTTGCGCAGTAGCAGTATATTCATATGCTAGCGGCGCAAGAGAGATGTGCACAGCTTGTAGCTGACTCATCGACAGTGTTTTTTTAATCTTAATAATTCTAGATCCAGATTTTAACTTAAACCATGTATTTCTTTCAGACGATCTAAAAACTTAGGCATTTATGATATAGAACTCGATGTGCGAGCCTTACTCGCACTACAGGCAATTGGTTAATTTAACGGGCTAAAATATGACAGCTGTGTTTTACAAGCGATCACGTTTGACCGTATGAAACAATGTACTTTCTACTCACACCTACAGGGAAAGTCTTGTCGCTTTTATGAATCATTAACCACGCACCTAGTTGTAGATAAACAAACGATTGTGAAATTGTGAGGCCTCAGACGGTTAAAGATTATCTCGATTCGAGTACATTCGTGTGAGCAATCTTTAACGGGTAAAAATATAGGTACATGTGGTACCGACTGAATCGGCCAATAGAATGTAAAGAAAAGGAAAAAATACCGCGAGAATGTTTATGTCAATTTTGTAGTACGTACAATCTTCTAAATTATAAAATGCAGTATAGATGTAAACGGCAATGGTGAATACGATGAATCAGAATGATACAAAGCCATGAGGAGTGGCTCCACAATGAGCAAAATCCATTCAGATCACGGATGTTGTTACATTTATTCTTTATTTAGCTTTTGCAATATCGTTATGTTGATTGGACACAAACTTGTACGCGATTTGAATGTTTTATTACCATATAGCCGAATATTTTGACGTGTAGATCTAACACTTTACTATGCGTCTAATCAGCCTGTCTGTACCCACTGAGTTTAGGCATCCTTTTGTTTATTTCAATCCTTTCCTATGCTGCTAGAACTATTCATCCACTTTGTGACAACTCTGACAATGTTTTTCGACTACCAAAAGACGTAGTTCTAGATCGATCAAGGGTACCAGATACCACAAATGATTCCATCTTGATGTGCCTTTTACTACGGGTATACTGAGCGTCACACAAATCGACGGATGGGAAGTTATGCGCAGAGGACTGCGCAAAAGCCGAAATATAGGCATTCGCGGGAGCCAGAGAGACTAGACGCCGGGGCACACCCGCCCGCCAACCTCGTGCCGTCGACGTACTACACGCAGCGTCGGAACTGTGCACACATGCGCAATAATTAGCCAATCACGGCGAAGTGTCATCTGCGGCTAATATCTCATCTGCCAATTTGTGTGGCGCTCAGTATACCTACCACACCCGCTAAGTAAAAAGCGCCTTAATAGTTTCATTAATGACTTATCTAGGGTCTCAGAGCAATTAAAAAAATCCGGAGGGAACGTCGTTGAACAGTCAAGTGAAGCCGGTTTTTTATACATGTGTGAGTGCTTCGCTATTGCGCCGCCATAGTTTGATTGACAAGCCAAGGCGTAGTTTCATAGTTGCCTGGATGTGTGTGTAATTGTCTGTACACGATGAGGCGTAGTTTTGGTTGGCTTCACTTGTTTGTTCACAACATTCTCTCTCTAGGGTACCTACTATTTCCTTTCTAATTTAGCTTAGTCATAATACATCGAATACTTTTTTGAATTTTTAAGGAACACAATTACTAATAACTACAGCAAACTTTTCTTTTTCCCTATCAATAGAAAAGTTACGAGAAGTCAACGCCCAGGATGAAAAAACGGTTGGCACCGACGCCTCCAGAAAGCGTTTCTGGATATGGCGGTTCCATCGAGAAAGGCATCGACTCAGCTGGCACTAAGACGCCTGGATTCGATGGTAACTTTATTTTTTACTAGCTTTTACTCGCGGCTTCTCACAGGATCCTATAATTTCTTCGGGATGAAAAGTAGCCTATGTCACTTTGCCGTCTTTAAACCATATCCATGCAAAAAATCTAGTAGATTGGTTGCGATTTTAAAGAGTAACGAACGAGCAAACTTTCGGGTTTATATTATTGAAGAAGATTTACGGGCTAGTTGTCTTTGTACTGTACCAGCCATTTTAATAGTCCACTGCAGGACGTAGGCCTACCCACGAAGGGTGATTGGGCCATATCCACCACGCGTACGCCATCGAATTTCTTCTACGGACGTTTGCAGGTTGCCTCACGATGTTTTCCTTCACCGAAAAGCCAATTATGTGAAATTCCGTACATAAGTTCCAAAGAAACTCATTGGTACGGGATCGGGATTTGAACCCACGACCTCACGATTGCAGGTCGGGTGTTACTACCACTAGACCACCACGGCTTATAGTTGTCTTTAATAAAAACAAAATAACAGGGCTTCAACATTCCTTTAAGGCAAATGCAAAAATGGCTGGGCAAAATTCAACACGGGTAACTGGCGGCAAATACGTAAATCCGCCACTACGATTACAGAGTTGTACCTCTATGTAAAGTAACCTAGTACCTACATCACTTTATAGTTTTAGATGTTAATTTTACAGCGATTCAAATAATGTCTATAGATGTTATTTAACTCGTGTGCCTTGGCCACGATTAGTCATCCTCATCACAACCATTGTCATATCGTCCGTATTTTAAAAGTCACGTGTCACCTGAGATCACCGGAGAATTCTAAATGTTTGTAATTCTTTTACAATGGTTTAGAAGCGTTAGATTTTACCGGAAATTGTAATGAGTCATCATCACGCTATGACAAAAGGAAAATTGGACTACACGCCGGATGGGCCTGTCATTGAAATTATCCAATGATAATAATCGTCTATTCATTTGTTTAGCTTATATTGCATTAGTCAACTTATTTGCATAACAAGTTAGGGAGTGGAAAATAACGAGTAATAGAAATTATAACATGCTTACGTTATTGTATACACGCAGTAAATAGTAGGTATACTAAAGTATTTTTTCCTAAGTGAACTGTTATAGGTATAAAGATTTCTACCAGCCCGGGACTACATTTATTTCTTTAGAACTAAAGGATGATAAAATCAGTCACAATTCCTGCTGACCAACACATTTGAATGTATGTGTTTGAAATGTGTGAATGAATGAATTCAGATGCGATTGGTGTACTAAAATATTAGCTGTCCTGGTTTAACTTGGGAACCTGTTACCTATATACTCAAAGTGCTTTCAATTGGTAAAAGAAAATGAGTTTTATATCCTACTATTGTGGCGACTGGTGACAAACAAAAAGTCAAATAATTATCTTTATAATATTAGTGTAGTAATAGAAAAATGTTAGGTTCGTATATTTCGCTGAATGCTACTGCTCCACCTGCGTCTTAACGCGTTACGTGTACGAGTATAATCCATAACTCTGCCAATCTTAGGATTTAACGTGTTATAACGTTTGCAACATCTACGCAACGGCTAATAATTTACGAATTAATCACCACTATCAATTATTTTCATTTACTGTCATTATTTTTATGGCGGATTAACCCGTCGTTAGCGGTCAACCTGGTGTACGGATGTATCTGTATCCGGAAGATATGCCAGTAAAAAAATAAAATACGTCATTGGTGTTGATAAGGTTAATAATACGCAGGTTGAACACGCAGTACTCAGCATAAAGAAAGGAATGATGAGTTGACTTGCGCTCTATATTCGTAGGTGGTAAGAAGAAGGGACCGGCGCCCGGGCTGCCGCTGCCAGAGCGGCGCGAGGTGAAGCTGCAGATGTCGCCGGAGCAGCTGCAAGTGCAGCTCGACCTGCTGGAGACGCAGCAGCTCGGCCTCGAGCGCCAGGGCGTGCTCATCGAGCGCATGATCCGCGACAAGTGTGAGGGTAAACGCACTCCATGCACTTATTTGTACAGTAGTCTGCACGCGCACTTATCTAGCGTTCACAGATTATCCTCTGTTGATACCGCATTGATCTTGATACTTACTTCCAATAAATTAGTGTTTCGTTTTTTTTATTCCGTATGGGTCTGAGTTTGACTACATACTGCCTGATGTTAAGCAGATATACGGTCTAGGGTGCAGCACGCTTTTCCAGAAGATACCTATATCATGACAGTATTAATGCGTTATCTAGCCGGGATAATCTGTGACAGTGTATAATACATCTTAGAATAGCGGAATAGACGGTATTTTACTATTTCCTATTTATCTGTAATGTATAGATCTTAACGAATGTTAAGGTCACCAGACTATTTTCAACGTTATCGTCAATACTTCCACTTAGATAACAATAGAGCGGTGATAATGAAACTACTTGAAAAAACGTATTTTGACTGAAATGATTCGGTTTGGTTTAGTATATTTCAAACTTAGAATATTTCAAATGAGCCTCGTGCCATTTGGGGGAAAATGCCATGTCTTATTTGTCACGCATTTTTATATAATATATTATGTACTTACGCCTATATTATAACAGGCGTATTTATGTTAAACGGGAAGCGTTTAACGTTATAACCAACCGGATTTACCAATTTATATGCATAAATAGGTATTTATATAATACAATAGGAAACGTTTGAATACAATTATTCGAGGATCGCCTCTTTGTAAGTACCTACCTATCATACGTTTGCCCTGTGTGTGTGTGCTTGTTGCGAAAGTTTATGCTTGAAACTAAAATTAACTTTATAAATTGAGAATCTATTTATTTAAATGTAATATCTGAAAGAGTGCCCTGTACTTGTAGTACTAATAGTATTATTATTTATTTTGGGCACATATCTCAATAATCATCGATTTCCTTATCATCAAGATCAATTCATCCTACCTGTTGTGAATTGATAACATGAGGCACTACCGCATTTTTGTCATTTTTACCAGATGACGTGGCTGTGTATCATAATAGTAGGTATTTATTTTAACAACAGTTAGGTTTTTAAGATTCATTGAAATAACTTCCTGTACAATACTTGGTGTACTTGTGTTCTATTTTTTAACTAAAAGCAAAATAGACTAGGGCTCTAGAATACACATATCGACACAAAATTGATAGCAAGAGTCCGTCAATCAATAACTTAGTTTAGATGACAGCATGATTAATATTGAATACTAGCTGACCCGGTGAACTTCGTCTTACTATCAGTCATCTGTCAATGACAACTTTTACATGCAGGAACATTTTGTATGGGAAAATGAAACTAATGTTTTTGTTATTTTTCTCGCAACTTTTATAAATTCTCTCACCGTTCAAACCTTCCACAAATATTTCAAGATTTAAATTTTAAGTTATAAATCAAATCGGATCAGCCGTTCTCGAGTTTTAACGAGACTAACAACTACGATTCATTTTTATATAATTACTAGTTTTTACCCGCGGCGTCGCCCGCATACGCAATTTATAGCCTATGTGTTATTCTGATATATAAGCTATATTATTGCAAATTTTCATCTCAATCCGTTCAGTAGTTTTTTGCGTGAAAGAGTAACATACATCCATCCATCCATCCTCACAAACTTTCGCGTTTATAATATTAGTAGGATATATAGATTAAAATTTCCTAAAAGTGGTTTCTGCAAGCATGCTGTATAAGAGAACAATTTATCCATAATAACATTTAAGGTATGTCTGTGGGTACAAAAGAAGTCTTCAACTCCATCCAAATCAAATTTCATTGAACAAATTGGATAAGTGCCAGATTGACACTTACATCGTAGCACTGGGCGATGGAGCTACCATTACATTTTCCAATTACATTTGATTGAGCCCTGTGGAAAATTTTATCTGACCGAACAAACCGAAGGTCTCCGTTTTAACACGACGAATTTGCTTTCATCTGTCCAGATGTGGTGTTCTTACAATCGTGAGGTCGTGGGTACAAATCCCGGTCCCAATGAGTTCTTTGGAACTTATGTACGGAACTTAACACCACTGGATCTTCGGTGAAAGAAAACATCGTGAGGCAACCTGCGCATATGTCACTAGAAGAAATTCGATAGCGTATGTGAATCCACCAACCCGCACTGGGCCAGCGTGGTGGATATGGCCCAACCACTCTTCGTGGTTAGGCCTACGTCATGCAGGACTGTTAAAAAGCTGAGACTAGTACAGTTCAGATGTTGGTTTTCCTCTAAAGGGCGCATTTTTCAATCAATCTTGACGAAACTTGGTACACAGGTTCTATACATATATTGATGGTTTTTTATTTATATATTATATTTATTGATTTTTGATTGAAGGGTATTTCCCTCAAAAAAGGAGGTAAAATTGATGTCGCTCTATTTATCAGCCAATTATGATATTTGGCAAGATTATTTAGTATCTAAATCCAAACAAGTTTTGCAAGTATGACAAATCAGTCAAGAGCGAGTCGAGATGTAGGCTTAAAGAGATTCAGTCAAAGAGATGTGTCGCGAGGTCTACTTTTCGGAGAACTACTAGTTGTATGATTTGGCCAAGGGTCATGATAAACTGGTCAGACCGTATACCGAGAGCTGTCGTTGTTTACAGGCGACGAAGCATCAACGGTGCCGCAAGAGGAAGTTGAAGATTTAGTAATACAGCTCTGCGAACTAGTCAATGAGAAAAATGACCTCTTCAGGAAACAGACGGAATTGATGTACATGTAAGTTTACATTACCTACCCTACCTAACCTACCTATTGCACTCTGGTATTGTTTAAACTACATCGATAAATAAAAGTTATAAATACAGGAGACATTTTTAACAAACATTTTATAGATTCTGAAAAGATACGAGGGGTGACCTAGTGTTATAATATAGTTAACATTGCCAACAAATTGCAAAGTCACGATTTTCGATCGAAAAACATGCCTAATGATAGAAATAATTTTCAAAACTTTTCATGAAAAACTACTTAACTAAACATATCTATCTATCATATATATATACTAGCAACATTTTAAGATACATAAAATTAGTCGTTTAATAAATATCCATATTACATTACTCAAGAAATGTTAAAAACATATCGATGTAACGAAGGAAATAACATCGATAAACATTGCCATTGTTTATTTATCAGATAAATGGTATCCCTAGTAATTTGTGTTATTGATATTTCAGCCGGCGGCAACAGAGATTAGAGCAAGAGCAGGCCGATATCGAGCACGAAATAAGAATAATACAGTCGCGGCCGGCCGTCAACAGAATCGACGCGGATAAGGTAAAAAATCATAGAATAAGAACTAAAGTAATAGAAACCGTACTAAAATAGCAAGAGATAATTATACCATCACTTTATCCCATTTTAAATATGAAATTTAAAAGGTGTTAGAAAAAGATGCATATACACCCGAACTTACGTAATTTCGAAGGGTACAAACTAGCATTGAGCTAACTCGGCTATCCAAATTCAAAAAGGTAAAAAGTAGGAAGGTAATATGATCAGAGGTTTGAACCTTCTGCTGAAACTAGAGGGTTCAAATTTCCGATCATAAAAAAGTGGAACCAAATTTTTAACCATTTTGACATTCCAACTTGTGATGAAGTATGCCGACAGAGATTGCGTTCTTTTTGTTCCACTTACTCTCGCCAAAGAAGATATAATCTCTCGCGTATGCTGTATAACCAGATATGAATCAGACGGCAACATAGTTTCTTTTTCTAGTCATCTTTGGGTACGCAGATGACAGTACAGTCGTGGAGAGCTACACATCCGATGCAAGTACCAGCGGGCCACTAAAAATATAAGTTTGAGGATATCTATAGGCCTGTGCTCAGCAGTAGACGTTCTATGGTTAAAAAGAAAAAAAAACTGTGTTTAATTCAACTCTCATTTATTCTATATCATCCGTACAAATGCTCTCTAGTCGACCATAATATCAATCACTTGGGGGACTCATATGTAATAATTAATTATTTATGTACTACCTTTTTTGAACCAATTTATTGTTTCTTTAGTTAACGTCACTTTGGCGTTGCTATAATTATGTTGACATTTTATATTGTATTATTAAAAATGTATGCATGATAAAACATTTCTTAATTTTATATTTAAAGATTTTTCTATATTTTAACGAACACCATGGGGTTGACTAAAGAGGAAAAACAGGCCCTGAAACTAGCTAAAAAGCTAGAGAAAGAAAGGCTAGTGATCGAAGAATTTAAAATTAATAAACGCAAAGAACTTGAACGAGAGTTGGTAGCTCACGAGATGCATAGGAGTGAGGCTTTCAAGCGAATGTGGGAACTGATATTCACAATAAAAATACCTATATACAAACAAAATATCGAAGTCATGTGCCACACTTTAGATAGAGCCTGTGACAAAAGAGATGATTTATTGAACCGCATCTTTCATTTAAAATATGTTGCAGATAATCAATATCAGCTTTCGATCGCCAATTTTTGTATAACTGTAGATAGCGTGGTCGGCACTTTCCTCGAAGATTTGGAAGCTATGGGTAAACATGCTAAAATTCAAATAGCAAAACTAGTCCAGCAATGGCATGAAGACAAAAATTATATGATAGGATACCAAAAACCCGCCGAAACACATTTAAATCTACTGATTTTCCACGCGCATGATCTAGCCGATTCTCTTGCATGGACAATACGAGGCGAAAACTTTGTAAAAAGGGACGAATGTAACGTTCAATTTAATGCTATACGTGAAGACCTTCGTGCGTTACTCGAGGGCAACTTTACCGCTCTGTGGGAAGAATACACCACCACAGTCAAACGCTATGTAGTCAGTACTTACGAAAACCAGAAACAAGTGCGATTGCTACGTAAGAAACTGAACTTGATGTCTGATATAATCGCTTCACAAGCTAAGAAAATTGTCGCTAATGAGGGTAAGATTAGGCATCTACGAACTGAACTAATAGCGTACGAGTCGGGCACGAAGCAATCCGCATATCGCGCTCGGCGTAATAGTCACAGAAATGCTTGTATTCGATTGAAACAGCGATTTTCCAAAGCCATAGCTAAAGATGAAAGACAGCTAAATAGACTAGTAAACGAGTCGAATGATTCCGTTGAGTATCTACATAGAGCCTGTAATAAGTGTGAAAAAATATTGGAAATGGCAGCCCTGTGCAGAAAATTAGAAAATCGGCGTGAGAAAGTTTTACCTTTTGGTTTAACGATGCCTCACGAATCACAACAAGTGCACATATCGAATGTACGCCAGAGCCGGAGTTTGTCTGAAGAGTCCATGGTCGTCAACGCTATGTCAGCAACATACGGCTTGTCGAGACTTTGGCAACGTATCTCTAAAGCGGAATTGTCGAAAAGAGCTTTATACCGTGAGAAGACTATATTAGAGCGTGAAAATGCTGATTTGATGCGCGAATTAATTAAACGCGATGCCGATAAATTTCGTGTTGACGCGACTCCACATCCTAGACTTTCAAAAGCGTCTGGTATACCCTTAGATCAACCTCATGCAGTTGATGGGAGTTTAGAATTTAGAAAAATTATTAACTACTACTGAATTTATACTTCTGACATTTGGTAGTTGTGGGCAGTAGAGTTTATAATATGTTTATTTATATTTTTTGAATAAATTTAATTATTAATATGAGTAAGTCTTCTTATTGTGTTGACGTGCTAAGCTATTATTCGGTTCGCACAAATCGAATAGCAAAACTAGTCCAGCAATGGCATGAAGACAAAAATTATATGATATGACACCAAAAACCCGCCAAAACACATTTAAATCTACTGATTTTCCACGCGCATGATCTAGCCGATTCTCTTGCATAGACAATACGAGGCCAAAACTTTGTAAAAAGGGATGAATGTAACGTTCAATTTAATGCTATACGTGAAGACCTTTGTGCGTTACTCGAGGGCAACTTTACCGCTCTGTGGGAAGAATACACCACCATAGTCAAACGCTATGTAGGCAGCACTGATGTGCCGATATTTTTTTGAGAAAATGCTCATAGTAAACTGTTTTCACTTTGATATTTTAATGATTAATCACTAAGAAAAACAAATTACTATTTATTGGGTATGTCAAGTGATTGTATTTGTTTATAATGTTGTAGGCGCGAGAGGAGCAGCTGGTATCGCGGCTGGTGGAGATAGTGCGCATGCGCGACGAGTTGGTGCAGCAGCTGGACGCGGAGCGGCGCCGCGAGCGCCAGGAGGACCTCGCCATCGCCGCCTCCATCGCCACCAAGAGAGGTCAGTCTTAACTTGCTTCACTATAATACTAGCTGGACGCGGAGCGGCGCCGCGAGCGCCAGGAGGACCTCGCCATCGCCGCCTCCATCGCCACCAAGAGAGGTCAGTCTTAACTTGCTTCACTATAATACTATCTGGACGCGGAGCGGCGCCGCGAGCGCCAGGAGGACCTCGCCATCGCCGCCTCCATCGCCACCAAGAGAGGTCAGTCGTAACTTGCTTCACTATAATACTAGCTGGACGCGGAGCGGCGCCGCGAGCGCCAGGAGGACCTCGCCATCGCCGCCTCCATCGCCACCAAGAGAGGTCAGTCGTAACTTGCTTCACTATAATACTAGCTGGACGCGGAGCGGCGCCGCGAGCGCCAGGAGGACCTCGCCATCGCATAGCAAGCATAGTGACGCGCACTAAAATGGCACGCTAATATCCGCATTGCTGTCTGCGGGGCAATTCCGTTAGCCGATCTCTTTACTGAAGTGATACGTTATGTTAGCCGATCTCATTTTTCTGACAGTTCCGACAGCTTAAAACTGTCAGAAAAACGAGACAGGTTCAAGAACGGTTCACCTTAGTAACGAGATCGGTTGACAGAATTGTCCCGCTGGTCTTACGCCTTTTCCCAATAAACGGCTAGGAAATTAACAATCAACGAAACTTATTTTTTTTTTACCAAATACTGATGTTAGCCGTAGATAACGAATTTATCAATTTATGCACAAGACGGTGGTCAAGAGTGGACTTATTCGTGATGGTAAAACACTTCAGTTAGTCCTAAACAAAGACAAAGGTTTATTGCTGAGCTATTCTAGCTGTCCTGATCCTAACATAAATCCGCAGGCACTGATTAATACACCATGTATAGCCCGAACCAAACTTGTTGGCGGCTGTGATGTTATCTACAAGCTGCGGATAACCCAATCCTGACTGAAACTCACTTAAGAGCTTGCGCGAGGATTGGGTTATCCGCAGCTTGTAGCTAACTTCACAGACACTAAGTCGTTTGATTCGGCCTATAACAACATTTTATTTAATTCAATGTATTTTTGACCGACGCGTATATTTATACAATTCGACGCGTATATTTTTTTTTTTTATGTATAACCACGCATAACTTTTTTTATAGTGGTCCGATTTCAATATATTTTTTTATTGGAAAGAGGACATTTGGAATTGGTCCCATTTAAATTTTATCGAAATTATGTAAAATCAACGTAGTTTAAAGTCATATTTTTATTTGTTTTTAATTTTATTAGATTTAGGGTCCTTTTGTTAAGCCTTTCCAAGCAATATTGTTCAATGTTTTTTTTTCTTAATGTATATCCTAAAAAGCACAGACCCTGGAGTCTGTGGAGAGTAACAATTAAATTAAAAAAAAAAAAAAAATTATCGAAATCGGCTGAGCCATTTTTGATAAATCAACAATAATGTGTAAAATGCTACATCGATCCGTGCGAAATATTCGCGAATTCTGTACACGGGTGAAGTCGGTCATGCTAATTTTTGCAAAAAATAATCTTGTGTCTTATTCTATTCCAGCTCAAAGGAACAGCGATTCCAACAGTTCATCAATGAAATCTGCTGAATCATCAGCCACAACAGCACCCAAAAAGAACAAAGTAAAGGACAAAGTCAAGAAACAATTTAAGAAGGCGAAACATACGTTAATTCCAAAGAAAAAAGACGATTCCTCTGAACGGAAAGAAGTTAAACAGGACAAAGTGGAAAAAGAAAAGAAATCAAAATAAATCACGATACTATAAAAGTCGAGTGACTGCTTTTTGGAGTTAAGATTTTTTATCGTTTATACAGGGTTATCTGCTTATCCTGTACTAAGCCGAAAGGAGGTGATTAAGGCCATTACGAATAGCTTTAACTATGGGGCCAACTTAAAATTCGAGAAAAAAAACGGCTGTTTCATATATTATGTCGATTCCAAATTGCAAATTTTTATGAAACAACAGATTTTTTTTTCGCCAATTTTGAGTTGTACAGGGTAAGCAGATAACCCTGTATGTTACCGTCTAAGGTTGATGTTTCGGATGATTTTACTTCTTTTTGCAAAGGGGCTTTCTTGTTGCTTGAAGTTTAAAAAGTATATGAGAAAATTTCTTCATGCAAAACTTGATATAAGAAGAATTGAAATCCACCCGTGATGGTAACATAAGTGTAATATACTTTCTTTCATTGGTGTGTATGTAAGTACTTAAAGTACACAAGACTGAAACATTCCACTGAAACGGTACGTATTATTACTAGATATTTTATTAAATCTACTTATATTTTATATTATAATATCGTGCAGTGGCTCGCTTTCGAATTTATTTATGATATTATTTTATTTTACTACTGTTAAATATATTTTACTTTCTACATAAATTAAATTATATCTATTTGTATTTTTAAATATCAAAGTATTTTGTAGTTTAGATAGATCTTATATAAAAATTAGTACTTATATTTTGTTTATTATTTGCTTGTTAGCATAAAAAATAATTATTACGAGGTGGAAATGTATAAGTATTATTGTGATTGTTATAACTTATACATAATAGCTAACGATTTTACTTAAAACAGTTTGCTAAAGCACACGAAAACTAGATGAAGCAGGACCAACTATGTATAATTGTATATCGATATCTTGCGGTGCAATTACTGTACAAAATATTATATTACTTCAATATGGCTATTTTCATCAACCACAATAGACCGAATCAAATTTATTGGCGTCTGTGACGTTAGTTACAAGCTACGCACTAACCCTTTCTTGCATCGCTAACATAATCTATCTTCTTCTTATGTGTAATAAAAATCGGCCAAGTACGAGTCGGAAACGCGCGCGAAAGGTTCCGTACTGTATGGGCCTCCATAATGTTTCAATCATCTAACTGTTACCATTATTAATATCGAGCGAAAAACGACAAAAAATCATGTTTATTGTATGGAAGCTCTATTGTGTTTTTAGTTTGTTGTTATAGCGGCAACAGAAATACATCATCTGAGAAAATTTCAGCTTTCTAGCTATAAGGGTTCATAAGATACAGCCTGGTGACAGACAGACAGACGGACAGCGGAGTCTTAGTGATAGGGTCCCGTTTTTACCCTTTGGGTACGAAACCCTAAAAATCAATCGTCGTTGTTAGTCTCACTAAAACTCGAGAACGGCTGGACCGATTGGGCTAATTTTCGTCTTGCGTGGAAGCTAAGGGAAGGTTTAAACGGTGAGAAAATTCGTAATAGTTGAATTTAATTTAAACATAATGTCCTGCATGTAAAAGTCGTCATTGACAGTTGACATATGGTGAGATGAAGTTCACCGGGTCAGCTAGTTATGAACATATTGCTACTGCGCAACCACTCGTTACGTGTTCACAGACGCCAAGAAGTTTAATTCGGCTTGACGATACAAACTTGAATCGTAAAGATATTTGAAAGTAATTTTACAAAGGTATCTTAAATCAAAGCGACATTAATGGGCCTCGCTTGTTATATAAAAATACATTGAAATATTTGGAATACTTTTCCGTTTCAATGCCGCGTTGTACAAAGAAGCACTGCGACTTAGTTGGATCGGATTATAATGAATACTCAATTTTTAACCAAGATCAATCATTTTGTAAAACTTTAAGAAAAATGTACCTTCCAAAACAGTCAAATTCTCAAAGCTTGTCTTAGATGACTTTCATATAATGTGCCAGATAGTATGTAACTTTAAAGATCTGTCGTTATTTTAAAGCTTATAAGAGACATTGAATTATATAGTTAAGGATCACGAGACAATATTGTCTTTATTTAACATTTTTAATATATTTAACTAATGTTCTACTAACATCATCAAGCTGTTTTATCGCGTGCTTCACTAATATATTAACTTTCTGTATATTCATAACAGTATTATTTTATCTTTCACACTAGGTACGCACTTATTAAGAAACATATCAAAACATAAGGTCTTGCGCACACGAAACTATGCAAAGCTATCTTTATATTGAAAGCTTACAACTCTATAGCCATTCGTAATGTGAATAGATGATAAACATAAGATAGATGGAAGCCATGTAATTCATTTCTATTTGAGACGCATCGGACATATCTTTTTTTTTTGAAGTGCAACTTCTATTGCGACTTCCAACAAGGTTGCGTTAAACGTTTAACACTACTATGGAAGGGGTATGAAAGCACTGTTGCGTTAAACGTTCAACATTACGAAGTTTCACTTCTTCCGCGCGGAGGGACTCCGTGCACTATTTTTTTAAATATTTACGCCTCTATCATAGATGTTTCCATTATGGCTCGAAAAGACTAGATTCTGCGGTCGTCGATTTAATTGATTTTCGTTAATCGATGCTACACCAAAATGCGCCAATCCGGACACATATTACATGCACAAGTTGCAACGATCGCCAACATTAAAAGTTGCTAAAATAGAGAACTATGCATTTAAAGACCTTGACAAATCAATGGTATGCATTATATTGACGAATGAAAACAAGAAGGGCGTAACTCTTGCAAATCCTCTTCTGACTCTGGTGTAAAGTTACAGCGGCAGCGGGTAAAAATTGTAACATACTCGTATAATACTTTACCATTATTGTATTTTATACAAATACCAATGTATTATATGGTTTATACATTAATATTATGTTGTATTGATAGAAAATGTTGTTTTTCAAGTTACACAGGTTGTAAAAAGGGACCCATTTCTATACAAATTACGATTTTTTTAAGATCGCCACCAAAATTATGATTTTCTATAGGACACTTCCGATGTTGTTTTTTTACGGAATTATGATGAATTTGTAAGGAATACGCCCTTTCTGTTTTCTACCACTGATATCATGACACATAATACTCAAATGAATTTAAATAAATAAATATAGGCTTTGGGCTGAGTCAGAATGATGAATTTTCATAATCGAATTTATCGTCTCATCTTACCACTGTTTCTGCAGGTTTCCACACTGTGGTTAGCATATTTTCTCTGTGTAACCATACCAAAATGTATGGAAACGTGTTACTCTGCATTATGGTACATATATGTACAGCTTTACTTATTATGCTTACTCTTTAACTTATTTACTACTTGTTCTGTTTAGAAATGGAGTAGGAGTATTCTAATATGATTGTAGGTACCTCTTACGCCGCGTACCAACTTGGGAGCGCCGTGAGTAGGCTCAGCTCATGTATATCGGTTTACTAATGTTAACTATTTTACAATACCCTAACCGGGTCCCTAGCAGCAGTTCACTGCGCGCTCGCTCGGCAGGTTGATACGCAGCGTTAGAGTAAATAAATGAAAAAATATATTGATTGTTTCTACCATTTGCTATTGTATAAAGTAACTTACTCCTAAATAAAATTATCTATGATGTAATTGATTTTGATAACCATTTACATTAAATTGTTTTGTTAATGCATTCCAAAATTATACACAATAACAACAATCACAGACCAGTTATCCAAGTGCACATAAAAAGACAAAAAATATTAAACCATGATTGAATATATATAATCGTCTTTTCTTTATTTATTTTTAAACATCATTATTGTGATAGCAATAAAAAAAATAATAAAAGTATACATTAAATTTATTGAATCGATTAGTCATTTTGAATCTTATGTAAAATAATTACTACCTAATTGAAATAAATTGCACTTATTGGCAATACAATAATAATTAGAATTCACCACATTCAGAAATGTCTAGACATAATTTTTGGGAGTTGGAAAAATTAAGGCAGCAATATAATAATCTGTACTGTACTGTACCAGCCTTTTTAGTAGTCCACTGCAGGACGTAGGCCTACCCACGAAGGGTGATTTGGCCATATCCACCACACGGGCCCAGTGCGGGTTGGTGGATTCACATACACCATCGAATTTCTTCTATGGACGTATACAGGTTGCCTCACGATGTTTTCCTTACCGAAAAGCCTGTGGTGTGAAATTCCGTACATAAATTCCAAAGAACTCATTGGTACAGAACCGGGGATTCGAACCCACAACCTCACGATTATAAGGCGGGTGTCACTACCTCTTGACCACCACAGCTTTATATCATCATTTTATTAGGACTGATCATTAAATCAGTTCTAATATTGATATAATATGATATATAGATGGGAAATTAGCTGATACATTTTGTTGAGGCAATTGCACTATAATAATCATTATAGGTAAATGTAGTTTTAATATACTTAGACTCACATTTACTAACTAACTGTTTATCACTTAAAACTTAGTTTATACATAACACACATGACACATAATTATGCATCAATCGCAAACTCAATTTTACTCTATATTTTCAGATTGATCAACAAAATGTTAATCACTTGCATAACTATTATCTATTTCTATGCGTAAGTTAGCTTGTTTCGATTTACCTAACTTTTCTCTTAAATCATTAGTACTTTTTGGCTTTGGATTGTCAACATTAGTCTTTGATTTTAACATTTGCCGCAAGTCTTTTCGAGTAGTTGAACTATTTTGTTTTGTTTCCAAACGAGACCACACATTGCTGGGTGTGCTTAATCTACTGCTTACTTTGTTAACTTTGCTTGTCATATTAACTTCAATACTTTCATCGGAAGATACATTTGATTCTTCACTGTCAGTTAGATGAGGTGCAACCTTTTCACCCAAACGAGATCTAACACTGTTAGACCGAATGCTGCTTTGTTTATTATTTCCACCATGAAATTTAAACTTGTCTGATATTCTAGTTGATTCTCTCTTCACATAATCACTTCTTGTATTTACAACTTCTATTGACAATGGTGCATATTTTTCTTTATGAATCCACTTAGGCTTGTCTTCGTCGGGTTTACTCACTTGCTTCTTTTTTAGTTTAGATTCTTCATCGTCAGCATGCATTCTCATTCTGGGAGTCTTTGATTTAGATTTCCATTCTGAATCAGAGCTGCTGTCATCACTGTTACTTTCTACATCCTGTTTTCTTTTCCCTAGTCTCATAGCCAACTTTTTATTCCTTATATGTATGGGTGGTGGTCTAGGATCTTCTTCTATTTCATCCTCATAATCATTTTTAGGTAGTTTTCGATTGAAAACCTCTTGATGATCATAGACGCCCCATGTTTGACATAGATCCCCCCATGGGTTTTTACTCACAGAATTTAGAGACTGATCATCATATTCATCAAATCGCTTGCGCTCAGGTTTCTTTATTAGTTTCTTTTTCTCCCCATTTGTAGCAAAGCGCATCAATATCAAGTCTTTTTTAGGGTGAGGCATTCCTTCCCTCCAGTGATGAGAAGACTTGTCCGCGAGCATTTCTTTCAACTGGTCATTTTTTATTTCCCGTGAATGGAGCAATAATGCAAGTGAAGCTGAAATATGATCTTGGCATACCACATTACCTGTGAAAAACAGAGAGTAATAGTTTTAGAAATCCATAATATTAATAAAAATGCATAATCTTGGGCCATTTATGAAGCCTAATGATTTTACTGGTATAGGAGTAATCAAATAAACATAAATAGCACATTAGAGGATAATAGAGCAAGTTACTTTATGATTACAAATTCATTAAATACTTACATGACAACTCATCAATCCATTCCAAAGATGAAGGCTTATAATCTTCTAAATATTCAAATATTTCTCTGGTTGTTAGTCCGTCCACACCATTTAAATAAATTGCATCAAAACGGAAGTGTCTTTCATTTCCTTCCACACCAAAGTTGGCATACAGTTCATCAATTTGAGTTTGAGTAATTATTCGGTTCCCAGTCAGATTCAAACCAAACCTCTTAGCCCTTTCTTCTAGTTTTGCAGCATCAACTTTTTCCAACTGCTTTATAACAACACCATCTTTTTCAGCTTTGTAAAGCTGAAATCAAGTAAAAATATGTAAGAAGGTGACAATAATATTCATGGAATATGTAAAAAATCAACTGTTCCTAAAAAACAATAAGAAAAAATTAACAAGGGAAAAGACTTTTCGAGACAATAATTCTAGGGTTTCGCATACATTACAAAGTATGGAGCCACCACCAGTTTGGTATTCCGTGGATTGAAAATGGGTAAAAATGATTCGAAATAATCATTTTTGTTAGACGGTTCGAGATGTGCCCTTGGATTTAAAATATTTTGCAGTATTTAGTTGTCCAAATGAAAATAACATTACTAATAATTACCACAGTTCGCGCATTTTCAGTGTTCTTCGGAGTTTCTTCAGGCTCCTGAGGTTCTTCATCCACAAGCATTGCATTATCATCACTCATCTCACCATCTTCACGCTCCATTATTTACAAAAAAATGTGCACGGATTCTTTGTGACGGAAATGGTAAACGCTTGAATAATATTGATTTAAATAAACTTATTTCATTCACAATCTGACTCCAAATCCACATCAACAAACAAGATTCGACGCAAGAACAAGTTTATCTTTAGTCTGTCTAATCGACGCCATCTTAGAATTTTCTGAAATTGACAATAATTTGACGTTACGCGATGACAATTGATATGACATTCGAAAAAAGTTATCTTGGCGTCACAATTATAAGCATTTGCCAGCCCTGACAAATTATTCTTATTTTAAAGTTTAAAATAAGAAATTAACACACTTATTTAGTCCACAGGAGGGCAGTAAAGTGATAAGTAAAGAAAGCTAACAGTAAAGTAATTACTTTGTGAAGTATACTAACCGCCTCGCCACCACTTTCCATGCTCGCATTCTTGGAAGAGTAGAAAAAATCCGCGCCACAAGTCGGTGGATGGGAAGTGAGGCGCAGAACGCGGCGCAAGAGCCAAAATATGGGTATAATCCGCGCCACATAAATAAATATTGGGAGACATCTTACTCACGGTCTCTGACCCCAAACGAAGCAAAGCTTGTGATATGGCTGCCAGAGACTGATAAACTACATATATATATTATTATACATACTTATATAGATAGTATCTAAATAAGACTCAGACACAGAGCAAACATCTATGTATGTTCATCACATTAATGCTTGCCCTGGGTGGGGATCGAACCCACGCCTCTTTGAGCCAGAAGTTAGGGTCACTAACCACTGAGCCACCGAGGCAGCCACACAAGTCAGCGGATGGGAAGTTGGTGCAAAGGCAAAATATAGGTAAGAGCGGGAGCCAGAGAAGCGCGGCGGGTCACCAAAAATAGAGCACAACGAAAGCTCGCGCTACCACTGCAATGGTCTGGTACGCCTCTTGCGTGCAATGCTACCACAGCGGCGGCGTGCGTGGCGCAGTAATCAGTAGGTATCAGGTAGGTATACATACGAAATGAGTCAATATCATCACGCAAGCCATATATAGTCAGGATTGGTAGGCAAGACATTTTAAGATAAAAGCAAACGATATTATTTCAAAAATTTAATGACACTGTATACATATAACATAGCACTTAACTGATAAATCCACACTATTGATTTTGTAGCATGGTACAAGTTTTGTAGGTATAGGCTGAATCATAACATTAATGGTGTCTATGAAGTTCGCTACAAGATGTACAAATCCCCACTCCTTACTGGCGCTGAAGTCTTTATATTGCGCAACGACCCGCCTCATGTTCACATACGCCATTAAGTTTATTCCGCCTTATACAGTTCGTGTAAATCTTTTTGAGGCCTCGACGAGTCACGAGCTGCGCAGGCTCAGCACTTGAAATATTTTTTGCATTCTGCGCCATTCGCTTGCCTAACTTTTCGAGACCTCGAAAAGATTTGCGCTTATAGGCCCAATCGAACTTCTTGGCGGCTGGGCAACTACAAGCTGCGCTAAACCCATTCCTGGCCGAAGCTCAGATAACAGCTTCGCGAGGATTAGGTTTTCGCAGCCGCCATGAAGAAAAATTCAATACATAATTTGACCTATATGATAGATGTAATCTAATACAAAAAAGAGGTGCTTACATAGAATATCGAAATCGGTACAATACATCAAAATTACAATTAATTATAGGCCGCGCCACACAAGTTGGCGGGTGTGAAGTTAGCTACAAGCTGCGCAATAACCAATCAACGTGCGGCTTTATCGTCGCTTTGGTGGTGAAGAGAGCTAACCCACAAAATCAAGTTTTGAGGTAATGAGCAATTAAGGGACAAGGGTCAAATACAAAATATATTTTTTATATCTTCTAAACCATTGGTCCGATTTTGATGAAAATTGAGTCGTATAAGGAAAATAGGCTTATTGAATCCCCGTTTAAATACATATAATAATTGGTGATTATCTATGTAACTAATTTTATTAAAAATGTGGGTTGTTCCTATGTTCACCATCAAAGCGACGTTATGTGAGCTTAGTTAGGATTGGATATTGCGCTTGTAGCTAATTTCACAGGCGCCAATTTTGGGTGGCGCGCCCTATACCTGCGCACATACACTGTGTTCTTTTATTTTAAGTAATAGATTATACCTAATCATTACAGTACATACCAAATATTAACAAACCAAATCATGGCGAACTGTCAGCCACAAAGAAATACAATTACAAATTACTAAAAAGCACTTTATGGAAAGTGGTCAGGTCAGGTTCAACATTAGAGTTGGTGCTGTACAGCGCGGGCTTGCTGCTGCTTCTGAAAAATTACAATACAATTAATATAACAATGAGTACAAAGATGTCTTAGGGCCTTCGCTATGTTAAGCGTGCGCACGCGGCGGGTGCACGGAGCGGGCGCCCGCTCCGGACTTCCGACGCGGGCCTAGGATACGCGGCGCGGCGGGCGCCCGACGTTGCATCAAGTGGTGCTAGAACTATTTACACCCGCGGCATAGCCCGCGATCTAATCTTATATTATATTGCGCTTATCTTTCAATACATACACGCGAGGCGATTACCCGACGCGTGTGCACGCTTAACGTAGCGAAGGCCCTTAGAGTTATGTCCTGAAAAAATTGTCAACCTTTTAACGTAGTGGTTACCATTTATTGCAACCTCGTGGTGTGATATCTATGTACTCAGGTACGAGGATTTATTTATTATCAACTTCAGTTTTACTGCATTTGTAGCGAGAAGCGACTAACTTCGCTACATGCGGCGCCACCACAGGGCCACCCCATCCTCAAAGAACTAACGTCAGCCAATCACAAGCCGGAGTCTGCGTAGCGCAAACGAAATTCTCAGCGACGGCCGAACTATACTAAAATCCAATGTACTTAACACTGTCCCAGCCACAACACCTCGCCCGGAGGAGTACTCATTTGTGAGATGTTATCCTATCATCATCATCTCGACATTGGACGTCCACCTAGCCCATATTATTACATATTTTTTGCCATGACTGACTATTTTTTGCGTAAACTATCCTACTACCGTTATTATTGTAATCCACTCATTACTAATAAGAGATTTTTTAATGTTTGAATATTCATATTCATAAAAGATAAAGGAGACAAGGGCCCGGTCGTCGACGCAGATGTTGTTACGGTCAGGAGTTCGCGGTACATTTACGTGCAACTGGCGACATACTTACGGGATATATATTTCTATAAGTGAATATGGGGCTTGAGACTACTGTATTATTTTATAGCTAAAATTGGTTACTTCTGTCATATGAGGACTAATGAGGACCCATCTAGTAACCTAACAAGAAATTATAGGTAGTCTTATTATTATGTACTACGGGACTAATCCCGCACTAAAATTACGAGATAAATAATCCCTCTTCATCCTGACGTTTCGATCGTGGTCACGGGTAGACTGCTAACAAAAGCTATACAGTCGCCGTGGCCGAAAACAATCTTCCTGCTTGCCGGCTTGGAGATCATCATCGTTCGTTCTTTTCAGCCATAGGACGTCCATTTTTGGACATAGGCCTCCCCTAAAGATTCCCAATAAGACCGCTTGGTAGCGGCGTCCATCCAGCGCGATCCTGCGACCTTAATGAGGTCATCCGTCCACCTTATGGATGGACGTCCTACGCTGCGCTTGCCGGTACGTGGTCTCCACTCGAGAACTTTTTGACCCCATCGGTCATCAGTCCTCCGCGCTATGTGCCCTGCCCAATGCCACTTCAACCTGCCAATCTGCTGGGCTATGTCGGTAACTTTGGTTCTTCAATGGATCTCCTCATTTCTGCTTCGATCTCGCAGAGAAACTCCGAGCATAGCCCTCTCCACGGGTCATCAACAGATCATTATTACTATTTTATAGAATAATTTCAAACCTTTGCGATGCAGCCGTAGCAGGAGCCCTCGGCGTGACGAGGAGGCAGTTCATCGGCTGGCCGTCGAGCTGCCTGTTGTGATACAGCTCCACTGCCTTTTGAGCGTTTTCCTGCGTTTTATAAATCACTTCAGCAGTCCCGGGACGCACCAATCGAGACTCCAACATGTCGCCAACATCTCCAAATAGCTCCTATGAACAAAATTGTAAGTGTGTTCAGCCAATAATTCGCATCTAAATAATGTATGGGCAGTTATGCCAGCGGCCCAGAGCCACGCTCCGTTGTTTTAAGGAGCTGGGCTGGCTCTGGTAGACGCTTGAGGGGGAAATACACAAAACACCTCATGCGGGACATCGGTGCAGGACTTATCGCCCCCAAATCGAATGAGAATGAGAATGTATGGGCAAGTTAGGCAATAAAATAACGGGTGTTTTTCTAGGTGATGGATTATTCTATCATTGTACTCATCATTATCATAACTTTAGAATAGAAACTTTTACTACGACGACCCAACCCACACTGGGCCAGCGTGGTGGATATGGCCCAATCACCCTTCATGGGTAGGTCTACGTCCTACAGTGGATTGTTAAAAAGGCTGGTACAGAGTTCTACGTCGAACCATAAAATCATGATGAAACGCTGCTACTTTTTTGCAATTTCGGGGTTGGTCCCATAGTTCTTTGAGTACAATGATATTCTAAACTGTGTCCTTTGTAAAGAGATACACCATGTACTTTTGAGCCTGAATGACCACACCAGGATCATCCACAATTATAGAAATCAAGGTAGACTTATAAAAATAACTTACTTCAATATCACCACCAGTAACAGTGTTCCTCAAGTTGCTAACGATAATTCTGTATTCTGTTGAAGATTTTTCAGACTTTTGAGCAATTTGATCACTTCTCAGCGCTGCCATCGGACGTTTCTTAAGAATGGATGGGGGCCTCGGTGGACTCATGTCCCGTTCTTGCACAGAAGCCCTGAAAAAAATTTGCAATCAATTAACCGAAAGAGCAAAAATAAATTTGTTGTCTGTAAAGTCGGATTACAGACGGTAATTTTACGTGATAATGTCATAGGCGTCACAAGCCGATCGTGCCTCTTTATCCCTTGTTATGCGGTCTCGCTTGTACTCTCGGCTCAGGCGGAACGTGACAATGATTCATGCGTGCAGCCGGTGTTCACCGTTATAAGACGTTATCATGTCAAAAATATAAATACACTAAACATTAAACTACTTTGATGAGGCTGTAACATGTCGATCTTTTTATGGTCTGTGGCTTCATCTTTGACCAAAACTTTGAATACTAACTTTAATACTGGACGCCATTATTAGTTACGCGTTTGAGCAATTTTTTAATGTAAGTAAGTAATGTAAGTTAAAAAATTTACTCATCTACACTTTCAAATGATAATGATGTTTTCCAACCATGGTTTCGGCCACGGCGACTCTGCTTTTGTTTATTTAAGGTCCAAATCAAGATGAAATGAAATAAGTTCAAATCAAGATGAGCTTAGGTGACGTGATCTCATGAATTCTTATGTGGCCTATAATTATTTTTTAGTCACTTTCTAGTACTCTACTTCTCAGAGGTAAAAGGTCTCTCTGAAATACTAAACCATTAAAAAATTACAAGAAAAATAATTATTTTTCACCAAGAATGGCACAACCAACTTTTACTCTGTACAGAAATAGAATAGTCGACATGAATCGGTATTTCATCTATGTATATAGCTTGAATAATAGAAGTCGGCGGATGTGAAGTTAGCTGCGCAATATCCAATCCTGACTGAAGGTCACAGAAAGTTGCGCATTGATTGGATATTACGCAACTTGTAGCTAACTTCAGACCCACCAACTTGTAATTTTTATAGTAATTTTTACATTATTATTGATCATAATTAGCGAAGTAATCTTGTAACATACATATAAAAAACATAGTGGAATTCCGAACCTATATTTTTGAAGTACTAGGTTAAAAGCAGTAAAAAACAATTGTGTGGAATTCCTCTGCGCGGAAGAAGTAAAACTTCGTACGTATTTCAGCTAATTTCACGACGCTCACACTGTTTACTGTGCTGCATAGCAAGAATACCACGCGCATCTGCTTGGGATCTACCGACTCTCGTTCACGCTCCTACTTTCTACCTTTGTGTATCTTTCTTTCTCTTTCCCTTTTGCGTGGTAACATGGTAGCGTTAAACCTTTAACGCAACCTTGTTGGAAGTCGCATTATATAGAAGTTTCACTTCAATAAGGTGTTCTTTAAAGATTTTACCTGTTAACAGTGATGGTACTACTTCTATTCTTTTGGCGATCATCAGAATTACGAGCGACAATTTTGAGCTGCAAACTAGCTGTTCTATTCAACAGAGACCGTCTGGACTCTCTGTAATCTTCGCCCATTGGATCATCAATTACTTGGATGTCATTTTGGACAGTTCTGATTATTGGCTTAGGTCTTGGCATAATATCTCTTGACCGGGGTATATCTGAAACAAACAAGATCCGTATGATGATTTGTCTAATGTTACTGTCTTCAGAATTATACAGCACTAGCTGACCCGGCGAACTTCGCTTCACGTAATATATTTATCAAGTATAGGCTGTGTGTTAATCTGATGTATAAGCATTATTATTGCAAAGTTTAATCTCAATCCGTCCAGTAGTTTTTGCAGGAGAGTAACAAAAACCCATACATACTCACAAACTTTATAATATTAGTAGGATTGTAATGAAGTCATGCAGGGTAATTCAAAAATGATGTACTAAACCAAAAATTAGTAGAAATCTGAAAAAGAAGAGTGACAGAGGGGAAAACATTTGGCTTTCTTTTAAAGCGTCTACAGAAGATAAAATGGCATAATTTACATAGGCGTTATCAACATAAAATCAGCTTAAAAAGTTGTTAACTAAAATAAGGTTCTGTATAAATCACTGATTTAATTTTTGCTATACACTTTAGTGCACAAAAACCTACACTTACCATATTTCTTTTTAATTCCAATAGATCTACTTTCCAAAAACTTCTTTGTGTGCATGGGTTGCTTGGATGGATTTCGAGATCCAGTTTGATAGGCTACTTGTCTTGATGGATCTCCAAATACTGAAAGAAGTGAAAAGTTCATAAAATACTTTGAATAAATAAATAAATATTTTTTGGACAGCTTGTGATATGGCTGCCACAGACTGATATACTACATATAGTTTATTTTTAAATAGATACATTTATAGATAGTAACTAAATAACACCCAGACACAGAGCAACACTTATGTTCATCACATAAATATTTGCCCTGGGTGGGGATCGAACCCACACCTCTTTGATCCAGAAGTTAGGGTCACTAACCACTGAGATCAACATTACCTATGGACCCAGTACTGGCTTTTGCGAGGCCAGCTTAGGCAAGATGGTATAAGTTTATTAATGTGACTCCATTTGCCTTTTATAATCCCCACTGCTGAAATAAGCATACCCACAAAGAGTCATATTGCCATATCCATCTTATAGCACACTGGTCCAGTGTGGGTTGCTATATTCAAATATGCCAACATTCTTCTTGCCCTACACCCCAGTGTGGTGTAGCATCCAGCCCCAGTAAGGAGGTTCGCCTCAAAGCCGGTACCTGACTCCTATGTAATAACAGGAGGAGAAGAACCAAAATCAAAGAACATTCTTCTACAGACATGTCTGACATATTAGGCTGCCTCACTCTAGTGGTGTGTTAATTTGCAATTGACATAGGACAAATCAAACTTTGTGGTGTTTGGGAACATAAGGTGAGTAATTGCACATTAGCAAAGGTGACATCCACAAGTGGTATATTATTCAGAGTAAAATCGAACCAAGATAATATATACATTATTTGAAAGCTTGATACGTGGGCTTCTCAAAATATTTAATTGTGATTTTTTTAACCCCCCCTTTTTTTAAATGTGAAAAATTAATTGTATGAAAAATAATAATACAGCTTTGTATTTTTTCTAGTTTAGCAATGATAAAGTGCTTCTATCGTTATTTTACTTGCATTCGTAGCTGATTCTTCAACATTCATATCTTAATTTGCTAAAATTAAAAATCATAACCTATCAGTGTGACCAGTTAGTAGGTACAATGTGACAAAAAACACTAAAAAACTGTGTCTAATTGGTAATAATGCTTCCGTTTAACAATAATGGAGGTTACTTAACCAGGTTTGAAAGAGATAAACTACCTATTGAGCCAAATATATTTATTTATCCTAATAGATTCAAAATTAATTTAAAAAAAAATGGAGAGCTCTTTTTTGGTTTTAACTGATGTAATAGACTCAGAAAAATATGAACTTTCTCGAAATGTAACGAGTGTTGTGGTTCGAATTTTTGATGATTATTATACCAGCCTCCATACATTTTGTGGACAAGACCTTTATTGTCAGTTTCGTAAAGAGTGGGGATGTGCACAGTTAGTATCAGGCACAGATGCCATTAAGTTTGATTTGGGCTATTCCAGGTATCTACCCTTCATGCTTGTATGATGAGCCTCCTACAAAACTACCACATTTTGTTAGGTTGTTAAACTAAATATGCTGAATTCATGTTTATAATATAATGCTCTTACCTATATCTTTGTTTTGGATATTTCTAGTAAATTTCCCTCGGGCAGGAAGCATGGGTCTTACTAGTCCTTGCGTTCTCGCCATCTATAAATTATTAAAATTATGATACATATTATTCAGGTGGATTCACTAGGTCAGTGTGCAAAACTCAAATATTTTTGTGTATTTTGCCATTTGCCACAAAATTTATTTATTTGTATATAGACAAGCAGTATAAACTGATGTGCCTATATCAAGCAGAGTCGAAAAAAAAATAGTAGGTATTTGTCTGTCAAAGAATATTTTAAATAGAGGACATAATATAACACCACTCCATTCTATCTCAGGCAGCTTGTTCAGCCTTGCTCCTTGTCTTGCCAATACTCTTCTCCATTTCATAAACACTTTTGTGTCAATAAGGAATATGCACAATTCTTTTTTAAACCAATGCCCATATATGCCAGCTTCACTTTGCTACAAATGAATTATAGCTTTGAACCTCGCCATTTCACTGTAACCTCGCCATTTCACTGTAGTTATTGCTTTTCACCCGCTGCTTGGCTTCTGCTTTTGCTTTCAGCACAATAACCGCAGTTCGATGCCGGTCCCAAGCCCGGATAAAGAGTGAGGGCATTAGAGGGGATGGGGTGAACGGTATTTCAAATCATTCTTTGGTATGCCGAGCACCCCATCCCCTCCGCGGCTGCCCGTGGCCGGGCGTGTGTGGTGGAGGAGAGCGGCCTCCCTTGTGTTTCTCGGGACGATCCGCTCGCCACCACCTAGCACGCGAAATATCGGGGGGAAGTAGCTTGGGCAACTGCTTCTACCCTTCGCTGAGCGCCCACTAACTGTCTGCTTGCTCCACAGTTCTTCTGCTATAGTAATGATGAGCGAAAATAATAAAGTTAGCATGCCCTGTGATCCGGCTAGCGCCCGGCGCCCTCTGGTTTCCGGGCCGGAGGGTGTAAAGTGGGCGACCGAAGGCGACGGTGGGGTGGAGTCCCAGGCCTCGCCGGCCGCAGCTGCTACTGGACCGACGACGACGAGCGTGGCTGCCACCCAGCAGCCAACAGCACCTGGACCAGTGCAGAAGCCTGGAGCAGGAGCGGAGCGGCGCGGGCGGCGCCGGGAGACGGCGGCGGAGAGCGACGCCGGAGTAGGGTCAGGTGGGCGCCGGGAGGGCGGCTGGCCGTCCCCCGGCTTATATCGCGGCATTAGCCGGCGAGCTTTATCGAGGCAGCGTAGGGCTTTCGGGGATCAGCTGAAGGAGAGATGGAACCAGCTGAGGCAGGAGGGCGTCATGCCTCTGCCCGGTATGGCGGCGCTTGCGCCCCCCATCGTGGCATGCATGACGCGTGACCCACCACGGGTGGCGAGCCTCGGCCGCGTGGCCGCGCCACGTCCGGGCCCGAACGCCGGGCCCGCGACCGAATCGGCCGGCGCGGCGCGCGCCCGAGGGCCGCCGCCCACCCCGAGGGCTCTGCCGCTGAACGCCCCACACGTGGCGCGCGACCCGGCACCGATCGACTCAATTGGTGCTCACCGACCTGCATCGAAAACCGGCCTAAGCCCGTCAAACGGCCATGGGAGGGAAAAGGGGAAGGAGGTGAGCACGGGGATAGGGACGGGGGTAGAGAGAGAGGTCGCCGGTTTCGCCGCGTCCGACACGGTTAATCCACACTCGGGGGTAGGAGAGGGGTCGACCCGAGGAGCTAAGCGACAACGGAGCTCTGACTTCGTTTCACCGACGTCGAGCGTAGCAGTCGACAAAAAGGTCTGCCAACGCGCGAACTCTTACGAATCACACGCGATGCACAACACTCGCGGCACACACGAGACACCCGCGGGATCACTGCCGCCCGGCGGCGGCGCACCCACGGGCGGACGAGGTAAGGTCGCCGTGGGGCCCTCGTCGTACGCCGAGGCCGCCAGGACTTGGCGCCCCGCGGTGCTTATTATGGAGCGTAACCGTGCACCAATGGACGAACTGCGGGCTATGCATGTACGTATGACAATTGAGCAGGCACAGCAGGAATGCTATGTAAACCGCAACATACAGGCCAATGGTCGCCTGCCTCAGTTCGAAAGGTTGGCTGCGACATCCCGCGGCGGGCTGAGGTATGTACCTGCGGACGACTGCGCACTCGACTGGCTCAAGTCGCTCGTGGAAAGGTCGCCGGCACTGTGGGAAGGTTTTGGCGAGTGCGTAGTCGTCCCGGAGAGCGAGGTGCCGCGGTACTACTCCGCGGTCATAAATATCCCCGACTTCGGGAGAGGAGTGCCGGTGCTGTGTGGTGACGGACCGGAACAACTCGTCGGATACCTGGCTGCCATGAACCCGGAGGTAGGTGTGGAGAGGTGGCGAGTGTTCACCCACAAGGTGGAAATCGTGGGGAGCGCTCGTAACCACCTCCTAGTGGTGGGTATTGCGCCAGAGGACATTGAGCCCCTCAGACGTGTCGACTTTCGCCTGTATTACATTTGCGCGAAGGTCTTCGTGAGAGTGAGGGGATACAGAGCCATCAAAGGGGGCGGGTCGTCGGGGGTGCCGGGGGGTGAGAACGTTGGGGGCGCTGCTTCGTGCAGTCAAACCGCGCTCGCGCTACCCGATGCCGACGACGACACGCCGCTTGCTGAGAGCATGGGGTGGACGCGGGAGGAGGAGGAACGGTTGCTGGACGCGGCCGACGGGGGCGACGGGATGCTGGAGCTGCACGGGCTCAACATCTTCTCGCCCGCGTCGTCCATGGACACGGATCGAGCAGGCCCTTCCCGCGCCGACCACGATGTTTAATAGGTAGATAGGGGTCCATGTAAATATTTTTAAAAATGGATTGCCAAACTCAATTGATTCAAAAAAACACACACACTTCGACTGCTTCGGCAGCCGGAGGTTCACATAATACACTAAACAGCAGTACTAATCTCGATATCATTCAGGGTAATATTCACCATAGCGTCTCAGGCTCCGCCGCCCTACGCGAAGCCCTTGAGAAGCGACAGAACACAATAGCACTGGTCCAGGAACCGTATTTAATCCGCGGCAAGGTAAGCGGCTTAAATGGTCTTCGAGGTAACGTATTCTTTCCTCCCGTGCAAAATAAAATGCGTACCCTTGTATATATACCGCAGCCGTATAAGGCGTCCTTGGTAACACATTTGTGTAATGATGATCTTACTGTAGTTAAATTAGATACCGGTCTCCGAGGCAACCTCAGCACTGTAATTGTAGCTTCGGTGTACCTAGATATCACACAAGATGCGCCACATCCGGCGCTCGAAGATTTAATGCTTTTCTGTACAAGTAACAAACTAGAATGTATAATAGGATGTGACTCAAACGCCCACTGTACTGTGTGGGGATGTCCCAATACAAATGAGAGGGGAAACGATGTGCTTGACTTCATCCTCAGGCACGATTTGAACCTACTAAACCATGGCTCAGAGCCTACTTTTGTAACATCTTGGGCCAGAACAGTTATCGACATAACACTGGCTACAAGCAATATCGCTAAAACAATCAATGATTGGCGCGTGGCGACTGATGAATACTCTGGTTCGGACCACAGATGGATTAGATATAGCCTAACCGTTGGTAAGCACGAACCACGCACCTATAGAAACCCGAAGAAAACTGACATACCAACCTTTAGAAATGAGCTCGAAGAGGCCATGTCAGGAGCACCACTAGACCCAAATGCGGAACTATCGCCGCAGGAAATAGAGACCACGACAGAAGTCTTGGTACATGCTTTGATAACGAGCTATGAAAAAGCTTGCCCGTTAAAAAAGGAAAACTATAGTTTAATTCCTAAAAAAGACAGATGGTGGAACAAGGACCTGACCAAGCTCAGGAAGAAGGTCAGACACCTTTTCAACAGAGCTATGAACACCAATGCTCAGGTGGACTGGCAAGAGTACAGAAAGATGCGGCACCGTTTTAAGGTGGAGGTCAAAAAGAGCCAGAATAACTCATGGAAAAAGTATAGTAACTCTATCCAATCTGAGAGTGAAACTGCGCGACTCAGAAAAATCATATCTAGCGACTCACAAATAAAGCTAGGTACTTTGAAGAAGGCTGATGGTAATTACACAGCCTCAGAACAAGAGCAATTTGAGCTGCTTCTACAAACACACTTTCCAGATTGTCAATTGAACGACACAAATGGATGGGAACCGCATACACCACATAAACCAGACAAAGAAGACTGGGATTTTGCAGACTCTATTGTCACAGAGGAGACTCTTCTATGGGCAATAAGTACTTTTCAACCACACAAGGCACCCGGACTGGATGAAATATTTCCAGCACTCCTGCAATGGGGCCTAAAAATGATAAAAGCACACCTCATCGCCATATTTAGATCATGTATGGCGTGGAGATATATACCTAAAGCCTGGAGAGAAGTAAAAGTAATATTTCTACCAAAGCCAGGAAAGACTGATTACACAAACCCAAAGTCGTTTAGACCAATAAGTCTCAGCTCTTTCCTATTAAAAACGCTGGAAAGACTCTGCGATAAGCACATAAGAGGTGGACCTCTGACAGAAAATCCAGTCCACAATAATCAACATGCCTACCAATCGGGAAAATCAACGGAGACTGCTCTCCACCAAGTAGTCTATAAAATCGAATCCGCACTGGAAAGCAAACAGTCCTGCTTAGCCACCTTCATTGACATTGAGGGGGCATTTGATAGGACTACTTTCCCTAGTATTGAGGAAGGTTTGAAAAAACACGGAGTAGACAGTAGAGTAAACGGTTGGATAACCACAATGCTCGCTGGCAGAACAGCCAATATTGAAACGGCAGGAGCGACGCGCTGTCGAGTCACAAAGGGCTGCCCGCAAGGAGGAGTTATGTCACCTTTACTGTGGGTAGTGGTGGTGGACGAACTCGTTGTACTCCTGAATAAAGAAGGCATTGTCACTGTGGCATATGCTGACGACTTAGTAATCATGGTGTCTGGACTCTTTGAGTCGACCCTGTGTGAGAAGATGCAGAAAGCGCTTAAGATCATTGAAAAATGGTGTGAACGCCACGGACTCTCCGTGAATCCACAAAAAACGGAGCTAGTGCTGTTCACACGAAAAACCAAGAAAACAGATTTAAAACTTCCCTCGTTATTTGGTACGAAGTTGACACTGAGCAAGGAAGTTAAATATCTAGGTATCTGGCTAGACAGTAAACTTCTATGGGGTAAACAACTTGAATATGTCACCACGAAGGCAACAAACATTTTATGGCAGTGCTCAAGAGCTGTGGGAAAAGACTGGGGTCTAAAGCCAAAGCTCTGTCACTGGTTATATACTGTCATAGTGCGTCCGGTTCTTACGTACGGCTGCGTAGTATGGTGGACACGTACGAACCTAGTGACCGCTATAACTAAGCTACAACAAACGCAAAGACTTGCGTGCTCTCTTATCAGCGGATGTATGAAAAAGACACCCTCAGCTGCTCTCGAAATTATCTTAGGGCTCACACCACTGCACTTGCATATTCAGCAGGAGGCGATGGCTTCTGCCCTACGAATTAAATCAACAAATCAGTGGAAGAGTTCGGGTGCCACGACAAACCACTGCAGAATAATCGATCGGGCGATAGCAATCATTCCCGAAGCAAACCGTGGAACGGATAGAATAGCTAAAACGCATCTAGACAGCAAAAAGTATGAGCTGATCATAGAGAACAATTTGTCAAACGATGTAGTGCCATCTTGGAATGTCTACACGGATGGTGCAAAAAACAAGGAAGGAACAGGCTGCGGCTATTACTCGCCGGAACTTGGGCTCAGCGAGTCCCTGGCCCTGAGCAAAACTACAACAACCTTGCAGGCGGAGGCCATGGGCCTATTACTAGCCGCAAAAGCACTTGTACCCTTAAATGAGCTTTTGACAGCTACAGAAAACAGTGAGGCTAAAGAAGTCATCGTGTTCACGGTTGACAGTGCTGCTACTATCTACGCACTCAAAAGAACTGTAACAAGGTCTAGAGTTACCGCTGAGTGTCATGCGACACTTCAAACTCTATCAAGAAATCACAGAACAATCGTGCGCTGGACAAAGAGTCACGGATCATGTTCAGGCAACAACATAGCCGACACCCTCGCTAAAGAGGGCACGAGAAAACAGGTAGGGGACGAGGCAACAAAACACTGTAAGCCAACAGCGGCGGAAGTGCGCGAGTTGCTACGTCGTCATACCGAAAAAGAACAACAGAATATCTGGAGCAAAAGGGAGGATTGCAAGCACTCTAAGGCTGCTTTCCCCAATCTAAATAGAAACATCACAAACGACCTATTGAAGTTGCAGCGGCAAGACCTCCGACTTATGGTAGGACTCATAACTGGTCACTGCAACTTAAATAGTCACTTGTTTAAACTTGGAGCCACTGACAGCCCACTTTGTCGTGGCTGTTTGCAGGTGAACGAAACTGTAGAGCATGTTCTGTGGCACTGCAAGGCCACGGAAGACACTAGAATAGCTAACGGATTTCATGATTCTTCTGCATTGTCATCAGCTTTGGCATCTGCATCGCCATCATCTGATTCACCATCTAAGCTACTGGAGCAGTTATGCCAGCGGCCCAGAGCCACGCTCCGTTACTTTAAGGAGCTGGGCTGGCTCGGGTAGACGCTGGAGGGGGAAATGCACAAAACACCCCATGCGGGACGTCAGTGCAGGACTTATCGCCCCTACTTCAAATTAGATTAGAATTAGAATTAGAACCTCTGGCAAAAAATATTTTATAAGATAGTGAAAGGATATTATGCATCGCAATCTGTTGTACATTTTTGAAGATCTAACAAATCTAATATCAGATACACATAGGTAGAGACACACATAATAGGCAACTTTGACTTGAATATGAACCCATATTCAAGTATGTAGAGATTTGGGTCATGAATTAAATGAAGATTCAATGTTACAGGACTAAATACATGTTCCGCATGCGGTCTGTTTGGACTGAATCTTATTTTGTACTGTGCTCAGTTTGAACTAATTTTAAAATCAACTTTTCCCAAAATGACTGATTTTCAAAATGGCTATTTTCTAGAATGTCAAAATGAAAAATGTCAATCTGAAGTACAATCAGAAACATTATAGCATGAAAACATTTGAATCAGATATTTTTCGTAAATAATAGTGCCCCTTTTCATTGTGAGTTGTTTTGATATGTTCTACTAATGAAAATAAACTGTAATAAATATGAAAACTGTAATGAAAAATAGAAATACAGCTTACTAATTGGTCATCCGTCCACCTTGTGAGAGGACGTCGTATGGCTGCACTTGTATTTAGTAGTAAGTAGAAGTTCATATTTTTATTCAAAAAAATTTTTAAAGCAGATGTGGTCTAGAGGTAGTCTAGTCGTGGGTTCAAATCCCGGTCCCGTGCCAATGAGTTCTTTGGAATTTATGTACGGAATTTCACACCACTGGCTTTTCGGTGAAGGAAAACATCGTGAGGCAACCTGCATATGTCCGTAGAAGAAATTCAATGGCAAATGTGAATCCATCAACCCGCACTGGGCCAGCATGGTGGATATGGCCTAGTCATCCTTCGTGGGTAGGCCTACGTCCTGCAGTGGACTATTCAAAGGCTGATACAGTACAGTACAGTACAAACATATAATATGTTTGTCTATGTCATTACCAACTGACAGATTTCAGGATTGCATTCTTTCATTGGCTGGTCTATACAAGTGCTGCCAAGATCTTTTAGCATTTAGATGACATTGACATGAGATGAGAGTTTAGGTGTGCAATAAATAATCCTATGTAGCAGCCTCAAAATAAAAACTAATCTCAATGGAGTTTTTTTCACTTTAGTTGCATGTTCCTATGAGCATATTTATATCAATAAGCTAAGAGAAAAGAGCCACAGCTGTGTATTTTGACATTTTACTTGCTTTATAACATGTTCCAAAGCAAATTCAGAGTTAATATGGAAAATAATTAATTAATGTAAAATAATATTATGCTAAATGTAGATCTCGTCGAGTTCTGTCACTTTTGTGAAGCCTGTAATGGTCTAGAATTGACAGTTACGGAGATAAACTACCTTTAAGTTTGACGGATCTCGAAATGTTTCGAAAGGTATTGTTTCTGATTGTACCTGTTCCGTCAGACATTTCAAAAATGGTTCATTCATAAACGATAACAATTAGAAAATCAGACATTTTGGGAAAAGGTGATTTTCAATTTAGTTCATGTAGGATATAGTACAAAATAAAATTCAGTCCAAACAGACCGCAAGCCATGTTCCTATCACTGCACTTTATTACTAAAACACTTATGTATCTATAACCTACCCTCTCCAGTCTCAATTTCTCTAATTTTAATCTAGCGTCTTTCTGTTTGGCTAGTTCGGCTAGTTTGTCTCGAGCATCAGTAATTTGAATTCTTTTTTTGGATATAATTTTGTTTCTAGCATCTGTAACAGGGAGTTTTTTAACAGGCGGCGGTAAATTCTTCTTCGGTAGCTGAACGGACCGGTTTTTAGGATTTCTGAAAAGAGAGCATTATAATATAAATTCTTATCTTAAAAATACCAAAGTATAATCGAATATCATCTCAAAACAGATGTATATACTTAGGTTTCTCCTTTTTCTTCTTCTGAATAATGTCATCAAGACTCATATCAATATATGAAGCCATTGGATTTTAAATGCTTGAGACTGCGTCTATGATCTTTCTATTTGTCCACAACTGTTTTTATCTAATTAATTACCACCGTAATTCTATAACGTAAAATATAATCACGACGAAATATTTCATTTACAGTTTACACAACGACCACATTTGCCACAGAAGAAAAAGTAAAGTAAACCACAGATCTCTAGTGAGAACTGTGAATGAACGATGGATTTATCATATAAACAGGATTGAGTACTGGCAAAGAAAAGGCTCCATCAAACACAGGCGGTACGAGCGGTAGAGCGGTACGAGCGGTACGAGCGGTAAAGGCTCCATCAAACACAGGCGGTAAGAGCGGTAGAGCGGTACGAGCGGTACGGGTAAAGGGCGGTACGGCAGTACCGCGACCGGACCTGTGTGAGCCCTTCTTATATAACCAGTACAATACAGATGCCCGCCCGTCTACTATACCGCTCGTACCGCCTGTGTGTAAAGGAGCCTTAAAGGGCGGTACGGCAGTACCGCGACCGGACCTGTGTGAGCTCTTCTTATATAACCAGTACAATACAGATGCCCGCCCGTCTGCTATACCGCTCGTACCGCCTGTGTGTAAAGGAGCCTAAAAACGTGCCGACAAGGATACCACATCAGATGATTGTGTCTCTTTTTCAAGTAGGATAACCAAAACATCTCGATCATCTCGGGATATAATATTTCTTTGGAATGTTACTGCACGCTGGAATCGCAGTTATCTTACCCCTAACTCGCCGTCCTTCGTCATCGTCGTTTTAGCAATAGGACGCCTACTGCTGGGCATAGGCCTTCCCTAAAGATCTCTATAAAACCAATCCCCATAAAAGCAATGGTCTAGAATTAATATATACGGAGATAATTCAGTCTCAAGTTTGACAGCTGTTATCGGAAATGTAGATCTCGAAGAGTTCTTACAGTTTTGTTAAGACAGCAATGGTCTAGAATTGATAATGACGGAGATAAACCACTTTTAAGTTTGACAGCTGTCATTGGAAATGTAGATCTTAATGAGTCCCTTCACTTTTGTGATGACAGTAATGTTCTGGAATCCATATTTACGGCGTTAAACAACGTTTAAGTTTCATAGATGTAATCTTGACACATATCACGCAACCCGTGTCAGTAAGTTACGAAAACTTTTTTACGAAAAACTTTGTCACAAATAGACTTTATCACGAAAAGACCTTATCACGAAAAATCTTAAACACGAAAATTTTTCCACGAATAGACTTTGTCACGAAAAATCTTAATAGACTTTATAACGAACGCATCCATTTTGAAATAAAAAATGGCTTACTCCCTTTTTTGAAAAAGTCGTCATGGAAAAGATGGCAGACATTACTTCAAAATGGATGCCAATTTTGAAATCTACACCCCGAAAAACATAGAAAACGGCTCCAATGACGACTTTTTGTAAAAAGTGACATCCGCCATCTCTAATTCCAAAATAGATGCAATTTTCGAAAACTACAACCCAAAAAAATTAAAAATGACACTCACGACTATGCACCTATTGTACACTCAGAAATATGTCCAGAATAGTCACCCTACCACACTCTTTTGTATACCATAGTACGCCAATTGCAATCGACGGTGATACGCTAGTCAAAAATAAAAAATAACCATTAATCATAAAGTACAATGATATCCTAGAACGTATCGTATCGTGGCTTAGAAAAATACCCGATATAAAATGAAGCACTTAATTTCCTTTTTTCCTTACTCCCGCCTAACCCACGGCGCGGCTCCGGAGTCGGATGACGTCACACGCGTAAATCCGTCGTGAGGTTTTTTTATTTCGTGCGGTCATGTTTAAAAATTCATAACTTTCAATTTTTGAAGATAATTGAAAAATAAAAACCACCATAATTTATTTCAGACTTGGTGTAATTTAATAAAAATAAAACTATAAAACGGGAAACTTCCTTATTCTCAAGGTATTGCTATCAAACAAATCGCCTGCGACATAGCCATTGTTATAGGTGGAACACGGACCGTAGGTAGCCGCAGATCGCAGCTGTCTGTTGGACTCTGAACTGGCCGCTAACCATAGACAAATTAAGATTTTTACAATGATCTTATTCTCTCTTTTTTTAGTTTTATCTATCTGTGGCAACTTCGTTGATTCGTTCATTCTTTCAAAAATAGTGGCGTGGCGTGGTGAATTTATTCTAGTAAAAATCTAAATTCATAAATTATGGGAGATCGTAAGTCTGGAATTGCATTGATTAACTATTAGTTACATTTGTGTATTGAGATTTCAGTTACAGTCACGTTTTGTTTGATTTCAGCCTACGCTTCTAACGACTACAGCGGTGGCGGCGGCGGCGGCGGCGGTGGTGGTTATGGCGCTCAATACTCCGTACCGCCACCGGCAATGCCCTCAAGTGATACTTATGGAGGTGGAGGAGGCGGTGCACAAGGTGGCTATAATCCAAGTTATGGCGGTCAATCAGCTACGCCCCAATGGAATCAACAAGGGTCCGGTTAGTCAAGCATCCATTTTCTTAGTTCTCCGCAATCCATCTTGTCATGGTATTTTACTAAGCACACTAATTCCTATTCCAGGTGGTAATTCTTACGGCGCAAGTCAGAATTCGGATAATAATTACGGACAAAACTATAACAGTGGCTCAAATTACGGTGGAAACGCTGGTGGTGGCAGTGGAGGATACGATCGCAATAACAGCGGGGGTGGTGGCGGATACAACGCTGGAGGTGATCGCGGAGGCTACGGCGGCGGGGACCGAGGTGGCAATAGCTACGGCGGCGACCGCGGCGGGAGTTACGGAGACCGAGGCAGCGGGGGCTTCTCCGGGGGCGACCGCGGCGGGTATGGAGGCGGGGACCGCTCGGGTGGCTACAATAGAGATGGGGGAAATAGAGATGGTGGATATGGGTAAGTGTCACTTGCAATTCATTTTACATACTCTACACCTAGTTAGTATTCAGGCTGATCAGTGAGATGGTGCCTTTCATTGTATCATAGTGTTCTGAGAAGCCTTGGTTTAGTAGCAGTAGATCTTGTCTATTCAAAGTCTTTCGTATTGAATCAGGTATCATCCTGACAGAGTAAACATCGCCAGGTTTATTAAATTTCTGGGATAATTAGGTGTTAGGAGCGTATAATCCAATTTACAAATAACTAAGATTACAGGGGAATTGGTGGTAGATGCTGTGAACAAGGTATTTTAAATCAACAGGGTAGTGTTTACTGTTAAGGTGAAGAATCTACAGTTTTGGCATGCTCATTGGTGTAAAGAGGTCAAGGATTATTTATAAAATACAAGGTGACATCAACTTATTTAGCCACTCCACAAGTACAATGGATTGACTTAAGTGTAAACATCCACTGTTCATCCACACTACTTTGAAGGCTTTCAACAAGGTGTGATTTAAAGTTTTAATTATCTGATGAAGCGTTAAAATTATTTTTGGTTCACAATCCACATGGTCTTAGATCTGTATTTGTTCATCTGGCAAAATACTACAAGATTGGTCTTCTGTATACTTCAACAACACACTGCTTGGAGCTGACTCTAGGGCTTAATTGTATTTTCAAAGAGTATGTAATTAAGGCCAAAAGTTTATTGAATACCAACAACTTTGGAAGTATGGCTTTGACACTAGGTATAAAATTTAGTAAAATTGACAAGTGTACAAACTAATACAGTCATTTGGTTGAAAACAGAGGTTACCTGGAAAGTTTTCCGAGACCAACAGAAGCAGCAGCACGGCAACATCTGTTTCAAACTTATCATCAGGTTCAACAGTGGTATGGGAACACATAAAATGTAGAACAATGGGGATGGAAAAAAGGGATCCAAGAATGGGCTCATTCCTGTTACTACATTCGAGCCCCCTGCTCCAAAAAGCTTGCTGAAACTTATTTCTTGCAAATGCAACAAAGGTTGTCAAAAAGCTTGCAGATGCAGAAAGGCAGGATTAAATTGCTCCGTTGTGTGCACAAACTGTGCTGGTGTGGAAATGAGTATTTCTGCCGAAACGTGTATTGAGCCACACTTTACGGTGCTTGTACGCCAAAACTATTGATTTTAGGAAAAAAAGGTTATGACATAAATTGTAGGAAATTTTCTCCACAATTATTTTGTATGGATATGTTTTTCCTGTAAAGGCATCGGAAAGGAATTATTATCAAAAAACTGCTTTTAGGCGCCATTTTTCCAATTTGGCAGGCGCCATTTTTCCAATATGGCGGCGCGAGCGGCAAAGATACGAGGTGGCAAAGTTAAGAGCACGTCAAAATCTATAAAATTGGCAATTTTCAAAACTCCCGGAAACATTCCAAGTAAAAATACCCAATGACTGTACTAAACTTCTAGTGATGTGATTTTATTTTGTCTGGGCTATTATTTCTGCTAGAGTGATTGAGTCATCAATCTTTTTCTCTTCTACTTGCCTTGCTAACGTTTATAGAGTGCCATAATTATTATGAGCAATATAGTATGGTGCACATTTTGCTACTTTTGTAAATAATGAATTGATTGATTCAATAGTTTTTAATTCAAAGCCTTTACTTCCATAGAAAACAATTAATAAATGGTTTTAAAAACATACATAATATATTTAGAATATTATTCACCTACCATTACTTGTTTCCTTTACAAAAACAAGTAGGCGAGGCTCAATAATGTCTTTTATGTTGTTGTGTCAGTTGCAATGAACATTCTTATAAATAATAATGTTTCATAAACTTTTGGTTCTTAATCATTGAATAAATTAGTTTTAAATTATAAAATAGTATCAATTCACACTTTAAAGCATTAACTAAAGTATAAAAAAACCTACAAAATATTACTGTGAACTCTAACATTCTTAAACTATAATTCTAGTATTTATGGCTAGTCAAGAACAGAATTGAAGCAAGTCGCATTTTTGGGTTACTTCATACAGTTCAGCTTAAAGTTTACAGAAGAAATCCAAATGCTACTTGTATCACTTCTGTGCTTAAGTTCTAAGTATGAATTGATACCAATGAATATGTAGAAATGCAAATCTTGAAAAAGGATTAGTAATTATTATGATAATATTCGAGTTTTTTGATGATTGTCTAACTCTTTTTTCACAACTCTGTGACATAAGGGATGATTTATATTAGGACGGGGCGGGCGCGGTACGGGCTGGCGACGGGCCGGACAGGGCCCGTACGACGAACGTTCCAAACGTTTTTGTCGTGGCCCGTACGACGCCCGGACTTTTACACAAAATGTATGGAACGTGCGTCGTACGGGCCCCGTCTGGCTCGTCCCGCGCCCGCCCCGTCCTAGTAGAAATCATCCCTTACTCTGTAATACCTACTTTGATTATGAGGCTACCGTGGAATGAACTCGCAAAGTGCAAGTGCAAACTCTACTTCAACTTATGTCCTAGAGTTGTTACAAAATGGGATTTAAACAATCAGCTATAGATGTACTCGACAAATTTCAAGTTAAATATGAGGCTGATACTTTTACACCATTATTTGAACCCATTTATTTAAACACAACCTGCTTGTAAGGATTTTATGGGCCTTATTTTTAGTTTTTTTAGTTCAGTCCATAAGACTAGTTTGCTGTGACCACACTATTATAATTCACATATTATAAAAACAATTTATATTTTCATACTAATCATGATAATATGGACACAGCATTTCAATGCCCATTGCATCATTTCAAGTTTAGGTACTACTACTTTTCCATTTCAACTTCTATAATGGTGTGATAGAATCTAATCCTCTATCCTGTGCAACATTTTTCAAGTTTTGTTATCTTTAATTGTCTAAAAAAATGTCGTCTAAATCACAAATTGTGTGTAAATGCATGTCTTCAAATTCTGCTATAATGTGTCAACAAATATGTTGTTCAAGATTTTCAAGGTATAAACATAAAGGTATCGAAAAGGACTACACAATGGGACAGAAGTCGCGTATATAGCGTACCTAGATGTGAAACTGCGTGCTGCGTACAGAGTATCCCCAGCCTGCCGAGTGAACTAAACGGTCTTCTTATTGTTTTAGTGGCGGCGGCAGGGGGGGTGGTTTTAACAAAGGTAAAGCTCCTCGCCAAGCGAGTGGTGCTGTTGACATATTTTTCATTTGTACTTATCTAAGGGCTGCCAAACTCGAGTATTCGACGCGTTAGAATTGCATCACCGTAGCTCGTAGGGCTGTTGACAACTATATATTTTTATATTATGAACGTCTTTGGTAGATGAGTTTATGGTGTTCCTCTGGTCACGAGACGTCACGGTCTTTGTTTATTAACGCACAAAGGCTTTGGGTTCTGGTTTAATTTAAGCAGATGGCAAGGATTTTTTGAGAGTGATTGTAATTTAGTTTTAATTGGTGTACATTACGCTATGTAATAACTAGCGGCCCAGTAACTAATGTGAAAACGGCCTCTTAGCGGCGCGGCATTTATGTACTGCTGTGGTCTAAATATTTCATAGCATAACTCATATAACATTATGTTGTATGAGCTATACTAAAATAAAAAGTATAAGTCTTTTCTTTTAAAAATCACGACATAGAAATAGTAAAATAGTTCATTACTTTTTAAAAAATGTTAGGTTTGGGTTTTGCAGGTAAACATCATCTTTAATACAAAAAAAAATCAGATCCAGCAATAGAAATAAAATTAAGGTATTTTCAGGTTAAATAGAGACTTTTAGACTTTGTCATCTTCAAATCATGTTTCTAAAAGATTTAATGGAATTTATGCATTTTAAAACTGTTTTGGAGCTGAATCTTAATGTGGTGAACATTCAGCTCCTTCCTATCCAAGGTTATTGTAAGATAGTTATAAGAGGTAATAATTTCTACTACCTACATCATTTATAAAATATGTAAAGGTGTTCCAGAAATCGTAGTACTTACAGTACAGCAGGGAATGTCAGCAGCCTCATGTTTAAGCTTTATGTTCTCATCGCCTTCATACATGGATCCTACTCGCCTTGAGTACTACCTACATGAGTTTTCTACTATCGCAAGGAATTTAATATTAATAAATCTGGGCATTACTTCAAGTGAAAAATTTAAAAAAAAAAAAACTTATTTTACATTTTAATGTCTTCCATGATAATAGAAATTTTTGAATAGGTTTATTATAAAATTGCAGTATGCGGATATGTATTTATTTTATGTGTTACGAAAATTGCTTTTCTATGCACCAGTGTGATATTATTTTCCTTCAATATTATGAATATTTAGTTGTTTCAAGAACACACAGGTTTTGGCAGCCCTATGGTTAAAATATGTGCTATATCTAGGTACTTATGTACTGGTTTATTTTAGCAGCATGGTTTATATTGCGTAAATTTAAAGGTTCTACAGGGTAATTCGTAGTTGTAATGGGTATCAATTTGGTGCGGTAAAACAATTTTAATAAAATAAGGTATTCAATATTAAAGCATTATTGAGTGTTACAAATACGGAACAAATATTATTTTAGTCAGAGTTCTACAATAAGGGTTGGTAATTTTGATTTCTAAGGTGAAACAGATCACATAAAATAATTATAAATTTCTATTTTAGGGATTTCATAGATTGAGAGTTCAAATAGTATAAATTAGTCCCAGCTCTACAAAAAAGTGTAAAATATAAACACTGCCAATATTCTTGAATGGCTCACAAATAACCAGTAGAAAAAAGGTTTATAACAGTATTGTGATATTTTTAGTGATCCAACAACAGTAAAAAACTTGTTTCTAGACTTTCTTGTGGAGCTGAAAAATATTAAATTATTATTTGTGATCATTCTATCACTTGGTTTAGGTTTTAATAATGATCAGTCTTGGAGTCTTGCTTAGTTACAGTGTAAGAGAGTTTATCTTGAGTGAACACAGCTTCATGCTCAGGTGGCGGCAGCTTCGGAGGCGATCGAGGCGGCGGGGGTGATATGGTCACTCAAGAGGACACGATCTTTATTCAGGGCATGAACCCTTCTACTACTGAAGATGAACTATGTCAGCATTTTGGTGCCATCGGCATCATCAAGGTGCGTTTTTATTTTTATTTAGAGATTAATTCTACTTCTTGTACTAGAAGCTCAAAGTTTTATTAAATCTGAATATTTTTAGATCGACAAAAAAACTCAGAAGCCTAAAGTGTGGATGTACAAGGACAAGGCGACAGGACAGCCGAAAGGCGAAGCTACAGTTACCTACGAGGATTCCAATGCCGCCTCATCCGCCATCCAATGGTTCGACGGGAAAGACTTCAACGGCGCAGCGATTAAAGTGTCCCTCGCACAGAGACAGAATACGTGGGCGGGAGGCAAAGGAGGCGGCGGTGGCGGTGGCGGCGGCGGAGGAGGATTCCGCGGAGGACGCGGTGGCGGTGGCGGCCGGGGCGGCGGCGGCGGCCGCGGCGGTGGTGGCGGCGGCGGTCCGCCCTCTGGCAACCGCGAAGGCGACTGGCGATGCTCTAACCCCAGTTGCGGGAATACGAACTTCTCTTGGAGAAAGTCTTGCAACAGGTACTTTCTATTCATTCTTATTATTATGTATTTGATTTATGCATGGCGCGCAGATAAGACCAAGTTTACAAATCAAAAAAGGTTACTGAAGCGATCATAGTAAAATTTAACCCCAACAATTTTGTGGTCAGGTGTAATGAAGATAAGCCTGGCGGCGGCGGTGGTGGCGGTGGCCCGCCCTCTGGCGGCGGCGGTCGAGGCAATGGAGGCCCGGGTGGGCGCGGCGGACGCGGCGGTGGCGGCCGCGGCGGCGGTGGTAGCGACCGCGGCTGGGGCGGCGGCCGTAGTGACCGCAGCAACGATCGCAGTGGCGACCGTAGCGGCGGCGGCGACCGAGGTGGCGACAGAAGGGGCTACGGCGGCGGCGGCGGCGACCGCGGCAGTGCAGGCGGCGCGATGAGAGGAGATGGGTAAATATAGTCTATTATTACTGTTTAGATAGATAGATAGATAGATAATTCTTTATTAGCTTAACCAAATACAATACAAACACATGAAAAATAAAAACATTAAAAATTAGTTATACTAAATGGCGGCCTTATCGCTTCAAGCGATTTCTTCCAGGCAACCATGAACGGACAGGAAATAGCACATTAACTAAAACAGCGGCCTTAGCAAAAAAGATTTTAAACAATAAACAATGAACACTTATAACAAACAAAAAATAAGCAATACTAACACCTAACCAATAAATAAATATATATGCCTACCTAGACACATAAACATACATGTATTACACAATACAAAATAAACTTACTTATATAATTACATTCTGTTAATACTTATACTTACTTAAATAAATAAATATATAAAGCAAGCAGAAACAATAATGTACCTAAGAAGACAGGTAATGCAATTTAAACTGATGGATTGGACTGCTGTTTAAACTGATGGGATACGCTAAATTGATAACTTCTCTCCGCACCATATATACAAAAATCTCTTAATAACAAGGATTTAAGATAAATCTATTTAGTTACTTTAAAAATAGTTTGTAAGATTTATTTTATTTTTCGCAAAAAGTAGCATGACCGACTTCAACCGTGTACAGAATTCGCGAAAAGTTCGCACAGATCGATCGATGTAGCATTTTTCACATTATTGTTGATTTATCAAAAATGGCTCAATTTCGGTAAAATTTAAATGGGACCAATTTCGAAGTATATTCTTTCCAATAAAAAAAGAATTATTAAAATCGGAACACCATCTAAAAAGTTATGCGTGGTTTTATACATTAAAAAAAAATATATAGGTATATATATATATACGCGTCGAATTGAGTACCTCCGTTTCGTCGGTCAAAAAATGGTAAATAATAATATCAGAAAAAAAGTTAGTTTAAGTAAAAAAATGTAAGGCAGAGAGATTTATTAACCATGCATGTTTTATCTTTTCCAGTGGCCGAGATCGCCAGCGACCGTATTAAACTTAGTTGTAGTTGTTTAAGCTGTATATTAAGGCCAATTTTTATTTTGACTGAACTTAGAACCTAGAAATATTAGTTTCTATGTTCTTTTTCTTCCATTAGCAGTGCTAAATATGGTTTTGATAAAACCTGAAATAGGAGCAATGTTACCCAACATGTGGGATTCAGTGTTGCCAGTAAAAAAAATTAGGCGGCTGTGTATGTAGGAGATAATAGCTGTGTTTATGAGGAAAGAGAAATTTTCTATAAACTCTTCTGTCGATATTCTTTTATTATTCTTTATTCAATAATATGTATTTTTTGTCTTTCATTTTTTTTACAATGTTGGCATTCCAATTCGGATACACAGTCGTAGTATAACGTCGTAGAATTAGTTACAGTTGTAGGCCGTTGTATTTGTTTTTTTACCTGTAAGCCATAGAACTTTGTAATTGGCATAGCATTGGCAACACTGGTTGGATTTGATGTATTCTAGCGACCATGTTTCATACAATTTCCATCGTATTTTAATCTCAATAAAATGATACATATTATGACTGTAAAATATTTGTACAATACAATGTAAGGTACACATCCGTTATGTCATTTTGTTTAGTATTGATCTATCATTTTTTGTAAAATAAGATGAATTAGTAAAATGCATTAGAATGGTAAAGTGTGTAAAATAAAAGTAACATTTTACTAAATAGCTGTTGTTTCAATTTTTAATGCAACCATCCAACTATCTATAGATCAGAAATCTACAGATTTGTGTGTGTACACATTTGATGAGGCGTATAAGCCTGATCAAATTGATGTTAGCTACAAGCTGCTGATAATCCTGTCATCGCGCAGCTGTCTCAATTGGATTATCCGCAACTTGTAGCTAACATTACAGCCGACAAGATGTTTAATTCGCCCTATAGTAGGCGCGTTGTAGTGTGTGCATTTACGCGCGAGTCGGTAATTGAGCAAACTACACGCCCTTTGTTCTGAAAAGGACAGATTCTCAGAAGCCAGAAATGGTATTGGGAAATACACAGTGACCATTTCAAATAAAATAAATAGATAATTAGTGACTATATGAATAAATAAGCTATCATCTTCAATTTATCCCGATGTATACTGAGCGCCATACAAATCGCCAGATGAGATGTTGGCTGCAGATGATACTTCGCCGTGATTGGCTGATTATTGCGCATGTGTGCACAATTCAGACGCCGCATGTGGTAGTGTATAGGGAGCGCGCGGGAGGCATGAGGTTGGCGGGCGGGTGTGCCCCGGCATTTCGTTTCTCTGGCTCCCGCTAATGCCTATATTTCGGCTTTTGCGCAAAGCTCTGCGCATAACTTCCTATACGTTGATTTGAGTGGCGCTCAGTATAGTATAGGGATTCTACTACTATCATTTTACAAATGCAAATTGGGAAAACTCAAAATCGGTTCCAATTCTTTCATAGACGCCATAAATACACTCTGCTCTTCTCCATGCTAGCGCTGTTGCCAGTAGAGCTTATTCCAGAGGCGTATCTATGTGAATTGGCTCCTAGCACAGAGGAACCCACAGAATTACAAAATTCTTTCTAAAAGAAAGGAAAAGAGAGAGGAGGCAATACTGTTGGACATAATAATTGTCCGCGGTGCTTATTGTACTGGGAAGACAAGATCAGATCAAAGAAATATATTTGTGTTACATTTCCTGCAACAACGCAACACCTTGCTGTATTGACACGTGCATAGTAAAAATATTTGCATAGGCCGAAATCCGCGGATGCGAAGTACCTATAATCTGCGCAATATCCAATCAACGTGCTGCTTTATGCGAGATTCAGTTAGGTTTAGATATTAAAATTCAGTTCAGGAACTCGGATCCATCGACTTGTATGACGCGCCACAAATTATTTCGTTCGTAGTGTCAGAACGAGACAGCGTTATGGCAACGTATATATCTGTCACTTTTTCACACGTCGAAATGAGTTCTTTTCGTGGCTATTCGTGGTCTCATGCTTGACTAGTAGGCCTATAAGAAGAAAATCCTATCTTATTGAGAATTTGTCCTTTTGAGATCAAAAGCGGAAATCGCCCTTTCTGAACACAGACTTGGGTGTACATTCTACTCGTACAACGTACTGTACAAGCGTATATATTACTCGTATCATCAGTGGATGTTAAGGAGTATAGTGCCGTAATTCGTAACCTAAAGCCGCGCCCCGACTTGTGCCGGGAGCGGGCACGGCTCGCAGGTAGCTACCGATCTTCTTCTGTTGAACAAGCTCCAACATCCTAATCGCAGCCAACTTCACTGCACCCCGCGTCCGCTCACAGGTCGAAACGCAACTCAATATAATATGCATAACCTCAGGTGTGAAGTTGTTTCAAGTAAGAAACGAATAAAACTACATTCGAAACTAATTATATTATTTATTTTTATTTACAACAGAAAAACAGCAATAATCGAAATAATCCTCTTTGGTCTTTGAATAACATTTGAAGATACGCGCGTAATTCAATACTTTCAGAAATATGTACAATACTCGTAGGTAAGAAGAAATGCTAAGGCAGTGGCTCGAGGGTAGTCTATCGTTTTTGGAAGCTGAAAACTTTGATGAGCAGAAGGCCGACCACGGTGGCGGCCGCCACGCCGATGCCGGCTTTCCACCACGACGAGTTGTCGCCACTCAGGCTTGCGAAATGCTTCAAGTGTCTGCAAAATATTCAAATGTTAAGCGAGTACGAATGTTAAGCTCAAATAGTTTTTTGAACAGCTTGTGATTTGTTTGAAGTATACATTTTATAGGCCGAATCCAAACTTCTTAGCGGCTGTGATGAGCTACAAGCTGCGGATAAACCAATCCTGACTGAAGCTCACTTAAAGCTGGAAACATACTAACGGACGCGATCCGGCTTGCCAGATCTCTCTCGGACGTCCGTACGCTCAAGGTGACGTCCGCGGACTGATGTCCGATAGTTTGTCATTATCTAGATACCTATCAGTCGTCAGTGACAGCCGTCAGTCGCATCTGATAGTATGTTTCCAGCTTAACAGTTGCGCGAGGATTGGATTACCCGCAGCCTGTAGCTGACTTCACAGCCGCAAAGAAGTTTGATTCGGTCTATAAACAAGTTTCCTTGATTAAGACCAATGAGTTGTTTTTTTTTTCTTTTGGAAACGAGGCCTGTTCTATGTTCCTTTCAATCCACAAGCCAATGCAAATGGTCATTAACAAACAGTCTCCCAGTAATAGTTTATAAAATAGTTTTTGCAATATATATGTGACCTTATAAAGCGCAATTGGACGTAGTTTAGCAGGAAGGACTCATCAACCCACTGGGTTGAGTCCTTCCTGCTAAACTACGTCCAATTATGACATGTGATAGCTGTAAACTTTTTCGTTATTGGCAATAAATTACTAACCTGTGCTTGCTGAATAACATCCAAGCAGCTTGAAATTGACTGACAAAGACAAATTAAAATTCACAAATGGAAACAAATTGATGTAGTAATGGATTAAAATATTTTAGCTCATCTACTTCACAAGTACATTTCTTATATAACAATAAACAGGCAAGATAAACACGATTGTATCGTAATAATTTTATATATGAGATGGATGCAACACATCATGCAGCTTTTTGATTAAATAAATATCCATTATCTGAACACGAGGAAAAATACGAAGATATATAGTTTTGTAGGTGTGTATGTAGAAATAGCGGGAGGTGGATGTAGATAAAATACACAAAACAAAGAAGTGTGTTTTTCTAATGTGGGCAAGGAAGTATATATGAGAAAACGCGGTGAAATCATCAAGATAGCACTCTAGAAAGCCTCTAAGACGGTCAATAGTCTTGGCGGTAGCCACGTAGATTCTTGCACAACCCAAGCATGTTGATCGTGTACCTATCGATGTCGAGCGTTTATGTGCTTACTCCATGCTTGATATGACCAGTATTTTTGACTGACTCGATATTTATACAGTGCCATGCACCCCGCTTGAAGAAGCATGGCTAAATCGCGCATCAATTACCAAAAATGGTGGATTTGTGCGACAAAAATGTTTCTTACTGGCTCTTGCTGCACGGCGCGACGGGCGCATCAAGCTCGACCGAGAAAATCATATAATTATTTTTTGTCATAAATGGCACCATTGACTTCAATCGTGTGCATAAGTAATTCGAAGTATTTTCTAATCATTTAAATATTTTAATTTTTCAAAAACAGCTCAAGTGATTTCTTTAAAACCGAAACATTTACATTTTATTGAAATCGGCTGAGCTGTTAGCATAGCAGGAGTATAACGACTCGAATTAAAAATAATTAGATTGCATCACAATTTGCAAAAATATCGATGAACATACACGAAAAAAATACATAAACGAACATAGTAGGTACCTAAAAGGTGCCTGTTTCATTTTGGAAGTCTGTTAAAAATTGCGTCGCCAATCCGCCCGACCGTCTCAGAGAATTGGGCGCTTTTCAAATCGAGTTTCTAAAGTGAAGTGGGAAGAAAAGTTGAGCTAAAATTAAAATCCAGCACTACACCGCACCACGGTACTCACGGGAAGGCGGCCATGGTGGCGAGCTTGGCGAACACGTCGTGGCGGTTCTCGCCGAGGGCGAAGGCCTGCGGCGGCAGCAGCTGGTACTTGGCGCAGAACACGTCGGGCTGCAGGATGTAGTCCTGCCGCGCCGCCAGCGCCTCGCCGCGCGTGCCCACTATCAGCACCGGGATGTGACTCTCGGCGAAGTATTTCTGGAATTATCGCATCAGTTATAAATCTTTATTTTCAAGTAACATAAATAACTAGTAGTTCTTCGAGCAATTGAATCTAGCGACAAAGGACATGTCCACAAAATGTACGGAGGCTGGTATAATAATAATCAAAAAATCTAACCACAACACTCGTTACATTTCGAGAAAGTTCATATTTTTCTGAGTCTGAGTTAGAAACAAAAATGAGCCCTCCGATTTTATTAAAATTAATTTCGATTTTATTAGAACAAATAAATGTATTTCGCTCAATAGGTAGTTTATCTCTAGAAGCCCTGATTAAGTAACCTCCAAATTGTTAAATAAAAGCATTTTTACCAATTAGACACACTCTTTAAGTCATTTTTTGTCACATTGTACCTACTAACTGGTCACACTGGTAGGTTAAAATTTTTAATTTTAGCAAAATAAGAAATGGACGTGGAAGAATCAGCTACGTATGTAAGTAAAATAACGATAGAAGCACTTTATTATTCCTAAACTAGAAAAAATACAAAACTGTATTATTATTTTTCACATTTAAAAAAAAATGGAGGGATAAAAAAATCAAAATTAAATATTTTTGAGAAGCCCATAAATCAAGCTTTCAAATGATGTAAATATCATCTTGGTTCGATTTTTCTCTGAATAATATACCACTTGTGGACGTCACCTTTCTTCAACTGAATCGTCTTCGGTCTTATATCTCGACTCGCTCTTGGACTGGCAAATATTATTAGGATTTAAATACTAAACAATGTATATGTTGCCAAATATTATCAAAATCAACTAATAAAAACAGCGCGACGGCAAATTGGAAAGCACCTACTCCCCGAATCAAAAAGCCATTATTAGCATGTGTGTGTTCCGTCGACATTCGTTGAAAAATGCGACCTGTAGACAAAAATCTACATCCGGACAGACGAAAGCAAAATTTTCGTGTGGAAACACAGACCTCGCTTCGCTTCGGTCAATAATATTAAAGTTCGAAATTCACAGCAGACCGACATGACACTGTGACTTCAACTGCGACGATATATTATCGTCGCAGTTGAAGTCACGAAGCTGTAGCGGATTTGACGAGGCTCTTTACGTCTCCGCACTTGTCCTCGACGTGTGGCGACGGCGCAGTTGACCTCGTGTGACTACAGCGGGTCGGACTCGCGCGAGATAGGCATCTGACGAGGCTCTTGTCTCTATTCTTGGACTTACAATGTATATCCTAGCGATGTACGACTCGAAAGAGCGGCTGTTGGCGACGTCGCGCATCGTAGACGAGGCAGGCGACGTCGCAGTTGACCTCGTATGGCTGTAGTGGGTCGGACACGCGCGAGATGGGGATCTCTCGCAGTACGAGACTCTTCTCTTGGACTTACAATGTATATCCTAGCGATGTACTCGAAAGAGCGGCTGTTGGCGACGTCGCGCATCGTAGACGAGGCAGGCGACGTCGCAGTTGACCTCGTATGGCTGTAGTGGGTCGGACACGCGCGAGATGGGGATCTCTCGCAGTACGAGACTTCTCTTGGACTTACAATGTATATCCTAGCGATGTACTCGAAAGAGCGGCTGTTGGCGACGTCGCGCATCGTAGACGAGGCAGGCGACGTCGCAGTTGACCTCGTATGGCTGTAGTGGGTCGGACACGCGCGAGATGGGGATCTCTCGCAGTACGAGACTCTTCTCTTGGACTTACAATGTATATCCTAGCGATGTACTCGAAAGAGCGGCTGTTGGCGACGTCGCGCATCGTAGACGAGGCAGGCGACGTCGCAGTTGACCTCGTATGGCTGTAGTGGGTCGTATACGCGCGAGATGGGGATCTCTCGCAGTACGAGACTCTTCTCTTGGACTTACAATGTATATCCTAGCGATGTACTCGAAGGAGCGGCTGTTGGCGACGTCGTAGACGAGGCAGGCGACGTCGCAGTTGACCTCGTGTGGCTGTAGGGGGTCGGACACGCGCGAGATGGGGATCTCCCGCAGTACGAGGCTCTTCTCCTGCCCGTACACCACGACGGTGTTGATGCAGCAGTTCTCGCAGGGGTTGCCGTCGCCGCGCTCGTTGCCGTGCGCCTTTATTTTCTGGACAACACAAAACATAAAACACATAAGCATATATGAAGGCCTGCAAGCTTCGTTTAGTATGAAAAAAAAAACATTTTAATATTTAAAAGTTTGATAAATAAAATTACGAGCTTTTTAAACCTTATAGTCCGTTCCATAACCACTGAGACCGAGGGTCGAAACCAACCAAACCTTTGACGAATATAATTACCTTGGTTTGCTTTAAAAAAACACTATATTTTGGTAGTTTTTAAAATATAACAAACGCGTGCTGAACACAGGTAATAATTTTTGTATTATTTTTACGACTTGTGTCAAATTTTTCAATAGATTTCAACTGGCTCAATCTCAGCGATTATGGAACGGACTAAGTAAATAAACAGAAACTAAGACTTAGACAAGGCATCGGGCCGAGAAACACGAAAACGAGTACTTTTGAATGCGCGATGAGAGAGGACGAATGAAATTTATTCAAATTTAAAAAATATCATAGCTAAGAGAAAATCTTGAAAAATTTTATGAACCAGACAAAATTTTGAAAAGTGACCGGCTTTATTAAAAAAAAACTTACAAATTTCTCAACAAAAAAAAGTTTAATAATTCGAATGCTCAGAATTATCAGCGACAACACCCCATTCTTTTTTTCGAATAAAATAGCTAGATCATTTTTCTATTTTACAGACCGAGGAGTTATTTTTTTTAATGTGTAAATTATGAGTGATTAATTAAAAACTCACTGCCGCCCGCCGCTCTGGCGCGATCCTGACGAGCGCGACCGCGTAAAATTCGTCCGAATGAAGGGGCGTGGTACTTGATTTTTGAGAAATAATATTTTATCAATGCGTCACCTTAAAATAAGTACGTTCGTATAGGCTATAGATTAATATGTTTTTTATAGGACCTGATATCTGCAAAAGTACTGATTTTCAACATGTCTATGGTTATTGGCAAGGTTGCTTACTTTATGCGCGATCCCGAGGAAGCTCCTACAGAGAGAGGTTTTCCCGCTGGCTCGGGGCCCGATCACGTGGCATTGGTACACGTTGCGGCTCGACTGCTTTTTGGCGACGTCCACTTTCTTGTCGCGGGTTACTGGAACATTCAATTATGTAATGATAAAAAGCGCCCGATACGCTCTTTATTCTAAATGACAAATTATAATACAAACAAAACTAAGAATACGAATCACTACATAGTAATGAAACAAAGTCGGTTCCTTCTGTCTGTCCCTGTGTATGCTTATATCTTTAAAACTACGCATCGGATTTTGATGCGGTTTCTTTAAATAGATAGTGTGATTTAAGAGGATGGTTTGGGTTTACCTATATGTTTAATACACCAGTCCGAAGCCAAGGCGGATCGCTAGTTCATCATCATCATCAACCTGTGTCGACCCACTGCTGGGTATAGGCCTCCTCTCTTATGTGCCATTCTTCCCTATCCTGGGCCAATCTCATCCAGTTGGAACTCGCTAGTTAGAACTTAGAAATTATGTTGTAGGCAGAATCATACAAGAAGGCGGATTCTAATGTAGCTACGAGCTGTGCAATATCAAAATCAAGAAATAAAGAAATACCGTTTATTTCGTGACATACATGAACAAATATAAACAACAAACAAGAGTAACAGTGGTTAAGCAGCAAGTGAGCACGGTATGCCACGAAAACCGGTCCCAACTCAGCGTGAATTGCTGATTGAGAACAATCAGCGCTGGTATTCTGCTGAGACCGGTAGGTGACGTCACGTACAACATAAATATAATTTTTATCAACGCGCGTGCAGCTTGCTCAGCTTGTAGCTAACTTAACATCCGCCGACTTGAATGATTCGGCCTGTGCAACTGGCGGTTGTATCGCGATATTATCCAGGCAACCTTTGGATGGAATGGATTTATCATGTGATCAGAAGATGATACGTGGTAAGCAACTATATAGGAAAATGCGGTTGTGAACATTTTCTTGCCTAAACGAAACTAGTTAATTTGCCAGTTTTCCACCTCTTAAATCCATCTCATAATTATCTACTGGTCGGAATAGGTAGTTCAATTTTTAATACATACCTACTTGCGATTTTAAAAACAAAATTTTAGAGGAAATATGGTTTCGTAATCACGCTGATTCCTGGCATTTTTGGGTCTTATCTATGTTATGTTTACGTTGACTTTCTTTCTGCAAGTATTTTATTTAAGATAGATACCTAAGACTTGGGAATTGCATTGTCATGCCAGAATATTATCTCGACATAAAAACGTTTCACTGTCTAACATATTTTACATGTGCAAATATATTTTTAAAATTAAGTTCTGTAGTGGATAAGCTAAATGTGGGGATCAATTCAAGTGTTTTATCCTCATGAAATTATTTAACCGCCACATTATTCATGTTATTTTATCGTAAGAGAAAAATCTCTCCTTTTGGAACGTCTACCCATTTACAACGCTTATAGAGTAACTTGAAAGTAAGGGTTTACACCTTATAATATTAGACCACCGGTCTTGGCGCTATCCGGTGCTTTTTTGTAACAGTTATAAATATTTGGCCTATTGCCCACCGGACGGACGTAAAATCAAGATGCTATATGTGAGTAGGTAGAGTTCAAAAAACGCCATTGATATATGGTGAAACAATCGAATTATTAGAGTGAATGACATCTTTATAATCAATTAAGAGGCTCTTAAATAGCATTCAATGATTTGCTTTTCTCAGCTGCTGTTGAAATAATATAGCTATATAATAATAAAATTAGTCTGCGAGGTGTAGATTTGAATCAGACATCACGATATATTGTGAAGAACCGTGCGAAAACAAACATGACATCATTTCACATTTGTACAACACATAATTTTGCCAAACAGTCATTCTATTTGAAGGCCGTCATAGCCAAAGTCCAAATATTTCGAGAAAATATTTTATACTTATTTTAGACTAGCTGACCCGGCGAACTACATTTCGCGCAATGTCATTATAAATTATAGCCTAAGTAAGTCTGATGTATAAGCATTACCTAATATTGCAAAGTTTCATCCCAATCCGTTCAATAGATTTGGTGTGAAAGAGGATCAAAAATCCATACATACAGACTTTCGCGTTTATAATATTAGTAGGATATATCGCTTTTTTTGAAGACTCGTCTTCATATTATATTAGTATTCATATACATAAAAAAAATATACGCGTCGAAGTGAGAACCGATTTTTTCGTTGGTTAAAAATAAAAAAAACAACGCGAACAAATAAGTGATGTTTTTGAGTGATTGGATTGTATGTGAATCAAACTTTATAATATATGAAGATAGGTATTTTATGTAAAATTCCGTCTATCAAAAAATAATATATTTATTATAATTGGTTCAGAAGATTCTTGCTAGATTGGAGTGCTGTAGGCGCATAACATTTTGCAGTCGCGATTCGTGTTTTATTTTAACCTCGTAATTAATCGCTGCATATCTAGACATAAATTCATAATCTCTAGCCCACAATAAAGATTTATAAAACGAAACAATGCATTTAAAATTATACCTGCGTGACTAATGTGACGAGTACATTATGTAAAGGTTGTGCAAAAATAGAAGCGTCATAGGTGAGGTCGCCCGTGTGCCATTTTTGACCGACGAACCACCGGAGGAGGTGTACAATTCAACGCGTATATATATTTTTTTAATGTATAACCAGTAACCACGCATAACTTTTTTTATGGTAGTCCGATTTCAATAATTCTTTTTTTTATTGGAAAGAATATACTTCGAAATTGGTCCCATTTAAATTTTATCGAAATTGGCTGAGCCATTTTTGATAAATCAACAATAATGTGAAAAATGTTACATCGATCCGTGCATAATATTTGCGTTCTAGCGATGCGCCTCGGCTTCGCACAGGTTTATTATACATATAAACATTTCTCTTGAATTACTCTATCTATTAAAACAAACTGCATCAAAATCCGTTGCGTAGTTTTAAAGATATAAGCATACATGGGGACAGACAGCGGAAAGCGACTTTGTTTTATACTATGTAATGATTCTGTACACGGGTGAAGTCGGTCATGCTATTTTTTGCAAAAAATAATTATACTAATTGTGTTACGTTGACAACACTGGTCTGTCATTGCTAGTACAACTAAGTGTTTGATACTTGGTACACACCGGTTCGTTTCATCAGTAGACTCGCGTCTACCAAGTTTAGTAGTCGGTACCTTGGCTGCTGATTAAAATCTTATTGTTAATTCACCGTAGAGCCACGACGATTTTCTTTTTGCACAAACTCTACCTAAAGTTACACAAGCATACAAGATACTTACTATGTATAGCGCTTTTTTGTGTATCATTCTCCAAAAAGTTATATCCCAAATATGCTAGGTAGGCACTGGTGTTCTGTAAATCCAGCAGAGTCATCAACGTCCATCGGCACATCCATCCTTGCAACGTTAGATAACCCTGCAACATGAGATATTTTTTAATCCTAGACGAGACGATACGGTCTGTACCAGCCTTTTAACAGTCCACTGCAGGACGTAGGCCTACCCACGAAGGGTGATTGGGCCATATCCACCACGCCGGCCCAGTGCGGGTTGGTGGATAAGTCGGTCACGTGATGGTAAATGTCACCCCTGCCTATAACAGATCAGGGTCACTCAGGATTTCTAACAGATCTAAACCCTGCATAGTGCGGCACTGCACGTATCAACTTAAGTATAGAGCGAATACAACTTCTAGGCGTCTGCGAACACGAGGCGAGTGGTTCCGCAGTCGGTGGATGGGAAGTTAGGCGCAGAACGCTGCGCAAACGGCAAAATATAGGTATGTGCGGGAGCCAGAGAAACTCGCGCCGGGGCACACCCGCCCGCCAACCTCATGCCTATAAAATATAAATTGTCGAATCTCAAACTTGGCCTAAAAATTGTACTTGGTAAGTTTGCTCTCCAATCCAGAGCAGGTACCTAATGTTTGCACACTATGTACGATATGCGGTTGAAGTTAAAACTAGTAAAGGTGTAATACTTCTCTAGGCAAGTACTGCTACTGTAAGAAAGCCCTATCATAACAAAACTACCTAGGTTTCTCTATATTAAAATAGTAACATGCAATAGGTATTATTCAAGGTTAATACGCGCGTAATAAGCGCTAATAAGGCGCATTCCCCGCAGCCTTTCAGTAACGTAGAGTAAGGGAAACAAGTAATTTACTTTCTGCCTAGTCGATTTTTATGTCTTTTCAATACGGTCCAAAGTTTTCAGCCGCTTGTTTTAGTAAGTGTGCTCGTGACTACTTTCTAAGTATCTTGATAAGAATCCAATATTTACCTGCTAAAATAAACAGTAGATAATTTACGGCTAAGTTTATGATATTTGTAGATTTACTGAGCACTCGAACAAGTTTCGAAGTGTCGTTATTTATTATCAGCTAAAGATTTCTTCACGGTAAGCACAGGGTAGGACGTCCTTCTATAAGGTGGACTGATGACCTTATTAAGCCCGCACAATCGCGCTGGATGCAAGCCACTTCAGCTAGTCCTATCTGAGATCTACGAGAGGCATATGTCCAGCAGTGGACGTCATATGGCTGAGAAGAGGAATGATGTTTTTTTTAAATAGAAATAATACTGTATTTAGTTAAAATGATGGTTTTAATAAGGTTAAATTTTCACCGTCCCACCACGATGCCGTTCAAAAAGGCTCCTTAACCCTCATTAGAAAGCATCTAAGGTTGTCAAGGAAATTTTTACTTATTGCATTGTTATTCCCTGTAAATAGTAGTTACTCGCATCCCGTGTAATTAAATTAAATTGGGCAGGACACTTGGCCAAATGTGACGACGGCAGATAGAGTAGGTCTCTGAGTTCTCCGAGTGGTAGCCCCGTGACGGAAAGCGCAATCCCGGTCGACCCATACAATACAATACGATAGAAGAAAGGGGCAGGTGGGACCTTATTGTGCAACTCCTGGGCGCACTCACCGAAGTGTATCCGATAGAAGGCTGACAGACACGCCACCCTACGTCGATGCTCGAGACTTTGCAGCTTCGACTCAGTCAAGGTTTCGTTGCCTATCATCCTCCTGGCTCGTCTTTCAATGGACTCCAAAGCCTCCAACTGGTATTTGGCAGAGCCATCCCAAAGGTGAGAGCAGTATTCCATGCAAGACCTGACTTGTGCTTTATAAAGACTAAGCAGTTGCTCAGGTGTGAAATACCATCTCACATTAGAGAGAACACAAGTTTTTTTGAGGCTAATTGGGCTTTTGACTCTATATAAGAGCCAAAGTTGAGAGTCGATGATAGCGTAACGCCTAATAAGTTCCAGACTGTTAGTTACCGGAACGGACACACCACGGAGGAGACAATTGGAAGGGCCTCTTTTTGGCCGAAAACAAACAGCCTTGAGTTTTCGTGGCATTAAACTTGACCAGGTTAGCAGCACCCCAGTCAGATACCGCCTCCAGACTCAAGTTGAGCCGTTCAACCATAGCTTCCCTGAGTGAGGAGGCCTCTCCTATGGATTTCCAATAAGACCAGTTGGTAGGTTGGTCTCGATGAGAACATCTGTCCACCCCGTAGGAGAACGTCCTTCGCTGCGTTTGCTGGTACATGGTCTTCACTCGAGATCTTTTCGACCCCATCGGTCATCAGTCCTCCGAGCTATGTGCCCTGCCCACTGCCACTTTAACTTGCCAATCCGCACTGAGTTGGCGAAATATGGAGGAACGTTATGTCCTGCAATGGGTTGAAATAAGCTGATGTTGATGATGAAATAGTAGTAAGAGATTTTTTTTAAATACCTTATCATTGGTTGGAACGGTATATCTCAAATTATGCCAGGGTATTCGAGGACAGCATGAGAACACATTCTTCAGCTCTGTTGGGTTCAGCATGCCGTCCTTGTCTCGGTCGTATCTCTCAAATACTTGTGTCAAGAACTGTTGCCCTTTGTACGACAGCTCCGAAGTGCAACCCACTGGAACTTTGATGCTGCAAGTTAAAGACGATTTTTGGACAACGCAAAATACACCCTGAGGGTTCATCCATGAACAATAACACGCTAAGGAGGGTCATCAAAGTATGACAGTGGCCTCAATTTAAAAGCTAGTCAGGACTTTTACTAAAAATATAGCAGTATTTTTGATTGCAATCTATTAAACAAGGAGAAAAAAACTTTGAAAACATTAAAAGCGGTCAAAAACCTTCAAAATCGAGCTTATTGCATACTTCACAGGCTCTAAGTTTATGTAACAGGGAGGAGTCCAACAAGAAATGAATGAAATTATAGTCAAAAATGTTGCTATTTATTTTTCAAGATTGCAGATCACACTTTCACAATTTCAGATTTCAAAGATTGCAGATCACACTTTCACAATTTCAGATTTCAAAGATTATAGATCACACTTTCACAATTTCTGATTCAGATTCACAGACTCGTATATACTTAGCTGGGATTTTGAATCTAAATCCCATACTTACTTTGCATATAAATAACTGTGTGTCAACTCCAAGCTTTCGTCATAGCCGAATTTACGGAGCACTGTCCAAGTGGTTTCATTCCTGCCTCTTTGGATGAACAAACAATGTAGAAATATGAAGCCTTTTATTGTTATACAATCATTATCTATTCCGCCAGCGATATTCTGAGCAATTACGGATTTTACTTCATCTAAAACCTGTAACAGAAAATATTGAACAAACCTGTAAAACAAGTGAATTATAGTAAGTAATCTTGGTTGTTGTTTCAGCCATAAGACGTCCACTGCTGGACATAGGCCTCCCCTAAAGATCTTAACATTACAGGGGCTTTTGCCAGTAATTGCTGCGCTGGGCAGGCATGGTGGCAATCGCAGTGAGTAGCTCTCACGACAGGGACGCTACTGTCCATCCCTGCCCTGTTGCACTTGAGCTACACTATTTCGGATGGATATACCGCCATCTCTCGGTTCCGCAGTACCTCAGTCGGCTCTTACGACACTTGGTACAAGAGGGGGGGTGCTGTTCTACTCTGCCGGCACCCCACAGCTAAAAATATCTAGTTTCAAAAATATTTTAGAAAGTTACCTGTAATTGCAGTGGCGAATCAAAACACTTTTTTTGAAACATTGTGACCTCATAATCATCCAAAAGTCCATCACCATCCAAATCACATATTTTGAATATCCTTGTTAGTGCTCTCTTGCATTTCTCGGTCAACTAAAAAATACCATACATTTTTGAAGTCATCAATATCAAAATCACACAAAATGGGAGGGGAGGGAGAATGCATCTTATAAAAGTTTCATAACATTTGTGATGTGTTGAATATTGTGATGTGATACCGAAAACTAATAAATTGATTTTTGCTCCTGCATTTGGTACATTTGATATTATCATTATCAACATAATTCACCAACAATTAAAAATCTGATAACTTGCACCAAGTGTACTTTTTATCATGTCATAAAACTGATTTCTTGATTGATTCATGTTTTATTAGTACTGAATACATGCAATTATGACAAAACAGAAGGCTTATAGTGAAATTATAATTTTTTAACAGTATACATATAAGAGTGTAGGATAGCCCACCAGGCCTGATGATGCATTTTGACTTTGTGATTTTAGAAATGGCTACAATAACCTGATTCTCTTTTTGTATAATGTGAGATAAGGATATAATCTATTAGCCCTGTCAGATGCAATTAGCTTATGTGAGAATTCATTATTTACATACATGTTTAATATATTTTTCTGAAATTACCAATTCTAGTAGATTCGAGATTCACTATTTTCCTATTCATATAATTTAGTAAAAAATTGGTTTGAATCATGTAAGCTATGCTGATGCAGCAGCAGGATGTTCTTGCTTTGGGATCTTGGACTAATATAACAATGAGTAATACTGTTCTAATTCAATCATAAACAATAATAAAGTGGCTGGCAAATAACTTGAGCCATGGAACATGAACATAGTCGCCTCTCATTTGTTTTTGCAAAGGACAAATGAGACAGAATTATATGTATCCATTCAAGTTGTTTGCCGGCTACTGTAGTTTGTTAGCTTTAAGCCTTACTTTGCTTACCTCTTGTTCATCAATTGAGTATATTGGATTAATGGGGTGCAATACTGCTTTCTGTGCATTGTAGAACATTTCAGACACATTTATGAGTGACTTGGCTGAACATTCTATGCATCTGTCTACTTCTGGGTACTCCTCTGCTATATCCCAGATATTCTACAATCAAAAAGACATCTTACTGTTATTACTGTAGCATTTTAGCCCTTAACTAAACAACATCACAATTTGGTCCATAGGTTTACTCTAAATATCATAATGGAAAGTCATTTGAATCGCTGCCAGAAGTCTTACAGCCAAAACATAGTTCATTAAAGCTCTCACAGAGTTTATTAAATAATTACACTATTTAAGTGGTTGGATGGTAAATCTTTTGCTCATTCATTTATTTTGACTACCCCTGGCACTACTAACTTATGGGGTACTTTATTATGCTACACAAATTATGCAGACAAAATTGGATGATTAAAAATAAGTATGATGTACTGAAATAATAAATATAAATGGTGATACATAGTGATTACAGTATTTTAAAGAACTTACATCAATAATAGAATAATCAATTAGATCTATCTTGTTTCCAACTAGAATAATGGGCTTCCTAGAATCATCAGGGCAGTTGTCCCTGACAAACGGAAGCCAGTAAGAAGCAATTTTATCAAGCGTGTCTTGTCTGTCTATTGAAAATACTATGCATATTACGTGCGCCCTCTCTATTTCTTCTGCAACCTGTTCCAACGATTGTTCTGCAACTGTAATAGCAAAAAACCAACTCAGCATGCACATAAACAATACAACAATAGAGATTATATTCACATGCTTTCACATTTTTGAATTCATCAAAGAAGTGGCCGTTTTCATTCAATATTATGAGATATCAAATATAATTTTGTATATGATCCAAGGTAAATAAATTTGAGTAACTATAACAGAGTACTCACGGCAAATATCGACAATATTTGTCGGAACTTGTTCCGGTGTAACGTCTGCTGGAATCGTAATCTCTTCAGCTTTTGGCGGTACATGTTCTGTAAACTCTTCAGTCACCAACGAAAGGATCAGGGAAGTTTTTCCAACTCCAGGCTCACCCAATAACAGGATCCGAACAGAACGTGGTACCGATTCGTAAACCATGATGATATCTTTCTAATGTATTATCCTTTGCGAAGGAGGCATATCGGATAAAGCACAGCTAAATAAATTTATTTTGTTGTTTCATTATTTTGCTTTTTATTGCCGAAATTACAACATTACAATTTTTGTAGCGACGATTTTCTGGCTTTTTTTCAATGAAACTCAGGGCTACCATTACTTGTTTGCTTAATTTCCCACAAAATGTTTATGTAATATTATTAAAAAATTTCTTAAAGATTTCTCAGTGATTTCTAATATATGACACACTAAATCTTTTCCTTTCCTTGATTTAGTGTGTCTTATATTAGAAATGACTGAGAAATCTTTAAGAAAAATAATAAGAAAACGAAGACCCTAATAACATTTGAAACAAACATTTTTTTTGTAAATTAAGTTAACGGCTATTCGTGCTCGTGCTGTCTTTCGCTAGAAAAAATATCTTTTCCTTTCCTTGATATTTTTTCTAGCGAAAGAAAGCACGAGCACGAAGAGTCGTTAACTTAATTTACAAAAAAAAAAGTTTGTTTCAAATGTTATTAGGGTCTTGGTTTTCTTATTATCCATAGGTTAGTTGTCAAGTTCCATATCTTAGGAAGCCTTTTACAAATTAGCAACACTCGACTGTCACTCTTTTGCACTTCTTGTCAATGTCAAGAATGATGACCACAGATAAAATACTCCCACACATTTTATAAAAGAACGAACTGAACGATTGATCATTTTTAAAGTCCCGCAGACGAATGCTATAACCGCAGATGAACGTCGTGAGGCCGCAGACTGTATGTTGAACGCTAAAAATAGCCATGATCGCAGATCACTTTGTTTGACGGTGTCAAGAGCGCTTTATGAAATAAAAAAAAACAGTAATCAACATTGTATTAACATCAACGTCATTCAATATTCAGTGTTACCACTTCTAGAGATTGCGTACTGATTTAGTAGATTATCGATATTCAATTATAGTATGGAATGTTATCAGTAGTTTTTGAAAAATCAGGAGATTTCAGTAGAATTCATGCTATTTTTACGCTGGGACATCCTTTTTTGGAGGATAGCGATGTACATTTAATTTTGCTGCAGACGGAGGCTCTGAGCTGGCACCTCCGGGCTAGCAAGGATTGCGTTTTCAGTCACAGGACGGCGCGGGGCGTGGTAGATTCAGTAGACAATAAGTTACGACGTCAGTAGATTTCAGTACAAATTGTCGGGCCTAGTAGTCTACATGGTTTTGAAAACGGTCATACTGTTACATATGTAAAAATAAAAAGAAAAAAGAACAACATTTGGGACAGTATAATAGTTTCTAAATTATGAAGAAAACCATGAAATTATTCGATAAATTGTTTTAAATCTGCAATTTTCACAATAAATTTTAATCATGGGTGAAATAAATAAATTGCAGAATGATTGGGACACTGGTAAGGGACTCCGGGAGCCGGTAAAAACTTTGGAGGTTAGTGGTATTTTCTTAGTGCAGTAAATGAATAATAGATTAAAATTTAAACTTCAGAACTTAAAGGTCTTTAACAGAAAAAATTGTAGCTTGTATAATTGTAGATTTAACCACAATTTATATTAATGACAACATGTTTATTATTTCAGGATAAGTGGAAGCTTGTCCCATCATTCCTGCAAGTCAAAGGTCTGGTGAAGCAACACATTGACTCCTTCAATTATTTCATCAATGTAGAAATCAAGAAAATAGTGCAAGCCAATGAAAAAGTATTCTGTGATGCAGATCCATTGTTCTACATCAAATATTTAAATGCATATGTTGGTACACCAGACCTCGAGGAAAGTTTCAATGTCTCCAAACCAACTACTCCACATGAGTGTCGGCTTAGAGACATGACATATTCTGCACCAATCACAGTTGATATTGAATATATACGAGGAAGCCAGCGAGTTATCAAAAACAAGCAACTCATTGGCAGGTAATTATTTGAAGTGCTGTACTGTATTAACCTTTTTAATAGTCCACTAATGTGTTTATTAGTAACAAGCTCAGAGCCCTTAGTCCAGGTTTTGCATAGTTTACTTAATCTTTTGCGTTCACATGTGGCTCCATACATATTGGTTAGTTCTTCCTCGTTTTTGCCAGGGGCACTGAGCAAAAATGTATAGAGCTATACGCAAACAACTGTAGTTTTAATTTACATGTAAAACTGGACTAACCCCTCTATATTAAATGATTTTACTACTCCATAAACTATATTAGCTTTCGATTCAGATTTTCAGAACATATTTGTTTAAAGGCAATAAAAGGAAATAATTCCTCTACAGCTGCCGTGTGAGCAATTTTAAAATATTAAACTAAAGCAACTTGATTTGCAGAATGCCTCTCATGCTACGATCATCAAACTGTGTGCTGACAAACAAATCTGACTATGAACTGGCGAAGTTGAATGAATGTCCTCATGATCCTGGCGGTTATTTTATAATTAGAGGTATCTTGAGTTCATATTATTGAGATCTCATATTTCATGGTATTTTTAAGTCAATGTTATAATTATTGGATTAACTCCGCACTATTAACTTTATGGTTGTTACTTCTTTATTAAATATTTGGCAATATATTGTAATGATTTGTGCTTGAATACTTTTGTTTTTAATTCTACCAAATCATTTCTGAACTAAACAAACATTAAAGACATTCTTTGATGTTATATGTTCACAAACAAGATCTTACTTAACTTTTTTTGTTATTGCAGGGCAAGAAAAAGTAATCCTGATTCAAGAGCAGTTATCAAAAAACAGAATGATTGTTGATGAGTTTAAAGGTGCTATACAGTGCCAAGTGACCAGCTCCACACATGAAAAGAAGACTAGGACCAATGTCATAGTTAAGAATGGGAAATATGTGTTGAGACATAATGCATTGTCTGATGTAAGTTTTCACTTGTAGTTTCATTTGTATTTGGAAGCGAATATTAAAAGAAAATATTAAAATGTAATCTTTCAAAGTTTAATTCAATTAAAAATATTTTCTATTTCATTGCGAGACACTAAAACATGCGTCTTAATGTTGCACCCGCGATAATGGAATCACCCAATAGTAATAAGTTCTGATTTGGGGCATGCAGGTACAGATTCGATATTTGTGGCTGGTATTTAGTAAATCCTACTATCCCTATTTCACATTTAGAATTTTGTTCCATTAACTTTTAAATATTGATACTGTATATGAAGTAGCGCATTTCACTTTGAAATAATATTTCAGGATATACCAATAGCAGTGGCGTTCAAAGCAATGGGTATATGCAGCGATCAAGAAATAATACAACTGATTGGTACGGATGATTCCATTCTGAAGAAAATGGCGCCTTGTCTCATGGACTGCCACAATCTCAAGATATTCACACAGAACCAGGCCCTTTCTTACATCGGCAGTAAACTCAAAGTCAAAAGGTATAATTATGTTACATGGATACACGTTATAAAATTTAATTATTATTTTATTAAGTTGTATCTACATCTTCGTCAACTTGATATGAGTTTTATCCTGTTTTTAAGTATTTGTTGTTATAGTGGCAATACATCATCTGTGAATAATTTCAATAGTCTAGCTATCACGGTTCTTGAGATTAAGCCTGGTGACAGACAGACGGACAACGGAGCCTTAGTAATAGAGTTCCGTTTTTACCCTTTGGGTACGGAATTTTAGAGACACACCCTACGACCTACGACACTTTCGCGTCGACCTTTGAACTATATTCATGCAAAAATTCAAGTAGATCACTTGATCTGTTCCTGTGTGAAAGAGTGAGAGAGAGAGAGAAGAGAAACTAACCGACAAACACGCGCATTTATAAAATTAGCAATGCCAATCTAATTTTTATTGCTTTCAGGTTTCACTCCTCCAATGCGAAAGCCCGCACGCCGGTAGACGAAGCCAGAGATCTTTTCGCGACCACAATTCTCGCACATGTTGCTGTAGAAAACTATAACTTCTACGTCAAATGCGTTTACTTGGCCATCATGGTGAGACGAGTCATCGAGGCCGAAACCAACAAGTCAGCTATAGACGACCCGGACTATTATGGGAACAAGCGCCTCGAGCTGGCTGGATCGCTGTTATCCCTTATGTTTGAGGATTTGTTCAAGAGATTCAACTGGGAGTTGAAGTCGATCGCAGATAAAATCATCCCAAAAGTGAAAGTGGCGCCGTTCGATGTCGTCAAATACATGAGGCCGGATTTGATAGCCAATGGACTTTTCACTGCCATATCTAGTGTAAGTTTACTATTTAAATAAGGGTCACGGTATTAAATTGTTACTACTAGTGGCTACGCCATATCACAAAGTCACAGATGTAGTGTATTATCTTTAGTGGAATAAAATATTAAAGTACTGACTTCAGTATCCATTATTATTCAGAAATTAAATAAGCTATAATTGATCTATTTGAAAAAAAAAACGCAATTTAGATCGTACTAGTATAAATAAATAACCAATATAGCTAACTAGCACTTAGATGTGGTGCTGTGTGAAATACTAGTTTAAGACGCCTTCGAATCTTCAAACTATCATCATGCAAAAAAATCAATTTGATATGTCTCTTTGTTGCTGCAAGAAAGAGTAACAAACGCACTTTCAGATTAAAAATCTTAGAATAGGCCGAATTAGACGTAATGGCGTCTGTGGAGTTACCTACAAGCTGCGCAATTTACAACTCGTTAGCTAGCTAGTTTAGTTAGCTAGTTCCTACCCTACTTTATAGTCATAGTCATTCATAATAATAGTACCTATTACATGTCACAAAATAATTGAAAAATTTAGTTTACATTACGTTTGATTCACCCTTTAAGGATTATTAATATACGATTTTCAGGGAAATTGGACAATCAAAAGGTTCAAGATGGAACGCCACGGCGTCACCCAAGTGCTCAGCCGGCTGTCCTACATCTCCGCGCTCGGGATGATGACACGAGTGAACTCCCAGTTCGAGAAGACCAGGAAAGTGTCGGGGCCGCGGTCTCTACAACCTTCACAGTGGGGCATGCTGTGTCCGAGTGATACGCCCGAGGGCGAAGCGTGTGGGCTCGTGAAGAACTTGGCGCTGATGACACATATTACTACGGAATGTTCCGAGGCGCCCATAGCGAGGCTGGCGACCAACGCGGGCGTGGAGGATGTGAGGGTGCTGGGAGGAGAGCAAATCAACCACCCTGCTGTATACATGGTCTTCCTCAATGGTAATTATATCAATTAAAACCTTTACGATTATATTCGATTGTCCAAAAGGGAGGTCCCTTTTAAACAATTGAATTTGAGAACCAATGGTAATTATAGCAATTAAAACCTTTACGATTATATTCGATTGTCTAAAAGGGAGGTCCCTTTTAAACAATTCAATTTAAGAACCAATGGTAATTATAGCAATTAAAACCTTTACGATTATATTCGATTGTCCAAAAGGGAGGTCCCTTTTTTATATGAGAGCAATTTGACAATGGTTACTCGATTGACCTGAATTGAGTTAAAGAACTACTTGAACTAACTGCGTGAAGGGTACACCTCTGATAACAGCCATAGTGAATCCGGCAGATCGCCGTTTATAGATTTTCTTACATAAGTAGGTATATTAATTTCTCAAATATCTTTATTGCTCCAACAAAAAGGCTCACGTCCTGTTAAAATCCATCTAATACATCAAATGTGCTGTACACAGCCTGACACGAATGTGACATGGCACACTGACCACTTAGCAATTACGACACTATTACCGAAAAATACTTACTTCCAGGTAACATCCTTGGAGTCACCCGGCAGTACAAGAGATTACTGAAAGTATTCAGGATGTTCCGACGGCGAGGCCTCATTTCGTCGTTCGTGTCCATTTATCCGAACCACAATCAAAGAACCGTCTACATCTGCAGCGACGGAGGCAGATTATGTCGTCCTTACATCATTGTGGAAAAAGGATACCCACTAGTCACGCAAAATCATATAAACGAGCTGAACCGAGGCATCAGAAAGTTCCAAGACTTCCTAAAAGATGGTCTTATAGAATACTTAGACGTGAATGAGGAAAATGACAGCTATATTGCGACGGTCGAGGCTGAGATCGACCCGTATGTGACGACGCATTTGGAGATAGAGCCGTTTACCATCTTGGGAGTTTGCGCCGGTCTCGTACCGTATCCGCACCACAACCAGAGTCCGAGAAATACCTATCAATGTGCTATGGGTAAACAAGCAATGGGTAAGATCTGCTGATTCTATATTTTGCTATAATACGTAACCTCGGTAACATATTGAATTTCTTTCTTTATAACAACATATCAACGTGAACGACATGATTTGACTTTGCTTCAAGGGTTTATCATGAAATTTAAATTTTCAGGAACAATCGGTTACAACCAAAAGAACCGAATCGACACGCTGATGTACAATCTCGTCTACCCTCAGTGTCCAATGGTGAAAACGAGAACCATAGAACTAACAAACTTTGACAAGCTCCCCGCGGGACAGAATGCGACGGTCGCAGTCATGAGTTACAGCGGCTACGACATCGAAGATGCCTTGATCCTCAACCGAGCTTCCATCGACCGCGGCTACGGCCGCTGCCTCGTTTACAAAAGTGCCAAAACAACCATGAAACGGTACAGCAACCAGACTTCTGACAGAATTTTGGGTCCGTCCAGAGACGCGACTACTGGGAAAGTCATAAAATCTCACGACATTTTGGACGCCGACGGAATAGCGTCCCCGGGAGAAATGGTTGAAAACCGACAAGTTCTCATAAACAAGCAGATGCCCCCGGCGACACTGAACCCCGTCCCTCAAGGTCAACCGCAGCCGCAACAAATCGATTACAAAGATGTACCGATAACGTACAAGGGCCCTGTAGAATCGTACATCGAAAATGTCATGGTGTCGTCCAACTCTGAAGACGCTTTTCTCATCAAAATACTCCTGAGACAGACGAGGGTCCCCGAAATTGGCGATAAGTTCAGTTCTAGACACGGACAGAAAGGAGTCACTGGTCTCATAGTTCAGCAAGAAGACATGCCTTTTAATGACAGGGGAATATGTCCGGATATGATTATGAACCCTCACGGGTTTCCCTCTCGGATGACAGTCGGTAAAACTATAGAACTTTTAGCGGGAAAAGCTGGACTGATGGAGGGGAAGTTCCATTATGGTTAGTTCAGAATCATATTTCACCGAATGAAGACTTTATACTATAATAAACTTGCAGCCTTATCGCCAAAAGCAAGCACTGCATCTTTGCCTTTTTCATGTGCGATTTCAATTTTCAGGGACTGCGTTTGGTGGCTCGAAGGTTCAAGATGTCTGCAAAGAATTAGAGAAGCATGGATACAATTATCAAGGGAAGGATATTTTCTACTCCGGACTGACCGGCGAACCTTTGGAAGCGTACATTTACTCTGGACCGGTAATGTATTGGTTATACGATTGGGTCGGGGATTTCTCTTGCTATTCTTCATACTCATGTTCATTTATTGATAACAACAAAGCCTTTAGGTACAAAAAGTTGAATGCTCATAGAGTTACATGTCAAAAAAATTGCAATAAATTAAAATTACATCATAAAAAAATATATACAAAAAAAATATACATTCGCTACATAGCTTTGGTTAGTAGAAGGTACTAAAATAGCTGACGGAAGCTAGATATATAAGATACGAATAAGAAGCTTTATTTCGATTGACCTCTGAAAACTGGCGTATTATACAAAATGTTCTTTTTGTGATAAACATTTCAAAAATTGACGCGCTTGCAGAATTTGAACCTGCATTCCTCTGGGTTTCCGGCCCAGATGCTTTGTCCAAATTAAGCTAGAACGCTATACTACGAACCCGCCAAATTAGTGAAGTGTTTATCATTTTACTACCAACTTCTACAGTGCTAGCTGAAACATTTTCTATAAACCTAGTGTGTGAAGCACGATAAAATCATTTCATTGGCGTATTATATACGTTTAATATCTAACGAAGAACTTGATATTTTTTAAAGGCTACTTGGTAGAGAGGTTAACATATTTTGAAACTTCCAGGTGTACTATCAGAAGTTGAAGCACATGGTGCAGGACAAGATGCACGCGCGCGCTCGCGGCCCGCGCGCCGTGCTGACGCGGCAGCCCACCGAGGGCCGCTCGCGTGACGGCGGCCTGCGCCTCGGCGAAATGGAGCGCGACTGTCTCATCGGATACGGCGCCAGGTACGTCACATTATTAGACATTCATTTGTTTTCTAGCTTAGCGTACCTACTACAGTACGTTCATACACACACGCATTTTCAACGCGCAGCAAGGTGGGTAGGATCTAATTACATCAGTAGGCACAAATTTACTGGAAGTACGCCGCATACGACACACTGGAAAATAGTTGTCCGTTCCGTAGGAGCCGCAAGTGGCGCAATTAACATTTTTACTATTATTTACAGTAAAATGTAGCTTTACAGATTACACGAAATCCATTGAAATCGTATACAACATCGCGCACCCGTCCGTGCCACACGCGTAGGTTGCGCATTGCGCGTTCACCTTATACATAGTTCACTACATTTCAATGCGATATATAAAATCATACCATTTGCTATCGTTGTATTACTTTACTGAGTACTATATTCAAACCATACAAATGTACATTCAGCAATGCCCCAATCCGGTTGGTCACCGTGGGGTGACCACACCCCTAAAAATTTTCAAATAATGAACATAATAAACCAAATGTGGAAAATTCTTGAGGTCTATGCTGAAAAGTAAGGCAATCAAGAGTAACTAATTAAACAAATTACTGGTGTCGAAATAAAACTATCGTCAAGAAGTGTTTGATATTGTTAGATTCGAATATATATGCACTACCTACAAGTTTTTTTTAAGTTTATTGTTAATAAAGGCTATCATTATCAGCATGCTGCTGATGGAGCGGCTGATGCTGGCGTCGGACGCGTTCAGCGCGGACATCTGCGGCGGGTGCGGGCGGCTGGCGAGCCGCGCCTGGTGCCACGCTTGCCGCTCCTCGGCCGCCGTCTCCGCCGTCGAGATGCCCTACGCTTGCAAGCTGCTCTTCCAGGAGCTCACCTCCATGAACATCGTGCCTAAACTCACCTTGAAGAACTACTCCTAGTTGTATGCTAATTATATAAGCTTAGTTGTATTGTATGATAAATATTATATAAGCCTGACTTAATTGTAAGTATGCTAATAAAATATAAACTTGACTGAACTGGATTTTTGTTTTTTTCGATCGTTTTCTTTGCGCATCTGACGCATGCTTCCTAAGGCTTGCTACACTTGGAGCTCTCTTCCTGTACAGTGCGACACAAAAGAGATGAAATGAATTATACGAGAACTAAATTATCACTTTTGCTAGAACTACTATCTGAGCTGTCAATCATTATTAACATCCTAGCATTTTTCTCATTTTACATTATTCTGTGGATTTTGAACAGGTAAACAGTATCATTATGCAAAAAAATATGTAAAATATGCTACTAAAGCGATGGTGGCGACCTCATTTATTTTCAAGTCTTTTATGTCGCATTGTACTCGGACAAACATAGTGGCGTTATTATACAAGACTACTATAGATACTATGTTTTGTAAGTATGCTATTAGGTATCAGCCCTCTCCCTCCCTGTTAACCTTTGTTAAAGTCTGTAATCAACTAATCAAAATGTATCACATTAAAAAAACATTTCTGAATTTAATTTTATTCATTTTTATTTCTATTCATCTGTTGCCAACATTCTATGAGTACAATTTTTAAGATTGATTAAAATAATAAAATATGTTTATAAATAAAACACATATTTTAGATAGCTGTGGCGTAGGGCCTGGTCTACAATCGAAACCGGAATTTAAATGAAGATTTTAATTTGAATATTTGCCACTGTGTTATGGTTTTTAAAATGTCCTATTCAGCCCTTATCAATACACGAAACTAAGGTACCCAGCTGCAATATAAAGTTGGTATCAAATAATTACAGCCCTAATTAATCCATCCATCAGCATCATTTTCGCGAGTCGATCCCATAGTAAAAGATGTTTATAATGAAATGTTCATTATTATGAACAATTTCAGGGATTTTAATACAGGGTGAGAGGGTATTTTCAGAGATGTTTAAACATGAAGACCTCTGAAAATCCCTGCACTTTGCAAAGTAATATATATATAATAATACCCTGTATTATAAAAACTTGAGAATGTGAGATCAGGCTCGTAAATTACCTATGGCCCTTTATTTGAGCTGGACAGCATGATTGACAAATTAATGTCAGTCTAACTGACCAACTACATAGTACATACACATAATTGTTATGCTGCAATAGCTTATTATACACTTATGTCTTCATAGGGTACTGTACCCAAAGGGTGAAAACGGAACCCTATTACTAAGACTCCGCTGTCCATCCATCTGTCTGTCTGTCTGTCACCAGGCTGTTTCTCATGTACCATGATAGGTAGAAAGCTGAAATTTTCACAGGTGTATTTGTGTTGCCGATATTACGACAAACACTAAAAACAGAATTAAAAAAATTGTTTTTTATTTAATTATAGGAAGCTCCAATACAACAAACATGAATTTTTACAAGTTTTTAGCTTGATATTAATAACGCTGACAGGTAGAAGCTTTAAATATTCACAGAATGTTTAGTTGTTTGAAAAATAAATAATTAAATTAAAATATATCCCATCGTGCGCGAGTCCGACTCGCACTTGGCCTATTATTTCCTATGTAACTCATATGCATATATATATATTATTATATAAGTGTGCATTAATATGTCTCAATATTTCAAGTGAGATGCTATTCTTGCTTTATTTCCACAGATATTTTATACAATGGTTCTTCAGTGTGAGTCAGTATAATATGTTGTTTTAAGTCATGTGCTAAAGTAGCTTTATAATCACATCTATCACATTCATGTAACTTTACCTCATTGTGAGTCAGTATGTGTTCTTTTAAATTATGTGCAGTAGTAGCTTGATAATCACACATATCACATTCAAATGACATATCTCCAGTGTGAGTCAGTATATGTTGTTTTAAGTCATGTGCTAAAGTAGCTTTATAATCACATATATCACATGCATGTAACTTTACCTCATTGTGAGTCAGTATGTGTTCTTTTAAATTGTGTGCAGTAGTAGCTTGATAATCACACATATCACATTCAAATGACATATCTCCAGTGTGAGTCAGTATATGTTGTTTTAAGTCATGTGCTAAAGTAGCTTTATAATCACACATATCACATTCATGTAACTTTACCTCATTGTGAGTCAGTATGTGTTCTTTTAAATTGTGTGCAGTAGTAGCTTGATAATCACACATATCACATTCAAATGACATATCTCCAGTGTGAGTCAGTATATGTTGTTTTAAGTCATGTGCTAAAGTAGCTTTATAATCACACATATCACATTCATGTAACTTTACCTCATTGTGAGTCAGTATGTGTTCTTTTAAATTGTATGAAGTAGTAGCTTGATAATCACACATATCACATTCAAGTGACTTATCTCCAGTGTGAGTCAGTATATGTTGTTTTAAGTCATGTGCTAGAGTAGCTTTATAATCACATATATCACATTCATATAACTTTACCTCAGTGTGAGTCAGTATGTGTTCTTTTAAATCACATGCAGCAGTAGTTTTATAATGACATTTATCACATTCATATAAATTTTCTTCAGTGTGAGTAACCCTGTGTTTTTTTAATAAATATGCAGATTTAGCTTTATGATCGCACATGTTACATTCATATAACTTTACACCAGTGTGACTCTGCCTGTGTTGTTTTAACTTATATGCAGTTGTAGCTTTATAACCACACAAACTACAGTCATGTGACTTTCCCCCAAAATGATTTAATCTGTGCTGTTTTAAATTATATGCAGTGGAACCTTTATAATCACACATATTACATTCAAATGACTTTTCCCCAGTGTGAGTCAGTATGTGTCGTTTCAAGGCATACAAAGTTCTAGTTTTATAATCACATATATCACATTCATATGACTTGTTAGTTGTGTGAGTCATTAAGTGCCGTCTTAAGGTACTTGCCTGTGCTGCTTCATAATTACAGATTTTACATTTATAAGACTTTACCCCAGTGTGAGTAGGTATGTGCAGTTTTAAGTTATATGCAGTTGTAGCTTTATGATCACACATGCTACATTGATATAACTGTTGCCCAGTATGAATTAGCATGTGTCGTTTTAAGTTACTTGATTGTTTGGCTTTATAGTCACAAATTGTGCATTCGTGTGATTTTACAGATGTATGAGTCAAAAGGTGCTGTTTCAAACTAGATGGCTGTCTTGCTTTAAACCCACAGGTATCACATTTATATTGCTTTACTTTAGAGTGAATTAGCATGTGCGTTTTCAAATTACTTCTCCATGTTGCTTTGTAATCACATAATCTGCATTCATATGACTTTTCCCCTGTGTGAATTCGTATGTGTTCATTCAAGCGACTTATCGTTCCAGTTTTATAATCACACATATTACATTTATAAGCCTTTATTCCAGTGTGCTTTAATGTGTGTCTTTTTAAATCACATTGTCGACTTGATTTAAAAGTACAAATTGAACATTTATGCATGTGTTTCTTAATTTTGCATTCTTTTTCATGGTTTGTTTTGGTACTAGTAGGTATGGAGTCATTCTGATAGTCAATCAGTATTTTTTGTTGTGAGTCATTCAATATTTCTTGTGAAATTTTTGTACTTTCTGTGTCCATTAGGCCTAATTGATATATTGTATATTCCTGGATCAGCTATATGATCTGTACTCTTTTTCTAGGACAGTGCTGAAAGCTGCGTCTTACAATAATTAAAAAATAAATTATTACTCTGTTCTTGGATGACATCAAACAGGAACTGACTGTTTTCTTTTCAAACCATTTTCACTCCTAGATCTGAAAATCACACCTGAAACAAATTACAGACAATAAGTTCATTTTTGCAATGAGTAAAATTAAATTATTTAAATCAATCAATCGTTTATTGCATCATATGTAGTATAATTTACATGCAGGTCTTAAGAAACATGTTTAGTATCTATATTCTATAAGTTATACATATGACCCTATTAGGGTATAGCAATATTGCGCGGAGCGATTTATTTGTTTCAATTTGCTATTTTATGACTGTCCAATAGTACTTGTTTAATGTATAATAGCATTTCGTGATAAGTAGTTTCTTTAATACTTTTGCAAATTCGATTTCGTCTTCAATTTTCTTAATTTTGACCAGAAGTTTATTAAATATTTTAACAGCCATCGAGCATGGCCCGGAGCTGTGTATCGATAATTTTGATTTCGGTAACATTAAATTATGTTGATATTGGGATCTGGCAGGATGGACATTTGCACTTGATAAAACACACATGTAGACCTAGACCTAGACACACACAACACAAATGTAGACCTAGAGGATTGTGTAGAGTTAAAGACAGCAGAGAACATTCCGAGTCAGTTTATACATTCATACTGCCAACAAAGTCTAGTCAAAGCTGTATGCAATAGCCAGAACAATCAAGTGAGGTATAGGCCGAATCAAACTTCTTGGCGGCTGTGATGTTAGCTACAAGCTGTAGATAACCCAATACTCATGCAGATGTTAAGTGAACTACAATCAGGATTGGATTATCCATAGCTTGTAATTAACATCACAGCCACAAGAGTTTGATTAGGCCTAAACAGTCATCAATTTAGTGACAAGTTGCAATTATGAGAGTAGGTACTTCAGGGTAATACATTGTTATTGCACAAATCTCATGTAGAACTCGTAAACAACTGCATCGTAAATAGAACACCTAGTAAGGGTTAGCACAACTTACCAATGGTGGGGTTGGAACATTGTAGATAAATAAAATGCAGCACTATTTACAATTGCACTTGTAGTAATAATAAATACCAAGAGCATAATAGGTACAGTTAGTGCGGCTGGTATATGTTCTGCGCGGTCAGCTCATCGGTCTACCTGTAAAAATTGACTCCCTGAGCTATGTAAAAAATATTTCGAAACTGGTTCTTTTCAATCATTTCACTTCTTTATTTTTTACGTCTCTAAATAAATTAATTGTTACACTGCTACTTTTCACTCCACACTAATGATGAGTGATTTTTACTGAATCCTATTTACATTCTCTTTGTACTGAACCATTTTATTTTATGTTTACAAGTCTACGAACGAAGTTAAAAGTTGACCTGTGGTTACAAGTCAATAATCTAGCTGTGTCAATAATAAATCCACACAGAGTTAAGCTGGAAACATACTATCGGACGCGGCTGACGGACGCGACTGACAACCGCGACTTTGCAGTGTGCTGTGCACGTCTTAAAACATCCGGCGCGCCAGATCGCTCTCGGACGTCCGAACGCTCAAGGTCAGCCCATGGTGACGTCCGCGACTTATGTCCGATAGTGTGCACGGCTCCATTCATTATTCAGATACCTATCAGTCGCGTCCGATAGTATGTTTCCAGCTTTACACTAGCTCTTTCAGCTCTTTGTAAATCATTAAGTACCTAGTACTTGATGGTGTAAATCCATCTAAGATCCACTATAATATAAGAAATCCACAAAACAATAACAATCAGATAAATGATAAATTCTTCACAAACAATCATAATAACAATAGTTGACACTTAAAAAATTGTCAACGTCAACGGCAAACATAATGGGAAACCCAAGGACTTTGTATACTATCTGGACTGCGCACAGACGAAATTTGGCTCAAAGTTAGTTTAGGAAAATTCAACCTTAATGCGTTGCAACAAAACATATATTCCTTTGAAATGGCATAAGAGAGACGCTGTGCCGAGTGAGACTTCCCAAAGTGATGAAGTTGTCCCGCTCGCACTATTGCCATTTCGGAACGACATTTATATATGGTAGAATTATTACCTGTAAAGACGCGACTGTCATAACCATTTCTTAGTTTTTTTAACAATGTAGTTTGTTAAGATTTTAGTTAAAATTGCGAATAGATGCCAATAAACAGAGTTTGATATTTATTTTGTTTGAATATACCTACGTCTTTACGATTAACGGTTATTTTTTTATTTTTGACTAGAGTATCACCGTCGATTGCAAATGGCGTACTATGGTGTATACAAAGAAGTGTAGTAGGGTGACTATGCTGGACATATTTCTTAAACATGCTGGGTGTACAATTGGTGTATAGTCGTCGTGGTTGTCATTTTTTTTTTTTTTGGGTTGTAGATTTCAAAATTGGCATCTATTTTGGAATTAAAAACGACAGACGTCATTTTTTGCTAAAAGTCGCGATGGGTGTCGCTTTTGAGGTTTTTTGGGGTGTAGATTTCAAAAATGGCATCCATTTTGAAATTAAAGATGGCGGACGTCACTATTTTGAAAAAGTCGTCATGGGTGTCGTTTAATAGGTTTTCGGGGGTGTAGATTTCAAAAATAGCATCCATTTTGAAATTAAAGATGGCGGACGTCACTATTTTGAAAAAGTCGTCATGGGTGTCGTTTAATAGGTTTTCGGGGGTGTAGATTTCAAAAATGGCATCAATTTTGAAATTAAAGATGGCGGACGTCACTATTTTGAAAAAGTCGTCATGGGTGTCGTTTAATAGGTTTTTGGGGGTGTAGATTTCAAAAATGGCATCCATTTTGAAATTAAAGATGGCGGACGTCACTATTTTGAAAAAGTCGTCATGGGTGTCGTTTAATAGGTTTTTGGGGGTGTAGATTTCAAAACTAGCGTCCATTTTGGAATTTAAGATGGTGGACGTCATTTTTTCGAAAAATCGTCATGGGTGTAGTTTTCGAGGTTTTTGGGGGTGTAGATTTCAAAAATGACATCTATTTTGGAATTAGAGATAGCAGATGTTGCTTTTTTGAAAAAGTCGTCATAAGTGTTATTTTTTGAGAATTCGGGGGTTTATATTTCAAAATTGGCATTCATTTTGGAATTGAAGATGGCGAACATTACTTCAAAATGGATGCCAATTTTGAAATATACACCCCCAAAAACCACGAAAACTACACCCATGACGACTTTTTCAAAAAAGTGAGGCCGCTATTTTTTATTTCAAAATGGATGCCTTGTTTCCTACGGAAGCCTTAAAATTCTGTTAACTACGGAAGTCTATTCGTGAACAAGTTTTCGTGATTAAGATTTTTCGTGATAAGGTCTATTTGTGACAAAGATTTTCGTGAAAAAGTTTTTGTGAAAAAATTTTTCGTGGTTAAGTACTGACACGGGTTGCGTGATATGTGTCAAGATTGCATCTATGAAATTTAAACGTTGTTCAACACCGTAAATATGGATTCCAGATCATTACTGTCGTCACAAAAGTGAAGGAACTCATCGAGATCTACATTTCCGATGACAGCTGTCAAACTTAAAAGTGGTTTATCTCCGTTATTATCAATTCTAGACCATTGCTGTCTTAACAAAGGTGAAAGAACTCTTCAAGATCTACATTTCCGATAATAGCTGTCAAACTTGAAACTGAATTATCTCCGTATATATTAATTCTAGACCATTGTTTTTATGGGGATTGGTTTTATAGAGATCTTCAAGGAAGGCCTATGCCCAGCAGTAGGCATCCTATTGCTAAAGCGACGACGATGACGCAGGACGACGAGTTAGGGGTAAGATAACTGCGATTTCTGCGTGCAGTAACATTCCAAGGAAAAAATATATCCCAAGATGATCGAGATGTTTTGGTCATCCTACTTGGAAAAGAGACACAATCATCTGATGTGGTATCCTTGTCGGCACGTTTTTCTTTGCCAGTACTCAATCCTGTTTATATGATAAATCCATGGGGAAACCTCTTAGATTATAGGGAAACCTAGGCGTTCAATCGTGTTTATCAAACCAAAAAGACTTGTGCTATTCAAATAAGCTTCCCCCAGACAGCCGTAAGTGCGAGCGTGGCTGCCACGAAGGCGACGACGCTCTATTATCTATTAATCGCAAAGAGATACATTGATTACGACACAAATTACTCTTTCCAAATTCTAACTCGTCAAATATGATCCGACACGACTGTCAAATTTAGATTAGTGATTATGAAAATAACAAAACGTCAGCAATTTTTAAAGCTCTGCTCATTTTTATGCATAATGCATCGATCGGTCGGAAGTCGCATCTTGGCTTGGCATACTTTTTTGGATGTAACGACCGATTCGCAATATTGGGGAGTTAGTCCTATAGTAAATGTTGATCATAACATAATGACGAGTATAATGGTATCCTAGAACGTATCCGTGGCTTAGAAAAATACCCGGTATAGAATGAAGCACTTTATTGCCTTTTTTCCTTACTACCGCCTAAACCACGGCGGCACGGCCTCTGAGTCTTGTGACGTCACGCGCATAAATCCGTCGCGAGGCTTTTTGGTTTCGTGCGGACATGTTTTAAACATCCGTGATTTAAAAGACATTTGAGTGATTTTTTTAACTACATCTTACTTATTTCTAACGTCTTTAAATGTATGTTTGAGATGGAAAACTTCCTTGTTAAAAACTAAATTGAAACTCAAGAGTGGGGAAAACTAAGGGGGCAAAAACTTATTTGTGGAAAGTTGGGACTGATGCGATAAACTGACAGGCCATTGCACCGTGTATGTCCACCATGTACATAAAGAAAAAAAATGTAAAGAAAAAATATGTAGATTTTGGAGTCCCTATAGTAGATTCCTTCCTCAATGCTATAGTACAGCCCTCTATAATCTAAGAGTACAGCACGTATTTGATGACACCAAATTGTACGGGTAGGAAAACACGGCCCGTATTTCATGTCCCATGCCACCAATTATCAGGCTGTACAATACGAGTCGTACAATACTGGCCGTACATTATCACCTCGTGCCAATAATGTACAGCCCGTATTTTGCGACCCAATAATGTACAGCACGTGTCCCAAAGAATAGGACACAAAATATCATGCTGTACATTATTGTACCGCAAAATACGTGCTGTACATTATTGGCACGAAGAATATTTGCTCCTATGGGTTGGTTTGTCTGTAACTTCTGACAGTTCCAAATAGATATACTATGCGCCACACAAGTTGGCGGATGAGAAATTAGCCACAGATGACACTTTGCTGTGATTCGCTAATTAATGCGCATGTGTGCACAATGCCGATGCTGCGTGGCGTAGTGGTGAGCACGGGAGAAGGGAGCACGCAGGAGTATGAGGTTGGTGGGCGGATGTGCTAACGTTTCGTTTCTCTGGCTCCCGCGCATACTTTTAAAGTATCCTTAACTCGTAAAAAGGACAGGTTGTTTCTGGCGCTTCGCCGGCCGCTGCCGGGGCACGCTCTCTTCGCTCGCTCGGCTCACACATTGTTGTCACTGTTCAAACCTAACCTAACCAACAGAGTCGAATTACCTTAGACAACTCATACCTTGCTATAAAAAAACCAAGGTCCAGGGACACAAAATATCAGGCCGTACAATATCGGGCCGTGCAATACTGTTGGACATTATCAACACAGGCTGATAATGTACGGCCTGTGTTTCATAGCCCAATATTGCACAGCCTGATATTCATGGCTAGTGTCACAAATTATCATGCCGTACAATATCAGGCTGTACAATATCATGTCGTGAATTACTGTCGTACATTATTGGCTCCCGATTACTTGTAACTACTTGTTATTTTTTAGGTTATTTGAATATCTGGAATCTGGATATTTTAAGTAATTTAAACCAAAGAGTTATGGAATACGAGTGGTTTAAAAATATCGGCAGCCCTCGTTACGTGGTTGCACCTATGGTAGATGCGAGCGAGCTTGCTTGGCGATTATTGTGCCGAAGACATGGTGCGCAACTATGTTACACTCCTATGTTCCATAGTAATGTTTTCACTAAAGATCCTAAATATAGAAAAGATAGCTTAACGAAATGTGAGCAGGACCGCCCTCTGATTGTACAGGTATGTTTTTGGATAACTGTAATGTAAAATATGTCATAATATAAACTTGAGACTACCTTGTAATTGACTGTTAGGTATATTTTTGGAGAACATATCCGATTTTGGACGTATTCTCAATATTTTCTAGTTGAATGCCTCTCCATTATGCGTTAATACCAATAACGAAGAGAATGTATAGCTACTAAACATACATAGTTCTGATACCTTCACCGAGATTGAATATACAACCGGATGAACACCCAACTTATTACCTATGTTCAGTAGAGGATCTTTTATGGCTGATGGATGGATGGATGGATAGCATGACCCTTCGCCCAGTGTTCATAGTGCTCATGACATGACCTGTATGAGCTTATCAGATAAAATCTGTGCAGACAGCCTTAATGTTAACAAGTATGCTCTGATAAATGGGGAAATTCACAGTTAGGTTTTTGAAACAACTATTACAGTTCTGTGGTAATGATCCTGACATAATGGCTGCCGCAGCAAAACTTGCAGAGAAACATTGTGATGCTATTGATGTCAATCTTGGATGCCCACAATCTATAGCCAAAAGAGGCAGATATGGATCTTTTCTGCAAGATGAATGGGAGCTGCTTAAAAAAATAGGTGAGCATATTTCAAATATTAAACTCTGAACATCTGCCTCTTTCTCACTTAGAAATAATAAGTAAAGTTTTGAAATTGGAGGCATCATCAATAATTTTTCTAAATTGGGTGTAAGATTACCTGTCTTAGTAATGTCTCATGGTACTTTATGTTTGTCATGTCATATTATTATTTGATCTCTTATCAAATTATTAATACCAACAAGACCCTACAAGCTCTTAAGTAAGAATGAGTGACAATTCATTTGATTAAGTAATGTGATTCAGGATTATATTTTATGTTTCAAATCACATACATGTAATACACAATATTATTTATTTTATGTACATTACAATAAAGTTTATGTTAAGACAATTTTTAATGATGTTTCAGTAAAAACTATGTCTGAAGCAGTCTCTGTACCCATCACATGTAAAGTCAGAGTGTTTGAGTCCATTGAGAAATCTGTGGAGTATGCCTTGATGCTGCAGAATGCTGGCTGCAAGTTGCTCACAGTACATGGCAGGACAAGGGAACAAAAAGGTCCCCTCACTGGTGTTGCTAGTTGGAAACATATTAAAGCTGTCAGGTAAGTTTTATCTTTTGGTCTCCACCAATAATATAATATATTAAATTTAAATTACAATAATAATGCTTCTAAGGCAATAATTACCCTGCTATATTTTGGGCGATATTGAGTTATATAGACCTGACAAACGTTGCTTTGCCATATAAAAAAAAATGCGATTATTGAGATATAAACTATTCTTTAGCTTAAGTTGGATCAAACTGCACACAGTGCAAAGAAGGATGCGCGAGCCCATACATACCAGGACCTGTTTTATATACGAACACACTAATTTCTCCTCTTATTTTCTAAGAATGTTATGTTCACCAATGTAATTTATGACACTTCTAAAACTGTTCAGATATATACAATTTGGCTAAAATTGAATATAAAATAAGAAAAAACAAAAACAATTTTCAAGCTATAAGTACCCATTTATAGACATGTATACACACTAAAGATTATGGATTGCCAGGTTTGTTATGTTCAGAGTGCTAAAATGGTGCTCGATTTTAAAAACTTGATGTCATGTATTTTTAGTCAATATTGTCTCAATGATATTTAAATCTATTTTCTAATCAGTGCATGTCATTTTGTCTGTAATATCAGATTACGTTTTAGAGTTCATCGATTTATAAGACGTTGTCACGTCAAAAAAGCTCAATGTTTAGGACTGATATGAAAAGAAAATGAAAAACGGACTGATAATGAATTTCGGTATTAATCCATTTCATTAGCAATAGTATAATAACCGCAACTATATGTTAAGGATAAGTAAAGCAGCTATTCGAACCTCGGCTGCAGCCTGCGGATGCAGGTTGCGAATGGAGCTAGCACACGCATGAGCCGCTGCTTGTATCCGCAGTCGGGAATGATTCCGATGCTGGTTGCACGGGCTGCGTCGTACATCGCAGGCACGTTGGCCTTGTTTGAACAGGTTGACAACACTTGCAGCCGAGGCTCGGTAGCACATGCTGCTGCAGCCCTGTTCGGAATCTTTTTGTAGAAATTCATACAACTACGTTGATAACCAGAGCCCTTAGTCCAGGTTTGTGTTGTTTACTTAACCTTTTGCGTTCGCGTGTGGCTCCATACATTTTGGTTAGTTCTTCCTCGTTTCCGCCAGGGGCGCTGTACAAAAATGTATAGGGCCATATCGAAATAGCTGTAGTTTTAATTTATGTGTAAACCTGGACTAACGCCTCAGTTGTGTAGCCACAGCCGGCTTCGTGCAGCTGCTGCAAGTGTAGTAAAGCAAGTGTGTAGTAGTGTTGTAGCCTGCAACCGAGATTCGAATAGCACCCTTAAGGATTATTACGAGTAATATTAAAATGGCCACGAATTTCTCGGATAACTTCAACTACAGCTTTTTGTTTTTAGTAGTAAAGTATATGATAAAAAGTACATATAAAAATAAGAGTATTCTTTCTTTTTGATACTCTTTTAGTATACAAAAATGTATGTTTCTATAAAAATGTATAATAACACCTCAGTTCGTAAATATTACGGGCTAAAACGTTAACGCAGGATTATGTGCCAATAGTTAAAAAAAAAAAAATATTACATCAACACGTCAACATTTCTCAAATTGCTAAGTTTGGATACCGAGAACGAAGTCTGGCAACACTGAATACATCATCTGATTGACTGAATTTGACATTTCCTTTTTTTTTGACAGCAACAGTAATAAAAGATTGATTTTTTTTCAAATAATTCGCCCATTTTTGGACAGGCTAAAGCCTTTAAGACCATACCGCCACTTCTTATGTATGTAATCCGTAATGTAAAAACAATAAAAAAATCATTGTAATTATAGTGATATGAAAACAGAAAAAAATCCCTATATTTTTAAAGCACATATCATTTTTAGAAAAGAAGTTTGGTTTTTTACTAACAAAAAAAAAAAATATATTGACAGGTTAATTCCGTGCATCCTTCTTTGAAATTGGTTCTCTATTTGAGAATTTCATCATAGACAAACCATGTGACATGAAATTTTTATATATAACTAGCGACCCGCCCCGGCTTCGCGCAAGTGTATTATACATATATTTATTAACCGCAAAAAAAACCGCATCAAAATCCGTTCCGTAGTTTTAAATATATAAGCATACATAGGGACAGACAGACAGGGAAGCGACTAATACGATTTCTTGCATAATACGCCACTTTACGCCAGTCTCTGCAACTTGAGACATATTTTGATACATTTCTTAACCCTTAAAGCATATTGTGCGGGATAGGAAAAATAATATGTACTACATATTATTATGTAGTGAAGAAGACATTGCCCAAAATGTTGCTTGATAATTATTACCCTTCAAGCAGCGATAATTTCACTTGTATACATATATAGTATTATACTGTATATTTATTTTCTTTTATTTTCAGGGAAGCAGTGTCAATACCAATGTTTGCAAATGGTAATATTCAATGTATAGAAGATGTACACAGATGTATAGAGTACACCAAAGTGGATGGAGTTATGAGTGCTGAAGGAAATTTGACCAATCCTGCTATTTTTGAAGGAATCAACCCAGTGAGTTGGGAGATGGCAGAAGAGTATCTAGACCTAGCTGAGAAATATCCCTGTCCTACTTCTTATATCAGAGGGCATTTATTTAAGATATTTCACAAAATGTAAGTACCATTTTTAAAACAAGTTTTTGTTCATTCATGTGGATGACACATACCCAAATAGTAATATATTATAATCATAATCAATTTATTGATAACGTTAGTTACAAGTCGGTATATATCGTAGGTACATAGGTAGTATTATATGGGTATACTAGCCTTTTTTTCCTGCCTTCTATTAACAATTAGCTATGCATGCATTGCATATTCAAAATAGTTAATAGATTACTACTAAATACTAAAAAATGTGTTATCTTTGGCTGTTATTTTTATTTGTTTTCCAGATTTACTTTTGAAGAAAACAACGACGATCGACAAATATTGGCAACGGCACAAAATCTGGATGATTTCAACAAAGTTTGTGCCAATGTGAAAGCTAAATATTTGCCATACCATAATGGCGAGCTTCATTTCGATGATGAAGAGAACATTAGCAGGAATGGTTACAATTTGATACTACCTCCTTGGATATGTCAACCTTATGTTAGGATGTCTCCAGAGAATTACACACAAAAAATGGAAAAGCTCAGTAAGAATCAGGTATTAATGTAATACATAACATAATAAAATTATACTAAAAGACAGTCTAGCAAACCATATTGGAACTAAAATTACCTATATGGCAAGAAGCAACTATGTAGTAGGAAAGCACTTGATATTTTTCTTATTTGCTAATTATTTTCAGGAACTAGATAATCAATGTAAACGAGGTCACGAAGATCCTGAAGGAAATACTATATCAAGGAAAAGAATGAAAAAGCTGAGAAAAATTGCTAGGAGGCCTTTAAAACCAGACACAGTACAGCAGGCTCCACGAAGTGGAGAGATTTGTTCAAGAAATACTTGTTTTAATCCACTGGTTAGTATTTATAATCACCAATTGCTTTTCTAGTTTTTAGTCCAGTTTTCTCAGACACTATACACTTAAATATTATTTAAAAATACATATCATTTTTTTTTTCTTTTCTTCTGGTATAAATGTAATTCAGCGTTTTTAAACCCTGACGCAAAAAGAGAGGTGTTACACATTTCACACAAGTGGATCTGTGGCATCTATCATCCAAACAAATGGACTCTGTTGGCAATGATTTATGTCGTATGCGTTTAAAATGTTGATGCGTTTGTGGTGGCTTAGAGGAAAAACGGCATAAGACTGTAGAAGAAAGGACATGTCCACAAAATGTATGGAGGCTGGTATAATAATAATCAAAAATTCTAACCACAACACTCGTTACAATTCGAGTAAGTTCATATTTTTCTGAGTCTTTTACAACAGTTAATAACAAAAAAGAGCCCTCCGATTTTTTAAAAATTAATTTTGAATTTATTAAGATAAATGAATATATTTGGTTGAATAGTTAGTTTATCTCTATCAACCCTGGTTGAGTAACCACCAAATTGTTAAATAAAAGCATTATTACCAATTAGACATACTTTTTAAGTGTTTTTTTGTCACATTGTACCTACTAACTGGTCACACTGGTAGGTTATAATTTTTAATTTTAGCAAATTAAGACATGAATGTGGAAGAATCAGCTTCGAATACAAGTAAAATAACAATAGAAGCACTTTATTATTGCTAAACTAGAAAATATAATAAGCTGTATTGTTATTTTTTATACAATTTATTTTTCGCATTTAATAAAAATTGGAGGGGTAAAAAAATCTAAATTAAATATTTTTGGGAAGCCCATAAAACAAGCTTTCAAATGATGTAAATATCATCTTGGTTCGATTTTTCTCTGAATAATATACCACTTGTGGACATCACCTTTGGTGCCGTATGTGAATCCACATCGCCCTTCGTGGGTAGGCTTATGTTCGGCAGTGTAAAAAAGTGATCGTTAATTACAGCATGCATAGAATTAGGTATGCATAAAAGATTAATTTAAAACAAATTTTCTAAAATTATTCAAATATCCTACAGTACACTTGTTAATAAAATCGCAACCTAAACTGTTGCGTTCACTTGGGTTTAAGCTCGTTGTTCACTCCCTATACATATATGGTATAATCCGCGCCACACAAGTCGGCGGATGGGAAGTTAGGTGCAGAAAGCTGCACAAAAGACAAAATATAAGTATGCGCGGGAGCCAGAGTGACAAGAAGCCGCCGGGGCACACCCGCCCGCCAACCTCATGGCTCCCGCTACGCCCGTGCTTACAACTACGCCACGTGCGTCGGCATTGTGCACACATGCGCAATAATTAGCGAATTACGGCGAAGTGTCATCTGCGGCTAACTTCTCATCCGCCGACTTGTGTAGCGCACACTCTAGGTAGTGGTGATCGAAAATTACCAATTAGCGTATTGTTATTGATAGATAGGAGCTACATAATTATCTTATTACCTATATATCCATACAAACAACAGAGGTATTAAGCCCGATTACAGAGGCGCCAGCGTAAAGGCTCCATCAAACACAGGCGGTACGAGCGGTAGAGCGGTACGAGCGGTAAAGGGCGGTACGGCAGTACCGTGACCGGACCTGTGTGAGCCCTTCTTATATAACCAGTACAATACAGATGCCCGCCCGTCTGCTATACCGCTCGTACCGCCTGTGTGTAAAGGAGCCTTAAATTAAATAGCAGCGTAAAAAGCGTTCTCTCTATCGAATGCCTAAAGCGAAAAAGAAACAGAACTATGCTATTTAGCTAATATAGTTACGCTGGCGCCTCTGTAATCGGGCTTTTTATGTACCTACCTATGTTGTTTGTATGTTTTTTTATGTAAAACCTAAATGGTTTTACTCATATTCCAGTGTCAAAGCCATCATATCATCATTACTATAATATTATAAATCAGAAATAAGTTTGTTGGTTAGCACAAAATTTAAAATACCACATGGGCGAAGCCGCCGGCAAAGTCTAGTCCACAGTGTGCTTTGTTATTATATACAGGTCTAGTCCGCTATGATTTATGACTTTTGCAGTTTGTCTTAATAATACATATATTTATAGAATTGCTTTTTAAAAATAATATGTTATTTTGTTTTAGGGAGGAAAGTGTGTATATCAACTATGTAAAAAATGTTGTAGAAACAAGTGTTTTGAAGAGAACTTGGACTGCAAAGGCCATAGGATACTTGTGCAGACCAGAAGAGAAATGGCAAAGAAATTTCAAAACAAAGACATAGTCAATGAAACAGTAGCTGTAAGTGATGGATAGGAACAATTTATAAATAATCATGACTACTTCACTAAGTAATATAATATACTCCCTGGGGCTAAATGAAACCCCTGACTCCTCGCTTGCCTTAACCGGCAGGCCAGGAGTGGAAACCGCAAGAACTAAGAACCAAAGTTGGAACCATGGTGGAAGTGTTAAAGGACATAACGCCGCGAGTAGCGTCTAGTGAAAGCGCAGCTCACCTGCATCAGTGTTGTCCCTCCGGCGCCAACTAGCCCGATTACAGTGGCGAGTCAGTGCTATCGGCCGAACGCTCACTTTATGTAAACACGTAAGCGAGAAACGGGACGAGACAGCGACTAGGACCCCGTTCTACTTTTTGGGCCGAGTACCCTCCCCCCGCTTCTCCGCGCTCGCTCACTCGGTGCATATGAACACGCGCACTCGCCACTCGATGCGTACTCGTCACTTTTTCCCGCGAATTTTAAATAGCACGTTTTGTTAAAAACGTAAAAAATGTCTCGAAAATGGGATTTGGACACCAGAAGAGTGAAGTTTTGCAGAAGAAGAATTGCATTCCAGTTGTTTTTATGGGATTTGTTTTCAGCGGATAACAGAAATAAAAAGAAACGAGATGCAGCTTGTTTTTAGCTCCTAACACAGGTCTTTTTTCAAATTCACGCTCTCGTCCAAATGCGAGATTTATCTTCTGCCAACATTGCAGTTAATTCTTCTACCAGGAGAGGTGTAAGGAATTTTTAAATCTTTTTAGCCATTTTTTCCTGGCCATGGCAACGTTTAAACTGAACTGACTGATGCGGCGAGACAGCCGCAACTCAAAAAATTTGGTGTAAACAGTCACTCGGCCACATCACTCTCTCGGCCCAGTAACGTTTTTTTTGTCTTGCCTCTGTACTCGGTATACAGGGTTATTTCTAATCAATTAGCATCCTTCTAGGGGCTTATTCTGTACATCAAAACTAACAACTTTTGTCGAAACTCAAAAAAATGTTTTGTTGTTCTATAGAAAAATATCGTTCAACCGCGACAAAATGTATGGAACAGCAGAATTTTTTTTCGAGTTTTGACGAAAGTCGTAGTACAAAAGTTGTTAGTTTTGATGTACCTACAGAATAAACCCCTAGAAGGATGCTAATTGATTAGAAATTACCCTGTATAGGTCCGATTACACCTATACAGGGTAATTTCTGAGCCGTCCACATCAATGTTGCCCCTCCGGCGCTAACTTACGGTAGCCTTTATTGGGGCCCCATTTTGTGGATAGCAAGTCACCACCAGCCAAAATATAATGAGATGAGGCATTATTTGGCGGGTGCCGCACCTAATTCTATAAACCACTTCATGATCACCTAATAATTCATCCTGATAGCCCAGAACTGTGCAAAATCCCCGTCTTTACAATAGTTTTCCTCTTCCTACAACCCAAAAACAGTGTAAACAGGCCTCTTGGTGTTGGTTTCGGCCCCACCAATGCCTTTAAAAGATTCTGGGCATAAAAACCTGTGAGTTGTGAAACGAATTAATTAATATATATTACATATTTATTTTTGTACAAATAAACGTTTTTTTGTTACCAATTTGTTTTGTTATTTAAGTTTCCTCTACAAAAACCAATAAATACCTAGGTTAAATGTGTTTGTGGTATTAGCGTCTCTATGACAACAGTTTACCTATTAAACTTTGCGAAATTCTATTTCAATTCAAATATTAAAGTTAGTACAAAACAATTAACGTCGCGTAATGGCCTGTATCAGCAAATTGCCTATTTCGTGCCTTTGTTGTTTGTACCTATGTATTCTGAGCTGGCCAGGCAGGTCGTAAAGTTTCGAGCAAAGCTTTTTAGGGAGAAGTAACGTTAATGCGCGCGCATTTACAGGCTTGGCCTAGCTTATAAACCACATCGATAGTTTGGATATCATGACTGAATTCGTGGTTTTCAAAGAAATGCGTCGAATAAATTAAGTCGTAAATGTAATTAACTCATAAAATGTAAAACAATATGTGTGCCTTAAAGTTTGTAGTGACACAGAGGTGTTTGCTCCCAGATAAATATTATCAGGTGTTAACAAAGGCATCGTTCTAAAATTAGAAGTCAATCAGTAACTAAACAAATGGATAAATGTTGTGCAGTACACCAAGCGCCGAGACTACAGAGAAGAATCAATGGCTTGCAGCTACCCCTCAACTGTCAGCAAGTCGCGGGCTGGATCGTGTTGACTGTCACTGGACTCCTAAATTATCTAATATTGATACAGATCCAATTTGATGAATTGAAGATGACAGCCTCAATTGCGTATGGCGTACTCTACATATCTCACATCTTAGCACACGGGGCGGCATCATTGATAGACCCGAGTGAAAAAGAGCTGCGAAAGTTAGCAGTGACAAATGTGCCTGAATTCGACCGCAATATTCACTCCCATGTAATCGAGAACGGGAGATGTCATTTGTGTAACATTTACACGAGTAGCAAGAAAACTAAGCATTGTAGTCTGTGCAACAAATGCGTGGACCACTTCGATCACCACTGCAAGTGGCTGAACACTTGCGTGGGCCGCAGGAACTATGCGGCATTCATCCCTAGCGTCATCACGGCGTTCCTGATAGCGACCCTTACCCTGTGTTTGTGCGTTACAGATTTAGCACTATTTTTCGTAGACAGGTATCACTTGAGTAGAGCAGCGCAAAATTTCGTGAACTGTACGGTGTTGCCTGAGATTTCTTATTGTAGAACATCAATTTCTTTTTTGGTATTTTTGATAATATTTGGTGTGATCGCGTTAGTCATTGCTGGCCCATTGTTACACCTGAGTTGTTTTCACGCCTACATTTCTTTATTAGGTATATCAACATATGAGTACATGGTAAATAGCAACGACACTGCGGATTTCCTGCGTCCCTGCTACGTAAGGCGGTATAATTGTGGTAAAATGAATTTACCGAAAAAAAATAACATGAATAATAAAGGCGATGAACACCACAGGTCGGAATGTAACGAGGCTGGAATTGTGAATAAATTGAATGTTTCCGACTCTGAATTAGCTAAAGCACACCAAAGCGAGGGTACAGGAGGTGTCGCTAATCTGATAAGTATTTTGATTAATAATGAATTAGATAGGGCGAAGAAAATGTTGCTTTATGATAAAAATAAGATTCATCCTCATGATACAGATAACGTGCAGTAGGTTTGAGTAAATATTGTATTGTAAGCGTATTTACATCACGATAAATGTTTTATTATGCACGAGTCTTATGAAGTGGCCTTTTAAATGTACTTTACATGTGATTCGCTATTCCAATTTTTTATAGTATTTCTATTTTTAAACTGAGTACCTACAAGAATCGAAAATTAAATACGTACAATTTTACATCATACATTCATTATTTATTGAAGTATGTAGGTATGTAGAATTTTAAAGATTTATGCAAACGAAAACGAAGTAGGTAGGTAACTATTATGTATAGAGTTGTGAAGTGTTTGTATAGTAACAATGAGAATGACGTATTTTGTGAAAATGTGTTTGTTAGCATGATAATTAACTTGGACCTACTTTGTAGCAAAATATGTGATGTCAGTTATACTTATACCTAGAAGAGAAGTTATAATAAAAAATAATGTGTTCCAATCAGTTCCTGTTTATTACTAGCATTTATTTAATAAGTTTTAACATCGACAAAATAATAATATTATAAATTTTCAAACTCAAATAATTCAGAACTTAACCAAGATAGTTATTCCACTTCCCAATGTTTATAATTATGAAAAGTCGTTATAGTAACCTGGTTCTTCAGTTACGTTTGCGGCGACGATTCTCTTCCTCCTGAAAAACAAAAAATTACAGTCATGGATCTGCTTTTCACTATGAATAACAATATTGTTCTCTTTGCTATGGACAAACAGAAAAAAAAACGTTGTTCATCCATCACCATCCCTCACACACATTCAATCATCACCACAGCCACTGATACCAAAGTTTCTCTGTCCTTGAGCCTTTTAATCATAATTATCATCACATACAGATCATATTAGTAAAAAAAACATATAACCAGAACACGTCATATTAAGGTAGGGGAGTTAACTACATGCTAAAAAGTGTATATGCAATCAACTAATCTGACAATTTGAGAGTAACGTAAATAATATCCTACTAATATTATAAACGCGAAAGTTTGTGAGGATGGATGGATGGATGGATGGATGTATGGATGTTTGTTACTCTTTCACGCAAAAACTACTGAACGGATTGAGATGAAACTTTGCAATAATATAGCTTATATATCAGAATAACACATAGGCTATAAACTATAATGATATTGCGTAAATTGTTCATAATATAACGATAAGTGTTAAGTAAGATCTGAAAACTCTGAGAAGCTATTGTAGAGTGCGCTTCAAGAAATGTCAAAAAAAATCAACTGTCGAATCGAACAACCGTCAAATCGTTTTTTGTTTAATTTTTTGGATCGGGTTTGAAAGACGGAACGTGACATAGTCTACTTTTTATCCCGGACAAATAAAGGGTTCCTATAGGATAGCACAAAAATCAAAATATCATGCGGGCGAAGCCGCGGGTAAAAACTAGTAAAATATATACTTTAAAAAAAACTAAATAACACGCTTAGGATAGCTTTTATAAATGCATTGTCATCGGTCTTTGATAGGTGTGCAAAGTTTGAAGAAAATCTGATCGCTCAAAGTAGGTCAAAATCGAGCTCAAAGGGGTTGGTTACAAACACACAGGTGAAACTAATCAAAGCGTGTTAAAAAGGGGGAAGGCTATAAACTTGTATCTCACCATTATTGAGTATGGCTATTTTTTTTTAACATGCATACTGTATTAAAAATAGGTAGGGCATATGTCCATGCTACAGTTTTTTTTAATGTTTTAAAACTCTATAGGCGCTCCCCCACCGATGAAAAGGTATACGTTATATACATTTTTTTATTCTCTAAGCTTCGCAACCCAATCGGTTTCCATAATGCTTGAGTGAATCCTCCCCTACCAACAGCAAAACAGATCTAAATAATGGATAAAGAGACTGATTACTACGGAAATAATTTAAGCCTTATATTGCGAACGCGTACTCACTTGACGCCGTTTCTGATGAGTAGGTACTTGTACGATAGTATTCAGCGTATGATAACGAAGGAAAAACATGATACAAAACTATACATTGTTTCAAAAATAGAGTACGCGCAAAATAACTCTGCGCGCGATTGCCAATGGTGAATTAGTTCCTGATAATGTCCGTGCGCAGTTATCTTACACTCTCTCTGATATCTGTTTATCAAAATTAAGAAATATTCGGTCACTGATAGTACTTTACTGCTCCTCATGCTGCATCAACTCTTAAGTGATTAATATAAACGCATTCTGCGTGGCCATTAAAATATAGCATCAGTTTATTGCAAGGTTTTAGCTGATGAATTTAAATATTTATGAATGTGACACTTTTGAAACTTTTATACTGTTGCGAATTGAACAGTATATTATCTCGAAAATCATCCAATGATGTTCTTAGGGCACCCTTATATGGAAATTCGACCCTTTTTGTAAACCACTTTTAGTCATGATGCCTTTTCAAAGTGTAATGACGAAAATGTGACGAAATATGCATCTTCTAGCTGAAAATATGCACACATTTTCATCTAGAAGCTGATAGCGATATTATTATGATCCCCTGGGCTATAAGGCCCAAATATATAATGTAGATGGTATATAGCTCCAACCCTGGCTACGCCCATGGATTTGTCTTTATCGTTATTGCAAATTACTGAGCCCATACAGGGCTCCTCAATAAAATTAGATATAGGCTCCCAATAAGGCAAGCAATGCCACGGCACATACTCATACATAAACTTTTCAGAAATGTAGAATTAAGAGCAGAAAACTTGCCTTTTGGGTCAAGATGATGACAAGTCTTCGGAAGATGCCGATGAAGTCAATGAAGAGCTCCATGGCGTGCATGATGAAGTCCTTGCTGCCCATCCTGCGCTTCTCGATGATGAGTTGGGTGTCATACAGCACGAAGCCACACATCAGCACCAGTCCCATGTAGAGGTGAACCTGGGAATAACAATAGATTTGATTTATATTTGCTATTTGTGGTAGGTAATTTAGATCATCATCATTATAATTTATAATTTTACACTATATGGCCTTTCTTGTCCCACTGCTGAGTATAGGCATATTTTTTACTATGCCACCTGCCTCAGTTCTATGCCAATTGTGTCGCCATTCGATCCTCGATGTCAAGAATATGGTCGCCCATTGCGCTGCCGGATTTAAAATACAGTCAATACCAAATAAGTTATTAGGTACAGAAATTAAAATATACATAGTAGTAGGTATATAGTCAAAATTTGTGTGACTGTGTCTCGCATTAACAGGAGACTGCTAATGTAAGTGACTAAGTAACCGTTTTTTTAACCATTTAGCCATGTCAGAGGCCTTCAGATGGCCTAAAAACTGGGACATCAGGGCTCGCCATCCGGCCTATACGAACTTACTTAGTGACTCAGTAGATAACATAAAGCTTTACCAAATATGTATATCACATCTACAATGAATACTCTCTACTGGTGTTATTTTAATGATTGTTATTGACTAAAGAAAGGAAATGAAAATAGATTATGATCAACACACAACAACATAGTATTGATATTCCTAACCACTTTATTTGACGAGTTTCCTGTCTTACTTAAACATACTTTATACTTAGATGTTAAAATATTTATGTATCATGTAAAGTCTATAAAACTTCACAGTCACATCATGAGTTTCAATGACTCATCAATATGAAGAATGATGAAATGGCTAGTTTGTATCATGAAACGCAAGTTGAGAATAGGTATACAGGTTGCCCTTATAATAATATTAATATAATGGCAAATGTATCTTTCTCAAACTACCCTTTATATAAGATCTAGTGAAAGTTCTAATAATTACAAGTATGTACTAACTTGTAAACATTAGAACTAGTTGTTTAGATGCAAGTTTTAAAAGGAGACCTTAACATACAAAATAAACTAGTATTATGATACAGAAATTGACTAAGATATATAAATTGTTACGGTTTTATGTGACAATATAAATCTCTACTAGCAAAGCAACTCATAATGCTTGTGTTTTACTTACTTGATATAGGAATTGGAACCGGAAGAAAATGTTCAATAGAGTCATCAGGGTCATGGAGGAGAGTAGGGTCATCAAGGTGCCTCCGAGGAACAGCCAGCTGCCTCGCTCAGCCAGCATGGATGCTGCGGAGAAGCACACAAACACCAGGGTGGTGCCGAGCAGAGCTGTCACTATTATAGAGGGATCCACATAGGCAGCAAACTGTAGCAGTGGCCCGGTGCTCATACCTGAAAAGGATTGTATTTATTATTTGATACTTTATAATCTTATTTAATACTATACTTTGTAGAAGATTCTTTAGGAGCTTGATAGTGATAGTGAGTAGGAAAGAGCATTAAAAATTTAATATAGGTACAACAAATTGATTCAAGGATGTGTGGCGCTTTCTCATTAGCTGTTAAATTTATTTTTATATTTGTGTGACAATGTATTATATGTGAAAAATACTAGAATAAAAACATTGCAAGGCCAATCCTATATCCTACTCCATATTAATGACAAGGTTAAATTAATTGTTGCTGAAAATGATTGTTGTCATTAAGACATGAAATATAAGCATACTTAAACAAATTTTACAAGCATTTTTTAGTTTCTCTTTAGAATTTAAATAATAATATTTATAATTTCATACCTGAAGTGAGGCCAAATCCAAGAAGATACCCTAGACGCAACTGTGTGTTCTTCCCATTGTCTGGAGTAGCAATAAGAGCCAACATAAGGCCTGCTCCTATAATGGCACTAAGAAATCCAGCTTGGAATCTTGTGAACATGTCCACATACACTCCAACACATGCTGAGGCACAGGTCATCATCAGTGTACCGTAAACATTTTTAAGATGTTGTCTTACTGGAGCCTCCCTAAAATAGAAAAAAATATCACTGTTACATCTATAACACAGTCGAAGGAGTAAATATTAGGATACATATAAAAATCTGAATTTTGAATAGTTTTTTTAAGTACCTACAGACAGTTTTACAGACTGTTACTGTGACGAAACAACCTTAGCGCGCAATAATGGCCTAATTAAGCGGTAGCTTCTAGAACTTATTGTCTGGAGATTATTTTAAGAATTTCAACAGAATCGTATTTCTGTATACAATCAAAACCTATGTATATCTTTATTATAGGATGCAAAAGGTACAAAGTATGTACTTACAGTCTGTTTTGAAAACTGTTAATGAAAGTCCTGGGATTCATTTTGATATTTTCTCCGAGTTTAAAATTCAATAAATTGATGCGAATCAAAACAATACCGTTCCTTGGTATCAAGTGGGAAAAATTAAACTGGTGATGCAATATCTACTGCAATAAATAGGCAGTGAATTTTAAAACACAAAAAACACGTCAGCGTTCGTAATTTCAGAATAAAACATTGAATGAATGATTTGAATGATCGTAAAGAGCGAATTAAATTAGGTTCAATTTTCAAAATGGTTTCAGGGTGATAATGAGATCATTATTTCTATAACAATAAGGTTGAAAATCTATCGATATGTATTATCGGTCCGGCTCGTAACATCCGCCCACCCCACAGACTGTACAGTAGTTTTTATTCTGTGCATTCGCCATATTGCGGTTCGATTAACCCTTAATTACTCTCACCAAAAATATTACATAACTGCTCTGTCACGGTCTACCCTAATATGTAGAAATATAAATATCTGTCGGGACAATAGCTTTAAGTTTATTTTTAAACAATGCCACTTAGTATAATTTCGAAGGACTAGGAATGATAGTGCCAACATTCCTGGGGTAACGCTTGTGACAAACGCTGCTGATTGGTCCCAAGGAGGCTCCAAGTGACATCGCATGATCGGCTGATGGGCGGGAAAATGCGATGATAACATGTCAGATGTCACTTGTCAGTTGTGAATAGAGCTTGTTCGAAGGAGGTTGTAGGAGTTTTGGCGGGTACGCGGAAAAGTCACGTCACCTCATTGTATTTTTTTTATTAAACTTGTGTTTTTATCGCTGATAATTAGTGAAAAATTGTGGTATTTCGTTGATTATGAGCAGATTTACGTGCATGAGTGTAGGCAAGTGATATAATGTGACGTATCGTGTCGTTCCGTGTTGTTACCAAAATTCCATAGACGCCTCTAGTATAGTCTCCACTGCCTTACTGTAGTATGACTTGGACCACGTTTGAACTTGACTGCGACTTTATTGGACTATGACGTGACTACGACAGTGACTTTTTGACTGCGGAACGCCATGTCCTTCGCTTAATGTTTTTTCTATATTTATAAGTAATGCTCTGTGAAATAAACTGATTGTTCGTGACGTCGCATTTATCTCCTCGCCCGCTAAAGCAAAATAACATTACCACATTGATGTACCATAACTTATGCGGATCCTTTTATGGATTCGACATATCTATTATATTTATACTAACTAAACTTGTTTGTGTATTAAAAATAATATAAAGTAACATAATTATCAAAGATTCTCTTAGTACCGAAATTAGTCCATGGTTAAACTAGGGGTCTCACAGGTTTATCTTTAGTTCCATAGTTGATCAGTGGATTTGTGATAAACTTCGTTTTATAATAACGTTTTTGTTAGTTCATGGTTTTAGTTCGGTATTAAGTCAGTATCGCTTACAGCCTTATTCCAAAACACGTTTTAACTTTAGTACCTACTGGTAAAGTTAAAACGTGTTTTGGAATAAGGCTGTAAGCGATTACTTAAGGGTTAAAGTGACGTTTCGAGACTAAAATGTCACATGTCAAAGATAATAGACTAAAAAAGTTTGCAGGCATTAACAGCTGTGACAGCCTTCTGTGTTCTATGCTTAGATTATAGAGGGAATAGATACGAAGTAAATTCTTATGTCCTCCCGCAAAGATTCAGACCTTATAAGGTGCGTTCGGATAGCCTACTGGTGGCAAAAATAACAGTTCAAAACGCTAAAAACGATCACATTCAGCGTTCGGTTTGGGAATGTGTGAGCAAAAGTTGCATTTTTATATGTTTTCATTCACCGTTCGGATAGCTTGAAAACAGTTAAAAACGCCATCGTGAACTGTTAATTTTGACCCACGTGAGGAGGTGGGTTCTTTGTGATCGTTTTCTGACATTTAAGAGTTTGATGTTTTGTTGTTGATAAAATTTTGCGCGTAATCTAAAGTTTCAAGCTTTTTAATAATTTGTACGGTGTACAATTAATAATAGATGGTGTTTAAGGCAGAACAGCGAAGCAAAGATAATGTAAATACTACCAGCAAATTGCGTATTGCTAAAATCGGATAAAATTGTGTAATTTAATGTTTATATTTAATTGTGTAGTGTTATGTCCTGTGATTTGATGTTTCACAATGTTACTACTGCTACGAGTGACACGTGGGTGATTGACCGTCAAAAGCAGATGTTTAAATCAGAACGAATAGCAAAAGAAAGAACATGTAAGTTTGCAAAACAAAAATCACATCTCGCGAATTTCTGTATTTTCGAAGTATTGCCGCCATAATTATGTTGTTTGACATTTGACGCACCGCAGTTTGTTCCTTTTGCGTTCGTTTTGGGAAGTGAGCAAAAGTAGCATTGTTGGCGAAAGGAACAAAAATCCCAAACCGAACGCTTTACATCAACGCTAATTTTGCAAACGCCAAAAACGCCACCGAGCCCAAACCGAACGCACCTATAGTGGTCTGCTAATTTGAGGTCCTGTAGGAACGAAGGGCGTGGATTATATTCTGATTTTTGCCCTCCAACTCTCGTTACATCACCTCATTGCTTTAATTTTATTGTTTGCTTCCCTATATCTTAAGATTATGGCATTAAAAATATGTAATCAAATTCTTCGCCTCCCACCATCTACTATACCCCAAAAGGCTTTTGACAGTTGTAGCCGTCATTATTCTGAGACCATCCAACCAATAAGAAATTATCTTCATATTTGTGTTTTGGCTATAGCAAAGCTGATTGTGTTTTCTACAAATGTTGTATTAAACGTGTAAATAAATAGAATTTATAACATTATAAGGGCACAAACAATAAAAAACAACCATGGTTACCTGCTGTGTTTGGGGCTGCGAATCGTGTTCTAAGAACAAAAGCGAATGTTTATAATTTTTAGGTTAGTCGTAGTTTTTGTATTTTCACGTCTATGTTTTTGAAATATGAATAAGTGTTCAGTGCAGGAACTATAAATGACGATTAAAACTATCTATTTTAATTCACAACACAGCATAAAACGATAATTTTGAGAAAAGCAAATATATTGAATGTTTACATTACTTTAAATAGTGATGGACAAAGTTACGATTTTATTGCATTGCAATATGTTATTCGATACTTCTCTCGGTGCATAATCGGTAGAAGTCATAATAAATCTATGGTTGTACAGTACTCGTTTTTGCCAAACTTCCTTTTAACCCAATGACTACCTATGTTTTTAAGTAGAATCTTGGTTAACTATTAGCTATTAGGTTTGTAAAAGACAACATTCATATTTGGCTAATCCTGATAATTCCGACTAAATAGTATTAATGCATATAATTCTAAACATGTTATACCATGGGACCAACCCTCTATGATCACTCCCTGCGTAGTTATCGAATTTCAAAATTAATTATTTTCATATATTAACAAAAATATTCACCAATTTACCTGCTTATTTCTAATAAGTTATTAGAACCGTTCATTGCATATTCAGTAGTATTAGACGCTTTTTACTGTAGTTAATATGTGTTGGCTTGTCATTTATTTATTTTATTAACATGGTTTTATTAGTTTAACCTGTATGTTTGCTTGCTTGTAACCAACCCCTTTGAGCTCGATTTTGACCTACTTTGAGTGATAACATTTTCTTTAAATTTCCACACCTATTAAAGATGGATGACAATACATTTACTAAAAAAATAGAAAAAAATCTATAATTGAAAAATAAATATGGTAAAAAAAAAACTAAAAAACACTCTTTCATAGCATATCAAACTAAAAAGTGTAAAATAATTTCCAATATAGGCAGAAAATAATAATGAACGAAAAATGTTAATAATATTGTAAATAAAGCGTGGGGTGCTCGATTTACGAAAAATTATGGCACAAAACACTTTTTAGGGTTCCGTACCTCAAAAGGAAAAAACGGAACCCTTATAGGATCACTTTGTTGTCCGTCAGTCCGTCTGTGTGTATGTCAAGACTCTTTATCTCGGGAACGCGTAAAGATATCGAGTTGAAATTTAAACTGTATTTGTATATCTATGGTTTCTTGCAGTTGTGTAAAAGAAAAGCTTCTCAGTTACCGTACAAAAAAGTTAGAGCCGTTTATGTCGTTGAAAAACGCATATTTCAACGCTCACAAAAATCAAAACCTACAGGGTACTTCCCGTTGACATAGAACTATGAAATTTGGCGAAGAGCATTGTCTCAGAGTACACATATAGGAATAAATCTGAAAACTGTACATTTTTATTTAAATCACATAAAAATAGTGCCTGAAAATTCACAAAATATGGGTTTAAAATTCAAAGTGAGTAAATCATATCATGTAAGGTATCATATAAAATAACTTCATTAGCACATGCTATAACAGGATTTTAATTATTTTAACAATATGTTTGTACGGAACCCTCGATGTGCGAGCCTGACTCGCACTTGTCTGGTTTTTTTACAATAGTATTAATATTTTTCGTTCATTATTATTTTCTGCCTATCATTTTACACTTTTTATTTGATATGCCAAGAAAGCGTGTTTTTTAGTATTTTCTAAACTACCTAATATTGATTTTGGATCTCGGAAACGGCTTCAGTGATTTTGATGATTGTCATTCAAATAAATGTTTTTAAGTTCAATAGAGAACACAAAAGGGTCTACTATCAAATATATCAAAATATTCGTTCGCTGGCCTAAGTGTATGTTGATACATTAAACAGTGTCTCAGTTTCATTCATAGCTGGTTGATAAAATCTTTTTTAAAATAATTGTTTTCAAAACTAGGTAGGTAACTAACTACTGCACAGGAGGTGATTCTAGAGGGTTGGTCATGTGGGGTAAAATGTACAGGATAATAATATTATGTATCTACGAATATTATTTCCTAAATAATTGTTTTGGCCGGCACTCTTTCAGATATAGCCCAAAATGAATGATGTCTTTTAAACAGGGTTATTTCTAATCAATTAGCATTGTTTTAGGGGCTTGTTCTGTATACATAATATCAAAACTAACAACTTTTGTTCTACGACTTTTTGAGTGGTTTAGAAAGTGCGAAGTAATGAGGAAAGTTATACATATTTATGACAGTAAAAAAGGTGTCGTGTCAATCATGAAGGTGCCATCGTAATTATAATAGCTAATTAGCATATTTCTGTTTCTTTTTCACTTTAGGCATTCGATAGAGAGAACACTTTTTAAGTTTGCTATTTAATTTACGATAGCGCCATCATAATTGGGCCTAGTATAGCTTAAAAACTACGCTTTATAAGTTTAGTACGTCGCCAGTCACACAGAAGAGAGAAGGTCTCTTTTCTGTGGGCAGTCAGGTATTTCTCGGAAAAAATCGATATATTTATCGATTCGATTTTCGAAGTATTGATTTAGCGCAACGCTTCAAGGGGGCGGGGCAAAATCGACGCCATGACATCATAGCATATCTCGGAAACATTGTTTCCGAGATATGCTATGACGTAGCTATGATACGTTATTTTCGTGCTAGGGCGCCCCTAATGGTTCTATGGCTCTTTATTTACATTCTCTTTGTTCTTCATAGTCTATGGTTCGCGCGTTCCTTGCTTAACCTAACCTAAAATGTTGATTTTATTGTAAACACGTTTATTTTCTCCTCTGTTTAGCTGTAGAAATTAAATCTTTTGAACATGGGGAAGAAAACCAAAGTTGGAAAACAGCGAAAAGATAAATACTATCAACTTGCTAAAGAAACAGGTATGTATCGTTAATTATAAAATATTTGCCAAGAATATTAGCAGATCATGTTCCTAACTATTTAATGCAATGTATTCTTGGTGAATTTCAGGATATCGTTCTCGAGCTGCTTTCAAGCTAATTCAACTTAATAGGAAATTTGGATTCCTTCAAAAATCACGAGTATGTATCGACCTGTGCGCTGCGCCCGGAGGATGGATGCAGGTGGCACACCAGAACATGCCTGTTTCGAGTATAGTAATCGGCGTCGACCTGTTTCCCATAAAGCCCGTGCCGGGGTGTATTGGACTCACTGAAGACATTACCACAGAAAAGTGTAAAACTGCGATCAAGAAAGAAATCAAAACATGGAAAGCAGATGTAGTGCTACACGACGGAGCTCCTAACGTCGGGTTGAACTGGATTCATGACGCATACCAGCAAGCATGTCTAACTCTCAGTGCTTTAAAACTGGCTTCTAATTTCCTTCGTGAAGGTGGCTGGTTTGTCACAAAAGTGTTCAGGTCTAAAGATTATCATGCTCTACTTTGGGTTTTGAAACAATTTTTCAAGAAAGTTCATGCGACAAAGCCTCAGGCCTCTCGTAATGAATCATCTGAAATCTTTGTTGTATGTCAAGGCTACATTGCTCCTGACACCATAGATCCCAAATTCCTGGATGCTAAGCATGTATTTGAAGACTTGGATATTGTAAAGAAACAGCACACTAATTTGCTGCACCCTGAAAAACAGAAGAAAGCTAAAGCTGAAGGTTACCAAGAGAATGATTACACAACTCATCATAAAGTTATGATATCAGATTTCTTGAAAGAAGACAGTGATCCCATTGATTTGCTTCAAGGATGTTCTCAGGTAATTTTTGTATCCATTGTAAAAGGTGTATAATTATTGGACCTCATTGTATCAGCAGTGATGAGGGATAAATATGTAATACTAAAGCTATATTTCTTTCATTAACTATGAAATTGGTTTGGCAGTTCGTTGTTATATATTATTGGGTTTGAGTACAACTGCAATACTTAGTGTTTGTTTTAGTTATTTCTTGTAACAGGTATCTTCTAGGTAAGTGTGCTACACCCTAGACTGCTTCTCAGCTCAAAATCTGGTAGGATATGGTCAAAAGCAGTCCTATCTAAAAATAAAGAAATCATGCGTGTGGAGATAAATTATGTGTCACATTGTTTGTCCACGATGGACTCCTAAACTCTTTAAACAATTTATTTTGCACACTATGTGCAATTTGATACATCTTGAGAGATAGGTTAGTTTATATCTTAATTTATAATTGCATTTGTTTATATTATACTTTTAAAATCTGTACGTACCGGGATGAAGCCAAGTTTTTTTTCCATAATATAGTTTTCCGGACCGGATGGGCAGCTAGTAAAATAAAATAATTAAATAGTGAAAGTCATTCACTTTTATATTCTATTACAATTTTCTGACATACAATGCAATTCAATGTAAATGTAAAATTTTAAACAAAATTATAGATAAGTAATACATAAATGGTTTTCTATTATTCACAGATTGTGTTTGATGATAAAAGTGTTGAAGAGCATCCTAAGACCACAGATGAAATAAAAGAATGCTGTTCTGATATCAAAGTACTAGGAAGAAAGGATCTCAAAGCTTTACTATCATGGTTGAAGCACATGAAAGAATGGAAAGTCCCAACAAAGGTAAATCAATAAATTCGTGTTGTACTACACTGTTGTCAATACAATATAATGATGACCAATTTGCAAAGCTGCTATGTTACCATTAAATGATGTTGTCCACACCTATTTATGATATAATTGCTCACTACACTAGCAGCTCATTTCCAGTGCATATCTTATGCAGATTCTTTGGCTAGAGATTAACCTGTTATTATGGCTACTGTTCTTCCTGTAGCTAGCCTGCACTCATAGTACAAGCCTGTATAAAACCAAAATTAGCTAAGTATTGAACTTAGTAAAATTTACTTTTAAATTCCCATACATTATGATGCTTTTGTGCTGAAACTATTTTATTTATAGTGCTTCCCACAAGAAGAACTGTTTGATTTTTGACCGACAAACCACCGGAGGAGGTACATACTCAATTCGACGTGTATATATATATGTTTTTATGTATAACCACACATAACTTTTTTTATAGTAGTCCGATTTCTATAATCCTTTTTTTATTGGAAAGAATATCATAAAATAAATAAATAAAGACAATTTATTGCAGGCACAGACAAGGGGCCTTATTTTGTAAGCGCTCTGACGTTCGGCTTCGCTTTTTCTCCTGCTCGCGCCAGTTACTCACGCCGCGAGAGCGAGCGGGAGGAAAGGCGAAGCCGAACGCCAGAGCGCTTACAAAATAAGGCCCCAGTTCACACACACACATACTTCGAAAATGGTCCCATTTAAATTTTACGAAATCGGCTAAGTAAATAAATAAAAACCATTTATTGCAGGCACACACCACACACACACATATACTTCGAAAATGGTCCCATTTAAATTTTACGAAATCGGCTAAACAATTTTTGATAAATCAACAATAATGTGAAAAATGCTACATCAATCCGTGCTAAATATTCGCGAATTCTGTACACGGGTGAAGTAGGTCATGCTATTTTTTGCAATAAATAATTATGTGCTTTTATAAATAATACAAAATTAATGTACCAAAAACTAATTTCTGCTCAAGTCATATATTGTAATAATCTTTTATTTCTCTATTTTAAGAAAATATATCAAAATTCAATATTGTCAAGAAATTAAAAAGATTTTTTTTCTAGATTATTTTAATAAAATAAAATCAAAGAAAACTTGTTTATAATTTCTTCACCCATTAATATTTTTATCATATAAACATTTCAGAAAGACAAAGATAAAAAAGATGATGAACCTGAGGAAAAAAAAGGTGATGACGAAGATGAAGGCAAAGCTGATGATGAAGAAGAAGTTGATGCTGAAATTGCTGGGCTACAGGTATTCAAAATAGACTTGCTTAAAATTACGGCAGTGTTTTGTTGCACAATACTTACACTTTGGTTTTTTGATTAGATGTTCTAGTTTAAAATAAACTATAATATGGGTCACAGTTGATTTTATCAGAAGGATCAACTATATACCATGTAATAAAATGGAGAATTTTTAAAAGCTTGATATACAGAAGTATAGATTAGTAAGTAACCTACCTACTTAACCTATAAAGTGTCTCCAGCTTTAAATTATATTTTGGCACATACACGCTCGCCAATTACTAAATTTAAGTTGTATAGGACAGTAAAAGTTTCTTGAGAGATTATTTTTTTATTAAATTTTTCAAAATGATTATGGGAACAGTTCTGTGTGTTTTTTGATATTCTGCTGCTTATTGTAGGATGAAGAGCGCCGTCAAACAAAACGAAAGCGGAAACAACTTAACAAGCAAAGGCAGAAACTGGCTGAGAAAATGAACCTGAAGATGGTGCTCAAAGGTGATGATGGACCCATTATGGAGAGCCATGACATGTTCCGCCTGTCTGATATTAAAAATGCTGAGGTAAGAATACTTTTTTTCTGAATATGTTACATTGTTTGCAGCACTCATTTTATTATTAGTATTGTTTTAATGATTATAGATTTATTGACTATATCTATGCATCCATGCATACAATGCAATTCCATGTCCCTACAGGAATTTTATATTGAAAGTTCCAGATAACACATTGAGACAGAGACAACTCTGGTCTAGAACATATATTTAAATCCATTATCTAAAATATCTGCTTTAGCCTGGAATCAAACCCGGAAATCCCTGAACCCAAGGCGGAGGTATTCCCGACTGTGCCAGAAAGGTTTTAAAGATATTCTCGTCAATCTTTTTAACCAACTTCAAAAACGGAGGTTCTCAATTCGACTATATTTTTTTTCTATGTATGTTATGCAATTACTCCGCCAATTATGAACCGATTTTGATGATTCGTTTTTTGTTTAGTAGACCATACTTCAGACATAGACTAACCGACTTAAGGTACCTTGTGCAGGTAAGTCTATGCTTAAGAGGTAGTCTTATTTAAATTTTATCGATATCGGCTGAGACGTTTTTGATAAATCTTACTAATATTATAAACGCGAAAGTTTGTGAGTATGTATGGATGTTTGTTCCTCTTTCATGCAAAAACTACTGAATGGATTGAGATGAAACTTTGTAATAGTATTGCTTATACATCAGAATAACACACATAGGCTATGCTATTTATAATTTATAAAGATAATTGCGTGAAACGGAGTTTGTCGGGTCAGCTAGTAAAAAATAATGTGAAAATTACTATGTCGATGACACCTTGATCCGTGCGAACTATTCGAATTCTGTACACGCTTGGAGTCGATTATGCTATTTTTTCGAAAAAATAATTATTTGTTGCCATGGCAATTCCTAATAGTGAACAATTTGTTGGGTTCTTGTATGATTCATCAAAATATGTATTCCTTTTCAGGAATTATCTCGCATAATAGACCAGCAACCGGACATTGTAGCAGATCCCAGCGATGATTCTGATGATGAGTTTAAAGTAAAGCAGAAATATGTCAAGTATGACGTGGAGGCGTCGAAACTCGACTCTTCAGGGCTTTACTATAAAGACTCCGACAGTGAGCTCGAATTGGAATCCGATTCTGATAACGAAAAAGATAAAGAATCTCTAGGTAAGAGAAAAAATACTTATATTACTTATTCACCGCAGAAATATACTAAGCGCCACACAAATCGGCGGATAGGAAGTTATGCGCAAAACGCTGCGCAAAAGCCGAAATATAGATATGCGCGGGAGCCAAAAAGGCGAGACGCCGGGGCACACCCGCCCGCCAACCTCATGCCTCCCGCACGCTCCCTACGCACTACGACTTGCGGCGTCGTAAATGTGCACACATGCGCAATAATTAGCCAATCACGGCGAAGTGTCATCTGCGGCAGTCAGTCATTCTAATATTAAAATATAAATAATTTCTAGGCCAGATAAAATATATGCTTTTGTTACCTATTTAATTACCTATATGCCACTGAAAAAAATTAAAAGTAAAAAAAATTAAAAGAAAAAAAGTATCTTGGCGACTACAAATTAAAGACTCGTTACATTGATAATATAGGCATCCAAAGGTGCAAACACCATAACTGACGTTTTTGTATAAAGATGTATTGTGATATTATATAATTTTCCACACATGACATTAATAAGTTCGAAAACTTACGATTACCTTTCACTATCTGAGATGCACTTAGAATAAAATATAACCACTCCCAAAACAGTACATAAAGATTTCAGATGAAATAATTATTTTCTATAATTATTCTGAATTTATTTCCAGCATTCTCAGACTCCGACACAGAAACAAAAAAGAAGAAGCCCAAGCTGACACAAAAGGAGCTCGACAAGATCACAGAACAGAACACGATCCGGAATGCCAAGATGACCAAATCAATTCCCAAAAACAACCCGCTGCTGACTGACTTAGACAACACCGACCCGGTGTCGCGCAGAGAGATGAAAGCTGAGCTCTGGTTCCAGAAGGACTGCTTTAAGGATATCGACGAGGACGATGATGAGGGCGTCGATCTGGATAAGTTGGCTGAAACTTACAAGGAGAAAGGTGACATTTTTACTTTATTATTGCTTTTCTTTTAAAACTGCCACGCCTCTTATTGCTTCATATAATGAAGCTCGGTTTTTTATTCACTATAGACATCGTTTGCTTCTATAAGTGCCGATAAAATAGGTATAGGAGTGTGGCAGTCAACAGGTTAATATTAAGAAATCTTTATTCTGCTTGTACCTTCGAGCAAATATCTATAGAGTCACAATCATGTAAAAAAGTGTCCGAGCCAAAACCCTGCCCAAGCTACGTAGTGGGCATTTTAGTTATTCGTAAGACGATTGCAAGCCGACTACAACGCCGCACGATGCCAAAGTGCTCTGTTACAAGCACTAATTAGGTGACATAACTTCGACATTTCGAGTATGTATGACGGCGCTCGGACATTTTTTTACTACTTTTACTTAGGGACTGTGCCTCTGTAAATATTTGCTCATAGACCTGTACACTGTACACACACGCAGAATGGAGATGTAAAAAAAAAAATAGTGCATGGAGTTCCTCCGCGCGGAAGAAGTTTCGAAGAAGAAGCGGTGAAACTTCAACGCAACAGTGCTTTCATACCCCCTCCATGGTAGCGTTAAACGTTTAACGCAACTTTGTTGGAAGTCGCATTAGGAGTTTCACTTCATAAATAACAATAATATAATAAAATATTTACGCTAGCTTAACAATTGGCGGTCTTACCGCTGCAATCGATGTTTATCGAACCTATGTATGGAACAGCACTTCACGGGGTGTATAGAGTACTAAGAATTAATACAATATGTATAAATAAATAAATATTTTTGGACACCTTACACACGGCCTCTGTCCCCAAACTAAGCAAAGCTTGTGATATGGCTGCCAGAGACTGATATACTACATATACCTATTTTAAATACATACTTATATAACTTAGATATAAATAAATTAGATAGTAACTAAATAACACCCAGACACAGAGCAAACACTTATGTTTATCACATAAGTATTTGCCCTGGGTGGGGATTGAACCCACGTTTCTTTGATCCAGAAGTTAAGGTCATTAACCACTGAGCCACCGAGGCAGTCACCCGGTATAGCTGTTATATTTTAATAGTTGCCAGTAAGAAGTTGCTTTGTCACCAAGGCATAGTAAGAAATATGTATTTTTGAGTAACAATGAAAAGTCGATTAAAACTCACAAAAATTAATAGCATTTGCTCTTTGACAAATCGTTATTGAAAGTAAAACAAAACTACTGGATCACATGGTTAGCTAGAATCTGAAGATACACTATGAATCGTGGCAATATGTTTAGACTACATATCTCTACAAAATGGCTGTTCTACAATAACTGAAAGTAACGATTTTATATAAACACATTTCTATTGTATTCCAGGCAAGAAAGTGGTCGAAGACAAAGTAACTGGTCCTGAAGTAGGAAGAGGAGTGAAAAGGAAGATAACAGAAGAGTCGAGCTCGGATGATGATTCGTCAGACAGCGACTACGACGTCGAGGAAACAGTGGCGCCGAAGGCGGCCGCCGGCGCTAAGGCCTCTAAAAAAGATGGCTTCGAAGTGGTAGCGCAGGACTCAGGTAGGTTTTAGAAATAATCATTCATATTTTGTTCCCTTAATGCACATACGTATAACATTGCCTCCGAATGTCCACCGCCAAGGAGGAATGATGATATGACCAAAACAACATGTGCAACAACAGATTGTATTTAGGTTCGGTATGGACGTTATGGTATGATATGGTATGTTGGATCTGGATATTTTAGATAATATGGTATTTATGTTAGATGCAAGCCGCATCCCACAGCATAGAGAAGGCTTATGTACAGCAGTAAATGTCCTGTCCTATGCCTGATATAGTAATGTTACAATGTGTTTTCTTCTGGAATAGTATGAGATAGATTTTTTATCAGAGGATGTCACAAAGACAGGTTTTATTCGAATACATAATTATTTGAAATACCTATATGACTGGCTTTTATAATTTGTTCTGCAATGCAAGTGCAGTTGAGGATTGATTGCTTCTTTTTTTAAATTACTTTTTTTTTAGGTTCATGCTTTTTTTACATGCAGAGTGAGTGAATGTTACATCAATCTTGTCTTGTGAAAATAAATGAATGTGAATGATTGTAAATTTTTTTTAATAATTATCGCGTCTTGTATATTCTAGCACGCTTGTGTAATTAAGTTATCATATCAAAACTATAAAGTGATTTAACACTATTTATGTTGCGGATATTTGTTTGCGCAAAATAATTAAAACTCATGAAATATATTATCAAAACGAATAAAAAAATTATTCAATTTTTGCCAGTCGTGTAAAAAACGACAATTCAAAAAAAGGTAATGATTATACTTACTGGTAATATTGTAAAAATATGCAAAGATTTTATGAATGTGTATGTAGTTTTTGATTGTAGTTGTGTTAGTAACATCTTGTGAGATGATATGTGAAAGGAATTTACTAGCAAACGTGTCATATTATTTACTAACAATAACTATAAATACTAAGATAAAGTAGCATATAGGTATCAAAAATGTTAATTTCAGATCTAAAGCGGTTAAAAAAGAATTTGAAAATGGACGCTGAAACATTAGCGCTCGGTACCATGATAGCGACTTCAAAGAAGTTTAAACGCGACCTTATCGATGACGCGTGGAACCGATACGCTTTCAACGACAAGAATCTACCAGACTGGTTCGTGGAAGATGAGAAAAAACACATGAAAAAAGAAGTTGTTGTTCCTGAGGTTAGTATTGCTTCTACAATAGAACATCCCATATCAAACTTATAGACAATCGTTTATAAGACATAAACAAAACACAGATACAAATTAAAATAACAACGATTGCCACATAATGTTTTTACGTGTTATCAAGTCAAAAGTTTTATTTGCAGAAATACACAGAAGAATATAAGAACCGCCTCCAAGACATAAATGCGAGACCCATCAAGAAAGTGATCGAAGCTAAAGCCAGGAAGAAGAAGCGCATGATCAAAAAAATGGAGCGCGCAAAGAAGAAGGTCGAAGCCGTGATGGAAAACGCCGACATGTCCGAGCGAGAGAAAGCGCAACAAGTGCGACAGCTGTACAAAAAGGCACAAACCGACGGCAAAAAGAAAGTAACATACGTCGTCGCCAAAAAACACACGACAGCCAAGAGAATGAAACGGCCCAGCGGAGTCAAGGGCCAGTACAAGGTGGTCGATCCCCGCATGAAGAAAGACTTGCGAGCGCAAAAAGCGAAGGAAAAAACCAAGGGACGCGGCAAGAAAGCGAAGGCTAAAGCCCCCAAGAAAAATAATCGGACGCCACCCAAAAAGAAAGGAAAGAAGGTAAAATAAGCGCAAGATGCACAAACGTGTATAGTTTATTTTAAAATAAAATCCACATTATACTGTTAATTGAGTTTCAGTGGTACGTGCCTTTGTTGTTACCATATTTTGACGACGTAGGTACTTAGATAACGCCGTAGGTTTTGATAAATATTAAATGTACAACATGGATATCGTGATCAATATTGTCTGAAGTTTGGTAATTGCGTCTAGGCATCGATGGGTAATAGCGGAGTGGGTGGTGTGCTAGCACTAGCCAGGGCCATTAGTCGGCATTACAAACATTATTTTTACGGCGAAGGTCAGGGTGATATTTGAATCCACGTGCGTCACTCGCCAGAGTTCAGGGACAGGCACGCCATATAAATGATATCACTCCGCTCGGTGGCCTTGACGTCTAATTCTGAATCGCTCCAACTACGTTGTCTGCCTACTAAATGCCGGCGAGCGATTTTAGCTTAGCTTTTATGTCGCAATCATTTTAATACAATATCCTCGTGTTTTATGTGGTAAAGCAATGACACACGAAGGACGCGTGAAGTCACCCTGATAAATTTTAAGTACATAACAAAGGTCGTTTTAGTACTTAGACGGTACGTACGGCCGGGGCGTTATTGCTTTGTGTGAAATATCTACCTTTAATTTTGATATGTACACAAAACAAGAGTTTTGTTCATTTAATAATGAGTTTACCTGTACTTGATCTATTTCAGTGCATTACGCAATAAAGTCGCTAGAGGTGATTATGACGGCTGGCATTTTGACCGTTCACCTTGAGACTGTGCAAACATTTAGGTAGGTTATTTATTGTCCTTAGAACTGGAACTTACTGATTGACCTTGGCTGTTCGTGTTTTTATAAGGACAGTATGAAAACTCATTTAACATAGAAGTGCTGCACTTGTTTAAAAATATATTTTTTACTAGTTGCCGACTGACTTGCCGTGAACATATTTTATAAGAAAGTTGGATTTTTTGTTATTTTTGTCAATCCGTATATAATTATGTTAGCCGCAAGATGTATAATGATACGATATTGTATACAGCACCTACACATTCTACACATTGCCTAAACTATGTCTAGCATCATACGGCAAATAGGCAAACTGACTTTCCACCAAAACAAAGTATGAATTGAGATTGACAAATAACTGGCATTAACAGTGGGCAAAATGGTTTAATCCCTTTCCTGTGCTAGGGATGCAGGTAATGAATAAAATTATTCTTGATTCTCTTCCCAGCACCCCCAGCATCAGTCATTTCAATGTCAGTTGTCAATGTCAATCCGTTCTTTGTTTCTATACTCCTCAGGGGATAAATTGGCGAAAAGACAATTTGTTCCTTTTCCATGCTAGGCGTGCTGGTATTCTATACATTGTCACTACCAGAGAACATATAAAATACAGTAGTATTGAGCCACTCCGGACCGCAGGGTACGATAAAAATACATTTTGTATCAGAATGTATTTATTTCTTATCATTCTTTTCAGGCTGTTATAATATTATATTACATACTTAATACCAAAAATGTAATCTTTTTCTGTGCGTGGGAGTTTTCTAAGCTGTTATAAAAATACCTAGCAACCTGAAAAGAGCCTTTTCCTTAGTAATAAGATTTGATCATATTGCATTTCATTTCATAGTTTGTTTAATCTATGTTTGGTAATTTAAACAATGCCTAGACCTCAGACCTAGACAATGTAAGTCATACTCATTGGCAATTCCCGGATAATGTTCAACCAAAAATCTATTTTAATGTCCAAGTATTTCGTACAGCATTACAAACTTTGCGACTAACATGAATATGACAATCAATGTGCAAGTGAAATTTCCGATCTGCGTATTAGTTTATTTTAAATATTACGATAAAGGAAGATTCATCTCTTGAAATCTTTTGAGTGAAACGCAATCACATTTCGTGAAGTGGTAATATAAATTGTTGCATGTTCATGTCAAAGCCAACACTGCAGGTATAAGTAGTTTATGTTGCATCCATAGTTTAATAGAGTCGGAAATAGCTGGGGAATATGTGATATTTCTCGAGAATCGGGTGTGGCAGGAGGGTGAGGCTGGGGTGGGTGTGGGCGGCAGGCGGCGAGGGCGGGCGGCGTCCGGGCGGCTATATCGAGCGCGATCACGGCCAAGGCCGCGCGCGCCGTCATCGCTCCCGAACGACCGTGCCCCGTGCCCGCGAAACCCCTACATAACCAAACATTGTACTTACCCTCCTAGGAACTCCCCCCTTCCCCCCACCATCCCTCACCTTATTGCGTAGTACGTTTGCCGAGGATGAGGGTAGAATTTGCGCAACTTGCGACCCTAGTACCCACCTAGTCTTTTAAATGTTATGCCCTCTGTGCCCTTTTCTGTCGCCACCACTATGTTATATTGAAGAAAGATCGTGATTATGTCAAAAAACCTAATATATGATAAGTACTTAAAGAACACATAATTTTTTTTATGTAAAAATCTTGAATTGTACATAGTACAATTGTACATGTATTTTCATACATACAGCAATCAATTTTTCATCATAATAACCAAGAGTTTCCATAGCTCAAGAAGTTCCTGAGGGAGTCCCCATCTTATACCTACTGCATAGAAGCAAAATGACTATGATGAAATATGCGATCTAAGTCTTTAGTCACAATAGGCGGAGATTCCGTCGCGGTGATTTAATTTTTTAAGTTGATGACGAAAAAAAATACTAGCTGTACTCCTAGCATGGCAAAGGAATAAAATCTTTTTATCCACTTTTTATGTTAGTTGTCAATATCAATCCATGCTTTATTTCCTCTTCGAGGGGATAATGTGGAAAGACAATTTGCGATAGGACGGCGTGGCGTTCCGCGACGGATTTTCTGTCCACTTAGGCACATCTTATTCTTCTTCGGTGTGGGGCGATAAGTCCTACGCTGACGTCCCGCATGGGGTGTTTTGTGCGTTAGGCACTTGCGCTACACTAGGCGGAAAACTTGTCGAATGCTGGCTCACTCTATTCTTTAGGGCCGTGTCGGGGACGGGGCACATCACATTCCATACATTTTGTGTAGTGTACCGTCGTCCGTGTCCAGTCTGAGCCACGTCCGGGCCCGTCCCAGACACGGTCCGGTCTAATAAATCATCCAGTTGTTCGTTACGATGTCAAATCGTATGAAACTACGATCCGCAACGGACCCTCCTCCTAGTGTGAATAACGCCTAAAAGGTTCTGAAAAATAGTTGAAAATTAGGTTTAAGCGAAGAATACCCAATTCTCATAATTACCAAGTAGTCCGGGAATGCCCAATTCTCACATTGGCTAATTTAAGATTGCCTAAGCAAAAGCATCATTCTAAGAATGCCTAATTCTCAAAATGTCAAATAAATTAAATTAGGAATTTTATATAAAAAAGTACATTTACTAAATACAGATTGACCGGTGGCTAACGGTAACGACCTCTTATAGCCCGAGATCCCACCGCATAAACATCTCGCTCATAGCGTACACGGATCAAAATATTTTTATACGTAATTAGAATAAAGAATAGGAGAATAATTTAAATAAAATAATTAAATTGCCTTGCGAAATTTGGCCGAATGTATTTTATATTTATTATATTAGTTATGTAATTTAATAATGTTTAATTAATTTATAAGAAAACATATCCTTCATTTGTTTTTTATATAACCCTGTTTAAACAATATATATTCTCCTATTAATATAATTTAAGTAAAAAAATTGGTTTGAGCCCTGTACGATATGAGCGGGATGTTCTTGCGTTGGGATCTCGGACTATTAAGGGCAGCTTTATAGCACAAAAAGAAGAATAACGTTTACTATGGGACGACACAGCCCAATTCGAGAAAAAGTTAGCAGTTCCATAGAAAAAGGTCCCTTGAAAATGTATGGGATATATAAAATATTTTTTTCGCGGATTCTGGATTGGTTGGTCCCGTAGACCCCATAGTTAAAGTTGTTCAATAGATATACTAAACTCGTTTTTGAGACGTTCGTCGTTACTTACATGCATAAAATGTATGAGTTTTTTTAACAAAATCCACTAATCAAATAAAAAATATTTATTTTTCTAGAATAGTTGCGTGTTCTGTTTGTGCGTACCCATCCATGCTATGGAGTGAAAATAGTAGAGCAAACTCTTAATAAAATTCTCATGCTTTGTTCTTCTGTATTACCAGCGTAAGTCAATGTCAAAAAATGTATAAACAAAGTATGTACAAAAACGAAATACTTCTGGGAATCGCCAAGTAGGTAGATCTGCGTAACTGTGTTCGATGAGAATCACAAATTGCGATTTAACATTTGACCTTCCTGTTAGACGACCCCTCAAATTGAGGTAGGCATTACGTGGGATTTGATTAAGTAGGTACCAGTAGACACCTGTATAGCTATCTACTGGCTGGAGGGCTCGGAATGACGTCCGCAGAAGCAGGTAGAGGCTGCGGGGTGCGGGGTCGCGGGGGGATGGGGGACGAGCCGCCCGCCGGGTGGTTGGGGCGGTTTGACCTCGCCCTCGCAAGGTCGCGGGTTCCATTCCACTCAGCCGCGCCACATGGACTAGCCACCCTGTTCAGTAATCTTCCATAATGAATAAACCTTTCCCGATACACTTTATTACCTCGTCTTTATCTGACTAGGGACCGTAAACACTTAATGAGTTTAATCTATGCTTTGTGCCTACAGAGTCTGTGTAGCAAATAAAATATTTACTCCTAGCTGTGTAGATGTCAAAGTAATTTAATTTTAATTATAATTCTAAAGTCTGCTTCTAAGTAATATGAATTCTTATAAGTATTTCTATTTATTTTATCCCGAATCAGTCTGCGTTTGATCATCAACTCGAGTTCCTGAGCTAGTAGGAGCGTGTCTTAAAAATTAATATAATAAATAATTAATATCCCATCAAACTCATAAATGAGTAAGCAAGTATCTATAACTTGACTCATCTCTATTCGGTCATAATTTATTTGTTAGCATTATTATATTCTTTGTCTTTGTTAGCATTTATGTAGGTACATATCTGAAGAATTGACGAACTGAAATGTGATAACCATATTATACAAATAAATAATTGATCTTTTATAGGACATGCTATTTTTTACCTTGTTATCTGCTGTTATTGTGTCTTTTTAGATGTTATTATTTTACAACTGGTATTATGGCGAAGATGTCTGTTTTATACATGGCGATTTTGTTTTCGTCTGTCCAGATGTTGGTTTTCGTCTACAGGACGCATTTTTCAACGGATCTCGACAAAACATGGCACACACACAGGTTCTATGTATTAACAGGTTTTTTTACTATCGGTAGCAATTTTTATTTTCCTCAAAAAGGGTTTGCTGGCCTTTGCTGGTTCGCAGGCCTTGCTGTCGCGCTATTTATCATCAGCCGATTTCGATAATATTTGGTAAGATTGCTAAGTATCGAAATCCTAACAAGATTTGCGAGTATGAACCAAATCGGTCAAGGGCGAGTCGAGTTATAGGTTTATAAAAATTCATTTAAAGAGACGTGTCACGACATCTACTGTTCGGGAAACTACTAGTATTATATTTTACAGAAATATCATTGTTATTTTTTTATTTTCAATTTATTAATTTCAATTAACACGGTATTTAGTATTATTAATTAGAGATAAAACTATATCAATCATAAATAATAGTATAACATAATTTAAGAAATAATAAAAGAGAATCAAATAACATAAATTAATACACATTGAATTTTAATAATAATTAATAAACTACATATAATTTTTTTTTTAATGTTGGAAGTTTTAATGTTTTTTTTTTCTTAAGTAGGTTATTTAATTTTAGTTTTAGGGGAAAGTGTCAGTTAAGTATTGCCGTGTAAATAAATTAATTATTAAAAAAATAAAATTTTTCGTCAACCTTTCACAATATGTCAAACAGAGCGTCAATATTTGCGTCCATCTGTCCACCAACAAGTCACATGTGGGGTATGAGTTCAGGAGCCCGTCAAGTGTGGATAGCATACACGGAAGAGGCGAGTTAGCTCGCGCAACTGTCCGATAACGTGCTTTCTGGCACTCAAATATCTGGTACGTAATACCTACATTTTATCACTTACCTATATCAGCAAGGAAAGCATGGCAAAGGGACAAATAGTCTTTCCACCATTATATCCCCTCGAAGAGAAAATAAAGTATGGATTGACAATGACAGCTGACATTTTAGAGTGAATAAAATGATTTCTCCCCTTGCCGTTCTACCCGTGCTGGTGCGTCAATTTCCCCCCGAAAAATCGTACAAGCGGTCACCGTCAGATTCAATCGGTGAACTTCAAAAAAAATTGTACCAAAGTAGCCTAAAATACATTTTCTTGGATACATAGGAATAGTAACCGTAATGTCGCTTGTAAACTGATCTCAAGAACTTCTCATTGGAAGAATCGAGTTGCTAACTAAGTATCGAACCCCCAAAAATCTGGACTACTAAGTACAAAGCTCTATTGATCGCATTTCTGCCTATCAACTAAAACGGTGTAGAATACCTATTTGTGGCAAACGCCCTCCGTAATTTTTTTCAGTGTTTTATTTCCATAGAAATATCTACCTACCTATTTCTGAATGTAGATTAAACACTTTATCACTAGGTACATAAAATTATTTGCCTATTTTCTAATTATTTCTCCGAATAATTTCGCTAGCTACGAAAACATAATTATAGTAAGAATTACTTATATACTTGAACTTCTGTCAAATACCTACTAGTCATAAGAGGGCTCTTTTTGCCAGTCCACCTGGGGAAGTACTATGCCACGCCTCCGCAGTAAGTACTAACATTTCTGTGTAAGGCAATGGTTCTAGCATAATTTCAGGTCGTGAATTCATTCCAGGTCGTTCTAGGCCAATTTTACGGTCTTCAGTATAGGTTAACGTCAGGCGCGGTATTTATTTGTATTGTCAATTACTATTGTATAGAAAAATAATATCGCTGCTTATGTGGTCTTGCTTGACGAAGAATTGTTTACTAAAGCTTTCATCGCGCTCTTGAACTTCAGAGTGAGTCAAAACATCGTCAGGTCCAATCCGATTCACCTTTACGTCTGTTGTTTGTATGTATGTCTGTTGATGTGACAGGAGTCGTCGAGTCGCGGATGGATAGTCCGTTTGCGGGGACGTTACACAAATCTCGCGGACAGCCGCCGCCCCCGCACAATAAAATGACGAGTTTAGTGTCGGCGGGTGAGCGACCAGATTCACGGCCACGGATGTCGACCGCCGGCCGCCGGGGAACAAAGCCGCTGTCGCAACTCGACGACAGTTATCCGCAGGTGAACCGCGATTAACCTCTCCTCGACGGTCGTCAGCCGCTCGCCGGCAGCCATGTACTCTCAAATAGATATGCTGCTGGCAAAGTGAATAATCATCAAGACGCTTTACACCTCGATGCGACAGTAAAGCCAGTGATGGACTGCGCGGCTCTTTGTCCTTCTGAAGCTGATTACCTTCATTATTGCTACCAGATCCTGGGTATTGTTTGTTAAACGTAAGATTTGGCATCGTATAGAAGATAGTCATTGTGATTCGATATAAACGTGATGTTGCGCGTCGGTCGCTGAAAATAAATTTTATTATACCTACCTCTCGCGACAATCAGTAAAGTCATCCAAAATAATGTACTAAATGATGGTACTTTGATATAATTTCAATTTATGTTGATTTTGAGTTACAGTTATAGCACGATTTTAGGGAGAACACGTTTTCCCTAGTTAGAACTAGTTATTACGAAATGCCTTGGTTACAACGCGTTTTTCTGAAACAAGTTAGCTAAAACCTAAATGACCCGTATCGGTTTGTGTCGTGAGACTCCGAGTGGGCTCCCGCCAGAAACTACACTCGGCCTCGCTTGGCTACCTCCTTTGAGCTTCTGGCTCCCGGTTTTTAAAATAAAACACCCTTGAGTCGTAGCCACAAGACTCATTTCGATTTGGATCAGTGACTCATTTCGAACCTAAATGATCCGTGTCGGATTTGTGTCGTGAGATTCCGAGTGGGCTACCATGAGAAACTGCAGACGGCCCTGAGAGTTGCTGCTCGAGAACTAGTTTTTGCTGATTTTAAGTATTAGTCAACTCTCGTTGTTACAAAGGCATTCCGTAATATCTAGTTCTAACTAGGGACAACGCACTTTCCCTAAAATCGGGTTATAACTGTGACATACAATATAATAATTATTTAACTACTTGTAGCGAACTTATTTTTTAAAATTCTGATATTCAATGCGCTCTCTATTATTTCGTCTACGTTATCGGTATATTTCTAGCTTTAAAATTTGATACATATAACATATTTGTTGACAATAAATCAAATTGATATTTGATATTTAGCAGGAAGATATATTTTTAAAATGTCTTAAACATGAACATCAGCACCTACGATATCTCATAAAAGTCCACATTCCTATTTTTGGGAAGCCGTTAACACCAAAATCGATAAGTTTGGCCGGTTTTTCCTCCAGTGAACATTATCTAGTTGCTCTATTGTAATATTATAGCCATATTGTGATTAGTCATACCTTCCCATAAAACCACTCGACATTTATGGCATGATCTTTCCATTTTACAAGCTTTTATTTAGATTACGACGTTCTATGGCATGAATGTTCTTCTTCCGGTTCAACTAAAACAATGGCAAGACTTAAAAAAAAACAGGCGAAATAAGCTGTCCAGCTTAGTAAATTCACAATCGGTAAGAAACATAAATACAAGAAAAGATGCTAAAGGTACGAGTATATTAGAGTATAAAGAAAAGACATTGGTGTGGTGTCCAAGGTAAAATAAGCGAAACGTTGGTCTTCTCGCCTCTGGCAGCGAAATGGTACGTTGGCATTGTTGAAATCACGGATCAAAACATCTAGGTACCTACGAGTACACGACATAGTAAGGGAGTCTATACGACATACATAAATAAGTGTGTGGAGTAATTATGAGGCCAGCCTGTGTTTGACCCATGAGGAGACTGGAGAGCGCGTGGGCCCCGTTTTTGTTGAAACAATAGGTCACCGATTTTAAGCGGGGGGAGAGGTAAGCTCCGCTGGCTGTAATTGGCTGACGCCAAAATGACGCAATGGCAACAGTTCTTGTAGTGGTGCCAAAAATGTTACTAGCAAAATATCAATATCGATATTTTTGACTTGGTTCTATTTTGAATAAAATATCGTATCGCAACAACACATCTTTTTAACTATTGACACGATACTGGATCAAAATATATCGTATCGAAACCACACAATCGTATCGTCTCAACAAAGAGCGGCTTTAGAAAATATTATTTCTGTGTACTTTGCCACTTACAGTTTGGCCGACGTAAATAAGTATTGTTTATGTACCTAAAACAATAAACTTTGAATACGATACCGGATCGATCCAAAATATCGTATCGAAACAAGCCGATACCTGGATCGATACACTGCGATGCGATCCATTGCAATCCAAAGTATTATAATGATTTATAATATTATTTACACAGGAGCTGGATCGAGCATCCCTAGTCGGTTGTCAACTAAAGCGCCTATCGATGGTGAGCGAGGCCGCCCCGCGCACTCTCTCCACTGGTTAATATGCTCCTTGGTTTGACCACATCCTGTCCGATGTTAAGGTGACGCATTGATAAACTATAGTTTCAAAATCGAGTACCGCGCCCCTTCACTCGGACAAAATTTTACGCGGTCTCACTTGACAGGATCACGCCAGAGCGGCGGGCGGCAACGCTGGGCTAGCGTACGTGGCGCTGCTAACGGCGCGGCGGCGGCACGCGTCAACTCAATTTGCCTAGAGCATAGATAATCATGGAGTCGCCTTGTCCTTAATCAACAATTTAAAAAAAAGGCAAAAATTATTTTGATCTTTTTAATGTTTTTTTTTTTCATACAATACAGGGTTATTTCAACTGCTGTTTTTAAACTTTCGCGATTTGAACACATTATTATTATATACTACGGGACTTATCGCGCTCTGAAATTACGAGATAAATAAATAACTCATCATCCCGACGTTTCGTCCGAGTTGCATCAACCGTGGTCAAGGGTAGACACTCCGTGGAATAGTGAGTCTACCCGTGACCCGCAACAAAATGTATGGAACAGCTTTTTTTTTTAATTTTGAGAAATGTTGCAGAACAAAAGTTGTTAGTTTTGAGAAATGTTGCAGAACAAAAGTTGTTAGTTTTGATGTACATATACAGAATAAACCTCTAAAAGGATGCTAATTGATTAGAAATAACCCTGTATACAAATTAATGTTGATTATGTACAGGTATCATAATCAATGAACTTATTTTTATCGTGCTTCACACACTTAGAAAAGGGTTTGGATGCCATGGGATGGTATAGGTACTAACTACTCACTAAATACCTGGAAAATCTTTGTGATAAAGCAGGGAGAATAATTTTAATTTCGTTTATTTAAAAGAAGAAAAAATAATAACCCTATCGACAACTTCCTCTTTTTTGAAGTCGGTAAAAGACAATACTATAACCGTGATAATTTAAAAAAAGTGTTTAAATTTACCGTTTCCTCTGAATCCCCAGATGTCGGCAACACGTTGTGTAACTCTGCGTATGTTGGTGATATTTCTGGGTGGCTACAAAATAAAATGATGTAATTATATAATTATTAAAAAGTTAAAGCTAACACAATTATTTAGGTGATAGAACATCACCTAATAAATATCATTATTTTAGATAGGTTTCTAAAATATCAAGAGACGACTCCATAGCTTTTTGTTCTGATATTTGTTTCCTACAGTATGGTTAGTTTGTACAGACAAATCTTAGTAGGTACACACTTGAAAATAAAGAATAGACGGAGTATTATTACTAGATACTTTAAATTGATTGCTGACATGATAGATAGGTACTTGGCATGGACTCACTCTCTATCTACTGGCCCTGTTGAGGATGTGGATTGACAATCGTCAGGTTGCAGTTTCCGTTTTTTTGACCTAAAAAAATTGTAAATATAGGTAAATGCAGAAAAATTGAAGTACCTAGGTAGTAAGAATGTGATAATCCATAATCTGTAGACGAATGTGTATTTGCCAAATATAGACTTTATTATTAGGGCATTAGAGTGCAACTATTTATTGCAAGTTTATTATATATGTAATTCGACTTACCCAAACATTCCGTCATTTTTTTTAGGTTTTCTTTTTCGTTTTTGTAAAAACAATTCTTTCCGCTTATTTTTCCTCCCCATTTTCTATGCACACTTGTTCACTACTATTTACACACTACCAAATAAAAATACTACCTAACTTACTACCTACTATAATAATGTTCTAAAGCTACAATATAATATAGTACACTAAAGTCTAACTTATAATTTTGAAAATAATTCTGAAGTAAATTACTCGGTTGTCGTCGCACAGAGTACCTAGAAGACAATAACCAAAAACAAACAGCACGCATCTCGCGCCGTCCGTACTTTGCGGCGTTGCCAGCCCGACGCTGAGCGAATCATGCGCTCGTCGGAGTCGCAACGTCGCACCGGTACGGCGGCGGCGGCCCAGATAGTGCCGGATCAAATATTCTGAGCAAACACTGTAGAGTAAAAGCTAAACTAGAGTAGGCGCGAAGAGATTTGATTGAGTTTTTAATTAATTACTCATAATATACAATTTAAAAAAAAAAAATTCTCGGTTTATAATAAAGAAAAGGGATCTGGCTATTTTATTCGTAAAAAATAATGGGGTGTTGTCGCTGATAATTCTGAGCATTCGAATTACTAAAATTTTTTTGGTGAGCAATTTGTTTTATTTTTTTTTTAATAAAGCCGGTTACTTTTCAAAATTTTGTCCGGTTCATTCAATTTATTAAGATTTTCCCTTATCTATGACATTTTTTAAATTTGAATCGATATCATTCATCCTCTCACATCGCGCATTCAAAAGTACTCGTTTTTGCCGTTTTCGTGTTTCTCGGCCCGGTGCCTCGTCTTAAGAAGTGCTTATATTTCATATTTAACCACTTCCTACTTGATTATCGAGCTGTTTATTGTTATAATTTTATAATAGTTTGAATATTTCTGGCATTATTTTGTATTTGTATTAATAGAGAGCGTTCTTTCGCGAAGTGTTTTAAACTACATTTGAGGTTCACGGTTGGAATTGGATCGCAAGAAAAGTTCGATACGTAATACGACGGACAGCGTTTTGTTACTTTAAAATTATGATAAAGCAAACAGAACTCTCAATGATAAATAGGTTTCTATAGATAAAGATTGATTTATTGGTGACGTTTTTGAAATCGGTTTATAGTTTTAATAAGCCCAAACTAAAAAAATAACGAATATCTTCTGTTTATAATATTAGTGTAGAAGTGTAGATTACCAAAAATAAACAGGAAAACTTATAAAAACGTGATAAATTACAGACATATTTATTATGAAGATGATCTTACGTATTAAGTTTTTATGTTGTGACGTCTTTATCCACGTTCTAGGGATTTTAGTTGTAACTTTTATTTTATGTTTGAACCTTTGGTGTAACTAAACTTAAACTTGAATTGGAATGTTTTGATCTCAAACATTGATTACGATCTACAGAAATCAAGAAAGAGACATTATAAAAGACAGAAAGTTGTACTTCTTTAGATAATAATATAAATAACTATATGACACTAACAAGATACTTTCGATTCTTGTTTCATTACACTGTACCTAATTCTTTCTAAAATACTTTTTCTTATTTCGATGTCTGTAAACCCGAATTCTCTTATGTGTATTTATTAGTTTTTATGTAATTACTGTTTTTTATGGCTGGCTTATAGTTCATGGATTTAATTACCTTGATGCTTATACCGACCCGCAGAGCAAGTAGAAGTGCACCTCTGTGCAAATGTACCTACTCATCATCAATATTGTTCATGCTTTTTTTATTTTCTACAAATAGTATATCTATAATAAAATGATTTATTTCTAGATTATTATATTCGTATGACAGAGGGAAGACCTAAGTGTCGAAAGGACACGTGCTGATGACCTTTGACCCCACCTAGTGGAATAAAGACACGAAGATAATGATGATACTTTCAGTTTTGTGTTACCTGTAAAATACAAAATCTACCCAAATATCATCTAGATAAGGTACTTATTTCACTCGTTATTTTGCTTAGATTTGCTTACAGGTCACAAGCATCCTCTTTCTTTCGTAATCTTCAGTATTCCATTCTTGCGCCATCCTAATCCAGGTGTTGCCAATACCTACTAGGTTTTACTTCACAACTGAATTAAATCAGAGATCAAAAAGAAAATGATAATGGCAGTTTTTAATATCGAAATCTTCTTTAAAATGGAAAGGTATAAAAATCAAAAATCTTTATTTGGACATTACATGCTATTGTATGAATTTACCGGTTCCGAACTAGTTAAAAACTGTTTCTCGGAATCCGGTGGCTTCTCCCTATAGTTGCACTAGATTAAATTAGTTATAAACAAGAAGTTTAAATCAATAATAACGATAAATTCTGTAATAATAGGTAATTTAATTGGTAAACACTTAAACATTCAATGCATAAGCTAATAAAACGTATTAAAACTATCATAAGCATAGTTAGAATCGTATTTAAACATAAGTAATTAATTGAGCCTTGCGAACAAGCCGGTTTCCGAAAAGGCTTTAGCAACATGGACCACATTCATACCCTGCGGCAGGTTATACAGAAGACCGAAGAGTATAATCTGCCACTTTGCTTAGAGTTTGTGGACTATGAAAAAGCCTTTGATTCGGTCGAGACATGCTCGAGTCTCTCCAACGGTGCCGTATTGACTATCTGTACATCGAAGTGTTAAAGTGCTTGTATAATAAAGCCACTAGGTCGGTCCCAGTACAGGAAGAGAGCTCCAAGGCGATGCCTTTAAAAAGAGGCGTAAGACAGGGAGACGTAATTTCTCCGAAACTGTTTACAACTACTTTGGAGAACGCCTTCAAGCTCCTGGAATGGAAAGGATTCGGCATCAATATCAATGGCGAATACCTCACTCTCCTTCGGTTTGCCGACGATATAGTAGTCATGGCAAAATCGATGGAAGAGCTCAGCACGATGCTCGAAGGCCTCAATTGGGTTTCTCAACAGGTGGGTCTTAAGATGAACATGGACAAGTCGAAAGTCATGTGTAATTCCCATGTTTTACCCACCCCACCCCGATTTCTGTTGGAAAGTCGGTTCTTGAAGTCGTTGACTCGTACGTCTACCTAGGACAAGTAGTCCAGTTAGGTAGGTCCGACTTCAACAAAGAGGCCAATCGCCGAATCCAACTCGGCTGGGCAGCGTTCGGAAAATTGCGTAATGTCTTCTCGTCCGACATACCTCAGTGCCTCAAGTCGAACGCTTTCGACCAGTGTGTGATGACGTATGGCACAGAAACGTGGTCTCTCACTATGGGCCTTATTAGTAAGCTCCAAGTAGCCCAACGAGCTATGGAGAGGGCTATGCTCGGAGTCTCTCTGCGAGATCGAATCATAAATGAGGAGATCCGTAGACGAATCAAAGTTACCGACATAGTCCAACGGATTGGCAAGTTGAAATGGCAATGGGCAGGGCACATAGCGCGGAGGGCTGATGACCGATGGGGTCGAAAAGTTCTCGAGTGGAGACCACGTACCGGCAAGCGCAGCGTAAGACGACCCACAAGGTGGACGGGTGACCTCATTAAGACCGCAAGATCGCCCTGGATGCAAGCCGCTTCCAACCGGCCTTATCCATAGGGGAGGCCTATGTCCAGCAGTGGACGTCCTTCGGCTGATGGATGGATGGATGAATTAATTGAGAGAAAAATTAATTAACAGAGACAAAACATTCAGTGTTCTGATAGTCTATACCTTTTAGGAAAGATAACATATTTTTTTAAATGTATGCGCATTTACCGTCTGTACAGTAGATTGTTTACTAAATTTATTGTAGGTATAATTTTAGACCCAAATGAAGAAATACCATCAAAACATTGTTTTGAATTAATATTTAGTGTATTTCCGCTATATTGTTGTAGGCAAATAAGTTTAAGGGCATTAAGGACATTTATGAAAAAAATTACAAACTATTACTAATATTACAATAATTATACATTTAAAAACTTAATTTTACAAAATAGATAAAATAATAATAAATATCACTTATTTTTCAGTACACTCTATATATTTTTAAAAATAGTATAATAATAATCCGTTAACAACTAATAAATATTATAAAAATCTTTTTTAAAAATAATATGACAAAATATTGAAAACACTTCACTAATAAATAACACCCTTATTCTCACTGCACTACACTCTGTTCGACACGTGTTTCGCCTCTCAACGAGGCATCTTCAGGACGTGTTGACTCTTCGAGGTCGCTCGCAAGTATGGCTCCGCGGCGCGCCGTCACCCCTTATATACTACCGCCCGCTGCCTGTGTACGGTGCGTCATCACGTGATTGCGTCATACTTGACTCATCCATGAAGCATCGCAGCAACGGGGATGTAACGGTAGTTTGATCGTTCAGCAGCTCGTTGTCTCTGTTTTGATGTTTCATTATCTCTAAATGCTCCAAAACGTTTAGGCGAAAACCTTTTTCACATACATGTAAAATTTGGAAAGTGTGGTTGTTTTGCAAAGTGTGGCTTGTTTCCAGTAAATGTTTCGCAAAATTTGATTTCTTTGGGTGATTGTTTCTACATGCAGCTAAGTGTTCTTTGTAACGGGTATCAAAACTTCTTCCAGTTTGTCCCACGTAAACCGCGTCACATGTATCGCAGGTTAACTTGTATACTCCTGATTTTTTGCTTTTCTCTAAGGAGTCTTTTCCGTTGCACATTCGTATTCGTTCATTCGATCAAATCTTCAAATCTATGTTTTGAATTAATATTTAATTCAAAACATAGATTTGAAGATGAATTTCCGCAAAGTAACGCCTGATTCAATCAACTACATCAAAACATTTTCAATGTTAAGATTCATGAGTACACATACTACATAATATGATGTATTTCGAAAATCCACGTCCCATCGCCCCCAAAGCAAGGCCATTAGGAACAAAAAAAATATCATAATATAGAGTAGTCGCAGCACAGGTCGTCGACCGACCGTGGCAGGGCGCTGCATGCGTGCCGCATTATTTGACCGATTGGGCACCTACTGCATCTTGCTCAATGAAATTCACTATCCACGCTCCTACGCAACGTGCTGCTGTATAGTAAATAGTACGTCGCTGTGAATGACCGCGCTTGTGTAGCCATATGTTTTTGTTTTTGAAAGAGGTAAAAATTGAAATCCCTAGGGAAAAGAAAATGTTTTATTTAAAAGCAGAGAAAAGCATTTCAGGGGATGTTTCTTTATTTCATGGTAGGCATCGGAAAATTATTTCTGATACGTTAAAATTAATTACAGGAGTTGCAATTTGAATTGGAAGTTTATCCAGCAAAAAAATTACCATATTTTGCTACATTATTTCTTCCGACAGGTAAACTGCGAATGAGTAGGCACTTGATGAGTATGAACTAGTGATAGGTAAGTAACATTTATTTAGCCGTTCTTGATACTAAATATGGACTCACAAAATCTTGAAAAAAAGAGTGTACAAACTCTATTTCGGTAGTTAATAAATAAATATTTTTGGGACATCTTACACACAGCCTCTGACCCCAAACTAAGCAAAGCTTGTGATATGGCTACTCGTACCAGAGACTGATATACTACATATACATATTTTTAAATACATGCTTATATAGATAGTAACTAAATAACACCCAGACACAGAGCAAACACATATTAGTCTTATTGTTAGACGAATATATACGAACATCTGGCAGCACTAGACCGCAGTGCTGGTCATTAATTTATCGGTAGTGGTAGATTTTATGTACGGAATTTCACACCACTGGCTTTTCGGTGAAGGAAAACATCGTGATGCAACCTGCATACGTCCGTAGAAGAAATTCGATGGAGTATGTGGATCCAACCCGCACTGGGCCAGCGTGGTGGATATGGCCCAATCACCCTTCGTGGCTAGGCCTATGTGCTGCAGTGGACTATTAAAAATACTGGTACAGTACAGTAGATTTTCGATTAATTTTCCAAAAATGATAACACAGGCCAACGATAAAAAGCTTTTTCAATAAGTTTAGGTAAACTTCATGGAAATTATGTGCTGATTTCGAAAACTATAGGATACTGTGCGAAGATCTAAAATTATCTCCATGATTCTTGGTGAACAAAAGGGATTTACAATTTCCAGGTTTTATATATGAGTAGGATAAATGTGTACTACTCATATATAAAAGTGGATAACACGTAAGAGCTAATGGCTCTTAAGAACATATTTGAGACCCGGCGAGAAGATTAGTAGAATTATAGAAGAAATTTTACAGAGAAAAGGAAGAGAAAATACAAACAAAATAGCACCTACCTAATATTCGCATTTTAAAATAATTCAACATTTATCTTAGTTCAAATTGTAAATCAATTAGAATTAACTTTATAAGTGCGCCGGAATTATCTTTTCCGCGAACTTTTTGAATTTGGAAGTATTTGTTATGTTAGTGTTCAGCGCCAAGAAAATGAATGAAAAGAATGTAAATATAAGATTTCATTTGTTTTTGTATATATAAATATAGTAAAAAAGAAAGATTTATAAATGAATAGTTAAAATTTTATTATTTTTAATTATTAAAAGTCTTATATTCAAAAAATTATATAAAAATGGCATGTTTACGGCTGGTATAGGGTAGTTGACATTTTAAAACAAAATTAAAGTAAAAATAAAGGTCTATTCTGTAAAATAACTTAGTCGTACTTTAAATTACTTTAGACTCCAAATAAAAAAATAAAAAGGCACCAAAATCAACCGTGGTAGGAGTCAGGCAGTACAGCAGCACATATGAATACATTTACCACATTACCCGCTCACGGCAGTCACAAAATTAAACATATAGGATTAGAAAGGTAAGAACATGTAGGTATTACACAAGTACAGAAACAATAGAACCTAAGTTAAGTCACTGTAAATCGGAACTGGGACAACTGTGGCGCCGTTCTTTTCTTGATTGCTCCATCATTTGGGTCAGTGCCCTGTAATTAAAACCGCTAACCTCTACCTTAAGTAGGCCGACGTAAATCATAAAGGTAAAACTGTATTAACAATATCGCCATATTAATATTCTTCGTTATATCGCTGACTCATATGAAGGCATAATCGTAAAAATGCGGTTCTGTTACGTAGCAATGACTTGAAGCAGCTGCACAAGTGCCTTGTATGTGTGTACGTTGTTTATCTAGGACAATATTCTTGTTGTTGTGTCGTCTTAATCATTATTGTGAATTTCAAAATAATGCAGAAATGTTATTTATTTATAGTAACCGTAATACAGAAAATGCAAGCCGACAACATTTTTATGACAATAAAGACGTTTTACAAATTTTAGTAAACATGTTATATTTATTATTTCTTAACATCTTTTTATCTTATTTTTTTCCTGTGAGAAATACAATTCTAACTTATTATGTAATTTTTAAAACTTTAAATTTACATTATTAGAAAAATTCTGTAATATACCTAGTTAATTTGTTCTTTTGATTAGTGTCACATAATAGCTACATAATTATGTATATTTTTCAAACAACTATATCAATTTTATTTTTCTCTGTAGCCAGTTTTATTTGTATGGTAAACACTATCAAGGAGTATGGTTAGGCGTCGTATTGTCGTTATTTTTAGAAACATCTTCACCTAATGTATTAAATCCCGGCATAATGTTACACATAGATCATAGAATAGAATAAGCTGTACTATGTAGTTAACCACTTAATCAACGCCATTGTTTAAGCATTTGCAATTAAAAAATTAGCAATCAAATCGTATTTGGGTTGTTAACAAGCAACGCTCCAAAATCTTATTATTAATTGCTTTCAAACGGTTACCCTGTTTTTTCGAGCTCGCGCTGTCGCCAGAAACACAATACCTATTACAGTTAAAAATGATATTCATTATAAAGAAGAGGGAACGAAGTAACAGTGTGGCAGTAGTAAATTGTAAAGTGGCCTGACCGTTTTATGTGTGTATTGTGGCGAAACGAGGGCCGCGAGCGGTCGTCGACCGAGGCCCTTGACTCGCGCGGGTTCAGCGACACTGCGCTGTGCGCCGCCACGCGCGCGCGGCTCCGCGACCCGCCTTTGCTTCTCACTTGATCCATACATCATTATTTTTTAGTCAAAAAAGACTTGCATTGGACCACATATTACCTGATATAGAGATGCGGCCTAAGTTGGTGCATGCTTGCCTTATACCAAAGCCACGACTACCATGCTTGCTTGCGCGATACCAATTCAGACTTTTTAGGCTTGTAAACAACCAAATTCGTCATTCTTTAGCTATTTTATAAGAAATACAGAATCAGGTAGCCATTTAGCTCGTATGTATAAAGCATAAGTTAAAAGAAACATAGTAAACGATTTGCTTTACTAAGCTTTAGCATTTTTGTTCATTGGCAAAATAGCACGCAGTGACAAAATAATGAATTTCGAGGAAATACTTTTCTATTCCGCTTAGTCAGTTTTTGTCGTAAACAGGTAGGCGTAGTAAAAACCGAGAAATAATTCAAATTACGTCACCTGCGCAGTAGTCAAATTTTAGATCCCAATGGCGGGACGAAGTGTGTGCGGGGTGAGCTCAACGTACATGCGTCAATTTATCTCGCTGCGCAGTTTGTGTTCAAGGTCTTTATTACATACAAATACAAATATACATGTATTATCCTTAATTTTAAGTGTTATTACATTTTTAATTTTGAGCATTCATAGAATCCTCTTCGTTTTCCCAGATTGCATACCTTATTATTTAAGGAAGTCAAAAACGATTATTAATCAGGCCTGCTTCTTTACAGAATGAAATGTATATTCATGAGCCATTGAGAATTTCCTTGTTTGCTATTCGTATTAATACGGTTACCTGCTATATTTGATCGAGTTGAAGGCTTTTGACCCGTCCCCTTTGACCTGGTATAAAGGATGTGACAGAAATACGTTTCCGTTTGTGTCAAGAGGTAAGTTACCTGTTGATATTGTCAGGTCATTTTAGCTATTTGTTTTGTTTCTTATATTTATACGCTTATAAAAAGTATGATTTTCAATTCGACACTTTTTTGCGCATTACGCGATAATATGATCGCCGACTTTAAACTAATTTGCGAATTTATTTTATTACTGTGGAGAAAACTTTCAATGTGATGTGTCATATCTTCTTAGAAACCGAGGATATAAGGAATTGAAATATATATTTGGAGTTGTGGTAATGGTAATATAATAAATAATGTAAAAAAACAAAAAAAGGAAAAACATTGTAACGTAACAGTAACAGTTTATTTCCAGAGTCAATATAAAAAACTTAGACTCTTGCTTTATTGATTTTTTGTTTGATCGTCATATTCAATTTTTTGTTGCTCACTCCTATGAGAACTTCAATTTTTTCATAAAAAGCGCTGTGTAATAGAACGTAACATAGATCTGTGTATTATCTGTGGCCAGAGCGATGCCGGTGGCTGCTCTCGCAACGCTTTGTGTGGATGAACGCAAAATCCGGAGCGCGTTGATGTCTTTTTTTCTACAGAATGAGCGTTTCCGGTCACTGAACTCTACGAGACATGTATTTTCAAAACTTTGAATAGAGATGGTCTTTTGTGGACACTAATGTTTTCTAGCACGCATTTAGGTATATTATATGCTCCAAAATGACGTATGTAATGACTTTTAGACCCTAACTAGTGGAGTTAGAGTCGAAGAGTTATATTTTCTTTCACTATTGTGTAAGCGTACAGAGATTTATTTACAGTTATAGTACAGGCAGGGTATCTAGGTTTAGGTTATTGCTCTGTGCCTGAATTTTTGAACTCAGCACGGGACTTTAAGGTGACGCATTGATAAACTATAGTTTCAAAATCGAGTACCGCGCCCCTTCACTCGGACAAAATTTTACGCGGTCTCACTTGACAGGATCACGCCAGAGCGGCGGGCGGCAACGCTGGGCTAGCGTACGTGGCGCTGCTAACGGCGCGGCGGCGGCACGCGTCAACTCAATTTGCCTAGAGCATAGATAATCATGGAGTCGCCTTGTCCTTAATCAACAATTTAAAAAAAAGGCAAAAATTATTTTGATCTTTTTAATGTTTTTTTTTTTCATACAATACAGGGTTATTTCAACTGCTGTTTTTAAACTTTCGCGATTTGAACACATTATTATTATATACTACGGGACTTATCGCGCTCTGAAATTACGAGATAAATAAATAACTCATCATCCCGACGTTTCGTCCGAGTTGCATCAACCGTGGTCAAGGGTAGACACTCCGTAGAATAGTGAGTCTACCCGTGACCCGCAACAAAATGTATGGAACAGCTTTTTTTTTTTAATTTTGAGAAATGTTGCAGAACAAAAGTTGTTAGTTTTGAGAAATGTTGCAGAACAAAAGTTGTTAGTTTTGATGTACATATACAGAATAAACCTCTAAAAGGATGCTAATTGATTAGAAATAACCCTGTATACAAATTAATGTTGATTATGTACAGGTATCATAATCAATGAACTTATTTTTATCGTGCTTCACACACTTAGAAAAGGGTTTGGATGCCAGAAATAAAATATTTAGTTAATCGGTTTAAAATATAAATCATTTATTTACCGATATTTGGTAGGATAGGTGCGAGTGCGGTCTAGCACAGCTCTATAAGAACAGTGGTGAGGAATTCATAATAAGCATTAAAGTTGTAGAACAAAGGGGTATTTTACTATAATGTAAACGTCGTGAAGGAAAGAGAAACACTCACATACATTACATGTTAGAGTGAGATAGATTAGTTTTTGTATCATATTCCAACACGCCCCCTCAAAAATTAATCTATTTAAAAATCAATTCCTATTTTGATAACGAAATTTTATACAATTAAAATAACACAACACACCTTCCTACCTTGTCTGGGGATACATTCAAATTGGTTCAACATTTGTTGCGCAGGATTGGGGAAAACCCAGAAAAACCCAATCAAACCAATTATTCATCTTAAATATACTGTTTCAGTAACTCTACAATTTAAATATCAAAATGTTATTTATTTATGCATACAGTGAGTTACATAGGCTTCAGTAATTGAAACTACCTTTTCAATAAGGTATAGTATTGTACTCTGATTCATATTGTTCAAAGAATTCAAACAAATAGTGTGCTTTGATGATTGTTCTAATACACTACCACTATAAATATCATAACAACATTACTTCTCGTGACATAAATATTTGGCTCAGTTCTCAAATGTCCTTTTTAAATTAAATCTGTGGTCCCTTTCAACTCTTTCAAGTATCGTACGAGTAGGTCCCTTTTTAAAATGTATCAAATGATTGTTATTGTTATCAAATCTGCTGGATGTTTACAACATTATGTCGGTTGATTCTACAACGGGCTTTTGTATTATCGTTAGAACTTCTATACTATCTATTCTACTATCGTTATCGCTAGATCGTAACGATCTACCAGATAAGAGCTAATTGTCTCTCATCTATTTCCTGGTTCTATAGAGTTCACTCTATTGACCACTGGCTTTATAAACCTTTCGTTTACCACATCTCACACCTTGTATTAATTCGGTTCATACTAATTTAGTGAACTTACTTACAATATCTCTTGACTTCAATAAATTAATAAAAATAAATTCATTAAACTTAATAAATTAGTAATTTAAACAAAAAAAAATAGTCTTCAATAGAATAGAAGTCAAGATTAAAGTACATTATTTTATGATTACATTTTTTTTTTTGTGTATACCTGGTTACATATACCAATAAAGTCATTGTATCATTGCACCACTAATAAAATTAGCATCAACAATAACAACAACGAAATCGATACCAATAAACCATAGAATAACACCAATAAAGTCTATGTACCATTGCACCACTAATAAAATTAGCATCAACAGTAACGACAATATTGTTAACAATAAATCAAAGTAATCGGCCAAGATAACTTTCACTGATTTTTCATCAAACTTGGTTCCATCGTTAAAATTTTAATTTTGAACCGAATAATACTGCCGCCAGATGCGACTAAATTTATAATTTATTGGTGTGTTAGCGACGCACAAAATGCGTTATTCAGTGCTTTGTAGGGCTCAACATCTTAGGTTTCAGAAGCAGTTGTCACTGACTTCACCTAGATTATTTTCCGAGACCTTACTTCTGAACGTTTCATACAATACGTTCTTTATTCTCCGTACGTAATACGTACTATTTATCATACCATTTATTTGTCAATATGATGCACTGTTTAGTGGTAGCCAAATACCCGCTATAATATTGCAAACAGAACTCATTATCATTATCAATTATTCTAAATTCTATAATAATTATTATTAAAAAAGTTAAAGCTAACACAATTATTTAGGTGATAGAACATCACCTAATAAATATCATTATTTTAGATAGGTTTCTAAAATATCAAGAGACGACTCCATAGCTTTTTGTTCTGATATTTGTTTCCTACAGTATGGTTAGTTTGTACAGACAAATCTTAGTAGGTACACACTTGAAAATAAAGAATAGACGGAGTATTATTACTAGATACTTTAAATTGATTGCTGACATGATAGATAGGTACTTGGCATGGACTCACTCTCTATCTACTGGCCCTGTTGAGGATGTGGATTGACAATCGTCAGGTTGCAGTTTCCGTTTTTTTGACCTAAAAAAATTGTAAATATAGGTAAATGCAGAAAAATTGAAGTACCTAGGTAGTAAGAATGTGATAATCCATAATCTGTAGACGAATGTGTATTTGCCAAATATAGACTTTATTATTAGGGCATTAGAGTGCAACTATTTATTGCAAGTTTATTATATATGTAATTCGACTTACCCAAACATTCCGTCATTTTTTTTAGGTTTTCTTTTTCGTTTTTGTAAAAACAATTCTTTCCGCTTATTTTTCCTCCCCATTTTCTATGCACACTTGTTCACTACTATTTACACACTACCAAATAAAAATACTAAGTACCTAACTTACTACCTACTATAATAATGTTCTAAAGCTACAATATAATATAGTACACTAAAGTCTAACTTATAATTTTGAAAATAATTCTGAAGTAAATTACTCGGTTGTCGTCGCACAGAGTACCTAGAAGACAATAACCAAAAACAAACAGCACGCATCTCGCGCCGTCCGTACTTTGCGGCGTTGCCAGCCCGACGCTGAGCGAATCATGCGCTCGTCGGAGTCGCAACGTCGCACCGGTACGGCGGCGGCGGCCCAGATAGTGCCGGATCAAATATTCTGAGCAAACACTGTAGAGTAAAAGCTAAACTAGAGTAGGCGCGAAGAGATTTGATTGAGTTTTTAATTAATTACTCATAATATACAATTTAAAAAAAAAAAATTCTCGGTTTATAATAAAGAAAAGGGATCTGGCTATTTTATTCGTAAAAAATAATGGGGTGTTGTCGCTGATAATTCTGAGCATTCGAATTACTAAAATTTTTTTGGTGAGCAATTTGTTTTATTTTTTTTTTAATAAAGCCGGTTACTTTTCAAAATTTTGTCCGGTTCATTCAATTTATTAAGATTTTCCCTTATCTATGACATTTTTTAAATTTGAATCGATATCATTCATCCTCTCACATCGCGCATTCAAAAGTACTCGTTTTTGCCGTTTTCGTGTTTCTCGGCCCGGTGCCTCGTCTTAACGCGGCTCAGTTATGGTGGCTGAAAAAAGATCAGTATTCATACTGTCGTGTGGTCGTTTGTGGTTAGAATGCTAATGCGTTTTTATTTATTGCTATTGATGTCAAGTGTCAACGACATTATAAAGAAAATTAACTGACGTGATGCAGTTATGTGAACTACAAGTTATTGACACTTTACATAATAAACATGTTATATAATTTTTTTGGTAATAAATTGTTTTTCATATGTTTCTAGGTTTGAATACTATTTGAATTTCCTTAAACATGATTCTTAAAGAGAGAAAAAGCAAATAACTCGTCTATAAATAGCGAATACGCCTCTGATATATAAAAATATAAATTTTATAATATTATCATCCAATCATATAGCATGAATACAGTTTTCCAATCTTGAAAAAATAAAAAAAATCTGTGGTTCGCACAAAAATTGAAATATCCCGTAATCACAAAAAATAGCGAAACCGGGCAAAAGAGAAATATTATTCGTTCCTGAGCTGTCGTATGATAAATACTTTCTAATTGGTTAAATCATAATTATAGTTCCAAAACGCCTCAAACTTGATTTTTCATTTTATTGTCCTATTTCAGTTTATTTTTGTCCAATCCATCTGATAAAATGCTCCAAGCATGTGGTTTCAAAGTCTTCATTTCTGCCGGTAATATTTTAGATTAAAGTTAGCGACATCTCTAGTCGTGGGCGTTGTAAACAGGGTCATTTCTAGTCATTCTTATCTAATTACGGCCTACTGAAAGGCTAATCAAAGTTAACGGCGGCTTAGAAACTGTCTGTCCTTCTCTATCCACTCGATGACGATAGAGATGCAACACCACACTCGAGGCCTTTAACCTGTAAAAGGCCGTAAGCTATTTAAATGACCTCGACGAATCTAAGATAAATGCGTTACAGTTCCTTCAACTTAATCACATTTTTTAGTTGTAGTCAGATTAGTCTGTGTCTGCGAGTTGGAACAGTTAGGCGAAGTTATACCTACTTATAAAATGGCCTACCGTAATAATTGATGATCTACATTTTAGGTACACAAATTGACAATCCTGATTCCATTGAACTATTTTATTATGCTAAATATCCTGATTCCCTGTCCTTCTATCACACATTTATTATAAAAAGAACAAAAATTAAGTTTTGTTGATTGAAATTTAATTGAAAATAATAACATTTCAATTTTATTTTAAAACAATATCAATAAAAAATTCCTTAGGATTGCCAATGATACCGAGTACATATGTAGTAGTATGTGAAAATATGTTTCTAATATATTTAAGACTTTTTCGCAGAAATAAATAAAGCTAATAAATTTATTAAAAGTGTATTGTCTCATAGTTTCGCTAATTATCTTAATATTGTAAGGGTAAAAATGCCACGCCGATTGGGTCATTCTCCTATTTTTTTAACATTAATCCAGTCGGTGTGTAAAGTAATAATAATTACGTTTTAATTGCTTTCGCGTCCGAGTAGGTGAAGTCTGACATGAGCCCAGTCCCCTCGCCAGACACCCTAACTTTAGGGATATACTTACATTGTATACTTTCCCCCAAGGTTGAGCTGACCGTGAAAGTACTTCACGCAATAGCCTATACTTGTAACTATGTATAATTGTGTATTGTATTCGTTGTAAAATTTAACATGACTTGCACTTTAGACATCCATCTGGCATCCCCTGTCTGGTTTTAACGATTGTCCATTTAAAATAGGGTTAGTAAAACTTTGAATATAAATTAGCGGATCAACGATCACGTTAAATCGAATTACAACTAAGTAGAAAAAATAGTATCAATTTCTAGTTACTATGCAACTTTCTATTTACTTTCCAAAAAGTGTTACATGGTTACTACGAATTATCATTTACTATGCGTCTTTCAATACATTTTTTAGTAATAGTTGCATTAGTATTCAATTTTTAAAGCTACTTATCTAAAATAATTTTATTCTAGAGTAAGGAATCTATCTGTCATAGGTAAGGTACGACCAACTACAATTTAAAAATAATAAAAATTCGTAAATTTGTAGTCTCGTAAATGGGTCTTACATTATTTTTACTTCATTTTATTCACATAAGTATCGTCATCCAGTAGTTATAAAGTAATATGCGACATTACTTTCTACAGCCATCACATCACTTGCAAGGCGTAATTTGCTGCTTTCATTTTTATTACTTTTCGCTGCTGTACTAGGGATTGCTTCGAGCATGTTGGTGAGATACACACAAATGATAAATAAAATATCTGTGCTACGTGTGATTTTGTAACACAAGTACTCAATACTACAATCAACCCAACATCTTTCTTATATGGGTATCTTATACATTTAAATTATTCTTGTATATTTGTTTGTACTAAATTTGGATCTCGGAAAAGGCTATAAAACTATTTTGATTTTTTTAATTTTGTACCGTGCGAAGTTTAATAATAATAAAGTATTCACTTTCTATAATCACCATCGTCATTATTCAAACTGCTACAAAGATATCGTAATATAATTGTTTGGCAGAAAATATAATTCTCCCTATGATCATATCTACGCATAGAAATAAGAGGCTAATAATTTTCGCAGCGGGCGATGCAGCGCGGTGCAAGCGTGCGTTCGCAGGCTTTCCCAGGCGAGCGCAGGGCGCGCGGTGGCAGCCCGCGGCATGCGCCCGCGCAAGCCCCAGTGAAAGTGGGTTGCCTGTGGCGCCATTACTTTCGGTTTCTCTTGCTCGCGCCCGATACCCGCTCCGTAGCGAGAACTTCGTTACAATAAACATCGCATCCCGCCGATTTCTCGCTCCGCTAAGTTTCACCTTTTCCAATGCTATCTCTCGCTGCACATTTTGACCTGTAGAAAGCTGTGTCGAATTTTAGGTTTACTACGTTGTGATAAATTAAATGACTTTCTAGATCGATGTCAATCATTTTATTTTGTATTGCTGTTTAATCTGTTTATTTCTGGTATATATAATTATGGTCAGTTCTATGTATAAAGTTTCTTTACGATAAACTTTATTTTTACGTTTAAAGAACTACGTGAAAAAAGTAAAAAAACATAAAAGATATATTATAAATGCAGATTAAAGAAGATAATTAATTATATACACTCGATATTTAAAAAAAATGTTTACGTTTAACAAAATAACAGGAAAGCGAAATTTTACTTGATATTTTGTCTTATTTACAAAATGTTAAATTTAGTAGTTTAGGATGTGGTGATTAAATACGGATCTACATTTTTATCGTACTACTTATTAATTAGAATTACATTTGATTAATATTTCGTGATTAATATTTCACCCTTCGTGGGTAGGCCTACGTCCTGCAGTGGACTATTAAAAAGGGTGATACAGTACAGTACAATATTTCGTATGATGATTTCTACAAATATATGTGATAGGACAAATCAAAACCTATTTGGATTTTTACTTATTATATTTTATCCCATACATATTTTGTCTTGTCGTGTAGTCTTATTGAAACGAAAATATTAGATGTCTAAGACATTTATGTTTGTTTATAGACTTTCTACTGGGTGCAATACAAAGATTTTTATTAAAATGGCAAAATCATGTTCTAAATTAACAAGTTTCAACAATTTAAATCGCCTCAACCTTAGCCAAAAAACAACAAGTACAGAGAAACCTAAACAATTCATACATTTCGCGGCAGATACTTTTCTCCGTCGTGGAAATGCGCGAAGTCCACGCATTTTTCACAGTCAAAGAAAGTGTCTAATTATATGTTGTTTGTTTTGTACGTGCATTAGAAAACTCCTGTGTTATAAAAATGCGTGATTAGCGTGACTGCGAAGAGTGGCCTAGAAAGTTCTCAACTTTCGACAGTGAGTTCCGAGGCACTGCTCGTGGAGTGGCCGCTGTCACTGCCTAAAATCCGGTTCACATTTTAACGTGCAATGCCTTTGATCGATATGATATGCTAATTGTAGGAAGCCATAAATCAGGATAAACAATCAAGAACCAAACCGAACCTCGTGGGAATCAGGCCGTTTTGACTTCGAAAAAAGAACTGTTGAACCGTAGTGAAATTATTTTTTATTGTGTGCTTAAGTAATTTATTGTTATCTATTGCCACGTAACTTTTCAAACAAGAAATCTATACTATCTACGAATGTCATTTAAAATAAAAGCTTATAATTAGAAAGTTCGTAAACCTAAAATTAGATAAGTAGTGGGCACAATTGTATTGTTTTTCAATACCTTGGCTGTCAACTTTCTTTCTCGTCTCGAGGTATTGTTGAAGATCTTGCAGCTATTAATCTACGTGCTAATTTGACGTAAACTAAATTAAAAGAGCATATCGGAACCGAGTGCCACTAATAAGTGTGCAAAGAAAGGAGGTAATGGACCCGCGCTAAGCAGCACGGCAAATGTTGCCGCGATGCATCCGAAAAGAAATGAACGAAAATGAAAGTGTCCTACTTTCCTGCCCCCTCAAGCTTTCTACCACTTTTTTCAATCTAATCTATTAGTTACAGTCGTTTGTTATTTTGCTTCCGGTTGGCGGAATTTCTTTCAACTATTTTTAGTCAAGTGGTCGGTTTCGGTTAACGTCTCAATTGAGGTCATGGTCCTAGAGAAGGTACGAGTTAATGTAAAAGTCATCTGAGTACGTAAGTGGGGAAGCAATTTTACGATTTGTGTGTCACAAGACTAAGAATAGTTTTGAGGTAAGGAGACATAAATAGAATGAATGGCCGTAATAAGGAATAGAAAGTAGATTGCATAACAGCGAAATAAGTGCTAAGATTTTATTTCTCTTTACAATACGAAACGTTTCATTTGATATTTTTATAGATGTGGTGAAATGTTATGTGGTAATATGGTAAGCATTTGCGAGTTGAAACTGTGTCAACATGCTTTCGCTGCGGTGCTTCGGTTGCCAATTCCGCCCGACTCTATGTAGAGCTGTAATAACTTATTTTTATAGATCTTGGTAGGCTATTATATATATGTAGTATATTATATACTAAGATTTATTTGAAGAGCTTTTCAATTCGGTTTTTAGCAATACGCACCTTTAGATTATGAAATCAGTACCAGGTTGCATTTATTATTTTCACTACTGCCATGTTAACGAAGCAATCTGTATTAAAGCGTCAATTTATGGTTGCAATGATTTTCCAAAGTAAAACTTAGTTGATAAAATTATACCTTCATTATAAACTCATGAGTTTTATTAATAAACAAATATGTATTTAAAATATTTAGATCATAATGTATATTATTGTAACATACGGAAGAGGAAACCGGAAGTGGATTAAGTAGAGCGTACACAGTACAGTTTATATTTAACTGTGTACTTGAAAATGGGACACTATTTTATTTTGTTATCGGAGTTACTGGTATAATTATGTGAGTTTTATCAGATGTACGAGGACATAAAAAGTGGACTAAAAATAATGTTTTTCATAATTAGGTTACATTTGGCGATTCGGCCTTAACACATAGGTACATATTGTAGTACCCTAGTACCATAGAAATAATACTGATAAAATGGTCTAGTACCGTATCTTGGAGTTCTTTAGCCATTCATAAATACAGAGCGAGGTTATACAGGGTCATTGGTAATCAATTAGCATCCTTTAGTGGGGATATTCTTTACATCAAAACATACAACTGTTCTACAACATTTCCCGAATTTCAACAAATTTCCCAAAAAAAAGAGTCAGCATGTGTACAAATAATCGTTTTTTACATACCTAACTAATAATCACACTTATATGCACAGTATCTACACACAGTACCTCCTCTGAGGTCCAAGTCTCGCGGGCGTCGGCGTGCGCGCTTTTCACATAGAGTTAGATAATTATGTTTAGACCGGTCAATATTTTTTTAAATTTATATGGAAGAAAATAAATACGAATTTATGTACAGAACATACCCTTAAAAGGATGCTAATTAATTACCAGTAACCCTGTACATTAAAATATATAAATGTATGAATAAGTGAACAATGTACCTACTTAGGTACTTTTTTGGTGAATCATAGGCTAATATAGATTTATTTATGCCAATAATAAATAGCCATTTGTGATTTATACGATGTCGTGAAAAACATATTAAAAATTGGACAATTGTTATAGTTATGTCATGTTAGGTAGAACTTTTCATCATCATTTCAGCTGCGAAACGTACATTAATTTTGTTCAAATCAGTACTTTTCTAGGATCTTAATAAATCCAATCAAACAGGAATTCGTTATATATATTCCGTTGCGCACCCACAAGACAAATAAAGACAACACCCAGATGCAGAACAGATATTTAAATTTTTTACTTAAATATTTGCTCAGCCGGGAATTGAACCCGCGACTCCCAGCGTCAATAGCAGACATACAATCGATTACATCAGAAGACCCATCATTAATCAGGTGGTCTCTCCACTTCAAGGGTGCGTCATACAGGGTCGTTCCCGAGTTCTACTATGCGGTGGCTGTTCCGTTGTATCCATGACATCAAATAAATTTAGTGAGATACAAACGAAATACGTCGCTTACAACCATTTGTTTCACCAATATCATCATGAATAAATTAAAAGCAAAAAAAACATTTTTGAAAAAGCTTTTATGTAATGCTCTAAAAAAGAGGAAAATATTTTTTTCCTTTAAAATTTTACCTATCAACTTATAACCTCATTATACACAATTTATATGATCATTAAAGCTCGTCGCGAGGTTTGCGTAAGTACCTATAATTATTTAATTAAACTGAAATTAAAAGAAATAAACTTAACAGATTAAGTTACTCAATTCAATAGGTACTAGGTAGTTTATTTACACAAGTAAATCACGCGACAAGCTTTTATGATCATATAAATTGTGTATAAATAGGTTATAAGTTGATAGGTAAATATTTAAAGGAAAAATTTATTTTCCCCTTTTTTAGAGCATTAATAATTTTTTTTTTGCATTTAATTTATTTTTCACTTTTTAGTTATGTACCCTACATTATTGTTATCAGCGAACCATTTCATTAATACCCATACTATACTCAGAGCAAATAAAAAAATCCAGAGGGAACGTCGTTGAACAGTCAAGTGAAGCCGGCTTTTTATACATGTGTGAGTGCGTCGCTGTTGCGCCGCCATAGTTTGACTGACAAGCCAAGGCGTAGTCTCATAGTTACCTGGATGTGTGTGTAATTGTCTGTACACGGCGAGGCGTGGTTTTGGTTGGCTTCGCTTGTTTGTTCACAACATTCTCTCTTGATTTTTTTATTTGCTCTGAGATACTATATTATATAGCCATATTTGATTTGAATGATGTCACATACGATATCGTGCATTGTCATCCAAACTAAACGTGTATACAAAATTTCAGCTCAATCGGTTGAAGATATCTACTTCAAAATTGAGTTCAAAGATTCCACCCGAACAGACATACTTACATATATACATACATACATACAAGTTAAATAAAAGCTTTTAATAACTTTTAATAAACAAAACACTAACAAAATATAAAGCCTGGAAAAGAAATTGCTGTGTTAATTGTAAGATCTGTTGTGGAAATTGATTCAGGCAGTATTTTATTATTTAATCAATTTGTGAATGAATTAAATATATGATATAGAGCCACCAAACGTGCGTAATAGTACCTAATACTTATTGTGCTAAAGAATCTTGATAGTTGAGAATTATGTAGCACAGGTAACAAAAACTAAACCACAAAATTTTGTATAGAAAGCTTTAGGTCAGAAGCTATTGAATACATTGATTCGTCATATTGTAACATAGCACGTCCGAATACAGTGTTACATTGCATTGAATATCGTCATCAGTTAACTAGGATATATTGTTTGCTAAGGTTATTGACTTGCACTCAGAGATAAAGTTATAAAGCAGCATTTCTATCAATTGAAGCTATATACGGCATGCGTTGTTAGTATAGGGTTGTAGTAAATACTAGTACATACTTGGAAAGAGCTTATTAGTTAGCACCTATACTGTACCGGTAACAAATAGAAGCACAACACAGTAGCAGTAACAAAAAATAATCGGCCAAGAGCGAGTCGTATCGTGCACGAAGGGTTCCGTACTGTATGGGAGCCCCCTTAAATATTTATTTTATTTTAATTTAATTGTTTATTATTGAAGTGAATCTTCTGCGAATATTTCAAGCGTCTACCTGTTACCATTATTAAAATCGAGCGATAAACGGCAAAAAAATCAGGTTTGTTGTATGGAAACCTCCCTTAAATATTAATTTAATTTTATTTTAGTATTCGTTGTTATAGCGCAACAAAGCATCTGTAGCATCCGTGAAAATTTCACCTGTCTACTTATAACGGTTCATGAGATACAGCCTGGTGACAGACAGACGGACAGCGAAGTCTTAGTAATAGGGTCCTGTTTTTACCCTTACGGGTACGGAACCCTAAAAACGAATAGAGTCACACGAAAACGATAACAGTTTTTGTTTACTATACAATTTCATACTAAGCCCTGTACAGTGTACAGTATTTACTACTAGTACGAAGTCCATATACGAAGGGCGATTTGGTTATATTTGCTAGTCTGGTATAATGCGGGTTGGATTTACTTACGCCAACGACATACGTCATCATCTTCATCCTACTAATATTATAAACGCGAAAGTTTATGAGTATGTATGGATGTTTTTTACTCTTTCACGCAAAAACTACTGAACGGATTAAGATGAAACTTTGCAATAATAATGCATAGGTTATAATTTATAAAGATATTGCGTCAAACGAAGTTTGCCGGGTCAGCTAGTAATATAACATATCCGTATAGAAGCGCGGCGTAATTAAATGTAACTATAAAAATCGTATAGGAGCCCCTTTAATTTAATTATTTATTTTCAAAGTGAATATTCTGTGAATATAATTATCGTGCAGAATAAAAACCGGACAAGTGCGAGTCAGGCTCGCAATCGTGGGTTCCGTACAAACACATTGTTAAAATAATTAAATACCTGTTTTAGCATGTGCTAATGAAGTTCTTTTATACGACACCTTTTATGATACGATTTACTCACTTCGAATTTTTTTTTGAAAAAGGCCCTATTTTGTGAATTTTGAAGCCCTATTTTTTTGTGATGTAAATTATAATGTACAGTTTTCAGATTTATTCCTATATGTGTACTCTAAGACGATGCTGCTCGCCTAATTTCATAGTTCTATGTCAACGGGAAGTACCCTGTAGGTTTTGATTTTTGTGAGTGTCGAAATATGCGGATTTATACGACATAAACGACTCTAACTTTTTTAAACAACAACTGAGAAGTTTTTCTTTTACACAACAGCAAGAGTTTATCGATATACGTATACAGTTTAAATTTCAACTCGATATCTTTATGCGTTCTCGAGATAAAGAGTCTTGACATACACACTGACGGACAGACGGACAACAAAGTGATCCTATAAGGGTTCCGTTTTTTCCTTTTGAGGTACGGAACCCTAAAAATCACGTTTGTTGTATGGGAGCCCCCCTTAAATATTTATTTTATTGTTTTTAGTATGTGTTGTTATAGCGGCATCAGCAATACATGATCTGTGTATTTCAACTGTCACGCTATCACGGTTCATGAGATACAGCCTGGTGACAGACGGACGGAACACGGTATCCTAGTTTTTATCCTTCGGGTACGGAACCCCAATAATATTATTTTATTCTTATGCGTGTCATTAACAAATAATAAAGTCTAGTGTTCGCTCACTGCCGAGCATAGACTGCTCTCTATAGCCCACCCTGTGCCAAGCTAGTCGAGGTTGGACCTACAAATCCACGATTCTCATGATATTATCTGCTCAACGAGCCGGCGTTCAAAAATGTTATTTGATTGTAACAAGTCATTTTATATGGGTTCCTGTTACTACAGAAGCCTATAAAACACAAACATTTTACTGAAGAAATAACTTTCTCATACATTTTGTTTCCAAGGTTAATGAAAGCCGTGCAAGGTCTTTCTCCAGAAGGTATTATACGATATCATTGTAGGTAGGTACTCATCATTATGGTCAACTTTTTATACGACATTGCGAAATAATAATCCGCTGTTCCAGATATTTTGTGGAGTCAATGAACTTTTTGAATGGAACATGATGAAATTGTAAGTCCCTTACCCTGCAGTAGACGTTCTACGGCCGATATGATGATGATGATGATGATCATCATGATATCATTTTTTAATAGACATCAGTCATATATCTGCCATAATTTTCTTGTTATTTTTTTATTAAATTCAATCAAGACATATTGCAGTAGTTATCACAAGTGTCACACTAAGTAATACAGTGAGACAGTCACATCCACGTAGACTGGCTGTACGCGAGAGGATTACTACAGCTAGCCAGCATATGCGGGGGTTCAGTGCACTACATTTCTTCTATTCTGTGTTCGTTGACTTTCAGCCTATAACTACTTTCGGCCATTATTCTCCGAGAGAATAATACATTTGGCTAAATGTGCTTTAAAATTTCTTTAAAAATTAATGAACCGTATTATTTCCCGTTGGTTACAAATATACACACCTGGTATACATACGCGTATACCTACAGTTCAGCGGTTCAACGGTTGCGATATATAAGAACGGCGTAAGAATGGGGTCGACAACCTCCGCCAAGGTGGGTGACACCGTTCAATTTAACTCGGCTTTTACAAAACAAACATTTTATTATTTGTTACGATTTTTTGAATACGTAGCTGGTAGCGGTTGCGAATTCGACAAGGCATGGTTACTTTAAATGACGGATTTCGGTAAACAGGCCCGCTTTTGCAATTATCATTGTTCTTGATGGAGATGTCCGCATTACTGAAACAAATACGTCATAATTCATAAATTTTGATAAGTTTTAGGTGGGAAATTATTTTATGAGTTGGTTGCACTCGCGGTTTTGCGTTTAGGAAAATCCCACAGGAACCGTTTCTGAATAAACAGCGTCAGATGACACTATGGCTTTTTTACAATACAGATACAGAGCCAATTAATTAACGTGGTGGTGAAAGAAGTCTATGATTGAAAAATAGGATTACCATTCATTGCATGTTTATATAAATAGTATAGTACAGTTAGTGGAATAGGGAAGTGATGACTCTATACGCAACTCTGATAATATGTCTACAATATTGCGTGTGATGACGAGACATAGCGAGGTTAAATTAGCGATCCACAATACCAATATAGGTACCAATTTGATACCGGGGTTTATACATACCAAATTATTATTATTTTTGTTGTAGGAATTTTACATTATTGCTGGGTTTTAATTCATGTACGATTCGATATGTCATACTCAGAGTTCCAGAACGTCAATTTTCAATATGTGAAACAATCTCATAAATAACCGATACTCACACTGATAAATAACTTGATTGGTTATTTTCGACTATTGAATGTCAATTTCAAGCGTAAATATGTAAATAAACTGGCTTGATAAACTAAGGCATAACTATATTGTTCCTTTTGTTTTTCGCACATTGAGATTTACTTAAATAGCGCCCCTATTATTATAGGTGTTGCAGTTTAATGATTCCGAATGAAAAACTAATGTAGGTCTTTGGGGGTTTCCGTGCTGAGTGCTCAGTGATTCTCGTGAAAAACGAATGTAGGTCTCTGACGGTTTTCGTGGTGAGTGCAGTAGTCGGTACCACGTAGATAGGGAGATGTGTGCGTATGCGCGTGCGGCTAGCTAGCACTAGAGATAGCTGCGGGTCGTCGACCGGCGCGAGGCCGACGCCCGCTGACGTAACGTTACGCGAATTCCACGCCCCCCGTCTCCGCACCCCGCCCCCCGCCACCGCAACGACCTAATTCCTTCGAAGCCACTCTGTTTGTGCATCGCTAATTATAAAACGTCGTTGCATGCACTGCCAAACGTGTTCTATTTCTAATGCATTTGACGGGCTATTTGCGGTCATCTGTTAGGGATGCCTTCGCGGTTTTAAGGTACAGTCGGAAAAATCGCGCTGTCTAAGCCAATGTTGAAAGTTCACTTTCCATCTCTTTGTAAATGGCTACAGGATATAGGAGAAAACGATCTTAAGATGCCTATGATTACTGAATTATGTATTTTCCCCTACAGCACCTCCTTCATCCTACCTTTATGTACCACTTAGGTAATTGTACGTCATATAAGACTATGATTTAAATTATTCAAGGACATCATTCAAAATTTTCAGCGCATTATACATTATATCTTTTAAATTACCTCCTAAGACTTTATAAACCTTTTCAGATATCGAGTAAAAATCTGAACGTGATATTTGTCTTTTGGTGGCTTGAAATCCTTATGACTGCATGAAGGGTATAGCTTTAGGTATGAGAAGTTCTGAGACTTCTATTAGTGTTCAGGTGACGGAAATTACTCAAAACCTACTTATTGGTATTCGAAACAGCCGGTGCAGTGGTGAATGTGCCTCAGAATACCCGCGGGTATTCCAGAAAATTGAGTACAGTCATCGACTTTACCCACCTTAACGTTGGGTCCGAAAACCCAATCAGATTTTCCTGAGGTTTTGGTGTTCAATACACATGAAACAGGAAAATGTGTCTACATGCCCTTGATATAAGCTATAAAATTTACAGTAAGTAAATTGAATACTCAGAATAGAAATGTCAGGTCGTCAACTGCATGTTGATTGTTAATGTTGACGCAATCGTGAGTCACTTTTGCGAATCTGGAAACTGAACTTATCAGCTACTCCTTCTAACGGCTCCTTTATCTTTTGACCTATCAATTGCCACAATAACTGATAATGTTTTGCTGATAAAGCAGAACTCTACAGAGCTCTTTTGACTGTTTTTGTTTGCTTTAGATTCTGTTGGAGAGGGAACCACAATTTATATAGTTTGCTATTGTAGGTAGTTGCTGTCAAAGTTTTTAAAGACGGCGTTGGCTGAACATTAAAACGCTTGTTGTTGTTAGCTGTCAAATACTTTACAGGAAAATATGAAAAAAATAACACCTCGACGCTCACTCGGTACGTTCCATATATTCCATAGGCGCGTAAAGCTACTTGTATTTGAAAAGTTTATTCTCAGTCCAGGTTGTATTTAGTATTGATTACTACTATTTGCCTACACATTAGATGCGCAATGATCAAACTCAAGCTAGCTCGTTGCTGAACAATGAAAAAAATAAAAGGATTAAAGTATGAGGTAGATAACAGTTTATTGTTTTTGTATGGACAAGTTGGCTCCTCACAATTGCCGTAATTTGAAGTGAAATACATTCCACAACGACATTATTGGTACTCTTGATATTGAACTTTGCTCTACGTTCACATTAATGTTTTTGATGGAATATCATTACTTTTTGTCAAGAAACTTAAACTATTTATCATCGATACATTATTATTTACTGTTGTTTTCTTTAAGATAATCGATTTATTTTCAAAATCATAAATGGCATGGTTATTGGTTAATCCAATGAAAATTTCATCACAACGGTCTAGAAGTTGCGCCTCACGAGTCACGACGCTAGTGACGGCTAGTACTGTGCCGGTTAACTAAAATGTTCAAACACTTTGTTCATTAATAGTACTACTAACTAATTATCATTAATTTTCAGTTTTTTTCCTTAGTATACCCCTGACATTATCTATTACAATGAATTCTTATATCAAATATCAGACTTCCAGCATCAAAAGTTTCAAAAATTGCATACAAATTTCCATCCCCCAATTTTAGAGGTTGGGGGGTGATTTATTAAAACCCTGAAATACGTATTTTATTATTTATAACAAGGAGTCTTTACATCAATTTTTAGACTTCTAGCATAAAAAATTGTGGAAGTCTCATACAAGCTTCATCCCCTAGTTTATAGGATTGGGGCCTTGGGGGGGTAAAAGTTCGAAGTTTTAGATTTTTCCTTTGTATATGCGTGATTGTCCAGCTTGTTGCCAAATATCAAGTTTCTAGGTCATCTGGAAGTGGGTTAGGTTTTTGATCTATAAGTCAGTGAGTCAGTGAATCAGTTAATGATACTCAGCTTTTTAAACGTTAATATATCGTTGACACTTAGAAAAAAAATTATGAAATTTTCCTTTCCAAGCAAGCTAAAGAACTTTAGTAAATATGCCAAATTTCATATCTGTAGGTTTAAGAGTTTTCGAGTTATGAAGGGGTCAAAAGTAGCTCGAAATGGTTCGTCTAATATAACACACGGCTCGTTCCTTTTTAGGGTTCCGTATCCAAAGGGTAAAAATGGGACCCTATTACTAAGACTCCGCTGTCCGTCCGTCTGTCTGTCACCAATCAATCAATCAATCAATCAATCAATCGTTTATTGCATCATAATATGATGTGCATGTAAATTATACTACATATTATGTAGTATAATTTACATGCAGGTCTTAACCAGGCTGTATCTCGTGAACCGTGATAGCTAGACAGTTGAAATTTTGCACAGATGCTGTATTTATGTTGCCGCTATAACAACAAATACTAAAAACAAAATAAAATAAATATTTAGGGGGGCTGCCATGCAACAAACCTGATTTCTTAGCCGGTTTTCGCTCGAAATTAATAACAGTAACAGGTAGACGCTTGAAATATTCACAGGTTTTTAATTGTATGTTTACTTCAATAATCCTATTCCTACTATATATTTTAAATATACATATACATAATATTATAAACGCGAAAGTTTGTGAGGATGGATGGATGGATGGATGTATGGATGTTTGTTACTCTTTCACGCAAAAACTACTGAACGGATTGAGATGAAACTTTGCAATAATATAGCTTATATATCAGAATAACACATAGGCTATAAATTATAATGATATTTGATCATGCGGGCGAAGCCGCGGGTAAAAACTAGTTAATCATATAATTAAAATAAAATAAATATTTAAGGGGTCCGACTCGCACTTTGCTGATTATTCTTTGAACTTGGTTGGACACGCTACCACGTGTCTAGATACTTACAGACGTAAAGTCTGGATGCTTAAATGACTTCTGTACAAATGTGCGTCATACTTCATTTATAGCCGCTATAATTAATATTGTAATTATAAATTCCGGGCCTGGAACTTAGAGGTATTAATGGTACTAGTCACATATAGGTATGACTGATGGTACTATTCCCATCAGTGGTACTAATCAATGGTACTAGCGAAGTATACATACGTGAGAAGTACCATCAATGGAACTAATCAATGGTACTACTGACAGAAAACCAATAAAATCAGCTGTATTAATATACTTAGACGATGAATGCTCTACAAAAATATTTTCACTAAAAATGTAATGCGAGTAAAATGGGTAATGTAATGAGTAGGTAATGGGTGTGGTAAACGTAGACATCAAAGGGGCACAAATCATACACATACTGGTACACACACATTAAAGTGGCTATCAATTGGGGTTGGTGGGTATTAAAGTGGACACAGTTTAATAACTATACTTTGTGATAAAAAATTAAGTATACACCATTGTTACGCTATGCGTTTGCGCATTATACTCAATTATGTGGTTCTTCGACGTTGTGCCTACTTACGAGCGGCGTCATTGTTTCTTACAAGATGTTTGTAATCGACTCTATGACGTTATACTTTACCTAAAAATGGTATTTTTATCGGAACTAGCAATACCAAGGCCGGCTATAACATATTTTATCTATACTTCTGCGCTTGTAACGTCAGCAGTTCGGCACGCTTTATACATTAACCAGATTAAAAGATATGTATGTGCTACATGTCAACTCATTTTCTTTTAAACTATGTATAAAATATGTATGAGTATGGTGTTATACTCAACAGGACCGTGCCGATTGTCTGTGGTTGATGGTTTAGCAAAATTGATGGTACATAAAGATCTTTAAAAATGCAGGCACAATATTGATTTTAATTATAGTGGTTATTTCAACAGTTACATTAAGTATATTTTTTTTATTTCAGTTCAGTAGCATGTACCTACCTAACGTTTGGCTTGATCAGAACGTAACGTCAGTAATACGTATAGTTTTTAACATATGTTAAAAAACAATAACCATGTAAAACTTAACGTATTGAGATTGAGCGTATTATCGGTCAGTAATACGTATAGGTTTTAACATAAATGTTAAAAACAGAAAGTATTGAGCGTCTTATCGATCCACTGCTGGTTGTGACATCAGAGGTAAAGACTAAAACGATGACGATGATAACTTTTCCATTTTTTATTCAATCTGTGTACAATACGTGTCATTTTCACAACTCTGTTCTTCCGAGTCACAGCTTTTGAATAACGAGTAAATATACATTCGTATCTTTATTCTCACAGATGATGATGATATCTGATGAGTGATTATTCTTATACTCCAAATTTTCGATGTCAGTTATGAACAAGTTTTTTTAAATGCAGATGTTACTAACGTGAGTTCTAAAAAGTCTTCAAAATTGTCGACTGTAATTTCAACCGCATTGGGCAGGCTTTTTTACGCAGATGAGTAAGGTGAAGAAACGAAAAACAACATAATAAAAATATGGATAGTTTTTATCATAAAATATCCTGATGGCTAAGACGCGTTAATTTTAGTGAAAATTATCCACCCGATTGCCACCTTGAGCGTATGTAGGTATTGTTCGTCCTGCATTGACGCAAGTGCCCGATAAAAGGAAGTATTATTTGCCCGTGACTCAACATGAGTGTTATGGACTTTGCAGTGCTCCATTCAGTACGGCTCAGGCAGGTCACACCTCTACTTATGTATAGGTATGGAATCATATTACAGTAGGTATTTCAAAACATGTAACTTTATGTATGAAGCCGTAGTAGCCTAGTGGAAGAACTCTCGCTTCACAAGCGTGAGACGCTGGTTCAAACTTGGTTCCGAACCAATGACTTTTAGCATACAGAGTTGGTTATCTGTCCTGCACTAAGCCGAAAGGAAATTAAGATCATCATTACGAACAACTTTAACTATGAGACCAATCCAGAATTTCAGAAAAAAATATAGACCATTCATACAAAATTGCAAAGCGGAATCGACAAATAATTATATGTTAACCGTACAGTAATTTTTTTTCATAATGATCTAAATCACCTCCTTTCGACTTAGTTACACCAGTTAAGATAATCCTGATTACGTGTATACGGACTAAAAATGTTCGTAGTTTAACATTTAGTACACCCGTAAATGCGAATGATTTTAAGGATAGATATAGATATAGATATTCTCAAGAATTTTTTTATTTCGTTTGCCAACCTAGCCAGACGCTAGTGCCTACAACAGTACAGGGTGATAGCTAGACATTAACAATGTTGACAATAAATTTTATTGTATTCAATAACAAATTTAAAATCGACCTTGCAGTAGCAGACGTTTTGCGTCAGCGTATCATCAAACAGTGGTTGTGTACGAATAAAAACGCTGCGGTCACGCAATGTCACCCTCCATCCGGCAGAAGACGTCCGCGCGCGCCCGCGCCGCCGCCGCGCGCCTCAGGGCTGCCGCTGCCTACTTGATGCCTCAAGATGGGACTTGCATGATGATGTTGGTCACAGTCTCTAAAAATGCATAACTAATTGGCTACTGCTATCATGAAAAGGGTATACAAACATTGAAATGAGACAACATCATGCACAGAGATACCAGAGAGATAATGTGGTCGATTAAGAAAATCTGAAAGAGATGCAACGATTTAATATGGCACGAGTTAGAAAGAGACATAAAAAATATGTCGATTCGGTGGCTGTGTTCAATTTATAATTAATTTTTTTTTGTTAATTATGAGATATCTATCAACTATAAACTACTTGAGCAAAACCGCGAGCTCTAAGCTTTGGAGTGACTCTTCAAGTATCTTTGCGAATTTCGGAGTTTCGAGTTAGGAGGAAATTTGGAGTAGGTATCTATGGGAGTAACCCTAAGCCATCCGCCGCCGCGGAGTTACAGCGGTCACATTGAACCATTCAACATAACAAAACATCAATTGACAATTCGACTTAGGTACCTGCCCCGACCTCCCCGAGATCGGTCACTGATAGGCAACACTTAATTGTTTTCATATTGTCCAATAACAACTTTGTTGTGCCTAAATTCATATTATTTATGTGGAGTTACCTATCGCAATACCTAATTGCTTAGGTATTGGTTTATAGTGAAGAGTAGAGTAGAACGTAATAATGAGAGATTGTTTACATTACTGTGAGTCTGTCGCTTCACAAAAACAATCCAGTATATAAAGTAGGTTGTGACAATGGTTGTGACGTAACTATTTTTATTGTATTATTATCGTGTTTTTTTTCTTTTTCATGTACATTTTCACATCTGTTTATTAATTTGTATTTTTGATTGTTATTTTAGTATTATTTTTCTTTGACATTTGTATTATTGACATCTATTATATTTTATATAATTGATTTATAAATAACTAGTTTTTACCCGCGGCTTCGCCCGCATGATATTTTGATTTTTGACACAATATCATTATAATTTATAGCCTATGTGTTATTCTGATATATAAGCTATATTATTGCAAAGTTTCATCTCAATCCGTTCAGTAGTTTTTGTGTGAAAGAGTAACAAACATCCAAATATCCATCCATCTATCCTCACAAAATTTCGCGTTAATTATTAATATTAGTAAATAAATATTAGTAGAAAGTAGGAAGTAGGATTATCATTAGTGTAATTCGTGCATGCGGTGCTAATTGAATGAATAAATAAATAAATAGTTGTCATCGAATTACCTTATCGTTTTAGAATAATATACCTGCCTGCCTTCTAGAATATTTATATAAATATATACAGGGTTATTTCTAATCAATTAGCATCCTTTTAGGGAAGCCCCTAAAAATTTGTTAGAAAAAATTTGTTAATTTTTATGTACAGCATAAGCATGCTGTACATAAAAACTAACAAATTTTGTTTTGTTACATAAAATATAATCGATGCAACGTAGATACCATTGTTATTGTTAGCTCATGAAAAAGGCTTAGTTTGTGTTAGTAAAGTGTAGAAAAAATGGTTGCACCAATAGTCTAATACCTACCAATTCCGATACAGTATAATCTGTGTGTAAGTGCCCTACTCGTGACCGAGCAAATGAACGCGTGAAAAATAATGGTCTTTCAATCAATAACAATAACACGTGTAAGTTTATTGCCGTGCAGTGCAGGGTGCATGTGTGACCTTGCCGGAGCAGCGCGGTGCAGGGAGCTAGCGGGGCGGGGCGCGCGGGAGGGGCGGGGTCGAAGACTTGCGTCCGCGCAGTGACGAGGCCCTTATCAGCACCGTCTTATCGCGAGCCGCAAGGCTGTGCAGGCCACGTGTAGTAGATGCTGAATACGCGGATGGCTGACCATTTCCACGCACCGCCGCGCGTCGCTGCTCGCACGCCAGTTTCTTTGTAAGGCTTATCTCTACAATGAAACAACATAGGTTTTGTCTGCACCATTGTTTGTCATAAAACAGTGGTACCTATCATTGTAGTTCTGTCCACGTTTACAGATGAAAAAAAACTAAATGGTAAAGTTTCCAAACGCTTTTTTTCCTATAATTTTGTTGAATTTTTGTATTCGTTAATACAATTAATTTATCTATATATATAACATCGTGATTCACTGACTCACCTATCACGAAATCTCAAAAACTACAAGTGCTAGGAGTCTCAAATTTTACATGGGGGAATCCTTTTAGGATATAGGTGCTCACTAAGAACGGATTATGTGAAATTCAAGTTCAAAGTGGGTGAAATAGCAAGGTAACAGACATGCCACACGAGCGTTGACGCCGCGTAATTGCACCGCGGCGTCACCGCCGCTGCACCGCCGCGGTGCAGCGGCGGTGCTGAGCGTCGTCGCGGCGTCACCGCGGCGACCAGTGTTGCCGGTAGCGATTTAGACATTAAATCTAGAGTATTCGAGTATTCTATGAATTTTTAGCGGGAAAAAAGGTTTTGACGACAACCGTTCAATCTTAAACTGAAGATGAGAAAAATCCCTCGAACACGTTAGAAATCAGATCGTGTAATTTGTCACGACGAATGTCAAAGTAACAGCTTTCCAAGTGACAGCTGTCAAACTTCAAAGTGATTTATCTCGGTCATTATCAATTCTAGACTACTGTTGTTTTCATAAAAGTGATAGAGCTCGACGAAATCTACATTTCGGATGACAGCTGTCAAACTTAAAAGTGATTTATCTCGGTAATTATCGGTTATAGACTACGGCTGTATTTACAAAAGTGATAGAATTTGACAAGATCTACATTCTGGATGACAGGTGTCAAACTTAAAAGTGATTTATCTCGGTTATTATCAATTCTAGACTACTGCTTTCTTCACAAAAGTAATAGAGCTCGACGAGATCTATATTTCGGATGACAGCTGTCAAACTTAAAAGTGATTTATCTCGGTAATTATTGATTCTAGACTACTGCTCTCTTCACAAAAGTTATAGAGCTCGACAAGATCTATATTTCGGATGACAGCTGTCAAACTTAAAAGTGATTTATCTCGGTAATTATTGAATCTAGACTACTGCTCTCTTCACAAAAAAAATAAAGCTCGACGAGATCTACATTTCGGATCACTTTGAAGTTTGACAGCTGTCATCCGAAATGTAGATTTCGTTGACCTCTATCACTTTTGTGAAGACAGCAGTAGTCTAGAATCGATAATAACCGAGATAAATCACGTTGAAGTTTGACAGCTGTCATCTGAAATGTAGATCTCATTGAGCTCTATCACTTTTGTGAAGACAGTAGTAGTGTAGAATCGATAATGACAAAGATAAATCACTTTGAAAATTGACAGCTGTCACTTGAACAGCTGTTACTGTGACACTCGTGAAAAATCACATTATTCCTCTAGTATATCTGTGATCAAACGAAAAACAAAAAATACACTTTCTGATTTATAATATTAGAAAGAGTTAGCGAGGACAAAGTTGGACCGCTGACGCTACACACGATCCGATTTCGCGGTTGGCTCACACAAAATCAGAATGTATATGAGAGATTTTACATATCTTCAGCTTAAGGTTGAACGATTATCCCTAAAACCTTTTTTTCCGCTAACTGTCTAGATGTCATCAGTGTCTAAGGCAACACTGGGCGCCGCGATGTCGCCGCGACGACGCTCAGCACCGCCGCTGCACCGCGGCGGTGCAGCGGCGGTGACGCCGCGGTGCAATTACGCGGCGTCAACGCCCGTGTGGCATGTGCCTTAAGTTAGTATGGGAGGTCACGATTCCTTGAGCCGATTGACTTGCAATTTGGCATAGACATACTTAAACAAAATTAATTGACCACGTGTTTCGTATTTTTCTTAATTGTATCGCCTATCAGCGATAAAAACGGGAAAAAAGATATTTTTGGTACGAATGATTTCGACGTCGGAATTGAAACTTTTTAGTGCATTTGATTGATTAATCAAAATTTTGACAAAATAATTATTGTGTCAAAATGACATGGATGTTTTTAAATCCAGATTTATTGAAACTTGATTGAAACCGTTGAACCAATGAGTTAAGAGGCGGCCACAGCTTTTTGTCACTTTTCCGATCTCACTTTCTTTATGTGTTTCTTTTCTTTTAATGTGTTCCCATATTTCTTTAGTAAATTAATACTCACTACAAAGGTACTGCGAAAATAGTTGGTTTAATAGTGAGCATTTATTTACCTTAGAAAATGCGGAAATTACACTGTCATTATGCAAGAGTGCATGATGCATACCAATGCTTTTTAACCGCATTCGAAAAATAAGTTTTTTATTTCAGCGGTATGTTTTTTGATGGTTTTTTGTGTATGTAAGTTACGCGATTATTTGGACAATTATGAACCGATTTTGTTGATTTTTTGTTTGCTACATAGTAGGTACTTCAGAGATAGTTTCTTTTGACGTACTTTTACTTTTCAAGCGAACCATTTGAATTGTACCTATAGCCCGGGAGCGCAAAAAATTGCAATTATTTTTTAAAAGCTGAAATGTTGGTATTACGTTGTCGTGGTGGTGTACAACAATACTCCGGATTCAGTCATCTGGGATATTTAGCGTGAGGTGGGGATATCTATTTGATTTTTTTTTAAATAATTAAGTATACAAGATACTCTACTTTCAAATTCTGAAAATTGGTGTACGGGTAAAAAATAACTGAAAAAAAGTTGTAATGTAGATGTATAAGTGGTCAAATACACTTTATTTGCTTTCAAAATTACCACTCAGTTAGGAAATCTAGGAAATGTAACCATCTGTTCTTTGATTATGTAGACAAATACCTAAAATCAAAGAATCTGTTGATCAGGTGCTGGAGAACGCCCTGTAGAGCTTTTACATAGTCTCGCTCCCCTAGGTTTGCTACATGAGTTGAATGAGGTAGGAGCACCAAAAATGCTTCAACCACCTTAATTGTCTTTCCACATTTCGTGGTTAAATAGCTTCAAAGTAACATGAGAAAAATTTATATTTAATTATAATTACCTACTGTGCTAGCCTTTTTTAATAGTGCACTGCATGACGTAGGCCTAACCACGAAGGGTAACCACCTACACTAAACAATAATATGATGCGCTTTACGACTTTATCAGTGTGAGATATAACTGTTCTGTACTGTATCAGCCTTCTAATAGTCCACTGCAAGACGTAGGCCTACCCACGAGGGATGATTGGGCCATATCCACCACGATGGCCCAGTGCGGGCTGGTGGATTCACATATGCCATCGAATTTCTTCTACTAACATATGCAGGTTTCCTCACGATGTTTTTCTTCACCGAAAACGCCTGTGGTGTGAAATTCCGTATTTAAATTCCAAATAACTCATTGGTACGGGACCGGGATTTGAACCCGCGACCTTACGATTGTAAGGCGGGTGTCATTACAGCTACACCACCACGGCTTTTCAGATATACCTACCTACCTAATTGTTAAATTAGGTAGTAATTTGTTTAAAGGTTATACAAAACGATTAAAATCTATTATTAAGCAAACCCAAAAATCTAAAAATAATCACACGATTCATTTAGCTAAAAATAAGTCGAAAGCGACGTGGAATATTATTAATAGCCATAAAGGTAATAAACCTCCAAATACTGACATTAAAGAAATTAGATTTGATAATAAAATTTTGACTAATCCATTTGACATTGTAGAAGCTTTCAATATTTCTTATATAAATGAAGTTAAGCCTCCTAGCAATACAACCAACTCCGGTAAACAAAAAAGGTTCAAAAATTTGAAATGGAATAAAGAAAATTCAATGTTCATGAAACCATCAACTCCAGAAGACATACATAAGATTATTAATTCATTAAAAAATACTCCTAGTACAGGTTATGACGAAATAACCACTAAAGTCATAAAACATGTGGGTTACATAATTTCTCCTGTGTTAAGTCATATTAATAATCTATGTATCGAACATGGGATATTTCCTGACAATTTAAAGGTTAGTATAGTTAAACCCCTTTTTAAAAAACAGAGCAGAGAAATTATAGGTAACTATAGACCAGTAGCTTTGGTCCCTGTTTTCTCTAAAGTTTTAGAGAAATATATTCACTCTAGTCTTTATAATTACCTGGACAAGTATGGAATTCTTGCTGACGAACAGTTAGGTTTTCGAAAAAAGAAATCCATAAACATAGCTATTTATAATTTAATTAAAACAATTTTAGATGGCAGAGAAAAGAAATTGCCAGTATATGCTATGTACATGGACCTTACTAAGGCGTTCGATTATGTTGACCACAATATTTTGATTAATAAACTAGAAGCATACGGAGTGAGAGGTAATGTGTTAAAGTTAATAGATTCATATCTACGTAACAGATTCCAGAAAACACAAATTACCAGGATCTGCCCGAAATCAAAAATACAACGACAATATACGTCATCTGCTGGACTCGTAAAATATGGCGTACCTCAAGGCAGCGTGTTGGGGCCATTACTCTTCATAATTTACCTTAACGACCTGCCACAAGCGATTGATCACCCAATGGTATTGTACGCGGATGATAGCACGGCAGTATTTGTAGGTGATAATAATAAACCGATTGAAGTAGATATAAATTTAGGATTAAAAAATATAGTAGAATGGTTGATGACTAATAATTTACTAATTAATTTTGACAAAACCAATATTATGACATTTAATAAATTTAAAAAATTGACATCTAATATTAATTTTAAAGGTAATGACATTAAGGATATAACAGTTACTAAGTTTTTAGGTCTTCATTTGGACTCCAATTTGGATTGGAAAGTGCAAGCCGAATCGGTACGTGCAAAACTGAATAGTTATTCTTATGCCCTATACATGTTGTCCAAGGTGGTAAATAAGCAGGCAGTGCTCACCTCTTATCATGCTTATGTGACATCTACTTTGCGATACGGCATAATATTTTGGGGAAACTGTTCGGAACGAGAGAGTATTTTTAAAGCGCAGAAGAAATGCCTGAGGTCTGTCTGTCATTTGAACTCAACAGAGTCGTGCAAGCCACACTTTTTAGAACTAAAGATATTGACCTATCCATGTCTATACATATATGAGATTGCATTATTTGTTAAGATGAATCTGCACATGTATAAGCATCTCAAAAGTGTACGTAATAATAAAAAAATATGTATGGTAGCGCATAAAACTGCATGTTTTGGTAAGGGTGTTTGTGGTATGGGTCCGATTATTTACAACCATCTACCAAAATCAATACTGGAATCAGAGTGTGTGCCTGTTTTCAAAAGAAAATTATTTAATTTGCTTGTGTCTAAAGCTTATTACGGAGTACGGGAATTTTTAGATGATAAATTGCATAACCTGTGAAATTAATTAAATAATAACAAATTGTATGATTTTTGATGTTCTAATTACTAATATTATTGTATGGTCATATTGGACTTAACTGTTGATTCAATATTTTTTGTCATTAGTATTAAGATCTAAATGTAACACAGTTCAACAATAAATGTTCTTTGACTTTGACTTTGACTTTGAAATTGCCACTAATACATTTTACTAATAGTGAGCTGCGCGGGTGAAACCGCGGGGCGCAGCTAGTTTAGTATTTAAACTGAAAAATATACATACCCATATTCGATTACTTGAAGACATTTGGAGCGATTTTGAAAATTCTTCAAAGCTACGTCAAATCATTTATTGCAACATAAAAAAATCAAAAGAAATATTTCGTCCCATTTTAGACTTTTTTAACCAATATTATTCTATTTTCAATAAAAATATAGACTTTAGTTTATGAAAATTTTGTACGTAGTCGGAACGCCATTTCTAGATATGCAGCAGGTTCAGCAGGTAGATAGAAAAAAGATCTTGCAAAGTCGGCCCAGACTTTGTAAAGTTGCCCAAAAAAGCGCTAAAGTATGGTCAACAAATTCGAAAAAAAAAAATACCGGTAGGTATTCAGTGCTTAATTATTTGGTAGGCAATTCCATATTTTAGAATTTGATTTTGTTCAAGGCCGCCATTACGCCGCCATATTTTACAAGCAATGTCATAAATTGTAAGATCCGAAAATATAAAATTACTTTAAACGGAGATTGTTATTAAAGAAAATAATAGGAATATCATTTTTTAAGGTACAAATAATGCAAATGTAATTAAATACTAAAAGTACTTATTTTTGCATATCTCTTTTGGTAGGTATAAAATGGTTAGGTATGTAGCAATAGGGATCAGTGACAATTTGCCTCGTATTCAGTAACAATGGTTTAGTTAGCAACCAGAGCGATAGGTGTAGCGGCGGGGACGGGCGGAGCCGCGGTCGTCTCAAGATCAAGGTCGCTCGGCAGACGCGCGGCAAGGTCACCCCGCGCCCGCGCCCCGCCCCCCGCCCGCCCCCGGGCCGCGTGCGCGCTCGCCTCTTGCGCCTCTCACGAGCGCAAATATTTGCGACCGTCTTCGTCCTCCGCGACCGATACGCCGAGGTCAGCCCGCCAACAGACCTTGAAGTAATATTACCCGACCTCTCCTGTTTGAAAGACGAGCTCGACTTTTTATCGGTCATTTTAAATTATTGCTATTGGTATGGCCAGATGATGACGATGAATGGAGATTAAACTGCCACTAATATTTGCAATACTTAATTGCTTTTCTAACTAACCGACTTCATATTATTATAACAAAAATAAAAATCGGCGGAGTTGGACTCGCGCATGAAAGGTTCCGTACCGCATGGGAGCCTTTCGGCAATAAAATCAGGTTTGTTGTATGGGAGCCCACCTTAAATATTTATATTATTCTGTTTTTAGCAGGTATTTGTTGTTATAGTAGCAATCGAAATACATCATCTGTGAAAAATTCATATCTCTAGTTATTACGGATCATGAGAACAGCCTGGTGACAGACAGACTGACGGACAGCGGAGTCTTAGTAATAGGGTCCCGTTTTTACCCTTTGGGTACGAAACCCTAAAAAGGAGGTTCTCAATTGGACTGTATGTTTTTTATATTTGTTACGCGATTACCCCGCCAATAGGGATATTTACTGGGTGTGAAAATCATTATTATAATTAGTCCGTCAGTTAGATTATTGAAAAATATTGGACACGTATTTTTTCTTTTGTTAATCAAACAATTACTGACAAAGATAAACCTTGTCAAAGTTTGAGAGTGGGGGCTCGTGACGGCACTAGCCGGTACATTTCATAGCGGTTAGTGACGTCACGTGGAACTTTAACAGGCTATATCTTCATCAATTTGTGTTATATGGACCAAAGAAAAAATACGTGTCTAATATTTTTTGACAATCTATTTGACGGACTAATTATATTTTTTTTAGTAAACATCCCTATTATGAACCGATTCTGATGGTTATTTTATTTAGTAGATCATATTTCAGAGGTGGTCCGATTTAAATTGTATCGAAATCGGCTGAGCTGTTTTGTATAAATCAACAACAATGTGAAAATTACTACATCGAACACATTGATCCATATGCGAACTTTTCAAATTGTACACACAGTACACTGTTGAAGTCAGTTATGCCATTATTGTCGAAAAATATATTTTTTCTTTTATATAAAAATTGAAGTTACTCTAACGGTGGAAAAAGTCGGAAATATTGATTGTGTTTGTTCTAGGTAAATACGGTCGAGCTTACTTGTCTAAGGAGGAGTCTGTCCGTATGATTTGTAATACATATGTTTGTACTCTACATTATGCAATACGCAATAAGGTACAATAAAATGAGAACATAATTAGAATTATTACGAATCAATTAACCATGGGGGTTTTCCGTATCACTTCATTATAAACAACTATAGGTATTTCCAATGTCTGACAGAGTTATTAATAACTTTTATAAGAACACTCACCTACATGTCATTTGTTTGAGTCGGAAATTACATATAAAATGCAGAATTTGGAGAGCCGCCAAAATTGACACTAATCTATCCCATCACTTGCTCTCGGGACAGAGTAAATACCTATGCACTCGTATTGCGCAATAATTTCAGTCTCTACTCTCTACAATGTTGTTGTTCTATTAATCAAAAATATGCGTAGCAATTTAAACATGTATCACGTTATTGTGGTGTTAATATTACTATGTCCAAAAATGTATATGTTTTGATCACTACGCATATATTTGATTAAAAAAAAAATCCTCGAAAATTTCGCTAGAAATATTGCCATTCGACCCGAAATTAATAGTAGGTAACTTTGCTTACCATTGCTTGGAGGTTGAATATGAACAAGCTAGGTACTTAACTAGAAAAGGTTAGAGGTTTATGCAGGCGGGCTCAACCTTTACCACTGCAGAACTATAGATGCGAGTATAATTATCTTAACGATGATAGATCATAGCGAAGATAATTATACTTGTACTACTACATTCGATAAACTAAACTAACAAACATATACATATACATACTACATTAAATTTTATAGTTATAAGTAACATAGTTTAGGTACTCTAGCCGTCAAACTGGCTGGTAAAACTTAAAAGTATAATTGAACTAATAATGTATTGGGCATATTTTCATTTCAGTAAGTAACAAAATAGTACTATACAGTTTAGTTTCAAAATGAAACTACGGTCTAGTCCGGTTTCAGATGACAGCGAAGGTACCTAGCATGCCGGTTAATTACCTAACATGCTGAACGGCATACATCATGAGTTTTAAGTTTAGGTATAATTTGTGTGATGTGGGGATTTGTCGTCTCCACAAGACATATTTACTGTCTGGGTCTGAGACATAAACTTATTAAATCCTATATTATGTAAGATACATTGTAGAGTTGGCGTAACAGGAATTCTCTAGATATTTCGGAATGATTCAACGGTTTCACACGATCAGGCTGGCCAGGACCATCGAGACTCATCCATGAGTCTAGCGAGGTTAATGCCAGTAATTGCCTTCAATGTGTTTTGACGCCGGATATTTAATTTGGCTGTGCCACATAGTAACTTGTTTCGTTAAGGAAGCACTAGTAATAAGGCTAACTCATAGTCAGGGTCGTCTTCACAAAAAAGTTTGAATAAGACCATTACTAAAGTAGATAGTCATCGGATATACCTATTTAGGAACTTGGTTGTGTCAGGCAGCAGAAAAACCAACTTCTTGTGGTTTAACTATAAATCGTGCTGAAATGAATTTTTACAACCTCAAAACATCTACAATTCTACATCTACATCCTGCATCCACATCCCTTGTAAATATGTAGTTTTCTATCTTTCCTTTATAAATACAATTTTGTTTTTACCTTTTGACTCAGTCTTATGCTAATCACGTCCAAGTATGCACTGTTAACTATCTTGCTGACCTATCAAAGAACCAATAAAATATGTGTAAAAATATAAAACAATTTTGTATTTTTTTTTAATTATATGGCGTATAATGTATTTTTTTCTACGACTTATTTGTCTTTATGTATATAAGTGTTTCACCTACGGCGGTATATTTGTCCCCTATAAATAACCCGCTGCAATGTAGGTAAATTCTGGTAAACAGCCAAAACAAAACGCGTCATGTTTTCCAACGTCTTTACTTTGTTACACGCTCTGCACATTATGTACAGCCAACATTGACTTGACTTTTTCCTAAAATCATCGTTATTTTACACCCAATGTGCTCGCTGATGTAGGGTGCAGCCCGACTAAGTTTCTTAATTTACACCTTTATAACCAGATTTATTGCCTGATGCCATAAAATATGGCAAACTAATTTGTCCATAGATAATGCCTGTTCAAAAATTGTCATTCTGCCCCAAAATTTTTAGATGCATGCATGAACCGGAGCCTCCCTATATAGCATTGCTTAATTTGTTATCTGATACAGCTCTGCTTATGCTTCTATACTTGCTTGCACGCTTACTGACTACTTTACATTGTCGTCCTTCCAAAAAAGAAACTTTTACTCATTCACGATTCAGTAAAATATATGAAAAATAGAATCGTACCCCTTACGAGCTGTAGTGACAACTATATCGAGCCTTTTCGGGAAAAACATGGTAACATCCTAATATGCAAAGGGTTTGAACGTTTATGGCAAGTGCACCCGCCGCCATTTTGATTTTTTATTCAAAGTTTCCGCGCACGATTAAAGAAGTATATATGGGGACACTTATACATACAATAAATATTTCGTAGGTACTATGGTACCCTTAAGAGTCACGTTCTCGAGGTATTTTTTTCAGTTGACTATTCTTACAAACCGCATCACATAACCATGTGCACACGCAGTGATCGATTTATCTTGTACACATCTTTTATTATATGAGCAGGCTTGTATTATATCCCACCCCCACCTCAGGTAAAAAAATCTTTTGTTTAAAGTCACCGGTTCACTTTCTTTGTTTTTTGTCTGGCGAATTGATAACCTCCTGCTAAAATCTATTAAAAGCGTTTTTTTGGCGTTCGATGTCAAGTAAGTAAAACATCACCGTGAATAAAATTTGCGGCTGCGTTACGTCGAATGATCATTGTTCCGAAAACACAACGCGTAGAAATGCATTGCAGTGAACGTTTTAACGCGGCTTTTTCGTGTAAATATTTATAATGTATTTTAATAAATAGTAAAATCAACCTGGGACCTATTATTTGAAATCAATGGAATGCGTATACTCACGTAATTACTGCATTTTTAGTGATTTTCATAGTTCTCGTACAGCGATCTTTACATCCAAATATCTCGAGAATGTGACACTTTAGGGTATCATAGTACTGAACATATATTTTTTGTACATATACGAGTAAGTGCCCCTACTCATATATACTACTTTCATTGTGCGCGGAAACTTTAAAAAAAAAAAAAACCGAAATGGCGGCGGATGGCTATGCCAGGTTGCATACAAAAATGTTCAAAACCTTTGGTATTTTTATCGTAACCTCTTTTTCAAACGGTTTGCTTTTATCGTAAATGACAACAACGTCATTTTCTATCTTACCCACCACTCTGCTCTACCTATGTTAATGAAATACTTGTTGCTTATGATTTTTGAGAAAAACTATTTTCCAGTAAAAAAATGTCGTTTATTTACGATGTTTTCCTCAAAAAGTTCGGTATATCGTATAAAGTGTTTTCAATAGGCGTTACAGACATGCATAGGTATTATTATGATATTTTTTTTTGTATTTCACTGCCAGGTCTTTTGTAGAGCATTGGAGGACAATAAGTCACAATGCCTATGCGCATATGCGTATTTCAATGTGCACTTGAAAAAGGGCAAGAAACTCTTGTGTCTTCTATATGCTCCCTAAATACCCGCTCTTGAGGTAAATTATATCAAACAAAACAAATATTAACTTGTTGTGTTAAATTGGTTACGTCCTTAGTAATCGCTATATTTATCTGTTTTTTTTTCATACACGGACAGGCCAAATATACAATTTTGAGGTTTTTTATTGCGTCAATAACATCGCAAATAAATATTTACTTTTTGTTCTATTTTATAGAATCGCCTTGTAAAACTTCTGCTACGCATAGTTGTTTGTTGGGATATACCTACTAAGCGATTTGGTTGCTGCTCTTCAACCGGGTGATAAATCTAAAGGAGTTGATAGAAAGTGGTCTAGGCTTCTGTTTTTCAATTAAGAATGAGTATTTACTAGAGTAGACTAATAAGAATTAATGTTTTTGTACGGATAAGTCGGTTGGTGTAGTAAGATTTTCTACAGAGTTTTTGCCTTGTAATATGATTGAAGTATGAAAAATAAAATGAACATTGTCTTTTTCTGATCCTTTACATTTTTTTTTTCAATTACAGATTTACATATGTTTCTCGGACGAGGCCCTCCTTACCTAGTTATGTTTTATGATTACTGTAATGATAATTCAAACCAATTTTAATTTAACAGTTAAGTTAACCAAAGTTAAGTTAACCTATCTCATTTTCATGCCTATTCAAAAATTATTTATTATTGTCGTCAACCACACATTCAATTATCTTTATTCAGCTTTGTTGATTCAAATGTTCATTGACTAAGGACATCCTTTATTATTCACAAGGATTCTGATTTTAAAAAAAATAATGAATGTCCATAGACAAAGGTCGTTTTAAGTATCTTATTGAATATGTGCTGTGTACTCACCTTGATCTGTGTAAGTCAAGAACACTGTAATATTAGAAACCACTGCTAACAACTGAGGCTAAGCTTGTTTTTGGATTTTTCGAACGTAAGGGTTCATTTATTTTTAATTTTTTTTCTTAAATGACAAAGATTTGACAAATTCTTGAATTTATTTTAATCCTGTCTTGACTGAGAATGTCAATGATATTTCAGTTTTAGTTTTATTACATGACTTGTGTTCACCGTAATGGGGAAAATTCATTCTCTACCTACTACTACCTACACGATCACTGGTGATCAGATCATGATCATAGCGTCCAGCCAATCTAAGAAACTGAGGGTAAGCTTTGACTAAACTGCTGCTCTAATTGCGACTTCTTTGGTTAGAAACTTATGTTTGTATTGTATTTGTAATTTTATGTAATGTACCGAATTTAAATTAATTTAATTTAATATCATGGCTAATAATTCAATTCAATTGAGTTCAACATTGATAATTGTTATTTTGACGGTTTCATAGGGTGTTGCTCATAGTACATTTTTGTATACTAATGTATGTAATTATCCTTACTGAAAATAAATGATTATCTATCTATCTATCTATGCGACTTGGTATATGTACACAACAAGTATTTACTATGTTCTGATAAATAAATAATAGGCCCAATTATGAAGGCGCCATCGTAGTTATATTAGCAATAGTTATGTTTATTTTTCTCTTTAGGCATTCGATAAAGAGAACAATTTTTACGTTGCTATTAAATTTACGATGGCGCCTTCATAATTGCGCCCAAAAAAAATCTTTACCTAATCTTTCAATAAAGGCTCTGGAATATACCTATTACATATCAAAAAATAAATATTTTAAAAAAGTCTGATAAAAATTCTAACCAAATTATACTTAGGTACTTAAACTAATTGTTCTTAAAATACAATATTAATTGCTTCTAAAATAGCTTAAATTGTAACTTTCCGGCAGAGTTTTATTCTTTGATTCTTTTTTCTCAATTTAGCACCCAGCTTAATAGTTAGTTTTCAGTAGAAGGAGGCACCTTTAAAAATACATTGTATGTACAATATTTGACGTTTTTATACTAACGAGGAAGAGTATTCGCGACCGCGTCTGGTTTAGGTTGGATAAATATTGGGGCCAAGGCCTTTTGAATACTGATATGGGCAGCTCCAGACCCGCTTCACAGTGCCAATTTAGGTAAATTCTGCTGTCAATTGCCAAGGGTTTTTATATTTCATGTTCAAGTAAAGTAATTCTAATAGTCTTTTTAACAGGAAAAGCTGTTCAAATCACAAAATCATCTATTGAGATCAAGGTTCTTTATAAATAAGCAGGAAGTAAAAGCTCAATTGATGTACTAAATACTGCTTGTAGCTGACTAATATTTTACAACATACACTCATAATTTACACTGTTTGTGATTAGGATAATTTTTTTTGTTTTTTCCTACGAATTCATAGGCTTTCTCAAGGTGGACACATGCCCTGGTTAAAGATTGATGATATGTATATAAAAACCGCTTTTCATTGGCATCTGTTGGAAATCTATAGGGGAGACATATGTTTAACAGTAACAGCAGGACGTTTTAGGACGAACTAATTATCATCATTATACCAGCCAGCCATAATGCTCAAATGAAGATGATGTTTGATCATTTGTTAGCTGAAAATATCTCTTTTCATCAAAAATTTTGAAATTTGAAAATTAAGCAATTTTAAATTATATTTAGGTTAATTAATGGGCGCTCGGTATTGTTTTCACGTTTCATGGATTTAAAATAGGATTAATGAGGAAGAATCGGTGTGACCGCGCCTGGGTCGGAGCGTACTAACATTGCGGCCAAGGCTCCTATGAATTATGGAGTATATGGCATTATTCGGGCGATGTGTGTCAGTGCTCCGATTTCACGGCCGGCTTTAATAATAGCAGCTGAAGGTTCCATTCGACACGAGGAGGTCACTTCTCCCACGACCAGTTCCGGATGCATTGTGCCTGGCGTTTATTTGGAGAACACAATGTCGACTTTTGTTTTAAGTTTTTAGAGTAACAAATCATTGTATGTGTTGGTGGATAATGTGCCTGCGAAGTTTGTCTTAGTGCTGTTTTATTAGAAATATTTTGGTTTATCAAAAATTTCAGATCCGCACATAGGGCTCCGTATGCCAATAAATTAAACGAATATTTAAATCCCAGCAAAATTGTTAATAAATACCTAAATAATATGGTATTTCTTGCGCCATTCCGGGTATGAGTATGGACAGGAGCATTTATGGAACTAATTTTCTGGCCGTTTAATGGAATATAGGATACTACAGTGAAATGTAATGTGATATTAACAAAATAATTTTATACAAAAATATATTAATCGCCACTCATTTGTGTTTTATACATTGTTTGATGTATTTTTTGTTATCATTTATTAGGATTAATTAACTGAATTCAGAGCTATACTTCTTAGCATACGTATTAAAAGTAGAACAACAGTAATGGTTCCCTTTTCCCCTTCAGATGAGAATTCCTAAAAGACATCATAAGTAGATACTTATTGATTTTTATTATAACTTTTCAATGCTGCTTTCATCAAAAACAGCTTATCTAATCTTCGCGTAAGCTATTATTAGTCTTGAAGATTAGGTCAAACAGCCATGACACGTATTACTTCAGGGATTTACAGAAATACATTGAAATGTCGTAGCATGCATTAGCGATACATATTTAGAAATCATTAAGAGCTGTTGAATAAATCTCATTAAAGCGCCGAACGTTAATTATTAGAAGACGAATGCCATATGGTAATTGTTTAACAAATAGTAGGACAGTAGCAAACTAGGACATATCGTATGAAAGGCGCGCGCTCGCGCTCACGGCAGCGGCGCGGCGGCGGTTCGCAAATGAGGCCAGTGGAACGCAAAGCATTACACTTGACCTCTTTCCGCCGAGTCCTTACCTCCGCCAGACCTTCACACTTTTTACAACGCTTTTACGAGCTAGGTCGGGCCAATTAAGTTTCGTCGATCGGCCGTTTAACAATGACGCCCTCGATCCGAGGCAGATGCAGTCGGCAGCCGGCTGCGGCTGTCTGTGCTGTACGGCTCGGCCGCGGCCCTACGCGCGGTCGCACACACTTGACACACATTTGCCTTTCAATGCCTATCGATATTTGTTTTTTTTAGTTGACCCTGATACCAATGACTTTAATAATCGTATTGTCTGACTATTCGATTGATAATAAACATGCTGTCCCATATTTATGACTTAATGAGCTTGGTGTTGGCATGAGCACCGATTGCCTTAAGTTTGCAACTTGGTTGATAACCAGAATTAGCATGTTTACCTAGATTGACGTACGATTTCCAATGTGTAAAAATGTAAATTAACATTAATGGATGTAAATATAATCTGACATATAGGTTCCTTGTAAACAAGGTCAAGGCGACCTTGACGTTTGTATTTATATTATTTTGCAAAAATAAGAGCACTAAGAAAAACAAGGAAGTAGTTGGTCGTTCTACGCGGCGATTACTCGAACTGTGGACTGTAGTGTTTACTCATGATCTGCTCAGGGTCACATCAGTTACATTACCATGTGTTTGAATTACGTATGTTGGAATAACCCTGCTTTTAGAAACGAACGTAAAATCGTGTAAAACGCAAATTGAGATCTAATCACTACAGCGCAGATTATAACCATGAGGAAGAACTGCGCAAACACTAACGCAAAAATTGCGAAAAAGCTTTTCCGCGTTGAGATTGTGGCGTAAAATGATAATATAAGGCTTATTGTTAGCTATGGGTGATAATATCACAAAGCCAAATAATGTTTCTTCAATATTTATTTTGCAATACAAGGAAGTATTTTGGGGCTAACGCAAATATTTTGTGCAAGTGGCGCCAAAGAGCAAATATAACGAAGCGGTTTAACAAAGTGCATTATCAATTTTCCATGGAATAAAAATGGGTCAAGTGCTGTGCGATATGACATATTTTTTCATAACAGGCAGTTGCTAATTTATTACAAAGGGCCATAGAATAGGTTCTCGGAACAACGTTGTGTCGAACAAAGTAAGCCTTGTATTTGGTTTGATCTATACGTTATATTGTCGGCTGTCGATTCCCATAATTTTGTGCAAAAATATTTATTTATTGTGATTCATAGTATTCATAATAATGCTATAACATTAGTTTTACTCTATCAATAGGTGAAAATAATAAAATAAACATGATACACAAAAAGTATGTTAATATTGTTTTCTTGGAAGACTTAAATAATAGTACTTAAGTGTTTAAACGTGAAAGTGTCTAGTTAATCTCTACAGTGAAACTTTAATTTTCTCTTAGTAAAGTTCAACTAAATCAAATAAACGTACCTGTAAATAATTATACGAGTGTTATTACTTATTTACTAATAAGGTAATAAGTAATACCATATTATGAGTAAAAATAAACTTAAGTCAATATTAGCAAGGGTATAACACTTCACCGCAGTTTGCGATTTCAATAAATTACAATGTATAGGATACTCGCATAAACAGATATCTTCTGAATGAATAAGCTATATTCTAGATCATATTACTGTTTAACATAATAGCTTACAGTATTTCTAGAATGTGAAAAGCTAAGCACTAGATAAAGTTATGAATACCAGTTAACATGAATGTAACAAAGAATATGTATACTAAGTACCTTCGTAGGAATCTTGAATATGCGACTATTGAGTTGTAGGTATGTTTTAATGCGTGTAGTAAGCACGCAAGTATGTATATGGTTGTTTAAGGCAAACAAGTCGGAGGCAACAAGTGTCTGATAAGGCGGCCGCTCTATCGTTCAAGATTAAGGTCGCGCCTCCACGCACGCTATGCTAATCAACACTACTCATTGGTGTGAAAGGAGATATCCTTTACCTTATAACAGTAAAAAAGATTGTGGTATAGCCTAACTTTTTAGTGCTTTTAGAGTTTCTATGTATTAACCTATACAGGGTGGAGAGCTACGTCGAGATTAATTTGACTCAAAGTAGTACTAGTAACCAGTAATGATAAATGTGATAGGAAAAGTAATTGATCCTTAAATTTAAAAAACAAAATTTTCAAACAAACCTGGTAATTAGGCATCATTAAGTAATAAGGAACACATTCGTGCTATTTTGACGTTAGACTAATTAAAATAATTTGACATCAGTCAAAATAGCTCGAATCGCTGTTTAGATACAGGTTGCTCCAAAATGATGTTTTAGAAAATTGTATACACATATAACTAAGTAAATAGCATTATTTATTAAATTCAAAATATGTCGAAGGCTTTAAAACAGAAGGCCTAATATGTGATTTCACTTAATGTCGGCGTCAGCTCTCCACCTTGTATAGCAATTTCATTTTAGGGTTCCGTATCTCAAAAGGAAAAAACGGAACCCTTATAGGATCACTTTGTTGTCCGTCTGTGTGTATGTCAAGACTCTTTATCTCGGGAACGCGTAAAGATATCGACTTGAAATTTAAACTACTATTCCTATCTATGGTTTCTTGTAGTTGTGTAAAAGTTGTGTTGTCTTGTTGTAGTGTGTCTTCTCAGTTATTGTATAAAAAAGTTAGAGCCGTTTATGTCGTAAAAAACCGCATATTTCGACACTCACAAAAATCAAAACCTACAGGGTACTTCCCGTTGACATAGAACTATGAAACTTGGCAGCTGTAAGTTGGCATAGAACTATGGAATTTGGCGAAAAGCATTGTCTTAGAGTACACATATAGGAATAAATCTAAAAACTGTATATTTTTATTTAAATCACAAAATAATAGGGCCAGTATTCACAAACATATTAGTTCAAAATTCAAAGCGAGTAAATCGTATCATGTAAGCTATCATATAAAAGAGCTTCATTCACATGCTAAAACAGGTTTTTAATTATTTTAACAATGTGTAATTTTCGATGTATGAAAAACAAAAAACTTTTTATGTTATAGTATACTTAGAGATTTTAACAACTTAGTTCCCACTTTTGTGAAATTTTCTGTATTTGTACGGAAACCTCGGTGTGCGAGCCTGACTCGCACTTGTCCGGTTTTTTCTTGACATCTGGGTTGACCCCAAAGTCAATCAAGTTCATAATGATGGGCCAAATTGTTTTAGTAAACCCTTTCTAAATAACCCCCCCTGCCCCTTTCTTCTATCGTGCGGCTAGACCTACGCGACCAAAGCGCCACCATTTTATGGTGGACATTCCGCGCGTTAGAACCAAGCGTTTCGAATCCTCATTCCTCATACGAACAGCCGGAATGTGGAACGCTTTGCCTGGGTCTGTCTTCCCGTTAAAGTACAACGTGAGTGTCTTCAAATCCCGAGTAAATAGGTATCTTCTAGGTAAGCGTGCTACACCCTAGACCGCGCATCTGCTTAACATCAGGCAGTGTGTAGTCAAACGCGAACCTATTCGAAATAAAAAAAAACCTATTTATTATTGTAAAACCCTGTAAGTCGTCGCAGTAAAGACTAGTCTAGACTTCTATTTTTTTAAGTTCTTCTATTTGCCATAAATTAATATACTTCTTTCGGCGTTTTACGCTCTTTGCCTAGTAGTGGATAGTATTACTATAACACGCAGTATACCACCGGGGCAGCCTACAAAGTTGTAGAGCTGTCAAACGGAGTCCATAGCTACGGCTGCTAGTGACTTCTTCCAGTTCAAAGAGAAAGTATAAGTACAACCAGCTGGACAGAAGCCTTGTAAAATATTGCAGGAATCTCTTGATGCTAGCCGCTTTCAACTGGTCTTTTTCTTTCTTTCGTTATAAAGCTTATTTCCAGCAATGGACGTGCCGCGACCCAGATGATGAAAATAATGAAGCAATAGTAGCTTTTTATCGAAAAGAGCACATTCACGATAGCTCTAGAAAAGAAAGACTGTAATACTAAGAAAGTCGTTAATAGGGAATGGGTCGCGTTGGGACTGTAGAAATATCGACATAAACCTTTGATCTTATCACAATCAAAACTATGGCGATGACTTAAGAGGGCTTTGCATCAGGAAAATAGACAATTTAGTGGGTTTACGTGAAATTACGTGTAAAGTATAAAAAAAAATATTGCGTACGAAATGACGACGATTCAAGTCGGTGTACATAAATCATCAGGAAAATGATGAGGTTTTACAACTGAAGCAGATATTTTTACAATAGTAGAACTGTAGAACTACTAGATATCAATAGGTAGAAAATACAGGTAGGTAAGTAAGCACGTTCCTTGCGATTTGCCACTTTAGGTAGATTTCTTGTGAAAATGTCATTTTATGTTTTTGATTAGCTCACTGATTCGCAATGTGATTTATCATTTTAAATCATAATATCTAAGTATTTCGAGGTATCCAGGGCATTGGTGGTTTGCCAGCCACACTGCTATGAACTTGTTTACTTTGTAAATGTAAACAATCCAGTGGCTTTGCGAATATTTATCAAACAGTTTTGCGTAATTCAACGAGAACAATGGCAAATGTTGCCATAATATCAGGCGACAATTGAGAACGACTCATGTGCATAGTTGAGAGTGGAGCCTGTATAAAAATCGATACTGACATGACATCATACTCGTACCTAGCCTGGCTACTAACGTCTCTGGATTGTCAAGGTGCTCTAGTATATCTATAGCGACATTCTACCGGGTACGATCAAGTATCATCATTATAGTAGCCATTAATTTCTAACTAGAGCTGACTAAAAAGATGAAATATCATGTAAAGGAAAAGATTACAATATTATGAATTAAAAAGATTTTTTTAAACTTGTGCGTTGTAATCGAATCTTAATAAAATGAATAAAGCCGATATTCGATTTACGCCAGTGGAAGGAGCCATGTTTTCAAAACAGGAGTTAGTAAGTGGATAGATACTGTACACATGCTATGTATTTTTGTATGGACGATGCCTATGTTCTAGGGTTCTGGGAAACTATTCAGCAAGAGGTAACGTCATACGTTGATTGAAGTAATGAAGTGTTTGTCTGGTCGTGAGTGAGTCAGACCATCACGCGGTGGAGCATCCTGCCAGTACTAACATAGGCCACATGACTAATTTGCAACAGATCTTGTAATGCTTAGCATAGGTGTCCACTTCCGTGTTTGATATCTTAATACATTATTCGCCACTTATGATTTTTAAACAAAGATATATTGTACACGACCTTCAGTCTTTTCCGCGATTCGCCTAATCTTGTAAAGATGGCGTAATAATATTTGCCGTATGAGGCAATATCTATGTTGAGTTATATCTGTATCAAACCCCACACGTGTAAAGTTGTATAACAAATAATTTATAATAGATTGTGTGTTTAAAGATTTGACCGTGTTTATTCAAAGTAATAGAATAGAGCACATGGTAGAGTAAGGTTATGTTCACTGGAAAACCGTTTGTTTTCCTCCCAATCTGTTTTTCGGTATGACATCATTGGCATGATTCGGTTTAAAGCTTTGTGTGTTTGTCTGCCCTGAAGTTAATCGCAAAAAAGTTGTTTTTCCGAATAATTTACGAGGCGAGTCGCGGGAGGGAGGGGAGGGTCACTAGAGGCGCGCGTGGGCGGCGCGGGGAGTGAGCCGCGTGCGTCGTTGCCGAATATATTTTTCGCACACACAAGGTCGAGATCGAATCGCTTGACTTCCTAGATCGGCATTCGGCAGTGAGCGACCTCGCTACCGCCGCTCCGCCGCCGCCGCCCGCCCGACCATGCGTCTGCCGCCTGAAACCGGACCGCTTATACCTACCGGCCTCACTTCCTCGTACACATGGGTACACGGGTTCTTGGGGATCAAATTTACAATCTATGCTATTAACGAGGAAGGATGATACGCAATAATTTTACCTAATATATCGAAATGTTTTCAGTAATGATTATCTTATAACATGATTTCGTAATTTTGTTTCCAGTCTTAAAATAAACGTAAAAATATTCCAGATAATTACGTAGGTACGTGTTATTTGCTTTTTATCTTTGTATTTTATCTGATACTGAGTAAAACTGTTTGTCAGTTCCTCATCACGTTGCTTCGTAGTTCGTATCTACGCAACGTTCGCGAAAATGTGTATGCGGATAAAAATATCCAGGGTCAGGCTCAAGGCCTAGCTGCTTTTCTGATTAGGAGTACGCCGATAAAAAACTGGCTGAAGAAATAAGAACTTTATTAACACCCCATAAGCACTACTTCGCGTTACTTCTAGGCAACGACAGAACAATAACTGTAATTCTGCTGATTTCTTACTTCTACAAGGTTACTGTTGATATATACTGGAAATAAAACTACATAATTACTATTGGTACGTGTTTGAGCTGTTTTATGCGCGACCTTATGTAATTTCACGCTCTTCAGATAATGCTGAATTTCCCTTTCCGTGTTGCTAAGACACGGACCTCTAGAATAACTTATTCAAGTGTTTTAGTCGGTACAAGTTACACAACAAATAATTAATATTTGCATATATAATCGTACATACGTTATTAGTTATTATATTAGAGGTTATAATGATTATTTAGTCTATCTTTTCTAGATGAAATAAAACCTGTCGGTAATATAGGTATGTTCATCATTCATTATTTTCTGCCTATAATCGCCCACTGCTCAGCATATGCCTCTCTTCTTGTACGCCATTCAACATATGGGTATGTAAATAAAAATTAAAAACATCGGGTATATACTTCGATGCATTCTAAAAATAAAATAATTTCTATAATTTCGAAAGGAACCACTTATGAAGTCATGGATGGTGTGGAAAGTGAAGTGTGAAGCTTTATCGAATAGTGATATAAGTCTCATTCTGCCTCACAGCAGTTTACACGTGTCCATTCTGACTCTGATAATTTTTTTTTCATTGGCTATTTTTCTGGATTTTTCCCAAATATAGTTTTGTTCGACTGCAAAACATTCATATCATTGTACCTACGAGCTGATAAATCGCACTCTGCGATATCTATACAAAGTGTGTTCAAATTACTGAATGAAAAGTTTTGTTATTGTTGTCATTGTATTGAATCGTGCTCAATCATGCATAAAACGTGCAATGCAATACATATTTGAATAACAAAACAAAATTCAGAAGTGTCATGAAAAAACTTCTAAGTTATATTATTAATCAAATAAATAAAAAATATTCAAAACACCAATTATTGTGGTTGTTACCTATCTTAAAACTGCGCCTTTTCCAATAAATCTTGTATAATGCTGGTACATATATTAGTTTTATTGAAATCAATTGTCAAGCTTTTGTTGTATCGTATATTATACAAAACGAACTATCCGCTCCGGCTTCGCACATCTGTATTGTACATATAAACATTCCTCTTGAATCACTTAATCTATATAAAAATCCGTTGGGTAGCTTTAAAGATATAAGCATACATAGGGACAGACAGCGGGAAGCGACTTTCTTTTATATTATGTACATATATTGGAAGTGATAGTGATTACCTAAATAAATTAAACATGATTTCGAAATTCTATCCATTTCATTTCTCAATGTCTCTCATAGGTGATTCTGGATTGTGGATGCTGCGTAAATAATATTTTGCAGACGTAGACAGGTATTAATTGCAACATCAAAACATCATTGTTTATGCCAATATGTCGGGCAATCTTAGAACTAAAGTGGGTGGTGAAACAACACCCTGTAGCTTGGTGACGGGAGGGCAATGACGGAGTGTGGCCTTCTCCTGTAGATATTATGTTTATTCAACATATCAGTATTACAATTCCTCCGAATATGAAAAGTTAAATAGCAACTATTTTTATAACTTTACTCAACAGTAAAGGGTTACATCAAAGTTTTTGGCAGACATCAAAGGACTATTATGTCAGGATGACAGGTGTCTTTCTTTTTGAGAGTAATTATACATATGATTTATCACCTTGACATCCGTAACTCCCCAGTCGTTAATAAATAATATAATTAAAGGTTGTTGTGGTTAGAGCTATTGTTAAATGTTATTAAATAATATCCCTTATTGTTTATTTCGTGTGTGTTCGTCGATACAAAATTTGCATAAAGTAATTTAGTTCGTTTATCTGCATAGATTTATCGAAATTCATTTACTCCTGTTCATCTGTGAAAGATTGTTTTGCGTTATTTTGATTTTTATCCATTACTTACTCATATTTTTATTCTTTACTAGCGATCCGCCCCGGCTTCACAGGAGTATTATACATGTAAACCTTCGTCTTGAATCACTCTATAACACCGCATCAAAATCCGTTGCGTAGGTTTAAAGATATAAGCAGACATATGGAGACATACAGGGAGCGACTTTGTTTTATACTATGCAGTGAAAAATACGCGATGACGTGACAATTAAATGAATGACAACCTACTTGCACAGCCAACATAGCTGTACAAACGCGAGAGGCGGCGGCTGTGTGCGTGACTGCAGCAGTGTTTCCACCGAACCTTCGTCACTGATATTCAGCACGACCTTGATGTGTGACATTGGCGGCACGGACGCTTCCTGTTATCTCATTTGCGATACTCGTCGCCTCGCGGCGTTCGTCATTATTGGAACAAAGAATGTCCACTCGCGGTAATTGTAATTAACACGCGGTGTGTGGAATCCATCAGCGCTGGTTTTACTCGGACAAAACGTGGAGGTTACAAACTATTTTTAAAAATTGAAAATAATATATTTTGGAATATATAATACGAAATGTATTTGAACTGTCTTATAGCTACATTACCTTTACTACGAAATGAGCTTGGTCTTTCTTATCCTAGTTACTACACATACATGTAAAGATACGAATTTCGTGTAGAAAGGGTCGTTGAGGTTTTAAGGGCGCGTTTTCTAGGCAAAAAACTACAGAAAAAGGTAATATGTCGTGGGTTTTTTCTATTCCAGAGAGCATACCGTATTCTAGAGAGTCTTGTTTAATTTATTTACTATAAAAATCAGCCAGATAAGTGAGAAACGTAAAATATGCCTGTTGGCATCTCCGTCGTCGGTGGCGCTACGCCTTGAAACGAAACGTTTCAGGACCTTTAATAAAACATAATAAGTATACTGAACTGAAAATTGCTTCAAGTGAAAATGCAGGACCCGTCTATTAACAAAATAAAACTCTTAACCGTCGTAAAATAAACTTAATGATCAAACAGTACAAGCGACCTTAAGTTGAGACCTTCGACATGGGCTAATAGGCCTGGGCTGTCACAAGCACGGCCCTGGGGAAGGTCGTCCGTCGTGCTAGAAGGATGGCAATGGTAACCCTACACCTGGAGCCTTGGCGAGCGCATTATCTCGCCGCGGTCACCATGCCGTCACAAAGGACTTCATTGCCTACGTAGCTACAGGAATGTTTTCCTCGATCATTGTTTTTGCTATTTATGATTATGATGTTCGACTTCACGTTCAGAACTAGGAAGTGTTTATGTATTATTGTTGGATTTAATTATCTGATGATATTTGTACTAGCATAAAGATCATGATGGCGGGTAAAGAATATTATTAGGACTTGCCAGTTAATTACGGTGGGTAGGTACTTTGTACTTATCATGCTCAGATGGCGTCTTCTGTGGGACCCAGTTTTATTTAGAGATTATACTCGTAATATTTACGGGGTTTTAAACCGGCAACTACTTAGAGCATTAATGCGTAAGATGTATTTCAAGAATTATTTATTTAACTCATTTTCAAATGAGATGAAAGATTAAGGGAATAGGCATGATGACTGGGTAAAATAATCATCATTATAATTAGTCTTTGAGTTAGATAATTAAAAATTATTGGATACGTATTTTTTCTTTTGTCAATCAAACAACAAATGAAAAAAAGATATACCTTGTCAAAGTATGGGAGTGGGGGTCATGACGTCGTCTCTCTCACAGAAGTCCATAGATTTGTATGGCACTTGTGACGTCACTTGGAACTTTAACAGGTCACATCTTCATAAATTTTTGTTTAATTGACGAAATAAAAAATACGTGCCTAATATTTTTTGATAGTTATCTGACGGACTAATAAATTTTTTTAGTCATCATGCCTATTGTGAAGTGCCAGCTTGGCCATACAAAAACAATAAGCTGTTATCTACCTAATAATAATATTTGAATTGAGAAATGTTTTTATTTTCATGTAATCAGCACTTCAATAACTAATTTTATACGTCTTAGTTTTTACAATTTTTAATGACCTCTAAAAAGTCATATTTTTACGCAAAACTTTGGCTGAAAAGTATACCAAAACTAAAAACATTTCTGAAAAGAAAAATAAGACGTAAGAGCAAAGCGTAAGAGCGAGCAATATTTCTTACTCAAGTGATTGACACCAAAAACATAACATTTTGAAAAGAGTTTACTCCAATGAAGTCGGAATCAAATGGAATTGCCCTAATGACGAAAAAAACCTGCATACCCACCGCACACAATGTGACGGATTAGTGTTGTTACTACCACACTACACTTATCGATTTCCCCGTACCAATCGATAAAACTATCGACACAAAATTAATACAGGCTGAATCAAACTAAATGGCAAACTTTTAGTTTAAAAAATGACAAATGTCAAGGTGGCAGCTGTCATATTCAAGAATCCACACTAGAATGGCATGACAGGTGTAAAAGTGACAGTTGTCATATTCAATAATCTATACTAAAATGGTATGACTAATATCAAAGTGACAGCTGTCAAACTTAAGAGTCGATTATTTCCGTTATTATCGATTATAAACCATTGTTGTCGTCACAAAAGTGATAGAGCTCAAGGAGATCTACGGTTCGGATGGCAGATGTCAAACTTAAAAGTGGATTACTTCCGTAACTATCTATGTTAGACCATTAGTGTCTTCACAAAAGTGATAGAGATCAATAAGAACTACATATCGGATGACAGTTGTCAAGCTTAAAAGTAGACTATCTCCGTAACTATCGATTATAGGCCATTGCTTTCTTCACTAAAGTGATAGAGCTCAATAAGATCTACATTTCGGATGACAGCTGTCAAACTTATAAGTAGATTATCACCGTAACTTTTGCTAGACCACTGCTGTCTTCACAAAAGTGATCCATGACATGACTTTAATCAGTTAATTACTTATATGTATGACTTGATAATAACTAAACATAGCAATTCTATTGCAATTAAGTTATAGAATGTACTTAGTAAATTTATCTTCAATATCCGGAAATCAACCTAATTAAGTTTGATGGGGATATGACTTCTGTTTTAAGGCGCACATTGTATAATAGATTATTATATTTATTTATTCTTGGAACTAAGTACCTATTGGGGAAAAACCTAGTAAGTACAAAAATGAGCAAGGTACATACAGTAAGTATAATTTGTATTATTTACTATCAGCATCTATTAATCATATGAATACTGAATAGTTACATCTATTTTCTTACCGACTTCCAAAAAGGATGAGGTACTACTAGTTAGCGTGTTCGTCTGTATATTTTTTTTTTGTATGAAAAAGATATCTTTGTTTTGAATAAATATTTAGTGTATTTCCGCTATCTTGTTGTAGGCAAATAAGTTTAAGGGCATTGTATTCAATTTTTTTTTATTCAATCTACTTTGAAAAAGAAATCTTTTTTATTTTGATAGTACTCCCGAGGTGATCCCATTCAAATTTCATCGAAATCGACTAAGCCGTTTTTGAAAAATCAACGAAATAGTAATAATGAAAAATACTACATTGATGACACATCGATTCACGGAACTATTGGAATTTAGTACACGGTGGATGTTGGCTATGCCATTATTGGCGAAAAATTATTAGGTACATAATTATATGTATGTAAATTATGGGGCTATGGCAGTTAACGCTTTCCTCTACTCTACGCAATCTACAAAAAAGACTGTCCAAAATTGCAAAATCTCAAACATTTACTACTAGGAATAAATCTGCAAAGAATATCACAAGGCGACCATTTTCCTCTTCATGGTCATAGCCGCGGAAAACCAATACACTAGAACGGTCAAATGGAAAACTGCACGCCACGTGTCGAAGGTAACGGAATATGCCGGCAAACAATACACTAGTACAACATCGTAGTTATAGGGCGCGACGTCACGCTGGCACACGAGTGCGCCACGCAAACATGTTTACTTCCCAAGGTTCAAGGCCCGGGGTAATGGCAGCAAGAACCTGGGTGTGTAGAGGACGCGCACTGCCCTCTACACTGATATGATTCAGAGCGTTCAGACCAATAAATGAGCTAACGACACCTTTTGTATGCAGAACGGCACCCGGAGCTTCTTTCTTGGAAGGGACATGCAAATTGAAATGTCGATGTTTTTTTTTTGCGATCGGTACCTAACTCTACCACAAGTTAATTTTGGCAAGTTTTTATCTCGTAAAGTTCAATGCCAAATAAGTACGTGATTTTTCTAGAAATAGTCCTTCCGCGTTTTAAATGGCCGGTTTGTTTATTCTATTTAAATAAAGGTATTGTGACGTAGGTGACGTAGGGTCACAAAAATAAGTGATTGTTTAATTGAAATCTTAAAGCTAGGAATCAGATGAAGGGTAAGGAACGCTACTAAAAAGTAAAGTGTTGATAAGCGGTGTTACGGTTCGTTGGTTGTCATCTACTTGCGAGGGTCCCATAATAAACACTTCGATTTTCTATTGAACAATACTCAAAATGCAAGTTCAGGAGGATTCATGTTCAGATAATTCGATAGGTATCTACATACCTACCAATGCGAATAATTGATTTACGACTGGAGAACAATAGGCTTTTACGCTCGATTGGCGCTTGAATTCCTTGCAGATAATAATCTTATTATGTACTTGACCTTTTTATGTGGATGTTATAATTAATGACACGATGCACAAGGTGGGCTGAGAGCTTTCATGGTAAGTATTGTCATAACTCAGTGCCATTTAGGGCACTTCCTCTTCGCGCACGTGCATATGCGCGCCGTCAGCAGGTGCGCGCGCTGGCTCACCTGCAAGCCCGGGATCGATGTACTCACGTATCTTTATGTAGATGTTTATGTACTTACATGATACGTGATGCACTTTAACGCCAAAATGTTCCGACTTTCCTCACTTCTTCATGTCTTGCGTCTTCCTTGTTTGATACCTTTGGAGTTGAAGAAAACTAATTTTGTTCTTTTAAATAAGCTTTACAAAAGCTTATCTTTATTGGTAAGCATTTTAAATAAGTTGGACCTGAGAGAAGATACGTGCCCATTTTTCACAACTGTGCGTATATGGTGTTCAGACGTAGGATCGAAATTAAGTCGTCATCTTATGGTGCTGTTAGTTGTTATCTCTATACATAAGTATATATTATATTTAAAAATATGTATATCTATGTAGTATATCAGTCTCTGGCAGCCATATCACAAGCTATGCTTAGTTTGGGGTCAGAGACCGTATTTAAGATGTCCCCTAATATTTATTTATAAGGATTTTAATAGAGTAATTTATTTACTAGTAATATTTATCATATATGTATAGAATACAGATACTTATATATGTACTATACATATCTTAGAAGGAACGATCTTATCAAGTGACACATTCAACTTTTCGCTGACGATCTAGACTCATCATATGACTCAAATATTTTTTCTGGAACTATATTTAGGTTTTTTAGTTTGTAAAATAAATTATGGTGTATATTACAAAATAGCATACTCAACATTTCAACCTTAGCTGTTCCATACCAAATTACAACTAGAAGTCGACAAAATGTATAAAGCAGCTTATTATTTTTTCTCTAATTCCGGGTTGGCCCCATAGCAAGAGCGTTTCATAATGATAGTATGAATCACCTCCTTTCGAAGCCCCTATACAGCGGATTAAACATTACAAATATTACTTTGAAAACATTGTTGTTTACTTTGTTTAGGTATGACTTGACAGTACAGCTGATCGACGCGACGTTTTAATTTAGTGCAGTAGAAAATTTGCGGGTAGATTATAAAAACTCCTACATTCAAAATATTTGCCGCTCTCTGACGGAGATACAAAAGAGGTGTTTGAGCATAGTTTTATTTATATTTTTATTAATTTTAATTGATGTAATTAATTATTAATTGTTATGTTTGTTTTATTATGATATCATGTTGGACGAGTACATAAATAGGAACATCGATGCTAATATTTAATTATTAGTTATCAGTGTAACTATTTTGACATTAAATGTGTTAATTTCATTTCGGCTTAGTACACCATTTCTAGATAACCCTGCATAATATACAAATAATATACTTATAAATGCCTAGGAAGACAAGAATATGAACCTCATATCTTCATATAGGTTAAAACTGCGGAAACACATTGCTCTAGTTATAAGGAAGACACATTCAATGTATGAACATGATATCGGTCTGATAATAATTTATTATATATCAAATACATCATTAGTAATTATTATAAGCGTTCGTCCAGTATTTAAATATTTCCTACTGCCTCGTGCTAAGTGTATGAAAATAATTTCAGGAAAAAACTGTTCAAGGTCGTATGAATATTAGCTGTGGCCTTGGATTCGTTTCCAAACCCGCGAAGATCGCAGTCGCAATTTACACGGATATATTTAAATAACAATGGTTTTGTGATGCAAAATATCTCCATCTGAGCAAATAGAATATCTGATACAATGGTCTGGGTTCCGCATCAATTATTATAATTTGATAAAATTTAATTTTCCATTTCCTAGCTAAGTGCGAGTAAGTAGTTCCAAATGTAAGAATATTACGCAATGAGTTTTATCATGGTCACTGCTCACATCACGGGTAAAAAGCTACCCTTTTATAAGCATCAACTGAGAATGAAGGGTTTTTATAAATTTTTTGAAAAATAAAAATATACACGTTTCATAAAAAATAGGTAATTTGATAGCAAGATGTTATTACAGTACAATTTTACTGAAAAATACATTGAGGAACCATAAAAACACGAGGTACCTAGATATAGGATTAGATATGTAAGGTTAAAATATTGAATTGACTCCTGACATTGTATGGGCTTCCTGTGTATTTACATGACTATAGGTTGCCTTCATACAACCGGGTTGAGGTCGACAGATCTCGCCGCAAATAATACAAGGATACTTTACCAACACGTCGAGATGAACGATTTTCTTCATTCATTATTACCTATTGTCTATTGATAAATATGTGCCAATGTTTTGTTAACAACGTGCCTTTTAGCCGAGTATACAGGGTTGTTTCTAATCAATTAGTAGAACAGAAGTTGTTAGTTTTGATGTACAGAATAAGCCCCTAAAAGGATGCTAATTGATTAGGAATAACCCTGTATACCTAACGTAACAGGCCGTTTGTTTGATTTGTTAAGTGGAAAGATAACCTTGAAATGTCGGATGTCAATTTACCACATTTTTGTTAGCAAATGAAAAGTCAAAGCGTGATTAAGTGGGATAGGTGTCGCGTCACCTTACGGAAACCCGACACCGGAGCGTGACGCGGCGCGGCGCGCGGGCGCGGTGACGGGCGCCGCCGCGGCCCTGACTCTTGAAATAGTCTTCCGTATTAACGCCGAGAGCAAAAATATCGCATGATGTTGCCCCAAGGTCGCCGCCACCCCCGCCGAGCCTTAAATGGACTCAAAACTTAATAAAACTGCCGGCCAGACCTGTCAATTCGGCCAAGTCTTTGTCTTTTGTCACCTTTGTTCTAAAATACATGCAGTAGCTACTTAGCAACTTATGTTTCTGAATGTAGATTACTTATTCAGGTATATGCAGCCAGCAAGGTCTATATTGAAAGTGAATGCGTGTGAACGTCTTACCTTTGAGTGATTGATTGGGATATTTCATTGAAAATAAACAATTGAAAGGTATTGTATATACTAATTATACTAGGTACTTATAAAACTACGACTCTACATTTTAAATGTGCATTTAAAAAAAATGTTTATGTTGTAAATTATAAAGTATTTTTATTGTAAAGACGTAAAATGATTTGAATTTACAGTTTGCTTATATGGCGAGCTTGATTGATTTGGCAGTGTCGTTTAACACTGAATTCAATGTGATTTCAGCTAAACAAATGAGTGCATTATTTTGTTATAATTTAACTAATAAATTTAATAATTGTTTCATAAAACCAAAGTTTTATTTTAAGACTAACTGAAGATAACTCGTTCAACACCCACATAGACACGTGTAATTTGTATCAATGGACGTCATATTGTGACGTCGCGTCGATGTTAAAATATAATTTTAGTTTTTCAATGGTTTTCACTAGTTACTGAAACATACGGGTTATATTTTACTCCCGACGAAATTTTGTCGTTATGTACAATATAAGATACCTACTCGTACTTATCAATTTTGTGATATAATAAGTAGAGCTTTTATCAAGCTCTACATAGCAAATGCTCAAGGTCACTAAGTATATCTGGCAGCAAGCTCAGCCTGCTGAGCATACGTTAATATCACTACTATTCTGAATTTCTATGATTTATTAGTGAATTTTAGACCGGAACACCTGTATTTTAGTCACGCGTACACGAGTACCATGACTTTAAATACATTTTTCAAAAGATCTTGAACCACACGGGCTTTATTTCAAATCCGCTCAAATGTGCCACCACTGCAGATGCTAGCATATTTAATCGTATTGTTTACGTAAATATCAGCTTAGAATGATGAATCATGAGTACTAGTATCGAATGACCAGGAAACTCGAGTTTTCCGAAAACTCACAAAAGAAAGAAGAAAGTAAATATTTCCATAAAAAGCGCCTTAGGACTAGAGTCGTATGTCGCTTATACGTATTCCCCCGGCTTGTAACTGGACAATGGCGTTTCTATTTGTAGTAACAATGAAAAGGTAATTGATTTGAATCGGTCTGGAGCTCGAAGGTTTTCCCTGGTACTAGAAGTGCATCTCGGAGGATCACGTTGCACCACCGTGGCTCGCGCACGCTGCCGACCACGTGTCGCGATAAATACTACTGCGTCGCACTACTCGCACTCGACACGCTCCCTTCCTGCATGTTACATCTTGCACTACATCTCTACTTACTCCGCACTTGATCTAACAATGATAATGTCTGGAGAATCTATATGGCGTGATAGCATACCTAGAGATAGATAGTACCTAGAGACTCGTGTCGGTTACAATGTATCTACTCGTAATTAATCATATATCGCACCTCTCGTATTTTAATTTTAATGGTCGTATGTGCTGAATGAATAAAGAAAAATCTTTTAAATAAAAGCTGCCCAAACAGGTGGATCTTGTACACTAAAAAGTCAAAAGGGATTACAACAATTCAAAGAAAACCGTGTAAGCTTAGGAAGTTAATGGATGATGTGTTGAAATATATCCCAGATTGTTAATCGTTTCGTTTAATGTGGTATTTAAAGTTTCTAATTCTGTAAAAATAACGATGATTCTCGGTTCAGTGTCCGTCAGCCTTCCATTTGTCATTAATTTTGGTTTCAGAACGGTTACAGGGGATTAAAAACGAAGTTTGTTGTGAAATGCAGGTCAGCGACCGCGAAATGCTCTACTTGCAGACTCAAATTGCGCTGAGACACGAAAAATTAGGTTGTTTATGTGAGAACATTTTTTGATTCCTGCGTATAAAAACACTGAAAGTGTGCTGCAGAATCAGCTTATTTCTATTGTTCTCAATTGCATTTTCCTATTAATTTGTAGTTCATTCATATATTATATTTATTCAATATTTTATTAACTACATGAATTATGTAGAGTATTCGTACAATATATTGTTTCCTGTTGAAATATTTGTCAGTGCTATTTTAAATATTATAAAGGTATAGAAGCACATACGAGCATGTACTAAAATTTTGTAAATGGGTGTATAATTGTTCTGTAAATATGTGTGTAGTAAAAAACGTATCTTTATAGAAAAACATTTTCTTTTCAATTACATAGAAGTGATAGCGAAGGCACCGGCGCGTGGCCGGCGGCCTACTGCCCTGGCCTACATTGGTGATGATTGTATGTAGATTTTGAGAGCCATAAGTCATCGAGGCTTGAGAGCTCGATGACAGCATCCGTCGTTTTCTCCGGCATTGTGCGTGTTGTCTCCGCGCGAGTCGCTTGCGCAGCGCCGCGCCCTCGCGCTCGCCACGCACTTCAGAGAAATTGAGGCGATATCACTTATAATACAACCGCATGGCTGGTACTCGCTGCCCCACTGACCAATAAAGATGCCACCTATGATCCAGTTTCGCCACCTATGATCCAGTTTCCACATTGAGCACTATTAACTATCTAGATATAAGAGAAACTGTTTAAATGAACAGAAATGTTTGCAGATTTTCACGGCTGTCTTAGACGCGGCGATCGCTTCGAATTCATGCATCTGAGTTTGTGTTATTAATATCTTAAAAAGCATCCAAGGGCCGGCCGCTCCTCGGGTTGAAACTTTCGAAACCAGGCCAGGTTTCTAAATGGCGTTTCTAGCCTATTTTCATATGGCACTGGTGCTTTTACGGTTACAATTAAATGAATGCGATTCATATCTTAAGTGGAGGCGAAAGCGTGGAGAGAATGACACGGTCGTCTACTCGAACATCTGTGGGACATTTGGCCATAAAGGAATAAGAGGTCCTTTCTCCGGCCCGCTCGCCCACCGCCAGCGGCTGCGCCCGCCACGCGGCAGCGCGCGCGCCGCCCGCGCCGCCGCGCCGGCTGCCGACAGATTTCTCTTGCGTGCCCGTATTGGGATTCAGGTCATGCTCACCTCACCCAAACCTACTCTAGTTTGCATTGCTCTCTTATATTACTTTTAATTCATAGGAAAATTGTTTTTTATTACCTATTAATATAGAATTTTTTTAAAAGATAATGCTTAATTTATATGATAATTTATTATAAATATCTGAATAGTTTGAGTGTCAGAGATTGAGATTAGTGAAGTAGAGAAAGTAAAATGAAGAAGAAAGGAAGAACTAATAAAACCATCTGTAGAATAGTCATCATATTCGTTCGATGAAAATTATGGTTTCATGTTTAAAATATGCGTTCTTTTCTATTTCGGGTACAAACAATATCAGAAAGCTAGTATATAGGTACAAGGAACTTCGAATAATTAGGTACATAGGAAGCCGTGGTGGTGTAGTGGTAATGACACCTGCCTTACAATTGTGAGGTCGTGGGTTCAAATCCCGGTCCCGTACCAATGAATGGAATTTATGTATACGGAATTTCACACCACTCGCTTTTTGGTGAAGGAAAACATCATGAGGCAACCTGCATACGTCCGTAGAAGGGATTTGATGGTGCACTGGGCCAGCGTGGTGGATATGGCCCAATCACCCTTCGTGAGTAGGCCTACGTCCTGCAGTGGACTATTAAAAAAGCTGGTACAGTACAGTACATAATTATTTTTCGCAAAAAATCGCAACCCCGACTTCCACCGTGTACAGAATTCGAATAATTTGCACGAATCGAAATGACATCCATCTACATAGGTATATGTTGATTTATTTAAAACAGCTCAGCCGATTTCGATGAAATTTAAATGGGACCACCTCGGAAGTAGGTATACCTACTCTTTAGACCGTAATGGCGTAAATATCGATGAACATTCACAAACAAAATACATACAGACGAACATAGTACCTCCTCCTTTTTGGAAGTCGGTAAAAATCGGAGCAGTAGCACACAATTGGCACAGCACATTCATTCACGTACTCTATATCGGCCATGGGATACGAACTAAATGCTTATCGATACGTCGTAAATATTTTATAGTTTTTGTTTTATGGTACCTTAACTAACCTTTCCTTTGTTGCTGATTGAAAAATCTATCAAATCAGACCTTCAACACTTTGCATATTTTACGACTGAACAAGTAATTTCACTTTTGTAATATTCAGTAGGTATTAAATAAAGGTGATTTTAATATTACAAACATACCTATAAATTATGTTTTACATGTACAATTGTACATATCTTTGCTAAAGTAAATAAATAAATTAGGTTCGCTGTTTCACGGATGCCGCCAATTTAACGTTTAAAATGATGAGTATGGTGAATGCCCTACGCCACTCTTGGCAGTAGGTACTAAAAATAACCGCCACGTTATATACAGTATATAACGTATAATATTATAGATATCTGATTAAATATTGAGAAAAAAGGGTACATATAAAAGCGGCAATTTAATGTGTCACGCGCTGAGGTCACGCGTTACAATTAATACTTTTCTTTAAAAAAATATAATTGTGATTGTATGCAGATCTACTAGTTTCACTAAACTAGGAAAATGTTGTTACCTTATAAACCAGTAGGTATGTTTCTAGTAAAATAAAATGATCGTATGTATTTTTATGACAGTGTAATAGAGCTACTCGGATTATTGATTTAAAGTTAGGAATTGGCCGCCCCTATAAGTTCAAAATATTTTTAACAAATGCTGTATACAAAAGGAACCGCTATCTTTACAATCTAAACATGTATTTCTATTACAATCTAAAATGTAGCGACCTCGAGCGGCGAGCACTGGTTAATGTTAACCGGCGCTTCCTGGTTAGCAGCTCAAAGATCGGGAAATCGTTTAGAATGTCAAGTTGATATTTTTGCACGACCGTGAACACACAAGGTCGCCACATACTCGTACCTACCTATATATTTTGCGGACGGCGGCGATAACCGCGTGGAAAGTGATTTCGATCGACCGCTGAAGCTATCATTGGCCGGATTCCAACCGCTCAAATGGAATTCATCTTGTTGCCCTGATCTCACACAGTTACATTATACATTATCACTTTTTATAGTCCACTTTTTTGCTATTGTGAAAACCGTGTCACGTAAACATGGATCTTCTTCACGGTTGACTAGTATGCACGGTGCTTGGCTATTTTTTAATCAGACAATACTTTAAAAACTCTCTTGAAGGTGGATGGAAACATAGATCTACATCTACATTTTATAACAAAAAAAAAACATTTTTATTCCATTGTAAATAATGGCTAGAGACAGCTACTTTATGCGTACAACCATATTCTCATTTTTTATATATCTAGTATTAGAGTGTTTAATGTTTATATTATGGAGTATCTACATGAGTGCCCGTGAGTCAATGAAAAAGCATCTAATACATTTTAAAACAGAAAAGTAAACACTAAAGGCGAGGTATACTAGAGTACTTAAAATGTGTAAATACCTATTTACTAATTAGATAAAATATTGGATAAGTTGTAAGCAAACACCTACTCACGAATTTAAAAAAACAATCCACGATTTTCAGTATTTTCAATATCAAACCAATGTCATTGAGATAAACTGTATGACTGTATTTGCGCGTGTTTGTACGGGTTATTATTCATTTATTGACGTTAGTATTAATTTTAGACTTATTTTTGTTCATGTCCAAACAAAATAATAATGTGAATAATATTATTACAGCTGAAAAACATTTAATTTAATTTAGCTCCGAACAAATCACTCCTTCATATTACATAGTAGGTACCTATGTAAGTTTGAATGGGCCGATCGGGCTAGTCCTAGCAAGTATATTAGGCTGTGTGTTGATCTCCTGACATGACACAGGTTAATAAGGTAACTTGCTCAAGTCAAAGGGTTTACCTACGTTTATTTTAGCTACGGCGTAGCATGTATTTGCGGAAGCGCAGCGTGCGAGCGGCGAGCGGCGGCGCGGGCGCAGGCGGGGCGCGCTGCTATCGGTCGGCATCGGCATCTAGCGCGTCGTTATCTCGCGGGCACCTCGGTGGAGGTCACGCGCTGACGTCACGCTGATAACGATTTGCGCGGTGACCTTGTCTCGCGCGCCGCCTGCCGAAATCCAAGGTCGTATTCGTATTTGTACAGATAGAGCGCCGCCCGCGCCGCGCACTCCGCGCCCGGACATCTGCGTCACCCGGACTTGCCACTTTATTGACTATTATTTGCGGATTGCGGAGGCCACCCGGTTTATTCCTCGGTATTTAACTACATTTGCTTCTTTGACATTTTCAACGTCTCAGTAAAATATCAGTACCTACATAATGAACAATGTGCTCAATTGTGAGTACCTACCCTTTATAGATTTTTCTTATGAATTTTTATCTAGGGTAATTTATTGTATTTTATGTCACCAGTATCATCAGAAAATGGTTACTAAAATTGACATGAAATATAGGGTTTCAAAGATCGACAAGCCGTAGTGTCATTGGTGTGACGTCGTGAACTGATACCTATGCTCGTACGTGCCTGTTGCTCGATTGCTGTGAATCGCGGAAACAGTCGACGAGGTCTCTTTCGAGGCGGTCGCGGCCCTCGATACGACATTACAATACGAAGACGCAGTCACTGCTGGCTAATCTGCGTCGAGGGAAGGCAGCCGACCTCGCGACAACCGCGGAAGCGACGACGCCTTGCAAATTAGTATTAAATCCAAGGACAAAACGGACACTCCACATACAATTAAAACTCGACATAAATACTCGAATAACAAGGTATATTTCTGCACTATTCTGCAGTGTTTGTAAATGCAACATTATCAAGTGCTAATAATGAAAATGACGCCACAATAGGAATGCGCATAACTTTTGCGTTGGAGAACGTTGAATGACGTTTTTTGTGGTTTTCATTGCAGATAACCACAACGCACAAAAAATGACTTCGTCCTTTACTAATTTAGCTTATGTATGTAAAGGTTCAGTAACATCTACTACAGTCGTATTTGACAAATAATGTCGTTATATTTCGTGTCGCCTGTACTATTCGCTAAAAATGAGCATCAGATGAAAAAAGATCAAAGGATAAAAAGTAAGAGGAAATATCACGGCGTCCTCATCATGGTACATTGGCTCTCGCTCCCAGCCCGCCAATACGGCCAATGTCAATGTCATTGTCGAATCGTCCGCGTGAGTTCGCCACCACTTTGTCAATCCGACAAACAACTATACACGTGTAGATGATTACACTCCTATCACAAAACTTCGCGACCTTGCTTTGGTTGATGTTTTCCTATGTATTAGCAATAAGCTGAATTATATGCTTAATTTGGTACTCTTATCGTGTCATGTATAAATAAGCGTCATAATTAGGTACTTACAAAAGTTATATATCATATTAGTCGATAATCCATAAACCTCGTCATTCACGTAAAATTTAAAGCCGCGACAGATACACTAAATGAAGGAATTCAAATTTTGATAGAAAGTATACATTTTTAAATTGTTTAGTCCTAATAATCAAACTCTATATGTATAGATAAATGCTTTATTGCACACCAATAAATAACAAAAAACTAAGCTACAGACAGTGTAGCAAAGAAACTCTAGTGGAGTACGTTGTGTTAGAACTTTTTGATGAATTTTCTGATTGGAATTTACAGACAAATCTGAGTATGGCTAATTTTAGATTGTTCTGCCACAAATCTACGAGTATCTTCAAATGACAATATAGGCAATTGAACATAGTTTGAAGCCTGTGCCAATTGTACTACTCAGGGTACTTGTGGTTCAAAACCTACTTCAGGATTAAGGAGGAGTTCCCGGAGCTTTATTGATATATTGATTTTTGTGCTACCCCACGAGAACCTTTTATTTTTCTGAGGTAAAAAGTCAGCCAATGTCATTCTCCATCCATGACAAAATCCAGTCTATCCGTTGCTCTGTTGCTGCGTGAAGGAGTAACCAATCAACAAACACACTTCCGGATGAATATTAATAAGGATTTAATGTGGTAGTCGTAACAAATAAAAAGAAATGTTGCTTTCTCGAAGATTTCGCTCTCTAGATAAATCTGAAAATCCTGTAGAGCGCTGTGACAAAATTAAGAACTACGTAGCGTGGCGATGTGTATCTGTACGTTTTCGCTGTTATTTTGTTAGGTACAATTTGTTTTGTGCCAACTTGACAACAACCGGCTAATTTTTTTGTACTGCGACCTTGATACTATAACGAGCTATTGCATAACTCAGTTTAATCTAGTTGAGATAATGTAAATTCGTATGGTTGTGACGGAGATGTGAGCTCGTGAATATACGGGCGCGAGTGTGTGCGAATATCGCCACAGATGTGCCAGGAGTTAGTATGCCCGTACAGTGTCGTGGGTTACGCAACTCGTGCGCCGCCGCGTGAAGTGTGAAGTTCAATGTCACACACACTCACACAACCGTTTTCGCCGTGTACGTACACGAGCTAACTAGATAGCGGCATATGTGTGCGGCCCGTAATATCACAATAATAGCAGCTAACCCGTTATTCGCCTCTGTCGACACTTCCTGGAATAATTCGCGAAAAATAAGACTCTTGTTGCAACATTGATTCTGCAGATGTTTTGAGAAAGGTCATGGTAAAGTCAACTCACTATTTTCAGTGACGTTATTTATTAGTTCGTGTTTTATTTTGAGACAATCGAAAATCGCGAATACAATTTATGTTTTGGCACCGAAATTCACGAGACAATTTACAAATGCAGCGCTTAATTAAAACTAAAGACTTACATTTTCCCGAAGCATTTTCGCAAGAAAAAATATGCTACCAAACTAGCTTATATTTTTTATTCCTCTGATTCTGTAATAGATCATAGAGTATACCTGCTGATTTCCTTGTATATGTTTTTGTGGGTTTGTTAATATACGTCAGAGGAAAACCGGCTTTTCTTTGAAACACTTGAAGTACCTATATCTACACTAGTATGAATATTTTATTGGCAAAAACATACAAAAAATCTAATGCCCTTGTCTGTCTAGTTGGCGGGTAGCGGGCGTCGTGAAGGGCACGTCGTCCCTAGGTCAAGGGCGAGTTACGCTGACCTACATCTAGCTTGTATGCCCTTACAAGGTCATTTCGTCGGCCTATATGCTTAGTCTACTGGTTTCTAATTGGTTACCTCTTTTGATCTAGAGCGACTATACCTCTAGGGACCTATACATATAGGGATCGTTATACTTTGGAATATTAAAGCTCAACCTACACAAGTTCAATATCATTGTGTGTACATATTGTTTTGCAAAATTAAAAGTAGCCACTACCTGACCTCATGTTGCTTTGACTCAACCCATCATTATTTATTATTTACATATAAAGCATTTGTCGCGATAATCAACAAAACAACATGGTAGGTTTGTAGTTAGTATGTCTGTTCGTGATTCCGTTGTTACTCAGATGTTGTAAAAATACAGCCCTTACATCGCTATAATTTTTAATTGAATAGACAGCAAGTCTTTTACTTCGCCGAAGCCTTCTTATAAAACACAATAAGTTTCGTTTACGTCACAATAAGTCACGTTTTTATTATGTATTTTTTTTAGTTATTAAATAGGTACACTACGCCGGGAACCTGGCATTTTTTCTTTTTTAGGGTTCCGGACCTCAAACGGAAAAAAACGGAACCCTTATACGATCACTTTGTTGTCCGTCTGTCCGTCTGTGTGTATGTCAAGACTCTTTATTTCGAGAACTCGTAAAGATCGAATTGAAATTTAAACTGTATTCGTATATCTACGGTCTCTTGCAGTTGTGTAAAAGAAAAACTTCTAAGTTGTCGTTTAAAAAGTTAGAGCCGTTTCACAAAATATAGGTTAAAAATGTAAAGTGAGTAAATCGTATCATGTAAGGTATCATATAAAAGAACTTCATTAACACATGCTAAAACAAGTTTTTAATTATTTTAATTTTCGAAGTATGACGAGAAAAGGGGAAAATTAAAAAAAAAAATTGTCGATGGTTATATATATACCTATAGTATAGAGAATTTAACAACTTATTTTTTGTGAAAATGTGTACGGAACCATCGGTGTGCGAGCCTGACTCGTACTTGTCCGTTTTTTTCCATATTGATGCCGGGAACGTACAAGCTTAAATGTCGAACGTCATGATTATAACATTTTATAAATTTGAAAATCAACGATTTTTTTTTCTAAAACGCGAAGTGACACTGTGTGCATCAACTAGTCTGGATACGCCTTTTTTTACCAGGGGAAATCTTTTAAAGATATCACCACACCAGCGCAGGCTGGTGGTTATGTGGGAATCCCCGCCCATTGCTGGACGGTATACCCACCAAAACCCCTGGGTGTTCCGCCACTGCGCTTGGTGTCGGGGCTACGGGCACGCTTTCGCACTCTTCCGCGGCACCCGACAGCGCTGGCACAAACCGGGCCCCACCTCGGAGCTTGCGCTCCCTCCAGAATGACGTTGTGCCGAACACCAGGCACATCGTCATCCCCCACCTGGGACCAACCAGCACTACGACATAGGACAACAGCCCCACCGCCTCCGCCAACACGTTGGCGGCACCCGTTAGGGCCGCTGCCACGATGGATTGGCAACGGCACACTCGCCGCCCGTCCATCCCGTCGCCGCCCCCGCCTCATTGGGCTCGGCCGCGGCATCGCGATGAACGAGACACCGCAGTCCACCTCAGTCGGCGAACCGACCTACTGGTAGCTACTGGCCAGCCTCCGCACGGGCTTGTCGAGGCCCAAGACCCGGAGAGGCGGCCCCACCACGGGTTCCTCTTAGCTTCGAGCCGGGCCTGGCTAATTGCTCGTTAGAGTCCTCGTCGAGTAAGAAAAAGTAAGTTTGTATAGGCCACATGACTAGCCCTAGTGTCAGAGTTTTTGTACCGTCTAAAAGCCTCTGAAATTACTATAAATAAAAAAAAATACGGTTAAAACAACTGGGACCTACTATTTAATGTGTCATCCGACCCTGGTAGCTCTCAGTTGTAAATGCTACCTGCGAACACCCATCCGAATACTGACCGTGCCGAACTTTGCTTGACTTCGGTGATCACTGACAAACACCTAGGTAGTCAAACTACGTTTTGAGTGAGATTTAAAAATAAATGAAATATCACCAAAAAAGTTTTTGTTCTAACTCTGTCGGGTCGTTCTATAAATATTTCCAATATCATAATGATAACCTGTTTGACATTTAATTACTCTTTATTTTATATCCTTTAAAATCTACTGTGCGAAAAAGCTGCTCTTGTACTTAGTATAAATATTATTTATCCACGGGATACACAGGAACTATTTATTTTTCTATTTGTACACAACTTATTTTGTATGAAATTAGAAACTAGACAAGCTACATTAAGTAAAGATATTCAAAAAGAATAAAAAAATAAAAATAATAACCCTTAACCACCTGACGTCGGTCTCAGAAACTCCAGCGGTTTTCTTTTTCAAATTATTACGTTACTATGCATGTGACGCAATTGAGATTCTGAAAACTGAAAATTCTGAAAACCTATAGAAAGTGCCAGAACTCCCAAATTAAGATTGCAATGACTTTAAATATATTTCAGTGGATCACGCCATTGAAGGCGTGTGTAAGTAAGAATTAGAAGATAATGTAACGATTCTGATTTTCAAAATTCTGAAAATAAAGTATATTTTGAACATGGATTGAAAATTTCTGACGATGATGTTCCACTTGTGCATGTGCAAAAACTACTTTAGCGCTCTTGAATGCTGCCAAAAGTAGACTTTGGTTACCGCCATAACTTATGAAAGTTTGTGGGTGGTAATTTTCTTATAATTATGTCTTAATCGAGCCAAAAATTGTAATATATCAAAGATCGTTTATTTAACTTATCGTAAATAAGTTAAAAATATATTACAGTAAAACTTTTAACTCAGATCTCAGATTATTGACCTTCCTCGATTTTTTCAAATAATTCGCATGTTCGATGTTAAGTGGTAATTTTCTAGATATTGTTATAATTATGCATACTTTTGTATGGTGTGAAAACTTACAATGAATACAGATAATTATAGAAAAGAGATGTGTCATATAATTTATTGAAATATTTAAAGTATTGGTACCTACTTAAATTTGAAAATACGCAAGCGGTCTTCAGGACCGTCGTCAGGTGGTAGTGTAACTGTAAAACACGTCAGGTGGCTAAGGGTTAATAAACAATATTAAATGATAGTAAGTGTGTATAGTATAGTATAGTATATAGTAATATTGTTGAAGTAGATACTATAGGTATATAAGTTTGTATAGGCCATGTGGTAATTTATAATGTAGGTACTACGTGCCATTTTTTGAACCCGAAGATCAGTGAGCACAAAAATCAATACCACTAATAGTATTAGTTTAGTGTTGCGCAACGTCTAACATTTGGGTCGCGTAGGCAGTTTTTATTCCCAAATTATGTTTGCAGACAATGCCGGTCGGAGGCGCGACCCCGGTGACCTTGGCGCGACCTCCGCGCCTCCCCGGGGCACCCTTCAACCCTCCCAGGACTCAGCGTTAGCTCCAACCTTGGAACAGGGAAGCTACTTCTGTATGCCTAATTTGAATGTTCAATGTCACCCGTTAGTGTGATGCTAATGAAAAATATATTGCTTGAGCAGATCTTTGACTTAGATTTGATGAATAGGCGGACCTATATTTTTGTAATGTAGACTAGTGACATGACGTATAACTTCCTTACGAACATGTTATGCTACTTGACATAATCCGTAGGGGATTCACGCAACATTTCATGAAGTTAGAGTGAGACACTAGAATTACCACATAGTAACGCTGTCAAAAGTATTTTTTATGTTGTTATTTTTCCAAAAACTGAGGGAGGAAACAATTCCGTCTTTTAGGTTTAGTACCTGCATTGTAATAGGAATGTAAAACTCTACTTTTCTTAAGGCTATACTGATCCGCCACTTACTTGTTAGTCAAGCCGGACGACTGAGTGTTAGAGTAACCACAGAATTAAATATTCACATGTTATTTGCAATAATGTAAGGTACCTAAGTACATGGTACTGGTCTTAAATTACTATTTAAATGGTAATCTAAATATATGGTTCATTTTATAAAAATACTATCTCATAAATAGTTATTGGTAAAAAAGACTATGGGTAAAGTTATTAGTAAAAACACTATATTATATGCGATATATGCATATAATGTACCCATAGTTTTTGTTTCTCTTAAGACAGCTATAATTATGAATTATAGATTTAAACTTTTGGGTGTTGATAGCATTATTATCTTAATTCACAGATATCTATAAATAACAGATTGATAATGCTGCTCATATGAGGCAATTCTCTACAAAACGCATGGAAAATCTTTCCAAGCTCCTGTCAAATCCGTCTAATATGTATTGGAATTTGACGTCATCTATCCAAAAAACCTGGAATAATCCACTGAATCGAGATATTTTTCATGTCTCTTTCTCACTCGTGCTATAATTATTAAACCGATGCATCTCTTTCAGATTTTTTCGATCGAATGTTATTCGATTTTCTGACAGTAGTACCATTGATTAGTTCCATTGATGGCACAATAGTTACGTAAGTATAATTCGCTAGTACCATTAAGGAACTAGCGACGTAGAATTATATTTGTTACTTCTGTAAAATATTTATTTTTTTATTTAAATTTTAAAATAAGCTTTCTTTTCTGGATTTTAAATAGGATTTTTTAAATTTCTAGAACAAATATTTAAAGAAAAAGTACAGTAGCTGTTTACGTGAGAGAACTTTATCGCAAGATATCACGTTTAACGCTCATGAATATCGCATAAAATAATATGTAATAATATACATTATATGTACACTTATTCTCTTATTACTTATTGCCTTCGTATTTAGGCCAAAATGTACTCGTACTTTCTAACCTTGCGTACTTACTTGTCTAAGCGTAATAAATATCTGAGATCTGGGTCGCTCCATTCTCCTTGTCTTGGTGTTCTTAGTGTTTGTAGTAACTACTTGGCATACTGTGTCGAAGCCCATAGTTACTATTGGTTATTCTAAGCCGATATTCGTAGTAACTCTCAGTAATTCTGTGTAAGTGCCCATAGTAACTGTTATAGAAGCTAGGGCTCGTCGTTTCGACGTCCCTTCCCTCGGCCTAGATTCCTGCCCGAAATGCCTATTTATCAAGGACAACTGGGACGTATAAACGTACTAGGTATTCGTGGGAGACTTGATATAGGATTTTATTAACTTTTCGAGGTCGAAGCTAAGACATAAGCTCCGAAATTAAGGGCATACGAAAAAACGAAATGGTGTTTACCCTAACTTTTAGGGTTGCCAGATTAATAACTGAAGTGTGATTCCGAGCACATCATCAGGACATGGTTATTTCATAAACAATCAGCTAGTTCTTATGGCTTCATAAGTGTTAGCTAGCATAGTCGATTATTTGCGATCAGTTGTTTTTACTGCTTTCAACTTACAAAAATACGCGAGCGAGACGAGCATGAATGAATTTGAGCACATATCTATTTCTTACAACAGATATGCGGCTTACAATTTGTCGCGTAATGATATATTTTTTTTTTTTTGTAAAAAAAATATCAATCTGCAAATATATTTCTATGTGCTGTAGTACTATACTATATGGGTTTTGGTTAAATTGCGCTCAAGCATTTAAGCTAAAGATACAAAATAATCGGCCAAGTGCGAGTTGGACTCGCGCACGAAGAGTTCCGTACCGTGTGGAAGCCCCCTCAATATATTTTATTTTAAATTAATTATTAATTTTTAAAGTGAATACCTACATATACAACTAAATATTCTGTGAATATTTCAAGCACCTATCGGTTGTCGTAGTTAATATCGAGCAAAAAATTATGTTTTTTGTATGGGAGTCCCCCTTAAATATTTACCGTTATTAGTATTGAGCGAAAAACGGCTAAAAATTCAGGTGTTTTATGGATATTGTATAAATTAAATAAATATTACAGGGGGAGCTCAACCTTTTATTTTGTTTTTATTATTTGTTGTTATAGCGGCAACAAAAATACATGTGTACATAAATATGTGAAAATTTCCACTTTCTAGCCATCACGGTTCATAAGATTCTGACTGGTGACAGGCAGATAGAGGGACCGAGAGCGGAGTCTTGGTAATTAGGCCCCGTTTTTACCCTTTGGGTACGGAACCCTAAAAATCTGGAATATTTCTGTACCCACGGCTGTCTGGCTGTGCAAAACCGTAGTAGGTATAAGAACTAATAATTTTAAAGTCGAAGTGGTCTTTGAATTCCAAAATAATAAGAGTCTCGTAATAATGAAGGGCTCTATTATCTTTAAAATTAATCTAAATAAGACTGAATACTAACTAAAGTTTTCTGAAATAATGAATATAACTATTTTATTACCATACCTACTTACTGAGCTGTTTTTAGTTAACCTTACCCCTACATGACATATTGTTTATAAAATATGAGTAGATAATAAATGAGTTTTACTTCGTAGACAAGGTTATGTTAGTTTAGCCGATGAGCAATAAAGCCCGAACACTTTACTGCCGATATCGTCGGCCCACGCACAAGCTAAACAGGGGGTGGTATTCTTCCAACTCAGGCCTATGAAATGGTGTCTTCGCTACAACTAGGGTGTTTCTTTTATGTATGAAAACAGTCGAAATCAAAATTTTCAGCATTACATTTTCTTGGCGATTATTTTGAATGTTATAAAAATAAAGGAACATACATTATATTACGCATTATATTGGTTTGAAAAAATTGAATTATAATAAAATGACAGAAGTAGAATTATGCTAATACAATCCTAATCTCATCAATTTCGAGACTGTAAATTAGTTCCTTATTTAGTTTGTTTTATTTGGACAAATAATAAACGCAAATACAGGGTGTCCGGTGGCAGATTTAGGAATCGAAAATAGAACAACAAAAAAGGACTCATGATACAAGTTTATCTAAACAAGTATTATAAAAAAGAGAAGTGCGGATTTATTTTTTCAAAATGATTTTATCTAAATGTTGAACGTCACGTCGTTACACTCCTGAAATCTAGCCTCCGTATTGCGCGCCACTTGCTGAAGAAGCGATGTCGGGATGTCATTCGCTTACAGGGACTTATTATTGATGATTTAATGGGACTGTGAAGTGGTTGTTGATGTTTTAAACGTAGATTCTGTCCTTCAGTTGAGCAGTAACGACAATTTGGCTTGTTTACACTGCCATTTAAATGAAAATAGGCTTTATCGCTCCAAAAGACGGTATAATTTTTTTCGAAAATTGCTTCGCGGATTTTTGCGTAAATTATAATCGTTAAGGTTATATGCTTGTACTGTTTGAATTTTGAAGGAACGAAATCTGATATCCTTCTTCAATATTTCGTGTATAATAGTTTATAAAAGCCCTGGGGCAGACTCTCTTTTGCGCACGGACTGGCGTGGATTATCTTGCAGACTGGTTCAATGTTTTTATTTGTTCTGGATGTGCGGCTGGGCTCCGGGCCCCCGAACGTGGATTATTTGCTGCCGAACTTGTGGCCTGAAACCTTCGCACCCATGATTCAATCAAATATTTTCTTGCTACATCACAAAAACGTCTAATTTTTAATGAGAACAAAATCTAAGATGCACAAATCATTGGCCTTGAAACATTTTTCTATTGCGAATGCACATTGTTCCCCCGTGCACTGCAACATCGTGTATAAATAACCCGCACACTTTTATTACGAAGCTACTTGGGCCCCCATCTCACTTCTACGCGCTGCGTTTATGTAGAAACCTTAAATTCAAATATAAAATCTTGTACCGGACACCCTGTATCTGTATAATTAACAAATAAATGATGAATTAAATGTTTCATTTTATTGTGCAATCTCTACTCCTGTAGAATAATTCTGCAACATATATACTGACCATTGGTAGGTACTTGGTCGTAATTTGACTATTTTAACCATATATGTTTGATTTCATTGTCAATTGATGGTCTATTTACGCACTTCAATGTCAAATGGATTAGAACACAATATCGGAATGTGTGGAAAATTTGAAAGTGTTAGGACAAGTCGAGGTGAACTAAGATCACGCTAAAGTCACTTTGAGATGTGACCGTAAAATCTCGCGAACAAACATTTAACATTATAATAAAGAATAAAGGAATTTGTTAAATAAATAAATCCCTACATTTGTACAAATAGATTTGGAATACTGTTTGTTTAAGAGTAGTAAAACTAAGCTATTTTCCAAGTGGCGCCGTATATTTTTACAAGGGCAGGGTATACAGTTATTAGATACATATATTATTCAGAAAACTATAAAAGTTTAAAATAAACTCATTCTGGTAAAAACTGAGACAGACAAAACCGCGTGTGAATTATTTATTAATATATCATAAACCACTCTCAGTAACAGTATTTTTGTATAAAAACTTATCTTTGACATTCAACACGAATTCGTCCGATAAATAAAATTATTTCAAGGTCAAGTGAATGAATTTTAATTGTCAATTATTCTATATTTATTATACTCGTACATGTTTGTTTATTTGTAGTAATTGCTATTTTCATTGTTATTGCCTACCATGCTACAATTGCGTTTGTGCCTACAATGAGTCGAAGACCTAGTTTTAGCGAATAAACTATAAATCTATCTAAATACTCAGAGGTGATAGTGTCTCCTTGAAGCGTAGCCTTCGTAAAGAATGTGGGACACATTTCGTAGAAAAATACCTATGTCGATGCTACGTGTCTACACGTCTACGCAACTGCTACGAACTACGCATAGTCAAAATGGAAAGTTTACATCTATGTATCTCTGTGTAAATTATAATATATTTAGGTATAGAATTGGAAAATATTTATTGGGTTAGTAAAGATTTTATTGTGTACATACCTAATAAAAAAATATATATTCTGATTTCTGGATATGATTTGATTACTACTTCGACGTTCGGTTAAATATGGATGTCGTAGCCATGACTGCCTAAAATGCGCCTAAACAATTAGTATTGATTTCACGTACACCTCCTAATTAATTGACAGTAAAATACTTGTTCAATTAATAAAAATATATATTGAGCGTAGGTATGTATGCTGAACATTAGAATACAATGACATTAGGTACGCATTAGCGGAAAGCCTTGGTAATAATAATTGAAGAAGTAAATTATGTATTTACGTTTGTAAAACAAACTCAGTGGCAAGGTCGAGGCCTGAAAGAGTCGTATGTTGAGTAATGTTTCGATTGGATTTTGCTCGTTGTGAAATAATGTTTCAGGGATTTCCAGATGGAGAAATAATTATGCTCAATATTTGAAATTAAGGGTTTGTACAGTTTTTTACTGGACTGAGGGAATACCTAGCATGAGTTTATGCGTAAATTAGATTTTTATCATTTTAGCTTTTTTACTACTAAACATAGGCCTTCCCACGAAGAACGATATATATATTGGACCCAGGGCCGGATCTACTAAATAACATTTTGGGCTTCAGCCCAGGGCCCTGGATTCCAGGGGCCCCCAATTTTACTAAATTAAACAGATCGTAAATGACTACCCCTTTTTTTTGTCCTGGGGAAATCTTTTATAGATACCACCGCACTTCGGGACAGGCGGGTGGCTATGTGGGAGTCTCCGCCCATTGCTGGACGGCATACCCACCAAAACCCCTGGGTGTTCCGCCACTGCGCTTGGTGTCGGGGCTACGGGCACGCTTTTGCACTCCTCCGCGGCACCCGACAGCGCTGGCCCAAACCGGGCCCCACCTCGGAGCGTAGGCTCCCTCCAGAATGACGATGTGCCGAACACCAGACACATCGTCATCCCCCACCTGGGATCAACCAGCACTGGGCGTCAGACAGTACCCGTGTCCGACAGCCCTGGTCCCGATGCAACGGGTCAATTAAAGTGGCCCCGCGCCTGCCACTACGGCTGCAGAGGATAAGGAGAGCGGCCATCGCGATACCGACACGCTTCTTCCCCTGCAGCCCCACCGCCTCCGCCAACACGTTGACGGCACCCGTTAGGGCCGCTGGAAGGATGGATAGGCAGCGGCACACACGCCGCCCGTCCATCCCGCTGCCGTCCCCGCCTCAATGGGCTCGGCCGCGGCATTGCGACGAGCGCGACACCGCAGTCCACCTCAGTCGGCGAACCAACCTACTGGCCAGCCTCTGCACGGGCTTGTCGAGGCCCAAGACCCGGAGAGGCGGCCCCACCACGGGTTCCTCTTAGCTTCACCAGGCTGGCGAGACCTGGCTACTAAGCCCCCCCGCCACGACAAAGCGAGAACCCACTCTGGGGGGGAAATGCCCCTGGGCCCATGTCGATCTTTTTGCCCACTTCTTTTTCTTCACTCTAAATTGGCTCTTTGTTGAAAAATACATCGAAAATATTCACTTTTTTGTTTTTATCTGATATTACTTTCAAATCTAATGTTCGCTAACATAACATCGAAATTTTTTTAGCTCACTGCTCTAGTGCTCAAAAGGCGCGGATACAACGGAAGGTCATGGCTCTTTTATCAGGCGATAATTTTTGCTTAGATCAACGTCATCATACATTAGAATTTTCGTGCTTGCTAAAATTAAAAATTTCTCGCGATTGCTGCGCTCGCGCATTACAGCAGTTTACGGCTCTCTTTTGGTGTTACTGAAAAAGCCGTAAAATTTTAGCACTCCCAGCGCTTGCGCGTAATAGTTGAGCACTGTTCTGTTTTATTCATGCCATTTGAAATTATTGTGAAAACTGACAAATTTCTGCGCTCGATACGTTCGCGAATAATAGTGGTGGAGCATTCTTCTATCATCCTCATTAAAAAAAAATTATAAATTTTGCGCTTCTCCGCTCGCGCTTTCTCGGTATTATTTTCTTTCTTTTTCTTTTTTATAATGTCGAATCACAGCGATTAATTGTAAAAACGTAAAAAATATCTAGAAATTTCCGCTAACGAATAACGAACGATACGGTACGATTTCGATCGTGCTCCGACTGATGTTTACCTCTCAAACTCTCTCATTTTTATCTTGCTATCCTATACTTTGAGTACCTAATTAGTTGGTGGGAGTAATCTTAGCCCAGGGCCCCCTAAATGCACGGTCCGGCCCTGATTGGCCTCATGTGTCACGTTTATACACGTAAGGCGAGTGAGACAACCACGTCTTCCTATTGTCATGTTTTTAATCAGTTAAATATTTTGGAAATTACATGTAAAATATTATTTTCCTTTTAAGAAAACTGTTCTAGTGGCTAGCCGTGAATGTTTCGTAAAAAATAAACCATTCAGTGTTTTCCAGAGTCAAAATCAGGTACAGTTAAGATAGATTGAAAGTAAGCCTGGACCTACGCGACTGCTTGTAAGTTGCACGGTTCCTCAATGGTTAATCTCGAAACAGTATTTTTTCTATATTATTAAAAAATGTATCTTCTTGAAGATATTTTTAAAATTTTCTTGTGAAATCAATAGTAGGAACATACATAAAAGTGTTTTACGGTTTCTGGCACAAGTCTAAAGCGTAGGTGAAGCAACACTAGTACGATCGATAGTGATATCAGAGGTAGTACGAGATAAGCAGCTCTACGTGGTCCACCGGGTTTATGTGATATTAATTAACGAACGTGGATTGATTACAGATATCGAGTCCGTGCAATCTCCAAGGTCCTCGGATGTGATTCCATTGTTCTTATTGATAATGATTTCTGTATCCATGTTCGAGTTCATTGATAATAATACATGCGTGTTTGTGTGTGCGTATGTTATTGCATTGGATCCTTACCACTATTATAAATCTGAAAATGTGTCCGTTTTTTACTTTTTTCTCTTTCACGCAACAAGTGTACGGCGCGATAACTTGAATATTTATTTTAAAGGTTGGAAAGTATCAGAGGTTATTGTTATCCCAGAAAAGTTAAAGGATTTTGTAGGAAACTACTAACTACTAAAAAACTAGTATTAGAAACAATAAGTAGTAATTTATTTGTGCCACATTACGTCAATACTCTTAGCAATAAGATGGTCTAAATTACATCAGTAATTAGTGACAACGGAGCTGTAAGTCTGTAAATATAGTTTATCAATGCTGCATAATCTTTCGTAGTGATTGTATTATACCTAAAGCGAGTAAATTGAAAGCGGCGCGGCGGTGATAGGAAAGTGCTTGGAGCGCAACACGTGTACCCGTGAAGGTCGGGATGTGACGTAGGAGCCGGGTGGTTTAGGGTAGGCAGAGCTATAGTCGCCACTTCTATCTGCCATCCTTACTATGTAGTACATTGCACCTAAATAGGCAGGTATGTATTTAACGTTATGATGACGACTTACATTGGTGTTGTGGTCAGTGGTGTTTCATTGCAAGATGTGCAAGTGACGCATGTAAGAAAAACATTTTAGTGTCCATTTTAAATTTAAATTGTTCAGTTAGCAATCAAATGGCGTTTAAAACTACTTAATACTTCATATGTTAATGTGTAACTTACGCTAAGTGTGCGATTATGCGTTGCCATAGAATTAAATATGTAATGTATCACTAATAATGAAGTTAACTACTCGTATGTTGCTAACTATGGGAATACAAACTAATACCTACGTAATTTTCATCGCAATTCTAGAAATTGCCACTAGAGCTAGGTATTACGTACTTGCTCAAAAAAACCCATTATGTATTTATACAATTATTTCTCCGGAGCGTGGATAAGGTCACGTCCCACGCAAATCTAGGGTGTGATCGGGTGTGAAGGAGACGCGCGGGCGGTAGGACACGCGCGGGCACCGCGACCTTGCCCGGCTGTGACTCTGCGACCTTGGAGCCGCCCCCCCCGCCTGCCCCGCCCGACCCGGCCGCGGCCACCCTCCGCCCGCGGCCACCCCTCGCCCACGCCGGCCCGCGCCACCGCTTCCATCTCCCATCTCCCGCCTACGCCTACGCCTCGTGCAAAATTTAATATCTACCTGTTAATGTATACGGAACTGAGATATCGAAATGATGACCGAACTTTAATAGTTCTAATCGGGAAACTTCGAGTGCTTCCTAGGTAGAATCGGCCAGTCTTAAAGTTCATCGATATTACATTTAGATAATTAATTTTATTCTTCAATTAGGGAAGGCAATCTGAAAAATTTAATGCAGCTCGTAGTATGCGAGTAAGTATGGTTAGTATGGTTATATTACTAAAAGTATTAGGCTATGTAGGAGGCGATTAGGAGAGTATGGGGAGTCCCGTTTTACGAGTTTGGCTGAGGCCCACGGACGCGACCTTGTCTTCGCAAGGCCATGGGTATGGGCGGTCGGGAGTTTCCGTGTGCCGCCCGAAGGTCTCTGACATTGAACGTTCACTGAACAAAATTTACAGTATTTACACAACCGTGTAAACACAAGAACACTGTATGAACAACAACTGGAACGGGCTGTGTGAGTAACTAACCGTAAAACTATTTTTTTCTTTATGCTAACTACGCCACGTGTTTTTTCCCGTAAGTGTACACTGTACAGTTACCTAATTTATATTTATAAATAGATGTAATGTAATTTTGATGTATATTTTCAATTTGATATCCGTGTATTGGTATGTATCATAGATACAAAAATAACCCAGGCTTCCTGTTTATGTGTTTCACAGAATAATGTCCCGTTGGAAACACTAAGCTACTGTTGTATTATATAGACATTTATGTACATAACCTACAAAATTACACATAAACGGTATAGCGCTTCAGACTCAAATCCACTATTAGGATTCCCTGTGTCCGGGATGCCACGGAACACCAAACGCAAGGACAACAAACACATAGACAGACATATTAAATTTATCGTCAAATTATCTGTCCCGCTGAAAATTAAACCACCATTTTACTTGAATTTTTTTAATTGCATTGAAGGCAGCAATACAACCTAGTGCGCCACGAACATCGACATTAGTTTTTTTCCTGATTGATGGGCCAGGAGTCACTTCAAAAATTTAGATCGTTCTTTATAGCTCTCTCTAAATCTAACTAAGCCGTGGTGGCCAAGGGGTAGTAAGTAACGCTTAGCAATCCTTAATTTCAAATCCCGTACCAATGAGTTCTTTGCAACTTGATGCAACGGATTTTCACACCGCTGGCTTTTTAGTGAAGGGAAAAAATCGTCAGGCAACATGCATAATGAAATTCGATGGCGTATGTAAATCCATCAACTCGCATTGGGCCAACGTGGTGGATACGGCCCAATAGCCTTTCGTGGGTAGGCCAATATTTAGCAGTGGTCTATTAAAAAGCAAGTACAGTACAAGCTTAATAAGCAAACACATTATACCTAAATGTGGTTATGTTTACCTAAGCTCTTTGCGAAGAAAGAACATCGTGTTCAGAACTTGATGATTTCAGCTGCGGATGACTACTGCTTCTCCGAATTGTTTATTCGTATCTAGTGAGTCTTGATAATGAAACGGCTGCAATTATAATATTTTCAGTGTACTCTTGATGACTGTAGTATTAAAAAGTACGCTACAAATTGTGACATTGGGATACAACTAGACAGTGCACTATTTTTAAACTTTCGCGATTTGAACACATTATTGGATTGTGGATACTGAAAATATGAGATAAATTACGAATAAACGTGACCACGATCGTTGCAACTCGGTCGAAACGATATAAATGATGAGATAAATCCCGACGGATTATGCGGATCTGTCCCATAGTTGCATAGGCGCGATTAAATAAAAATAAATAAATAAATCATTTATTGACTATAAACTTTTTGACAATACTCTTGCTTAATTATTAAGCATGCAGAACTGGCTGGCGCCCATACTAGTAAATAAACTGTATTACAGGCGCCAGAGCCGTTCATTAGTATCGTAGTATTTAATCATTACAATAAAGAGATAAATTTATCAACAGTTTTCTAATTGATAAAAGTCTTCTTGCATATTCCAATTTGGTTTGAATTAACAGCCAAATCGCACCGTTTGTAACGTGGCTGGTCCAACTTTATTATTGTTTTCTTTATTAATTGTAGGTGGTCGGGTCCAACCACCCCAACCGTACATTGGCTAATTAGCAATGTAGCAATGTTGGATGTCGACCCAAATTTGGCTGGGTTCGACCAAATCGGATCGTGAATGAAAGCTTTAAAATATGAGTATAAACTTAGTTTCCTACTTCATTAGTGTGAACACGTTAAAATTATCAATATGATACAATTACATTAGTACATACTCATTTTGGGTATTTTCACCGAAACATACCTAACATTATGCTTGCAAAAAGCTGTAAAATGTTACGTGTGCGATTTAGTTCTTTCACACACCACACATCGCTTTAGTACAGCAATTAAAGTTACAGTGTCGACAATTTCTATGTCCTAATTCATCAATAAAAGGTCAAGTCGATGTTATTCATAGTCAGCGTAAAACCACAAGGTCGGTCTTGTACTCTGATTTCGCGATAGTTCATTTTTCTGAGCGTATTATATAGAGAGTAACTGTGAAAGGTCTTCTCCAAACCAAATTGTCAGCCAAACTTCTTTAATTCAAAAAGTAAGAATATGTGTGGATATTACTAGCAAATGTTAATAATACCTACTATATAAAAATGTAGATACTAAACATTTATGTGACCGGCGTTTATAAAGTTGGGTTAATATTTATTACTCGTTAGGTAACTTGGTAAAGCTACTTGCCTTGATAACAAAGTACATTAAAATACTAATTAATTATAATTTTAATAACCATTCCACTCGGTACAAAGGTTACGAAATTTTCACTTTATAAAATGAATAAAGTTGTAGGCTTTCACTAAAACTTCTCCTTTGTGGGTTGGTTAAACAAAATAAAATGAAGTAAAATATTAACCTTTTGTTCTGTTTTAGAAGAGTTTCGTGAAATTATGTTACTATACAGACTTCTCGATAGCTTAAATAACGAAAATATGGTTTGATGTTGTAAATGGCATGGTAAAGTAATTTTGTTGAAGAACACACAAAACAACTTATGTTATAAAGAAACTTATGTTTTGCGTTTTTGTCTTCTCATTGATTTTTCCAGCCTCACTAAAGTGAGGCTGGAAAAAATGAAAATGGAATGTAAAACTGATTGATAAATCAATCAGTTTTACATTCAGTATACTTCTTTCCATGTTGTTTTGGCACACTTGCAGTTTACTAGAATGATGTTTTGTCAGAGACCATGTGGGGCAGCCATACGAGAGAATTGGGAAGATGCAGCTGTTAAATACTTGTTTTGTTATGGAGAGGTATTGACTTATCTTTTAATATATCTTTAAGTGACCAAAATCTATTCCATGAGTTTCCGATTCTCTCTTCAATTTCCTTGTCCATCTGTTTCTCATTAGATATTATCTGAGCTAAATATTTATATTCTTCTACATAATCAATTTTGTGGTTATCGACCATAGCCTATAGTGAACTTTTAATAAATATTTCATACATTACTGACCTAAAAATATTTGGGGAACAATTTAATAAAATGGACCGAAGGCAAGATCTCGTTTCGGCAAATACCTACAGCACATGGAAACGAAGTCTAGACGACATGAGTTGGTACTAAATGAGATCACAGGCACTTATAGTGCTTCACGGAACGGCCGTGAAACTGAAACAGGAAATCTGAGAATTCTTAGCGTTACATGTTAAACTGATTATTAACAAATTGCTATGTTAAATTAGCAGCTATCTAGCTACTAGCTAAGCTATTTAATAGACTATTATATTATTTGAACAGATGTTACGCAAAAATGTATCCGAATGATGAACCGATGATAGGCTCATTAAAACGCAAATTGCGTTTTTTAAAACCTAGATTGTGTCGTGTTGATGTTACAAAAAAGCCTCAGCCTAAAAAAATTGTTTTGCAATTTTGTGTTTTATTGAATTGAGATAAAATTGAGTTCAAAATGTAAAAAAAAAATGTAGTCGCTTTCGTGAAATACAATGTGTTTGTCTACCGGTGTCGGAGCCTTAAGTGGTGACATACCTATATGGCAAATTTTGAATAACTTTTACTGTAGTTTTTTTTATGAATAACTTTTATTGTACGTTTCATTTTAAATATGAAAATGCAAAAAAAACAGCTTTTCCATACTTTTTGTCGAAAGTCTATGAAAATCGTATGGAACAACAGTTTTTTTTTACGTTTTCAGCGTCGGTCCCATAGTAAAAGACTTAAGGCTTACCGCCTAAGGCTCCGACACCGGTAGACAAACACATTGTATATTCAGCTTCAGAATTTTATTGCTTTATCCATATGGTATATTGTCAATTATAGTAAAGAAACAAATTAGTAATATTAAGTATCATTTTCAGCCCGATATGCAGTATATAATATAGCGCAGATGAGAGGAACCTTGTGTTTGACAGAAGGTAAATATGCGAGCCTGATACGCCTGATTAGCTAGATAAAATGTACACACCTAATAAAATGGCTTCTTTAGAAAAGTATTTTCTATTATACCGTATTCTATGTAGACAAATTAATATGTGATAAGATCTTCACGAAACAAAATGGCGGAAGAGAATTTATAGGTTTTAGTAGTTCGCAGCGAGGCTGCGATGGAGGCGATACGGCGGTAGTATGAGCCAGGAGGTCCCGGTGGGGGGTTGTTGCGCGTGTCGGTACTCGGTACCCCCCGGGGTTGCGAGGGCCGATGCACCGGGCGCGGAGTCAAGTGCACGGCCGGGCTTGCGCACTGCACCGGTCAATAGCACCGCCTCCTGAGTCCTGAACCTACCCATAAAAGGAAAGGGGAGCCGTATCGGGCTTATTGATTTTCCATTGCTGTATCATCCCATTGTTTCATTTTCCTGTTAATTCATTATACTGATGTAGATTTACATGTTTATTGTTTTATTGTTTTTGTAATGATATTTATATTATTCAAGGATTAGCAAGTTGACGTGACAATGAGCAGGCACACACAGGCTAAACTGATGGCTGAAAGGTCCAGATAACCCAGTTTGGTATGTTAGCATCTCCACTTTGGTGCAGACTACCTACTCGCTAAAATATGGTGGATGCATATTTGAACCTTCAAGCCGGCCTTAATGAAACCCTCTAGCAGAGGCATTTATTTTGCAGTGGACGACTAACAGCTGGGATGATGATAGTCATTGTAATTATTAATATAATAGGATTGTTGTGCAATTTCTTTGTAAAAAATGTGCCTAGATAAAATGTTCGCACATTTTAAATGTTTGAGGTATTAGAAACTAGGTACTGGTAGAAATTGTATTTACATAAACGCCAAAATTTATTAATATAGTCTTCTTAAGGCGAGTGTGAACCGAGAGCCTAGGCCATACAAAAACAATAAAAAAAGTCATGTAATCAGTACTTCCACAGCTAGAATTAAACGTCTTAGCTTTAACAGTTTTCAAAATAAATAATTTTCAAATTATTAGCATCCAAAGTAAAAAGAGTTTTCTCCCGGAACGTAAATTGTATTAAAAATGTATCGAAAATTCTCTCTAAGTTCTACAGAAAACGCGAAAACAGTGGTCGATTCAAAGTCCTCAGATACTCAGATTTTTATGAAATACGAAGAATTTAGATTTTACGAGATTATTTTTAAGATCGGAAAACTCGACGTTGACCCTTGCCATTTCTCCCGTTCGGGAAATTTTCTGACTCTCATATTCCCGTAGATGTGTAGGTGGCCAGAAGGTTACACTAAAGCTGTCGTTCTACAAGCATTCCATAGAATATACTAGAAAGGTACCTTTGACCTTTTCCCTGGAAGTATAAGGAAATAGGAATTAATTCTAATTGCAGTGTAGTTTTGTTCTCTAATAGATTTAAAAAATTAGTTTCAATATCAAGAGTAATTATAGTAAAACATTCTAGATACGATCACTCGATTAGAAATTGATTTTGATTTGATAAGCATTTACTAAAACATTTAACATATTAAACATATACGTTTTATTATAAATCTAGTGAGTTTAGATTGAAAACTTGCGATATTTTTACGCAATACCTACCTGCTTTCTACGCACCAGCAAAAGCATCGTCTTATGATATTTATGTAAGATCTGTCTTGATATGAAAAGTGATACAAAAATTGCTTTATAAATAGAAAATTCTGAAATCACGGCTCTTACTCTAGAGTCGTCTGGGAGAAGATATGAGCAGAGATTTACTGATGCATCAGAACTAATCAGAAGTTACTTTTAGCAGTGTATGAAATATTTTTGTGACCTGAGAAAAATACAATAAGTATAGAGAATAATCGAGACATTATGAAAATACTCGTATTTTTGTATCTAAGATGTCAGCCGGCTCTGTGTTCTCGTATTCCTTCCCTAAGTCCTTTTTTAAAATAGATTTGTTTAATTGAGGAAAACTGTAGGTTATCCACGGACCTTGAGCTCCACGTGGCGGAAGTGACAGACAAAGGTGGCTCGTGTGTTTAATGAAATCTATTATCAATTACATTGTAGCTTATTGTAACGCTATATCGTCCAACAAATCACCTTTTCAATGTAGTAATCGAGTGTCTTGGCGTCATAGATTGAATTTCAACTATTTGTTTATGATGAATTTTATTAATAACTTTCTTTTTTTTTTGGTACAGCGATAAGAAACTGTTTTTTGACTAAACTTAAATAACTATAGCGTTTCACCAGTTTACAAACTAAAACAAATAACTAAAAATGTTTGATAATTTTCTAAATCAAAGAATTATACTCGTTTAGTGTATTCTCATATGTGTCTAAAGTATTCCACAATTAAGTATGTTTTATAAAAAATAAATAATATTGTTTATTAAATAAACATACTTACGCTAAAACATTACATTTAAAAGATACGCTCAAGCATTTATAACATTGTAAATAAATAAGAATACGTTTTTTTATAAATTTTTCTAAGAATTGATTTATATTAAAAAAAACATCATAATCATAATCAATATATTCATAACAATAGTTACAGGTCAATACATACATTAAAAGAAATTCCAATTATTCACAAAAAAGGTACGGAATTGTACCTGTAAAAATTATATTATTATTCATCTAATTAGATGTGAGAAACAATAGCAAAAATATTTCTGAAAATTCATCAGTGAAACTGCGAATGTTATTATGTCGACACAGCGAAACTTAATAACAATAATTTTATCCAAAATTCAGAACCACGTACAGTCGTAACCAGGGCTTTGTTAAGAGGCTGCTTTCCATTTAGCCTGAACATCTGCTGTTTTTCGTTTTAACACTTACAAAAAGTAATTGAGAGTTTCTCGAAGAAAGTAGCGAACATTGTGGCATAAATAGCAAATTGTACTTGTGAACATGCGTGAAACACGAACCTTTACATAAGACGCAGCTCAATATTTATGGGTCTATTTCTAGAAGTAGACAATATAATCGTCTACGCTTTATTTACTTCCTAATGGAACATTTTAACCTACGTCATAACCGAAGTACTAACGTACCGACACATCTGTTTGTTTGTAGAACTCTACTTCCGCGGCTTCTATTTCCTACCTTTTTTGTAGATCGCGAAGATTTGGCGGACGTTTTCATTATTTATTTATACGATAATTTATTTTATTTCCTATAATATCGATTGATAATCAAAACTTTGTTATGATTCCGCAATATTAAATGACATATCGTTTATTTTTTGTAAAAGTTATCATGTTATTATCGCGATTATTTTTTTTCAAAATTAAAGTTTAGGTCACCCCTATATACCTACTTGCACCTACTTTCGAAAACAGTGCCTGCCTGTACTATTAGCTATATGATTTACGAGCATCGTGATCGACATTCTCGAATGGCGATAGACACGCTTTTTCACTTTCATCGTGCGAATGCGTTGCTTGTGTGGGAGTTAGTATTTACAATATTGGTACTCTTCACGTCACGTGAAACTTTTTTTCTAAACAAGAATGTAGTCTACAGTACCTATTTACGAATAATAAATATCTATAGAATGAAATTAAAGATGAAATTTATCCGTGTTAGCATTTACCTATTTGGACTTAAGTTTATATGTTTTGTTTAGGTGTGATCTACAAAGTCTTTATATATCTACACATATACCTATATTAGGCCTTTATTAACTCGTTTCCAAATAATAGATTGCCTTATTCATTTCAGATTAATTCTTAACGTGTAGATGGAGGTATGGATTATTAAATGATTTTAGACGGTGTAAGTGGCCTAATACAGGTAATTATATCTCTACAGCTGTATGGTTCTGAAGTTGGAACATTTCATATAATTCCTGTTTACCCGTGACTCCACCTATATTATTAGCATTTTGTCTTACTTAAGTCGCCAATCTGTCGGTGTATCAGTTTAATGAGCTCCGAGTTCCTGAATCAAGGGTCATCAGTCATTCATCAGCCGCCTGTAGCCTTTGCGGAGATCCTTGCCGCTCCGCTAGATTGTCGCGTTGTGACGCGAACGCGGAACAGCATTCGTAGGGTCAGCTGGAAGCGGTAGCGCGCCGGAAGTAAGCGGCGCGCCGCGCTGGGTCGACGACCGCACGCCCTTCTCGTTTTTTTACCTTCGCGTATGATTACTACGTCACACCTCTCGGCAACTTTGTTGTTTAATAAATATCGTGTGATGGCCATTATGATAATTTAGCTAATATATTCTGTGTATTCTCTTATCAAGTATATTTCACGTTTTTTTATTACTCAGTATACGAGCGGAGTGATTTTGGCCTTTTTATGGAAAAAAACTTTGTTCATAAAAACTTTGTTTGTATGAACAAAGTTTTTTGCATTATTCTACAAAATCACGCGTGCAGATTTTTGAATCAGTACACGAGTAATTAAATAGTGTCGTTAGTGTACCTTCTACGAGATTCGTAAGTCTGTGTTTAGTGATAGGTACACAGTATATTTTTGATAAGTTACGTTATTTCTAACAGTGCTTGTATGAAAAAAGCTAAATATAAGCGTCATAAGTAACTTAAGTATTCCTTTTTTTTAAATCGTTTAGCAAACAAGGAAAATTAATAAATGACAAAAGTACTTAATCTTTAGAACGATTATTTTTTATTGAAATGAGAATGAAAATGTTGAACAACAAATGTGAATATTTTGTTGTTGACAAAGGTTATGAAGCAGTACTTATGTCGCTCACTGAATTTTCTGTGTCTACCTATATATGTGTCAAGTGCTTATAATATATTCCTATTTTTGTAATTCCTCAACTTTGTTTCTGTAATTCCTCAAGTTTTGTCCTGTCTTTACTTAAGGGTGACTTATGGGAAAGTAGGAATAAAATTCAAGAATAATTTTTACAAGTTTGTATTTATTTTAATTCGACAACCTGTCATTATATTAACAAACAAATGACTGAGCACGCTCACATACGCACATACAATACACACACAAACACACCGCGACCGGCGCTGCATTGCATTATAAATTACACTTATATAGTCTTAAATTATTTTTTCAGTCTATTGCGCTCTCCTCGTCCGGCGCCGGCCGCGCACGCACGCACGCGTCCTAAACGAATTATCACATATAATATATTAAAACGATCTGCGAACGATTACTAACAACTATGTAGTTCATTTAATTTAAAGTAGGTCGGGGTGGGGGGCGGAGTCCGCGGGCTCCGCGGGCCGGGCTCACGCTTCCAGCATGGGCGGCATGTAGGCGCGCGGCGGCGACGGCGACTTCTTGGACAGGTTGAGTGGCTCGGGCGTCACGTCCACCTGCAGCGCCAGCACCGGCGCCGGCGAGCCGGCCGGCCGCCACGCGCGCGCCGGGCACTCCGCCGGCTCGCTGCGCCGCATGTACTGCTGGATGAGGTCGGTGCGCTTCAGCTGCTCGGGCGTCATGCGCGGGCCCTCCATCAGGCTCTTGGCCAGCACAGAGTGCGTCGAGGACAGCGAGGCGCGCAGCGGGCGCGGCGAATGCGCCGGGTGCGCAGGACTGGCGGGGTGTGGGTGCGGCGGCTGTGGCGAGGGCGCGGGCCGCGCGCACGCCGCCTCCGCCTCGCCCGTGTCTCGTCGCATCGCGCGGAACTTCTTGTGCGGCTTGTAGGCCGCGTTCATGAGCAGCGGCGCGTCGTACAGCGGCGGCGCCTCCAGCACGCGCTTCAACACGGGCATGTCGTGCATGGGCGCGTCCTCGGCGTGCCGCCGCTCCTCCGCCTGCTCCTCCAGCGAGGACCGCGGGCTGGAGCAGCCCGAGCCGGGGCCCACTATCCGCTCGTGCTTCTCGTTGCCGGACTCGATCCCGGAGTCGGTGGGCGAGTCGAGCTTGCGGTAGCGCGGCGGCGGGCGCACCGGCGTCACCGTGAGGCCGTTGTGCGCCAGGTGCGCCACGCCGAGCGCCTCCTCGTCGACAGAGCCGCGCGAGTCGAGCCGCCGCCGGCCAGCCAGCGTGGCGGCCAGCAGCGGCGTGCCGCACTCCACGCCCGCCTCGCCGGACTCACTGCTGGACACGGACCCGATGGGGCTGCGCGCGCACTCCTCCGCGCCGCTCTCCATCCACGACATTCCTTCCTCCTCGCCCCACATCTGCTGCCGCAGCAGCTCTTTATGCTCGGTTCTGAACACGACCAATTTCTCCGTGTGCAGCGTGCTAAGCGTGCGGAGGTCGGGCAGCGTCTCCATCAGTTCGCGGAGGAAGCGCGGCCGGTCGGGTCTGTTCTGGGCGATGACGGTCTGCAGGCACGCCTTGAGCCGCGCGTGCATCCTCTCCACGAGCTCCACGTTGCGCAGGCCGGGCCTGTCGGGCGTGATGAGGACGATGGCGCAGAAGAGGCCGATCTCGGCGTCAGTCAGGTTCATGGAGTTCATGCGCTCGGCGAATTTGAAGGTGGAATCGACGAGGAACCTGGCGTTGGCCCCGCTCTGGATCGAGTCTCGCTTCATGAGCTGGCCGTTGAGGCAGATGATGCTATTGAGCGGCGCATCGAACATGCAGATCAGCCGAACGAACAGAGCGTCGAAGAGACCGCTCTTGAGCAACGTGAACTTGTCGTCCTGGGTGAGCAGCTGGAAGCCGGGGATGAGGCCGGCGAAGTCTATCACGCCGCGGATGACGTGGGCGAAGCGCTGAGAGAACTCTTTCTCAGACTGTAGCTCTGGTGCCGGGTTGAGCGGGCAAGCCTACGACAATACAAAACACACATTATTGTTTATGTTCGTAACGGATAAAGCTATCGAAAAATTCTTTAAAAGTATGGTTGACGGACTGGATGAAAAGATAAAGATACTCACCAGAGTGGGTTGTGAATAGGTGGGACAATCTCGAGCGCGCGCTCGCATGGCAGCGACGCGTTCGCGCGTGAACTCGCAGGTGTCGAGGTGAGCGCGCACCACGCGCGCCAGCAGCCGCGGCGCATCGTCCAGCTCTGCGGCCGCGGCTTGCTCGTGCGCGCGGGACGACGACGACTGTTGCATCGCCGCCAGGATGCGCGCTTTCTCACGCTTCGGTACGCGCCCGAATCGCACGGCTGTAACAAACAGAAACAATACTTTAATAAAATGCATGCAGCCACCCTAATGCGCTCGGTAAAATCGAGGGCCGTGGGTAACGGCGGGAATGTTGTGCGAGGTCGCGGTCGGACGTACGTCGGGTCGCAGCTGTCGCTATGTGCGCCGCATGCGGGCGCGAGCCATGTGCACGCGCAGCTGACGCCGAGAGGGTAGAGTTCATCGGCCGTCGTGTCGGCCGCGACCCACCCCTCGTCTGACGACTTTACGAAATCCGCCAGCTCGAGTCGACCGAATGCGCCTCGTTTCAGTGAACTAGTTCGAATGGCGAGTGACAAAGCGCGAACCGCGAGGTCACGCTAAAAAGTGTTACGACTTTCTCGCGCTAGGCTGCGGGCGTCGAATCGAAACGTAGTATGCGCCCGCGGCGAGCGCGCCGCTTACACCGTTCGTGCGCGCGCGCCGGTGAAAGTGTTTAACGCGCGCTCGGTTGAAAACGAAAGCGGAGAGCGCCCTCTCGCCATTTCTCCCGACTTTCGCTGCGCAATGTAGGCCGCACCAGATGCACGATCCCATTGTTCACGATCGAACAATAATCTCTCTTTTATGCCTTTGTGTTCGCTACTCTTGTTTACATTTATTTAAATAGGAACTGAGGCTGACTGTTACAATTTTCGTTTAGATATATGCAGTATGATACTTTTGAGATGATGATGTATGTTATAAAAACGTTGGTTTATTTAACGTCACTTTAGCAAACGTACTCGTAATTATTGTTTTATATTAACTTTGAAAAGGTTTAAACATTATTTAAGCATTTGTTTAAACAATGTTTATTCAAACATTGCTTTCTCGCATAAAAATAAAATATTTGAGACAAGCTCCGATAATGCACAGTGCCATTATAAAGCGCGTTCGTTGATGTCTTTTGCAAAGATAATATTTCCGACCAAAATATTAGAAAATTTCTTATTTCAGCTAATACGAGAGTAAATATCAAATGGTGGTTTACTATTAACTGTATAAGTTGCTTTGATGTTCAAATAATGTATGAACCTATTTTCTATTTCTACAGATGGCCGAAAATATTTGTATTTTAGAAATCCCTGACTAACATTGAATATTTTTAAGTTTAAGTCGTTATCCGTTATCAAAGTCTAGAATATTTTATTGTTGTTATTTTTTCGCATCAATTAACATTTGACAATTAATCAAACAAATAGCACGCTACGCGATCGTAGCGTCTTGTTTTAAATACGTAGCGTTCGTAAAGTTCTAGATGCAATTCAAGTTTGAGTATTTGTTTGATTAATTAATATTAGAAAAAAAAATACATACGTGCATTGTGATATTTCACAACACCGTTGAGGATCCCTTTCAGGATCGGTAAATCTTCCCCCATGTCTGATACCATAACAGTTTATCACTAGTAACTAAGTCACAGCCTATGGCCACTGATTACAAGTTGGTAACTCGAATTTTTTGACTAATAATATTTAAATCACTAAATAGTGTCACATATCACTCGTAAATGTATATAGTTGGTAGCACAAGCACTGTAATCCGTTGTATGCAGCGGAGCAATCCAATGTGAAGTGTGTTAGAGCACGCGTTGTCGCGATGTGTGGAGGTTCGCGTTCGCGTGTTGATTGCGGAGCAGCGAGCGTCGCAGTGACATAGCGAGCAATGAGGGCTGACGACCGGTGCGCGGGCCGGACTCCCTCGCACTGCGCCGCGCCGCGCGCCGCGCCAACCTTGAACTTGACGCGGCGCGCGCCGGGAGGGGGGCGCCGTCAATAAACTCCGCGCAGGCCCCTCACCTCGCCCGCTCGCCCCCCGCGCACCGCCGCCCGCGCCCCCACGCCCCGACATATTCGCGACCCGAGCCGACACGCGCGCCGTGACGTGACGACACTCCACGGCCCTAATGATCATATCAACCCCACTCATACGCGATTCACAATATTATTTACATATTTTTAATGAAATACGCGAGAGAATATCCTGTCTGAATATTAAAGAGACGGAACACGGTAACCTCGATGCCTGTTTACTCTAGATTTAAAGAAATTCTGTAATTTATCGCAGAAACAGTAGTAACTAGTTAATATTTCCACTCAAGCGCATTTTTTGTGATGTTATTTTTGGTATTATAAAATACTGTGTTTTAGTACATAGGTTAGTGTGTGCAGTTATGATAAGGTATTATTTTTAATACATTTTTGAGCTACATAAATCGTTTATCACAATTTTTATTGCCGAAACTTTCTATTAATTACAAAGAGAGTTACGGCGTAGCGGCGTAGCATGTCTACAAACTTGTCTACGGCGTTCGTAGCTTGTGCTTTGTAAGTTTGTTATCTCATTTTTATCTTTTTCATGAAGTGAATATTTAAAAACTTTTACTAAATAAAAAAAAAAACATAAACTAGTACATATTGCTACTGAATGAGACATCCTTTTTACAATTCGTTTTAATATTTTGTTTCTCATGATGTTCAAATTCCATTGATTACAAAAATTAACAGCACCTAAGATTTATTTTACGTATACCTACAATCAAGTGAGTGTATTATTGAAGTTTATTTGTAAGTTTTAATCTTAAAAATATATAAAGTTTCTCATAAAAACTACTCGATATTATAGCATAATTATATTTGAAATTATTAATTCTTATATCATATTTTCTATTAAACGTATGATAAAAAAATAATAAAGTCTATTTCAATAAACTATTCACTAAGAAAACCCAAAGTTCTTTAAGACATCCACCGATATCAGAATAAGTTCCAGATATTTACGCAAAGGGACGTGGCGCTATGATAGCAACATTATTGACAGCGCCATCTGTTGTTGAGTGGCAGAACTAATTACACCAGAGCTTCGAAGGTTCTACGAAACCCGCTACGAAAGTGCTACGACCGCATTATTAGACTTTTATTAAAACCTAATCTTTTGATTTAAAGTTAAAAAATGCAAATAAAATATAGTACGAACGTAATCAGAAAGCATCAAAGATATACCTATTTATCTTTCGAAATACATAGTTCGTATGTAGTTCAGGGTCTCACTATTTCATGGTTTCCAGAGTTGCTTCACATCTTCACTGTATTATGAAATATTTAACATGCAACACAACAATTGAATTGTGATTAACGGTCCAATTTTGGAGGTAGGTCCATTAAATATCTAATGAAAAAAATAATTATAAAAGGTCATTAAGTGGTCCAGTTTCAGGGGTCAATTAAAAAATCTACTATAAATTATTGTAGGAGGTCACGAAGTAGTCCAGTTGGGGTCTAAAAAAATCCGCGATCATTATACTGCGTTACGAAAGTGAAAATTTAAATTTCACTCTCACGGTTACGAAATGCCTTTCTCTGCTTTCACCGCGTGAGGTGTCGCAACCGGCCGTCGACCCGCTTAGCGAGCGCTCACCCGGCTTGCATAACCGACCTCCCACCGGCCGCCCCTCCACGCACGCTACACCCCCCTCGGTACCCCCCACCGCTGCCTCAGCCCCGCCACTAAAGGCTCATTTACATTGATACACTGTCTCAATCCGATGATTGAATTCGACGGCGCTGGACTGTCAAACCGTCACGTAAATGTCATTTCGAACTGTCAAAGGTTAGATCAGATGCCGTAGCAGCTAGCGCTGAATTGAGATAGAGCAGCCGCTTGCTCCAATTTGTATCGGAATTGACATTGTAGCGATGTGAATGAAGCTTAACATCAGTGTGCGGAATGAAAGAGCGCAGCGCGCACGCATAACCGATAGCGACGCAGCGCGGTGCAGAGCAATGCAGTTCAGTGCAGCGCGGTGCAGCAGTCGGCACGAGATGCGACCTTCCCGGGCTAATTGCGTATGCAGGCGCGCATTCACCACATGCAACCGTTAGCGCGCCACTCAATGTTTCCTTGCGTCATTTTGGCACACATTTTATTCTCGCTAGTCTATTGGGAACAGTATCTTAGAGATATGATATGTATATATATTTTTCTTAGCTGTTTTATGCATTTATGAACTATTTTTATGCTAATATTAACAAGAAATTTATATTTTAATGAGTTAGTTAAAAATTTAAAGTTGATGGAATTGTTTAGCTGAATTTTGTGGATTAAGAACATATATTCGTGAATTATTTAGTGAATGTTCACTAATGTTTTCACAGAGTTAAAGTTTGATTCCATTAACTTTAAAATTAAACAGTAAAACATAGCAAAAAAAGTGCAAAAACTCACCATCTCTGCTCATGCCCACGGCGATGCATTTTTTCAATCGGCAATATTGGCACCGATTTCTGTTAATCCTAAGGATGGAGCACTGCTGGTTCTTGGTGCAGGGCCGATACTGGATCTTCTGTTGTATGGAGCGGCGGAAGAAGCCCTGAGAAGCACAGGTGCAGTTAGAGTCGCGCTCGGCGTCAGAGCCCTCGTCGCTGGAGCAGCCCGAGTCCGTGGAATCGGAGCGCGCCTCCAGCATGCTGACCAGCACCGAGTGCCGTGATCGCAGCTCGGCGCACGACATGCTCACTACACAGACACTCGCCACTACACTGCCACTGTCACAAGTTGCACCGGCGCGGTCGGCGGTCGACGGCGGACTGTGCGGGCGGCGGCGAGCGCGGCGCACAGTTACCCGCGCGCGCGACCTACTTGCCGGCCGCCGACCCAACCGAGAAAGTGAGAGTGCCCCCGGCCCCCGCGCGGCCCTCGCGCGCGCCGCTAACGGTCCGCGCCGTTCTAGAATGCGCCGCCGCTGCACCGGTGCGCCGGATATAGGCCGGGCGCATCCCGGCGGGCGCCGCGGCGCGCGGCCGTTCACCCCGCGCCCCGGGTCGTCGACCGCTCGATTGCACAACCGCGCCCTGCCGCGCGCCGCCCGCCCGCCGCTCCCGAGCCCGGCCCGCGGCTCGACCGGTCGCTCACCGGCGCCCGTGCGCCCGTAGCCCGACCGACGTGACGTCACCCGCCGCGTCACGGCCTACCTCAATGCGCGAGCGCTCCTCTAGGGGATGCAACGATCTAATTACTGCACCGCTACGACGTTAGCTTTACGTTTATACTCTACGCTACGAGACTACGACACTCTTCAGATTGCAATGACATCGTCAAGGAGCAGACATCGTACATGAACATTGTTCACTTTTAATGACCGGTTCCAATTCAACTTTACATTGACTTTACGTTACGATTTACAACTTACATTACTAATTTATTTAGTTGTACTAATTAGGTCAACTCCTGAAACTGTTATTTTCTTTTAGAATTCAGGTTAGTAGTCTATAATCGTGGCTTTGGATTAAATGACTACAAAGCAAATAATGAGATTACGTAATGTCTATCGGCAGTTGTACAAACAATGGTCGGGGCAGGGTGGCTGTGGTGTAGATATGCAGGGCTCATTACGCTAGGTCGCGGGAGCGCGGGGCGCGAGTGCGGAGGCTGCGCGGGGCGCGAGGCGCGGGGTTTGGCCCAATTTCGCGTTGCCATCGATCCATTGTGCGCTGTACGAGTGGCCCATAATTGGTCGCAGCGGGCAGTGACCGGCCGAGCGGTCGACGACCTGTGCCGCGAAAACAAAACCTTTGCCGCCCCCCGCGCACCGCGCGCGTCACACCTCACCTGACGTGCCTACATTCGTTACATATGTCTAACAAGACGAGTAAACTCGACTATGAACATTTAGTCGGCGCTATTGTATCAAATATCTGCGAGCATTGTTACAAAAACTTCACGTTACCGCCTAATACATCCTATTGAAGACACGTTTATTTAATAACACGCCAGGACATGCCGTTGTTCCATATTATATTGAATAATATTATCATCGGTCGTTGACCGCTGACTAATTAACACGGTGACTTCCTTTCGAGTTCTAAAAAATAGAATTCTATTTGTATTAGACGCTTACAAAATTCCACTTATTAGTAGGTATGTAGCTCGGTTGTTTTAGGTCATTTTGATAATTCGATGAGTCGTCAATTATGTACGACTATGTTAAATCGTATTATTTATATCCATTTGTGTATGTTAGTATGTTTAACGGGGTTTTTGCGGTTTTTGAATGTAGCACATAGCGTATCGCTGCGCTGCGAAGGTATGAGTTTTCCTCATTGCATAACTGGAGCTGCATAACTGGACTGCTGGAGTGTCGGCCGGCAGCGCTCACGGGTGTCGCCGTAGGGTTGACCTATTTAGAACTTGCTAAATAAATGACGCGACTTTAAGTATTTATGTGTTGAGCGCGCACTCGTTAGGCGTGAGTCACCAGAACAGGTATATAAATAAACTGGCACATAAACACATACATAGCAGGGTTTCGTCAGTGCTATGTGGGTCGCACCCGACATCTAGACTTTTCGACATAGCCGAGTTGCGGCGCGAACCTCGAGATAAGCGATCGGACAACACTTTTTGTCGTTAACGTTACATTGACACACTTTTGCGCGGATTTTATTGTGGCTTACTCTGAATTGGGGTTTCCACTCTAATTTAAAGCACTCATTGGTATTTTTAAATAGCAGTTTATGTTCTAAGATCTAATTGTACAACGACATAGTTTTTTTGTTAGTATAGTTTGTTCTACAAAACTTTAATCTTCATATTTGTGTGCTAACGCTAATATTTACGACACTTCTTTCTGTAACGTTTCGAATGAAATTTTCACGGACTTTCAGAATTGAATACAATGCCAGGCAATTGTATAGAGACTTTTCTAGACGAGCATAAATCTTGGTCTTTACAAATGGCTTTGTGTCGTGAGTGAGTGATTCAATTTTTCGCACATGCCTTGCGTTAGCCTTAATGACAAGTTTAGTGAGCGTCTCAGCGTCGTGCGATTAACGGTAACGCGGACAACGACTCCTGCGGCTGAAAACATGACGCACAGTTCCGAGGAACATCAGCTAACAGTGCCACAGATTCACTAACAGTCTCTACATAAATCGCCCAGATTACCGACAAGTTACTAGGTAACTGTCCGTTCTACGTGCCCGCTCTGCAGATGTTGGCGATAACAAAAGGTTCTGACTCATATGTGATTCATTTCCCGTCCACGTATTTCTAAGTCTTATTTTTAGACTGTCGCAACACTTGTAGGTAATCCGGAATTTAATTTGTACTTTGTTACGTGACTTTAGTAATATCATAACTGTATTCGGTAATATTCATTAATAATACCATTGATAAAAATAAAGTACGGTTTTTCAGTTTTACGTCTTTGTAAAATGTAATTAGCGATACACGGAAGTTATATTAATAATAACTAGTTGTTGGTTTTTCCGATCATATATGGGTATTTTGTGTGTGTTATCATTTTTATTATTTTTCCTTAGCTCAATATACTTACAGAAACATATACGTTCGTAATTCCATAAACAGCTCGTTATTTTTTTCACAAATACATTTACATATTAAAGTTTACAATATCAGAAGTGGTAAAAATACCATAACTTCAAATTAAATAATTTGTTTGAGAAATGAAGGTTTTTTCTTCGATTAAAAACACGATAACAAGTTAAACTATCGCGTAGCACAAAAATCCCATTGTATCGATTATTTTTCTATATTTATATTACTTGTCTATATTTCTACTTCATTTATTATACCTATAATTTTCCAGTGATTTAAAACTTCATCAGCTAAAGTATTATAATACATGCGGTGCAATCATTATATCCGAGCGCATCAAATAATAATATTTATATATAATTTACAAGTCAAAAACGTGTGCAGCGCAATTCAAAATGAATCGAGTCATCGAACGAATGCTTACCTACATTCCACGCTATTTATTATAGCCATTAAAGTCTACCTACACGTAAACATGTAGAGCGTCCTAAAATATAAGTACTGCTATTAGCTTAACAGTAAACCGTATAATCCAATAAATCATTCTTTAGAGTTTAATTAGCGAGAGTCAAGTTCGTCAAACACATAGGCATTGTGCGGAGCAGGAAATCGTAAACGCAACAGTCAGAGCGATGCTCTCAATAAATACGGGTATAAGGCGGGAGCAACGAACTGCGCGCTGACAGTTCAAAAATAATGTAGGTTACGTTCACGTCGCGCGTACATTCGTTGCCCGTAAAAGTTGTTTACGGCGAGAGGCGGGCGCGCGCGCTAGTGCGGGGTCGACGGCCGCGCGCCCTGCACGCTCGGTGCCGAAAACGGCGACCCAGTGGGAAACTGTGTCGACGAACAAAGACTCCGCGCGGCTGGTCGCGGCGCCCGCCATCGCCTGCACCAGCTATCCGCTCAGAACGCTTGTTAGGGCTTACCATCGCATTTTCGTTAGTATTTCGGAGCTTTACACATTTGGTTCGTCACCCGCTATCTGGCGAGAATTACTGATCCATTTGGCTATACTTTTACCCTTGCATTTTCATTAGCCTTTCCGAGACTTAGTCTTTTTAGGTTCATTTAGTTACACTATTACTAGTTTCAAGGAGAAGCCTTTACCTCAGTGCTAATCGAAGTAGAATTTTGAATAGCGCTGTCATTGACAAAATTAATACTCGCTTTGCCTGATGCATTAATTTTACAGTTCGTCATAAGCTTTGTAAAATTATACCACAGCAATGATATTAATAGGAGATTTCTGTGGCCCGAAAATATGATTGAGGTGTATCAACCTGCGTATTTTATTTTGTAAAAAAATAATTTTATTTTCTATTAATTTTTATAGCTAAAAGAAAGACACAAGACACTAAGCCAGAACGAAAATCTTGGTTGTACTAAGAATCTAAGCTAGATTTGCTGCTAACAAGATAATAAAATATATTAAAAACTTGTATGATTAGTGCATACGAAACACTAATTCTTATATGTTTTCAGATAATTGAAAACTGTTGAATAACCGAATTCAGTTCTGATTTATTTCACTTCTAATTTCAAGTTCTAGTTAATCGAAAACATTTGACTAGGCGCTGCTTCACTGCCTTGATTGCTCAATAAGCTACGCAAGTGGCTAATTATGCTGCGTTAGATTGATACAATAGAAACTGGATCATTACCCCGAAATGTAAATTTCAGCTGGATATTGAATATCGTCAACATTTATTGTGATGACATCATCAGTCCTAAAAACCGCGATTTGTTAGTTAATGTTAAATTAATTGAAATGTTGAATAAGCAAAGTTCGTTGACTCCGGTGCGTACATTCCGACGCTCTACAACTTCATAAACGAGCTATAAAATTACACGCTCCGTTCGGTCGTCATTCATTCAGACTAGTTTCCAGTTGTGACCGCAGGCGAAGTAAGGCAGCACTGTAGCTCTACATTGTAGAGCGCCACCTAGCGGCGAGTAGCTGAACTTTTGTTATCACGCTTCGTAATATTGACGACAGTTGGCGTAACAGTCTGCGTTATCACTGTGACCGTGATTGTATTTTTAGTTATTTACAGATTTAATTTTATCGTTTTCGATAGCATTGCAATAGCTTTATTAGCGAACAATTAAATATTATTTCATAAATCAATTTTATTAACATTTTGAATGTACCTACTACAAAGTACTACCTAATATTCAGAATCTGATATCGTTAATATTTTTGTCGTTATTCTACTAGTTCAAGTGCAATAACAGATAAAATAAATAAGATTCATAATTCGCCAAATTTTTCAGCCTGCATCTCTCGGCTATTCGTATGTACTACATCTAATTTCAAACCTATAAAAAGGGCCAAAGGTAATGACTGAAATAAGCCCTAATTATTTGTTATTATGATGTTGTTTCAAATGCGCAGACGGAGATGAATCAGTCGGGCGGATTTCGGGCAGAGGTGAGGCAGTGCTCGCAGACTGCGGCCATTACCGGGCCAGTGCACGGTGCACAATGCACCAGACATCCTCTGAAGGACACGCTTTGTCCCGCCGTCCCGCCGCACCCTCCGACTAACCAGTTTTCTCTACACTTGCACTTCTATTCCCGGTCCCTTTCACGCTCATGAATGCGACCTTTGTACGCCCGTTGCTCGAATTAAAGCATTTAAAGCTAAATGGATCAACGCTACACGAAGACACGAAAGGGACATTGAAATGTCAATAATATGAGGAAGCAATTAGCTCTGGCATGCTCTTGAACGCTCGCCGATCACGTAATTTTACTCTACAACTTTCCATTTAAGATTTATTTTGCTCTAGAACGTGACACAGAGCTGTTTTGTCTTTATTTGTTTCCGTATTGTTAGATTTTACGTGACAAGGGCGCTGGTTTTTATTGCGTTGACAATTTTATGACCTTCGATAATTTCGTTGACTAACTTTTCTTATTATCTGTTTTCCTCTCTTTTGACGTGGTTGATTAAAGGATATTAAAATTTAGATATATTTTGTCAAAATAGAGAAAAAGAAAAAACCTAACCTAACCTTAGTGGAAACAATAATTGCATAGGAACTGGGTCATATCAACAAGGATAGATCGGAAGGGGAACTGTTGGCATGGAGACGTTTAACCTTAACGCATTTAAATTGACCCCGACCCCTGCACGTACAGTCCACAATGCAGGTTACCTATATGGAGTTTGAAGCGTTCCCATGTGATTGTTCCGTGACGACTACAAAAAAAGTTATAGAAAATAGTAAGGGCCGACCGACGGCCGGTCGAGGACAGCAGGTATCCATCGACCCAAAAACCGCTTTCGACGTAACAAGTTCACACGATTTTTTACTATGAGTTCTTTATTCGAGCGCGTCGAAGTAGATTGGAATAACATTTTGTGAGTAAATAAGGTCATCTGGTCTGCAATGCAGAGATTGTCTTCCGCGTGTGTTCGGCCTTGGTGCACCGGCTCGAGAGGAGCCCGCGATGGGGGCTCTGCGTCTGTCGCCCGCCGGCTTACTTCCTACTTCAAATTGATATAAACTACCCGCATGACAGTGCTCTAAACTCATTTAGGGCTCATAAGTATGAGCATATCCGAAAACGTTCTTAGAGACAGTGGCAGTGACAGTAGCATGTGACGGCTCTTATATATAAATTCGGTGCTGGTCAACATCATTGGCTCAAAATAAATCAACAAGTAAAGATGAGATATTGATATTCACCTTGCAGCCTTCGCAGGAATGCACTCCGTAGTGGAAACCACTAGCTTTGTCACCGCACACGCGGCACAGTACCGTAGTACCGTCAAACTCTGCAACAAAAGAAAAATAAACGTAAGTACTTGCAATAAGTTCTACCATACAGGTAACTATGGTGCTATTTCAATGTTTTATGGAGGTTGTAAAGATTACGGTGTTCGTTAGCGCACGCCAAACATCCTGGGTTGTGAAACGAGCGTGTATAACAAACAATCTTGGACGTACACGTGATTTCAGCGATAAAGCGACCTTGTGACCACTTGTTCTGCTGAAATGGGTTTAAATGTGTAGTTGCGGAATTAGTCACGGCTCCGATATGAGGCTTCGAACAGAAATACACACTGTAAGGAGTGTGGTGAATGTGAAACGTTGCACAGTTGCACTTCTTAATTGGATTCGTTTCAGTTGTGACTCACAATCACAAGTAACTGAATCAACTTCTTAATTAGTAAAAGTACCTTAAGTGTACGTTTATAAACGACACGGCGCAGCAAGTACTAACATTGCACGTGGAGATAAGTCGCGTGAGTTTTCTCGACTCGTGTTTCATAACATTTCATTACATTTCGGTAAGCAATATATGCCGTATGCCGTTTACGAATACATTAACACCTATTCTCTTAAGTTTAATGTACGCTGTTAAATGAAATGCAAAACAAAACAGTCCCAGTAATGAAATCAGTGACGCAACCGCGTCATGTTGCGTGCGTCAAGGTGACACTGAATAGTTATTTTAGAAAGTGCCGAGTCTCTCTACTCTACTTTGGTAGAGTCAATGGCCCCCTGGTCATAGACGAAAATAGTAGAAACCGTATTAGGTAATTTTATTATTCCTAATCGAGCGTTATCAGTCCTCAAACAAAGGTTACAAGTTATTTACGTTGAAAGCTATTAAAATGATAGGTTAGGCACATATTAACAATCTATTATTTACTTGTGTGATCAGTGTATCTGACCATTAGACAAACGTATTTAGGAAGAGGTAATGACCAAATCCATTTTGTTAGTGGGTCAGAGATATGAGTCCGGGGTAACAACAGGTGGCGCGTCGGTTGGCACGGCGGCGGGCGGCGGCGGTGGTGCGGCGGCGGCGCGGTGCACGTCCCGGGAACTGGTTCGCCCGGACTGCTCTCACTTTCTTCATCCAGCCATTTGTTTATTTGTTAAGGGAGCAGGCTCGCGGGCCTTCGGAGGAAACTTTCTATTTCTGGCGAGCACTCGAGGCGGGTCGACGCACGGAGCGGTCGCTTTCTATGCTTACTTTCTTTTTTCTAATGGCGTATGGCCCTCGGTGATTTCGGTGTCATCTCGCGCGGCGAGTGCAGCGCGAGTGGGGATCACAATGGAGCAGGGAAAGCGCCCACACGTAACTGGTGCAGTTGCAACAGAGGCAGTAGCGTGCAGCCATTTCTCCTCGTGTGATGCAACGCGCGTTTTTTAGCTGCGCGTGAGAGTCGCTCGTTCGTTACGTCAATTAAGTGGCAAGGAAAGCGCGAGAAAGTGTCTCGTCCACGTAACGCCGGCCGAGCGTGCGCTGCAGCTTCGGATCTGTGTCACGGCGATGTTTGTTTGTAAATACGGCTCACTCTCATGAGGACGCCGCAGATCACGTTCCGTTTCATTTCCTGGCTATGCGAGCACGTTTCTCGCTGATAAATTCGCAATACGGCAATTATCTCGAAGGTCGAGTTGATATCTTTTCACTGATTTGTATAATGAGGAACGGTTTATTTTTAGCTTAATTTGTCTCGTTGCTGGATAACCGCCGCATTTCTTTTCTGATAGTTACGTTATCTCGACTCGTCATAGCCTCTCTCTCTTCACATTTGTAGATACCTATATTTTGTAACTGCATGTCATAAAATAACATGTTGGATGAAAACGTAAAGTGAAGTCAGAAATTGCATTCTGTCAAGTTCATTCAACTGGTGGTTAGAGGCGAGCGTGCGAGAGAAAAGTAAAAGTAGTGTGGTGGGTGAGACGGCACAGCTGGCCCGTCGCGTGGCTGTTGCCGCCGATACTCTCTTTCTTACATCACGCGTTACGAACATCATAATAACATAAATTAATAATCATACTTTTCTGATATTTTTGTCAATTTCACTGCATGATTCGTTTGAGTGTAACCCAGTTTCTACATCATTACTTTTACTGATCTTGTCTACCTCTTTTATGGCTTTTAATGAAATAAGATTTATACCTAGTTTATGAAATGTTTTTCCTTAGCTTTGTTAACTGTATCAAATCTATTATGGTATCGCACTGGCTTAAATTTTTGTAAGCATAAGTTATTTAGGTATAAATATGACGTTTTACTCTGCTTTCGTATTTCCCACAAAAAGGAACGTGACCATTTGAACGCGTTTCTTAAGTTTCTGTTAATCTTTATACAGTGGTCTTAATAAACGATTACATTTCCAAAAGATCATTATCGGCATCCCTTCCGCGATAATGATCTTTTTCCCAAAAGGGTACAATGGTACAAAACAGTTGCCGTTAAGTCAAATTTCACGGGAGAAATCGATAAGATCATTAGCAATCGAACGCAAATCGATAAAGCCCCTGCAGTCGTATTGAATTGCCCCATTGATTCGTTGGGAGGAATTCATCGGTTATGTTTGAAGAGGTCCTTATATTTTGCACAATGCCATTTTAATTGTTTTTCGGCCCTTCCGAGCGGAAACTTTGGAGTTTTTGAGTCGATCAATCAAATTCGTTCTGCAAACGGTTCACCCGTTGACAAGGAAGCTTACAATAGTATTACCCTTTAGGTGCCTTTTTATTCAATCGGGATTCGTCATCATTAATCAAGAAAAGCCGTTGATGCCAAAACTGCCGTGAAATTCCTTTATTACTAGTTTTTTTCTTTAATAACAATAATATTTATTCGCAAATTATTTCTTACGAAAATTATAGTATTTTTGCTGTTTATAATATTGTTAATTAAGTTAAATAAAAATAAACAGAATTAAAAAGAATCTTGTCTCTACAGTTCATTTAATTTTCGTTGAGATAGGTATGTAGAATCCTGGCGAATATAGTAAACAGGGGAAAGTACCTAGTCATTGTAATTATCATCATAAATTATAGTTGTCTAAGGATTTGCTATAAATAAGTAAGTACAAGTAGATATTACATTAAGTGTAATCAAAAAGTTTGATTACTTAGCTATGTCAGTACCTATACTTAGATAATGGTGTACAACATAAGAAGCTCGAAATAGTAGAAAAGTAGTACTCTAGTACTATGATAGACGTTCCGTTCCTGAATGTAATTAGGAGCCGTCATGAAAGTATTTTCAGCGCGCGGCAACTTTGTTGTTGTGACCTTGAACGACTTCTAGAGTTCATGAAGATAAAATTATATTTGCTTTACATGTATTCCACATTTCTAAAAAAATATATAAATATTGCACTGAAATAAAATAAAATAAATAGTAAAAAGTCCTGAAACACGCCATACATCGTAAAGTTTTGGAAGTGTACCTATATGCAGCTCTGGCTCTCGCTCCTTATGAGGGGGGCTCATGATGCCGTGGTCGGCCGGCGTAGGCGCATCGTAGCGTCCGTAACTGCTGTCCGGAGACATCACTGAAGTCATGGATTATCCTTAGAGGTAAATGGTCCTTCCTCTCACTGCACAACACGTATAGCACATGGGGTCGCGGCGGGCGCGGGAGTGGGACATGAATGTCCTCGTCGCTCCGAATATGGGACAGGAGTGCAGGCCGCGAGCTCGACACGTCGCGGGATGAAGGTCACTGTGGGGCTCCGTGTACGCGCGCGTGCGACTCGCTCGAGCTCGATCGACGAACTGAACGGGCGCCGCGCGCGCTGTCACACCGAGCCGCGCGAGCCTCCCCTTAAGAGTGAAAGTCTGCAAAAAGATCGGCGCTCCGCGCGATACAATCGCTACGCCGAGGGAGCGAGTCGCGCCGAGCGAATATCGCCTCTATCGGTCGGCGAAGCCTGTCGGTCTGCGCTTCGTAGCGAGGATCGGCGCGCTCCGAACTCCGGTCTCCGAGGTCATTGCCGCGCTGCCGGTGAGCCAATCGCGGGCGCGCGCAGACGAGCGCGGCCAGCGATTGGCCCGCTGGAGCCCCGCGGCCCGCGCGCGTCCCGCGCCCGCGAGTTCGAAGACCCGAACCTTGCAGCTCGCCGCGGCCAAGGTCGCGCGAGAGCGGCTCGGCCCGAGCTCCACTGGGATGTGGCTCTCGGTTGCGTCACACCACCAAAATATTTTTGGTGATGGAACGCGGCTGAACTTGAACACGAAGTCGAGCTAATGGCAGGCGAGCGCGGCCCGCGGCGGTGGCGGCTGCGAGCCGCCTCTGCCCTGACGCTTCCGGGATACCGGCCCATATCCACTCCACCACACTAGTTCACTAACCTAATAGAACAGACCCTTCCTCGACGCAGTCGCATCGGTGTTACGACATCACGATTAAACAAACTACTTCATAAACCTACAACACAAATACGAGAAGCTCTACTACGACTCTACATACATGGAATCAGTTGAAATAATGTAAAGCAGGTAAATAGAACCTGCGCACATAACACTAATTCGAACTCTACATAATGGCACTACGTCGTTAGTAGTTATCAACTTGTTATTGATAAACAAGTTTTTAACAATAGGTACGTACATAAACACGAATTTATATAACATCTTCGTTCGGCGAGTGGGTGGAGGGAAAGTATGTTTTGTACGGTGGTGATAAGGTCGCTACTTGCGTGCGGCGGGCGGCAGGCGGTGGGCGGCGCGGGTGAACGACCTGGAAATTTTGGCGCAGGCCGGTCAAGGCCGCCGGCGCGCAGGCGCACCGCCACAGAACCTACTTTTGCTCAACCGACTAGATTTTTCCTCGCGATAAACTTCGCGTTCTCGTCATGAAGCAAATTGGGTTCGCTTTATTTGGGTTAACGCTGAAGTAGAGCAAACCGAGGAAAATACATGGGCGTATTGACAAAAGTAGGCTGATGGTTTATACCATAAGAAATAGACTTAATACGGTCGCCAAAATGTTTTGTGTCGCTGTGTGTTTTGGTACATGTAGAATTAGGGACCTACTTACCTAGTATTGTATAGTTACAGATGTATAGAGTATACTCCAACTCAATGGTAAATAATAGGGTTGCGAGTTGCGAGTAATCACATTCTGCTTAATGTAGAGCTCTATCTAGATATTGTGTAATTTAAAATGGAATACAAACAATTGACAAACAAAGAGTATTACAGAAAAAACTAAATCAGGTAAGAGTTCGTCATATTATTTGCTGTTCGCATAAAAATAACATAATTGATTAAAAATAAGTGAATAATATGAATGAATGAATATTAAAGTTTTTTGAAGAGAAGCAAAACAACCGGAATAGGTAGATACCTAATTACCTATAGTTCATTAATGCTTAGGCATTGCGTAATGTTTATTATTGTTTATAGCGACAGATGCAAAAGATTCCTATTTCACATGTTTTGGTAAAAAAGCCAAAGGGTTGTGCTGACATCTGACAAAGGTGCTCTACCTTTATTTACACTTTTTGCAGCAATTATTTCGCTTCAATACTTTCCCTTTTGCACAAAAGGAAGCTTTTTAAAAGGTTTCGCAAATATCCTCCCACGTGCACATTTAGTTTTTTTTTTAGGAAGGGTTTATTTGATTTATCAGTTCAATGCAATATAATTTTTGGTTTAAAAAAGGATTAACAATTTTATTTCTCCATAAAAGTTATTATTGCAATGACATAAGAAATAACTCTTTATATGTATCTGATTTATGATTTAAAGGTTATTTTCATATTTTACATATTCAAATTTATTGTAATATTTCCCATATAGATATTTTGCGAGTGACTTGCTCAGTCTACTGAAGTCTGCATGTTACCTGAGAGCATGAATTAGTAAATTATTTATTCTGTCAAAAACCAGAATCAACTATGTATTTAGACCCGCATAAACTAAAAACCGTATTTTTTGCAGATTATTAGAATAAAGAAGCTAAATAAGTAGATATTTATAAACAAAAAACATGCGACATGTGTGCTAGTCGATTAAACACGAAAGTGAATAGAAGGCTTTTTTACTTCCTTCCGCTGCCCTCACTTTTAATACCGGGGTGCGAATATCGAATTTCAATGCCGAACCTATACTGTTCATACAAATCTCGACTTTAAACATATAATGTATAGTTGATAATAGTTTGGAGAGGAAATTCGTAAAAACTGCAAGCGGTTGCCGTCAGTCGGTAGCCACATGTAGTTTGTATTGTTCTTGGCGACCGCAGCCGATGGGATCAACTCACTTTTGATGATCTCGATTGATCGGACGCATTTTTTACCCACTAAAAAGCAGACCGCATGCCATATTGTTTGCAATTTATGGTTTCTATTTTTTGCCCTTCCGGATTATTTTTACTTCCACTGTGACGAAATGTGTACCTATGCTTAGGGATGTGTTAGGTTTCAATAAAAAGCCAAATCTGCTTCGGCAGTCCAGGTAGTCATCATCGTTATATCAGCCGTAGGACAACTAATACTGGACAAAGCTATAACGCTTGCATCTAGTATATTCCTTGACCTAGCGTGGTCTTGATTACTTGGTCGATTCTCCTGTTTTACGCCTATAGCTGTTGAGGTCTGCTGGTGCGTAATTGATGCCAGACAAAAAGTAAGCGACAAATTCAATCACCTTGCGCGTGTATGAGAAAATGACGTAGATGCAAGTCAATTTGAATAAAAATGCAATAAGATGAAGAGATTGGCCACGGATCTTATTAACGCAGTTTAAAACTGTTCTTGGACAAACAAAATACGAGTTTAATGGGGCGGTCGGCCTTCCTCCGGCAGTCGAAGGACAAGGGACAATAGACGGCGCGCGACGAGGGCCGCCGGTCAAACGGGACTTAGCACTTTATTAACTTCGTAGCTATTATACGCACTCATAAATACGTTTAACAACTTTTATGTTCAGGAGAATGTGGTCAAGGATCCCTTTTCACGATTGGCGACCGCAAAAGGGACGGTGTTGAAATACGAGCTTTGACATGTTTATCTGTGCGAGGTGAAAATGGAGCAAATTATTGCGTACCGAAATAAAACTTGTGAATTACGATTTGGTCACATTGTATTACGGTGGCATGAGTAATACAGATATGAAGGTTATGGAAGCGATAGGCAATTGTTTGCCGTACATCAAAATTGTTGACAATCATATTATCCTTGTGGCTAGAAGTGAGTCAAGGTTACTTCTGGTGATATCATTAGAGTTATGTATAGAAAAATACGAGTTTTTATAAGAGCTAACGAACGACGAAATAACAATGAGAAAGAAGGTTGGTGGGGGTTCGCTGGAAGTAAGTATTGCGAATCGGTCACGAGAAGTCTGGCTGGCGATTCAGAGTGGGGCGAGTGGCCATACCTATTGATAGTGCTACCAACTTCAAAACTTTAACCCTAATTTTAGGAGAAAGTTTCAGAGTGGAGGAAGCAGATATTTTTTTAGTGATTTTCAAGAAATAATGCTTTGGGCTATATTTGGAAGTTGTCTAATGAGGAGACAACGAGAGGTTCTGTTTTTTTACGCCGTCAAAAAGAGGTTATAGAGATACCTAACTAAAGGTTCTGCTTTCTCTCGATCAAATTATAAAAAAATAAAGAAGTATTTATTTTTATTTACTTAACTCAAAGTTCATATTTTATAGACTATACTTAACTATTCTGTAAAATTAACAACGAGCCCCAAACTCGGCTGGTATCTTGAGAGCTCCCACAAATAAAATTAGCCTGAACATTGTCACGCTCTGATTCAGGAGAGTTTTTAAAATATAAGAATTATTTAAAATTAAATTGGAAATTAAATTATTAAGATATGAAAATTATATAAGATTAAAATATAAAATGGAAAGAAGTTCATAAAAGTGCTGGTAACACTATGTATCGCCGACTATTGGTTGTTCTGTGGCTCGGTACCGAATATTGCAGACGTCGAGCGGTCAAGGTCTCGCTGAGGCGGCGGTTACACTCGTCGATGCGCATCAGAAATTCGACCTGCTCGATTGTTATTGTTAGCCATATTTGACCGCATTTCTATAAACGGCGGAGTAACTTGACATCATTATTGTGAATTGACAATTGTATCGAGTATGTCCATGACTACAGAATTATGCAAATTAATAGTATCTAGTACAAATAAGTACCTGTCTATACAGATAGTAAATGATATTTTAGTTCCACTTCAAGAAAGGGTAGTGTTTGTAATTATAATTCACTGGCTCTGTGGCCGTGTTAGTATTTCTTTGTTAAATAAATAAGTATAAAATATAGTCATTTATTTAACAAGAATTATTTCATGACAAAGGTTTATTTTAGTTGAAATTTTTGTTTTATTTTTGAACGTAAATAAAAAACATCTAATCACATTTAACTTTATGTTACCAAGCTAAGAAAAACAACTGAAAATGTGTGTGCGGCTTTAGAGGTGGCACGCCACCGAGGCCCGCGAGTTTTTTCGAAGCAGCCTTAGGTCAGAGTGAGTCAATTACCTCGCGCCATTTTGAGGAAGCGATCGTGGTTACTTGGGAGCGTGGAAATAGAATAAGCTCTATCTACCTACTACTTTTAAGTCTAAGTTTACTAAATATTACAGCTTGATTTTAAAAGATTGATGAAGAAAGATTGTAAACGGCAATGTGTAGTAGGTACTGGTTGGTTTACTGACTAATTGGCTCTGGCCTTTTGATAAATTGTTACTTCCACATTTTTAGAATGTATTTATCTAAAAAGTAAAGTAAAAACCTACGAAACCTAATAACTATTATTAATTAATGTAATTGGTGTAAATACCGTCGTAATTGAAACAATTAAATTGAAACGAAAGTTTTTAAAATACAATTTATAAATCTACAGAAAAAATGGTAAATTTTTGTATATATTACGTTAATTTTACTTTCAAACATTAATTTCAAGTATACCTTAATATTTACGCATATTTACTGTAAAACAATAATAAAATTATTTCATACCTACCTACTTCCTAAAGTATTTGACCTGGCGACCTTTAACAATGTTATATTTTCCAAGAAACCACTAACAAGTGGCCTCTTCCTAGAAGATCAATTGAAAACCAGCATGAATAATATTTAACATTAGGTTGAGCTGTTCAAAAAAGAGGCCCAAAGGGATAAACAGCTTAAATGAATTGACACGAATTGATTGATTTAGTATACTAAATATTCATAGGTACCTAGATCCGAAAAACGGCCCGACAAATTATCATACTTATCAGTAACACGTCCCTTTTTGAAAATGAACCTTTCCTATAGATTTTCGAAAAATTACACATTAAATATAAGATACCAACTCTTTAAATGTTTCAAAGATTCTGGTTTAAGCATGGAATGACGTTTAATAACAGATCTGCTCTTATTAATTACTTTGCTTGTGACTACGACTCATTTTTATACTACCTCTACGCGAGAATAAGTATACTGGGAATGTACCGACTTAAGTATAGGCCATTCAGTTGTAGCGAGTCCTGTATAGTCACTTATTTTTATCGCGAACATGCGAGCATGACAAACGAGTCGTGTGATCCGGACGCTCTCAATCGTGGCTGACCTCGGCTGATTCGGCAACCCGTGCCAAGGCCAAGGTCAATTTGGCGGCTGAGCTCAATTAATGGCCCAAACGGCTGTGGCAGCGGGCCCCATCACGTCAACACCTACCCGTCATATGACGCTCACAAACAAATACAAAAGTAATCTTACGGAGCAATAAAATATCAAAGAGTTGAAAAAGGCAACACATTTAAAACCGCTCAGCGCACATTAGCAAAGAATTTCAAAGATAGGACTCCAAAAACTGTCGGTGGCAAGAATAAATTAAAATAGTAATAGAATATTAAAATATTTGACTTATAATTCAAAATAATGAGACGTGGCTGTCACCTTTCTGGCACACACGTACCCGTCATGATTTCTAACGAATAAAACAGGAACATAAATCTGTATAAAACCGCCAAACAACATGACGCAATCTGACCTTCAAGTCTCTACCAAAAAATAGAATTAGCCACTCAAACCAGAAGCTACATTGACCCCGGCGTGATTCAATACTTAGATCACACATATAATATTCCGCCTATTCTATTCTAATTCAGAATTGTAGGTGGATACCCAACACTTAAGTTCTATAGAAACCTGAGTATAAATTGTTTTATATAAAATCACAAAGAGTCTGTACTCACAATTCAATATATATCGATTGAATTTAGACGATAATGTCAGAATGCATTAATGCATTTCCGCATGACTATAAGAACATGCATTTAGGAAATAGACAAAACCGGCGCTGTGCACGGCCCCGCCAAATACGCTATGAGAACTTCCTCGTTCAAATATCGGAACATGTCAATGTCAAAGTGTGTTGAATTAGCCACAATGTCAGCCCCAAGGTGACTCGACAAGGAAACCCAACTGTTAACTGGCTCTAATAACACCAAACGATAGACCTCGCAAAAAAGAACCCACCACATTATATGAAGCGTACCTACCTATCTACTATAATTTTGCGATTTAATATTTATTGCAAGGTTATCTAACGATTTATATTGGGCTACATTTAGTAGCTACATAGCGCATAGTTTGAAATTATCCTATAATATTCATAGGTAATGACCAGCAATTAACATTTGGCCAGCGATAAATTATTCGGAAATTGTTATGAATTTAATTAAGAGTTTCATTGCTATACTAATATGATTAAATATATTGAACAGGTACCTAAAAACCTAGTATAAAATAGTGACAACTCAGCTTCTTACGCATTTGTTAATCAATGGTTTGCAAAAGAATTGAGGAAATACACTCTAGAAGGTGACAGATACTATATTCTTGAATCATCGCAAGTGAGCAATAATAGAGTCAACGAAAGGGAGACTTTAGTCCTTTATGTTGTTTTACCTTGATATTTACATGGAAGCCAGACTTCCTGCATCTGACAGAGGACGTCGGCGTGTGACTCTCGGTTCTATTTATTGTAGAGATTGTTTTAAATGCAATCGAAACATGATGAAATTAAAGCAATGAAAAGAATATGGTAGGAATTTTTTTTTTTTTGTTTATAATTTTCCAATAAGCGAAGTCAGACACAGAGTCCTAAGATCTGTGTCTGACTTTGCTGACAGTACAAATATTACTGTCAGAATTGCCCAAAAATATCTTTAACTAGATATGAAATAGATATATTTTACGTTTTTTATCGCCCTCCGTGGGTTTGTTATGTTAAACAGTGGGCTATCATAAGGCTGATACAGTATAGTACATTCTATGATAGCGATCTATTAAAGTTTTGAGTTGGAAATAAGGGTATTCTCAGAATTCGCATATAGCACTTGGATAATGTGTTGCATTATAGGTCTGGTAATCAGAGCATCGCGGCCGCGCGCAGTGATGCACCGGTTGTATAATCCGCGGTGTTTTCCGCGCAACTCCAGCGTTACGTTGCACTACTCTACTCACCTACAGCACTCGCGCAAGAATGAGGAAGTATTCAGAACGTTTCCTTGTTACATTTAATCACTGGTATATAGGTTTATGATGACATTTTCTATACTTCATCGCAAATATTTCGAAATTGCGACGTGTCAATCTGTCGCGTATTTTTTGTCTTGTAATCTTAAATTTTTTTGCGAATTGCTCCCATACCAAAGTTGTGTATAAAGATGTTTCGAGTACTCATAAAGATTTAGTTTATGGATAAAACAAAGAAGACAAAACCATAATTCAAAAACACGTGTAGAAAAAAAAGTATTCGAATACACTTCACCTAATAACTTAGGCAACTAACTAGATCTGCAATGTTCTAAAAGTAAAATGGTAAACAAAAACAACTGAAACCTCAATCACGCCAGATTTACCTCGACAAAAATCGAAACAAAAAAGCAGATTCGATATTATTACCATGATAGAATCGTAACGTGATCTGTCACAGTCACGATCATTCGATTAGAAAAGTGGTCGGAGGACAGGGCGGGGAGAGGCGCGGGGGCGAGTGGGGCCCCATCGGTCGGAGTATTGCGCAGAATTCGCTCCTGAAAACGTGTCCGAAGAAAGTTCACGGCCGCGCGTTGACGCTGCCACCTGCCGCGCCCCGCGCCCCGCGCCGCGTCCCGCCCGCCCGCGCTTCCGCGCTGCCTCTCTCCGCCTACACCCGACATCCAAATGTTATTGCTTATTATCGAATGCCAATTACAACCATTATGTATTTGACGCAGGAAATCGCTAAAGGTGTAAACAAAGTTTCTGATGATTCAACCTGTATACCTCTAGAAGTTTGTAACAAAACGTTTATGGATTTACACCACGATTATGGATCCACCTATACTCTACATACATATATTAATTATCTAAATATGATTTACTATAATGTGTACAATGTACATTTTTAGGGTACCGTATTTGTTCATAATTTCTTCGGGTATTTATTGATATTAGATTTAAGTTACTCAATCGATGCTACGCCGTAGCTACGTAGTAGTTTAGCATGCTGTTAACCTCTAACTATAAAAAGTTGTTGTTAGATGATGATTGCGTCATGTGAAAGCAAATAGCCTTCAAATTGTAAGTCTATCAAGTTGTTGTTTATATCTAAGGGCTATAGCAGATGGTGTACTTTTTGTTAGAATGTCATCTAATGCTCAAATAATAATCATACATGAAAGAAAATAGGATAATAATCAAGTCATTTCGTATAAAATAGTTTTATGTTTTGCGAAACTTCAACGTAGTGTAGCCATTACTTAGTAGTGACTGAATTCTTACAAAATAATACCTAATGAAAAACTTTACTTTGCTAATTCTTAGTTACAAAAAAACAGTATAACAAGGGATGGTTTCGGAGCAACTAAAAGTTTGCCGTCTAAGAAAGAATTAAGGTTTGATTGGAATCAAGGCTCGAGAAGGGTGGTAATCGATGGACTGGCAGTATTCTAATTTTTCACAAAATTTTAAGTGGTAGCTGAGTCCCTACAGAAAATAACATATGAAAAGGAGTACTCTTTGCTACAACTTTACTTATTTATGAAATACAAAAAATCGGTTTCAAAGAAGCCAAAAGTTCGTCAAAGAAGGTCTTAAGGGTTTGATAGGAATCAAGGCTGTAGTCGTGAAGGGTGGTAATCGATGGAGTGGCGGCAGCGGCGGGGAGGGGCGCCGCTGGCCTTGGCTCGTTCGTTGGCCGCTCGGCGCTCGGCGGCTCGTGTACGCGATAATTTCGGCATTGCCCGAGTCTACTGACCCCATCGCTGTTGTTCGCGCGCAAATGATCCTCTTGACTTTATTTAAATCGCCCACTCCATCAACTGTCGCTTGATGGAGACTGGTCGCTCTCATGTATTTTTGGTCACTTATTTTTGCATTTTCTCTGACTATTTGGACACCTGCTAAAATAACAAGGAGTAGTTTTGTACCCAGAGATAGCCTGAGATTTTTATACGTATCTTAGATGATGTCTATTTTACACATAGCTATATCTATAAAGTTGAATCATTTTATTTTATAACTTTAAAAAAACCTTATTATAAAAAGTAAAGACTGCATAAGTGCCACTTATGTCAGGATTAAGTATGCTTTATTATAATATTATGTACCCTTTATGTAATTCTCAAATAGTGCAAATTAGCGACTAAACCATCGTGCGTGACGTATGCCACTTCCTCTCTAAAAAGCGAAGGGCTCGGCAAATAAAATGAATTATGAATGTGCCAGAGAAAGTGCTGCATATTACATAAACTACTACTTTCTTTTACTTTGCCCTAGTTCCAAATACTTTTTCTATACGTTAAAAAGTGCTGCAAATAACATAAATTACTACTTTCTTTTACTTTGCCCTAGTTCATACTTTTCTATACCTTAAAATTTTCTTTTAGTTTTAAGAGTAAAGTTCTATGGCAAAGATGCGAAAGCTTTATTTTTTTTTTGTACTGCTTTAAACTTAGGGTTGACATTGCTGAACAGTTATAACAAGTCAAATCGTCACGAACTTCTGGCACCCTACGCTCTAGATATTTTAGGAACATCAAGGTAATCCGTGCCAGTACCTACTACATTATTGATAAACATTAGGTAAACTGTGAACTAGATTTCGTTTTACCACCTACCACCGCTTGGGCTGATTTAAGACGTAACTGACATAATGTGTAACTACTAACGGTTAGCCAAAAGATTGATTATTTCCTCAGTTCATTAAACCTATCTCCAGTGTAAATATTTTGCGTAGGATGCTAACTCTATTTAAGGAATCGATGTAATTACATTATAACAGAAGAATAATGCGTCGCCTATTATATCTCAACATAATACCTTCTAATTTAGACTTTGATAGCGGGATCTAAGATGGATTATCGCGCACACTGACCTCTTTGTCGATAAAAAATAACAATAAAGCAGTCGTTCAACTTAATACACGTATTATAAAAGGTGGTTTCGTAAGCCGCCAAATTTCCTTTATTTATGAAAAAATAACTAGCGTGGTTGTTTGAAGCGACTTCCAATTTTGGCAATAGGCAATTTGCGTGTGCCAACATTGTACTCACTTCCTCGTATTCCAGCTGGCGGAGAAACGCTCCCGACCGCACCTTGTTATTAATAAAAAGTGGAGAAGGAAGAAGGATCGTCATTTACATAGATTGAAGTCTTTGTGATGCGTTTTTTGTGTGAATTCGTGGCGTGACGTATGTGGCACGCATGTTTGCCGCGTGCCGTTTACGCCGACCCTTATTTAGTGTCAGATTGTTTACTTCGATTGATCAGAATCACCATATATGGAAAAAAATATTTACATGAAACTTAACAGCTTTCAATTGTTATAATCACATCAAAAGTTATACTTATTCAAAATAGTTTCAAAAAGTACCGATTCATTACATTTGTATTTGATGTCAACATTTTGTTTGTCTGTAACTCAGTGTACCTAAATAAAATAAATTAACAAAAGTTGCTTTTTTTCAACGATATCATTATTGGAGATTAAGTATTAGTATCCTTCGTATTATTTCTACGAATTAAGTGATGTCTTGATATTTCTCTAAGTAACAGGAAATGGGGTATATTGACATGGTCCTGGATTAATGTAATCTCCTAATCTGCAGTAGCCATGGGTAAGCGTAGGTACTGGGTACTGTTGGCCGTGGGTCATAACTGGTGGAGTCGGCGACCGCGCGCGCGAGCACTCAACTCCGCCAGTGCGTGTAACGGTGCATCGCGTTCTTGCTCCAACACCACTATCGCACTGATAAATGAAAAATCAAATGCTAGATGCGATAAACTGCTCCATTGTACCTAACTTACATAGGCCTTTGTACTAATAGAGGTTGAAATTGTACGCAGCATTACGCTTATATGTAGAGATCATGTTCGACTGTTGGTCTCTTCACTCAGTTGAAAAAGACACGAAGCTTACTGGAGACTTGTTTTAAAAGCTCAGAATTGAGTGGGGCTTTCCATAAACTAATTTTCAAAAAAACGTCAAGGTAAAACTCCTATTGACGACGAAATTAAGGAACAAAATAACATTTTAGAAAAGTAACGGTAATGCCACCAAGAATTGTCATTTACAAGATTTATGAGAGAATTATCACTAATAATCACTTTGACAAAGGAATACCATTTTGTAATAAGCGTGAACTTCTCAGTTGTCCAGACGAATGATTATTGTTTTGCTACAATTGGGCTTAGAAATGTGGAACAATAGGTGCTATAAAGTAAGGAGGACATTGTTATGTCCTTGTCCGAAAAGTCTGATGTGGGTTAAGGGATATTGTGCGCTAGACTGGTCGAGAGCCATGACCCATATTGTCGTGGGATCAGGGAGCAACCAGCGAACTTAATTCTTTTCGTACAGAATACAATGAAGCAAAAGAAATTCAACTAACCCTTAAGCAGACGGCTTCCTTTTTAGCAAAGATTTAAGAGTTCAAATTCTATATATTTTTTACTTAAAAATCAGGTAAAATCGAGCCCTTTATTGTTAAAAATTAGAAGCGACCCGACCTACCCTTTCTTTTCATATCAGATTTCACGAACAGGTAAATGTCCAACTTTTTGCCGAATGTGAATCCTTGCACAACTTCGCGATATCGAATCTTTGCCGTGGATGTGAAAAAATGCAGAACGATTGTTTGCTAGAATCTTTTTACAGACAAAAAAAGGAATGGATTGAACTTTTTATGAATTCGTTTTTTAACTTCCTTTTGTGAAGAGAGTTCGTAACCGACATTCCCAGATTCTCGACGTATTGTGTCTTCTATAAATGATATCGCGATGGAGGGACGCCTTTTCAAATCTACGTCTTAATGATAAAATATCAGCGGGATGCCGCGCCATATTTTCACAATATTGTATTCTCATAATGTTAGGTATTCATACAAACTGTAAATATAATATGTCACATCTACACTTTTGATAAACAATTCTAAATAAATCACATTTATACTATTCGTTTTTTTTTTAATACAATTATCAAGATCTTTCTATGAAATTTTGCAACAATTGCTCATTGCTCAAAATTAAAGTCCAGTCATGTTAGTAATGTTAAGTACCGTGACTGTTAACGTGAAAAAAAAATTGGTTTACATTGATGGCGGTGACGTTTATGGGCGTAAAATTAGGGCTGGTGATTTTTTGCGGTGTGAACGAAGTAAATAGCCCAGCAGGACATGGCCGGACATCATTAGTGGCGTTCTACAAAATTACCGATTCATTCTAAAAGTTATTTCTTTTTGAAGCGAAGGTTGCGGTAAGGAGCGTTTTTGTGATTCATAGCAGCATGGGGTATGCAAGTGGTCGGTTGCAATGCAGTTGCATGTTCGGAGCGGTCGCAGCCGCGGCTCCGGCGACGCGCCTGGCGGCGTGGTGACGGCGCGAGCGGCCATAGGGCGAGCCCCGTTAGGACGGGGTGACTGACTCCACCATTGCAACCTGGTGCATTGTGCTCTAACGAGAACACAGCATTACGTGCAATCATAACAACCGAGCCAAGAAACAACCGATGTGACTTGCCTCGCCGTCGCTCTCGCCACACTCACATGCTCCTCGCGCGACCCCTCTTCACGAGGTACATTCTTTACGTCAGCCACACTTACCTGTAACAAAGAAAATAACTCATTATTATTCATTCCAATTGCCTACTGAAATTTCATTAAAAAATTCTGTAGTTAAATTTATTTGGGTAAAATTTTGGTGCTGGCGGCTTAACATTCAATGTCTCCGTAATCGTTGCGGCCATTCACACTCACATAATCGCTTTATATGCTAATGCCGGTATTGTTTCTAAGTCAAAGTCGATTAAATGGTGCGCATACATTATTAATTAAATAAGAATTTTAACCGATGTAACGAGCGTTTTCAGTTGGCACAGGAAATGGGTAGGGTCAACGCTCGAAATGGTGTCGTTCACTGTCGGAGGTGGTACCGAACCTGGGCTTGTTGTCCTTGAAACCACAAAAATTGCCAACCACCAACACAGAGGCGTTCTTGTGTCTTACAGTCGGCAATAAGCACACATTCACATGAAAGCTAACTCGCACCGCTTGTCACTCAGCTCTACCAAGCTGAGTTTTGGCGCCAACATTTGCCAGCATTAAGTCATTGGACTGACGTGATGTGTGACAAAATTATACTAAAATAATGTTATATGCGATTGTTACTGTAAAATGTAAGTCAATTACGCTACAGTTGAAAATCTACGAAACTGATTTTGAAAATAAGCCACTTTTACCAGGAAACATGCGATGTCTATGGATAGCACGACAAACGTGCCAAATTTCTAACTGACCGAGCGAACGAAGCGAGCTAAGCGTCTCAGTTTTGACTTGACAATTTTGCTTTCTTGATGTTGATTCTCCTCTACGGATCGCATTTTTTTGTCGTTGATTGTCGGAGGGTTATTTCTTTCAAAAAGAGAGGAAATTTGCTGTAACGCTATTTATCATCCGATTTTGATAAAATTGGACAAGATTATGTAACATCTAAATCCAAACAAGATTTGCGAGTATGAGCCAATTCAGTCAAAAGCAAGTCGAGATATAATGCTTATGAAGATTCAGTTAAAACAGACGCGATGTCTACTGTTCGGAAAACTACTAGTTTATCTTGAGCCTTATTTTTCTAGGTATTAAAAACGTCTAAAACTTCTTACACTGAATAATATTATGTCTGGGGTAGGTAAACATAGTGCTGATAAACTAATACAATTACAAGCCAAACGTAATTGCCTGTGTAATGAAGTTATTAATTAATATTTTACAATAATTTATTATTTACATTTAGTGACCGTGAATAGAAATCGCAGGCCCGTATAATGTCAGTAGGTTTCAGTGACTAATTTCCGGGATAAAATGTACGTTGATTCTCAAAAGCCACAGCTCGGGGATCGAGGTCGTGTAATAATATAATTGTGTAAGTGTGCGTGGCCTGTTGGTACCTATATTCGCGTGTGTGGGGTATTACAGATTAGCGTGTAGTCGGCGGGCCAGTGACCGGCCGAATCTCTCAAGGTCTGCGCACATCGTGGTAAACAAGTGACGACGTATATAGATACGCGCTCACCTATCTCCACAAACGTTGCGGCTTATATAACGAACACGTTTTCTGGGTGCGTGTGGCCATCACATGCAAGCGCTGTTACCACTTTATTTAAAAATTATCTAGCGCATGACTTTCGCACCGATTGCTTATCATAATCAAGGTTGCTTTCTCCGAATCAGCTCAGAATAGCATTTTTTAAAGTTCCTGTTATATACATAAGAGTATATAATGTACTGAACTAATACATATTCCGCTGAATAGCTTATGGTGTGTACCTATCTCCATAAAAAATCTAACAACGCAAAAAATGGTAATCGTAGAGTATCCTTGAATTTAAAATTAGTCATGGCCCGCCAAAAGTTCGATACCACATGTAAATCTGCCGCCATGCTTTTTTATACATGGGAGGTCATTTAGCAAAACAACTTTGATGGTTTCGAATTATTCATCGTACAAAAAATCCAATACTAGAAAAGATTCAATATTTTTTGTCGGACAAATTATACTCGAACCATTTTTGGTTTGGTAATGAATTAATGATTATACTTTTAGAATAACATGACGTTAATACCTATCGTAAACTTTAGTTTAGTAAGATTTTAACTAAATAAAATATCGCTTTATACTCGTATTGTTAAAACACTATTGTCTACTAAACATTTGCCAGAAAGTGGTCGTTTTGCTGCTTTTCTTTTCTTTTCAATACAAAAGATTTGTTCTTCTTACATTTCCCAAAAAAATAATTTTAAAAGCATTATAAATATATTAGGCACATGTACTGTATTATAAAATTTACAATAAAACGTACCACGTTGCTAATACAATTCACAGATCAGGGAAACAAGGAAGAAACAAACCTTTATCTATGATACAATTTAACATAACATAAGAGGTTATACAAACGCAACGCCAAATCATAGTAAACCGAAAGCGTCGAAAGCTGCCAAAATGTATTCTACAACCTTAATTTAGAGAAATGATTATAGCGATAGAGCTATAAAACTGGTCGCTACGGGCTCGCTACGAGAGTGCTACGCGCTACGGTATTGAGGGCGCTCGTGTTTACAGGAGGACTCCGAGCGGTCAGTGAGCCAGTGTAGTAGACTAGTCGAGAGGAGGTCTGTGGGAAAGGCGAGCGACGATTTGGGGAAATGGCCCAGCGGTCACGAGGCCGCGCGCACGACCGCGCCAAACACGCTTGTTCGCTCTCGGAGCTTGCGATTGCTTTTGTTCGAATTCCTATACTTATAAATCGCGTAAGCAAAGCTATCTGTAGGTTACTGCCAATCCTTTATTTATTGATATTGGAGAAGATCTTGGGATGTAGCTAATATTTTTCTTAGAATGTTGTTTTTTTTTAACCAGTTGTCGTGTTGAGTAGTGTTAGTCGAAAAACTCATCTATCTAACGATGATTGAAATTGGATTATGAAAAACAGCAAATATTATCCTAGGAGTGTTGTTAACTTTGAAAGTAAGTAATTATCACGATGAAAAATGTATTACAGGATATTTTTAGCTTTGGCAAAATGAGCATCTAGAATATTTTATTTATTACAAAATGTTTGTTACGCTAGAGAGGAGACCAATATTTTCTAATTTGAGTAGTGATTTTTATCTCAAGTGATTTAACAAAATGCAAATCACACGTCGGCAGCGGACTCTTTTTGTAGTCGAAGATTCATGCAATTTACTGGAGCAAAACTTTATGAAACGGTTTTAAAAAGTACATTTATTTTTTAAAATTAACTTTATTTTGTAAGTGGAGCGCCATTGAGTACAAAAATAAATTTACATATAAATTAACAGTCCGTAGGTGTACCAGTGAAACAAATAAAATAATCAGACGTATTTTAAGGAAAAATTCTTTATGCTGAGTTTAATGACCTTTTATCATTTTTCCTTGAATTTATCGCACTTCTCTGCCAAATACCTAATTGAGCGAATGAAAGAAATGGCGATAAACAACACGTTCGTGTTATTATCGGTCAAACTCTAGTTACTGACACTGACTCAAAAAGGTGCAACATTAGGTATTATGATGGAGTACACGGAATATAACTGTGATGTAATTTCAAACACAAAGAAAGTTCAAATGATATGGGGATATTGTTCTAAATAAGTGTTAGTGATTTTAGCTGTTTATTGTTTAAAGGCGGAAACAAAAACTTATTGCATTTCTTATTTTATATCTATATATTGACCGTTGGTCACTTGTTAACTTCAAAAACTTAAAACATATTATTATCATTTTCTAAGTGAGATATTATTAGATTCACGTGTATGTACAGGTGTTTATATACTTACTATCGCACTTAGAAAATGAATTTTATTTTGTATAAATACGCGGTAACGTACACGTATCATATCGCATAATACACCTAGAGTCGAGTGATTACACGCCATTTGGTATAATGGGCTATGACATCACATCGATACATCGTCATAGAAAATTGATATTCACGTCGTTCGCATCGCATATGGCTTGTGGAGTGAACTATCCCTATGTAACCCTATCTTCGCGCGGTTCTTCCTGGTTCATCAGACGTGCGACATGCGATCGGATGTCGTGCGATTTTCCGCCGGCTGCGCGACAAAGTGCCGACAGCGTCGCACGCCTGAAGCCGTTGCCCTCTTTGAACTTTCCACTCGTTAATCTCGATTATCGACAGAATGCTAGAGCCGAGCTCGCACGCAATTATGTAACAGGTAGATCGAGTTACTGAACGTGGATAATGCGGATGACTATTAGACTACTTTGTAAAAAAATCTGAAGAGCGCAGAGTTACTGAATGTGGATTATGCGGATGACTACCTAAGTACTTCAGGTGTTTTCAAATTAAAGAGGTAACGTTAAGTTGAAAATGCTGTATGAAATTAAATACGACATACCAATGTTATTGTTACACATTATTCGCATACTTAATTAAATTTTAGAAATAATTTAGTGCCACGTTTGAACCACGTGGTCTCCCAGAAACCGTCTCTACTGATGTCACGAAAAAAATTGTAAATTGATACAACATAATGATACGTAACCTAAGAATAAACAAACCAATAACCCACTTCTGGTATTGGCAAGGAAAAGATAAAGATTGTATATCCTTAAAGCCCGAGCAGCTTAGTTCACAGTATGCAGAATGGCTTGCACATGCACCAAAGTGCCGTTGCTAAAACATTAAGGATTTCCCTACACATCGACGACCTGCAGTAACCTATCCTATGTGCTGGTGCATCGCCTATGTTTTCCTGCTCATTATAATTCTTACATTGTGCAGCATTGGTCTATGTAACATATACCGGTTTACGTGTTCCATAGTTAGTTCTCGTAGATAATGTCATACGCATGCGTAGCGCGTAATCAGACAGGATTCGCACGGTGACGAGTGCAACGGATGCATCGGAAAGTGCAGCGTGGGAGCGGGACGGGGCGAGTTCACTGGTATTTGATATAGTGCACGGGAGTTCTTTAACCCCTTAGCCTACCTGCGATTCTTGCGAATGAGGCAGCGCGGCCGTTGTCCCTGAATGCACCACTATCAAGCACGTATCTTTATAGGTCGCTGCTAGGCGAAGTAACGACAGCAAAAACATAACACATTCTATAAAATATTATTGCTTTATAAATTTCAGTCTGCTGATAGAAGTCAAATTAGCGAAATTTCAAACACGGAATCGACGTAGATAAAGTTAAAGTCATCCTTCCTAGAATTTTAAAATAACTTTAAACTTAGCAATAGACGTCAACATAATAAAATTAAGTTGAAAATCTACGTGCATTAATTTTATTGTTCAGCTTCAGTTTGGCGCGCAAATTGCTTTACTAGTGAACCATGCAAAAGACATCAACGAGCGCTGGTTTATAAATGTACACCAAATTAGCAACACCATCTCTCATGGGTATAATACTATGGAAAACATTATGGTAGTAATTACTCACTACCATACAAACGTGCATTTAATTCTTGTTTAGAAAAAAATGCGATAAAAAATAGCAAGATCGTTGCGGAGTGCAGCAAATAGTGATGTAACCCGACTAGACCGATGCCAATCACGTTTCGCCGGTCCTGGCCGCATGTCAACTATAATCTAGGATTTTAAAGATTCCGAGCAGGTGTGGTGCGTGCGGGCCGAGAGCCTCTGGACTGGTTTCCGTTGTTTCGCAATAACCCGGGTTCAATGACGCCTGCGCTTATAATTGTCGTCGTGTCATCAGCACACCCCTTCACTTCACATACGCTTCTCACTAAGCTCGCTATATCAACAATCTATATAGGTATAGTTATGAGTATCGTACAGGTTTATGGTGATATCTGGAGGTCCTGTGTTTAAATCTTAATAAACGTACCTTTGTCTTCTCCTAAAGTTAAGTGTGTATTGCTTATTGCAGCTAGTATCAAATGATGAAAAAAACGTCCAGAATCGAATCTATACTTATGTCCGCGAGTTTCTACGTTTTTTTTACAACCCGCACTTAGCCAATGTGGTGGACTATAACCTAACTTTTACTTTAAGAAAGAAAAAATAGTGTCTCAGTAGTGAATGAAAAACAGTTTAACACGAGCCGATAACATAATAGTCATCAAAATATAGATATTCTCTCTATAGATCTAGTGCATATCTAATGAGGCGTGTGTATATTTTTTTGCAGGACTTGTTTACCCGTTTTCGAGTTCATGTGGCCACATTTACAAACGATTCATAAGCAATAATAGGAAGCCATCTTTTATGCATGAGCCGAAATTGGCGGGCGATATCAAATGTGTATTTAGTTCACCACATCTGAAAGTAATATTGTTTTCGTTTTTGGAGTGGGAGCATCATGTTTATTATATTTTTTAGATTTGTCTTGTGAGAGTGTTTAGTTTATAGGTAGCGACATAGTTATAGCATGTTTGCAATACTTCGCTCTATTATAACTAAGACACACATTAATGTTTAAAATCATTACTGTCTCCGATAAGAAAACGACTACTCCAAAGGGCAAGTAGTCCAATATTTACGGTCCAGTGACCCATAAAATGAGATAACGAAGAAAGTAAACAGATAGAGACAATGAATAATTCATACACTAAATAAATACTAACATTGTTTTGATATTGACCTATTTCGGCCATAACTTTCCATATTCGATAACGTCAATTCTAAAGTCAGATTGAGGTTCTGGAAAGAAACGGAATAATCTTAATGGATTTGACTCGTTTTCCTCCTTTCTGTTGAGTGAGTTTTAATTTCCTTGTCAGCTTTGTTGATGATCCTTAAGAGTAAAGAGCCATTTCGTCTGTTTTACTTTACCATACATAGTAAAATTGATACGTAACGGGTTTGTTATTGATGATTGCTATCTAGAGTCGAAGAGTCTGTTTTAGTGGCTGTAAAATGTAATGTTTGATATAAGATTACATTGGAAGTGATGTAAGGCCAACCGTGAAAGCGGGCTGGCGTCGCCGGCATTGCGGCGATGACCTCCGCGCGCGTGCGACGACCTAGCGTTCGCCGCCAGCTCGGTCTGTGCCTACGACTCGTCTATACACGAGCTTTATACTTGTGTGATGCCATCTCAAGCTATGTCACATTACTGAGTCGATGAAATTACTTTTATTCTAAACACTTTTTACCGACTTTTAAAAAGGAGAAGGTATTTTCGACAATTGTAAACCGATTTAAAAATTCTTTTTTTATTTCAATAGGGTATAACTACTCCCGAGGTAGTAACAATTAAAAATTTATCCAAATCGGCTGAGCCGTTTTTGACCAATCAACATTAATGTACATGGATGTCACGTCAAAATTGATTATGGCTTGATATTTGCTATATTTGAAATTGGCACTATCGTTATTTCGTTTTATTTAGCTTTAATATTAAATATTTTAATGCACGGTGTTAATTTAAAAACTAGTTTATCATTACAAGATCGACCCGTGTACACACGTTGATAGGGAAACATTTCAAGTAACGGTTACTTCACTTGTAAAAACGGACCGTTTCAGGCAACCACGAGGAAGCGAACTGATTCGGAGCAAACGTAAATATTTGATGATTTCTGATGGTGAATGTCCGGGTGTGCAGTTGGAGTGCGTGGTTTCGTAAGCGGCCGTGGTCGATGACTCCGGCGAACGTTCTAGTACCACATCTCTCCGCGTTACGTAACAGCGAGAAAGTTGACATCCGGCCGACTGATCAGACATCGGATCAGCGTAGACCAGCTCCGATGCAACCCAATTAGCACGGATGCACGATAGTAATCATAAACATTTTGTAATCAACCGGTCGTTGACAATGGCCTAACCGCGGCACACTAATCAGCATTGACTGGTTTGAGATTTCATGACAGATTTTGGGATTGATTGATAATTCAGTCACAAAAGTTGACGTGAGTTATACTCCTTTTCAATTGAAATACAGCAATTATTACCAGAATTACGTCTCCATTACGTATCCTAGCACTTATGTCAGATGACTACTTTACATGACAAAGGTCGCGTAAAAAACAAGCATTAAAGACAATTTCATACAATAAATTATACTATTTACCATACAACATCGTGTCATTATTTTGTCCTAAAAATACAATACATAAACTGTAGATATCATTATTTTTTACCAAAATGGCATTACCGACTTCAACCGTGCACAGAATTCGAATAGTCGGCACGAATCGATGTGTCATCAATGTATTTTTTACATTATTGTTTTTTCAAAAACGGCTCAGCCGTATTCGATAAAATTTAAACCTCGGGATTACTTTTGAACTAACATTTTCTATCGAACTAAAAAAGATATTTTTTTTATTTCGGTTCACAATTGGCGCAAAATATCGATGAACATACATAAAAAAAAATATTACAGACGAACCTAAATCCTCCTCCTTTTTGAAAGTCGGTTGACAGTTAATCTTGTCTCTTTGTCACAGAAATCATTCAATAAATTGATTGGCATAAAACAATGTAAATACGATTCTCAAGTAAAAGCCGTAATTATACAAAGGATGGGCCATAAATAAGAGCAGACAATAATAACTCAGTAATATTATTACTGGGCCGTCATGAAATGTCATTGTCAGAGCGTTATCAAAATCGAGGACATTTTTATATAATTCTGGGTCAATGTACCGAGCCGGTGTTTTGTTCGGCTTATCGCGTTGGCGCTATCGAGTGGGCTATGTATGTCACAGATAGGGAGTCAGTAGTGAAGATTATTCCTTTGTGTGCTCTAATAAAACTATGTAATGCTTCAGGGTTCCTTGCACGCTTAATCCGTCACCCTCGAGCTTGTGCACGGATTATCCTGGATGAACTTTTTAAAATATGATACCAGTTATATCCTAGTTACTGGAATTTAAAATAATGTTGTAAAGATATAATGTAAAATTGTGTTATGCGTGTAGTGCATACTTGTATTGATTAGCTTAAAGTACCTACATAAATAATGTGTATTTTTGTTGCGATTACAATCTGCGGTTATGACTAATTTTTATTTAACATTATGTTTTTGTACATATTTTTTAATGTTCAGATACGAAAATGACCCAGTTGCGTGATCATAATTTCACGCAAACAACTTATAGTTTTCTGTCTTCTAGGTAGTCGAAAGGGAAATTTATAGAACAAATTTTTGTAATAGGTATATTTCTGTGAATAATTCAACTCGTGCCTGTTTGGCCTGAAAGCTTAGCATATTTTTACAAGTCCAAAACACGTTTCCGGATAGATAGTTATAAAAGTTCAAAGTATACATTGTACAGCGTAAAACACATGCATCATCAATTTTGAAACAGCATTTTATTTACATCCAATAGCTGCCTGCAGGAAATCACGAAAGAAATAACTCACTTGTCGTGTTCGTATTTTAATTTAATAAATTTAAAAAATAAGTTTATTTTTTTCTTGTTTTATTGTACTGTTGCAATTATCTTTAAACAAGACCGTTATACTGTTGTAAATGTTATGTTCAATGACCATAAATTTGACTTCTTATTTTATTTATTTTATTTTATCGGTCATAATATTAGGCAAGTAAAAACATAATTAAACTTTGCACTAGATTTTCGATCCTTTTTTTTATAAGGTTTGTTTTCACTTTCTGAATACAAAATCACAAAATGCTGACAGTTCGAGGTGGAGCTTCAAGCGCCATCTTGAAAAAACGTTTCAGGTCGATATCTCGGAAACAATAAGAATAAAATTGTGCATCGTTTGTTTCTGGGCCGCGATAGAATAGTACCAGTTCAGGGCCATAAATCGTAAACGGTAAGTTTTACAAAAAAGGTTTCTGGGAATAAAAGTGATTCCAAACCTTGTAAAAAAATTGGATCGGAAATTTAGTGCAAAGTTGACCAAAAAAAACGTCTATTTTTGCTGTAGTATATGAAACAATAAGCGGTTAGTCGTCCCGTCGTCCGAATGCGCCGATGTGGCATTTATTTCGGCCACGTAGAGCTTAGCGACGGCGGCGACGTAAACCGGGTGTCAATGCACTTGTAGTGAACTGACATGAGTCAGTAGCTGACGATCGCGTAGCGGAACCCGCGCGCCGCCACAATTGTGCCACCGACTCATGTCAAAATAATTTATTATGGTAATTACGTATTGTAGAACATACCATCCTACGTCTCTAATGAAAAGAAATAATAGAAATAACGTTATCCACACTTGGTTAACGCTTTAACAAAACGGGGACGACGCTCTGTCTGAACTAAAGTTGACTAAAATATAGTTCGTTTCCAATGTAATTTGAAGAGAATGTGTTTATGGGACAGCGCTATTGAATGTAAATAAGCGTTATCGTACCAAATTACTTATGCAATATTTGGTGGAAAAATATCAACAAAAGACCATTTTAAACCTTATCACTGCTTAATAAAGCACACGTAAACAAGGTGTTTATACGTAGCGAATGTATTAATACATATTTATATGTATCACTTTACAATAAGTACATACATATTCATTATATATATGTATAATGTATATATTTAATAATGTGCAGAGTTATAATAATTTTGTTTAACATTTAATTGTAAAAGATTTTGTTCATTGCCTTTTCCAGCCAAATTATTCATATTAGAAGTATTTTCTTTGTTCTATATTTTATCTATTGTCACGCACTATCGAATCGAAATGTCACAATTTATCATGAAATTGATTTTCTACACAAAATGTTCTATCTTATCTGGAAAGGTGAACCACCTCTGCACGTTTCTGGCCTTGATTTTTAAGCTAATCGCGCTCAAGCTACGAACCAGTTTAATTACCCTTGTGTATCTACACATATGAATAGGTTAAATAGTAACGTACATAACGAAACAACAACTCATTTAACAGTAGTGGAGCACGTCACTTTAAAAATTGAGGTTATTTCGTGCGTCGATCCCGAGATGTACCTAATTATGTAAAGATTACATGCTTATTTGTCATCGGCGCTGTCATTATTTCACAGTTACGTCGTAGTAAATAATGACAGTGACGTAACTGGTATATTTTATTTACGGGTTATTTACACCATGTGATCGATTGTCACCACAGAGCTATAACAAGTAGAGAGATAATGTGGGCGACCCAAAAAATCTGAAGGAGATGCATTTATTTAATATGACATGAGTTAGAAAGAGACATGAATATTATCTCACAGCCAGTGATGGCTGTTTCCGTGTTTTTCTCTCGATGGTGTCAAATTCCAATTTATATTTGACAGTTTTGACAGCTTTGGGCAATATTTTCCATGCATTTTTGTTGTTGAGAATTGCCTCAAGCGACAACAGCGCTATCTGTCTGGTTGTTTGAACTCTGTGATTGTCGCCGTACGTGGCGCGGCGTATGGCGCGGCCGGCCGAAGCCGCGGAGTCAATGTTTCCGAACAATGTTCACTATTATTATTTGATGATAGCTATCTACATGTAGCTGAAGCGAGGTATCGAAGCTCGCGCCGAGGGTGATTGACCCACTCGCGGCAGATATTTGTACAATTGTGTTTGTAGATTCGCTTCAAGGACGCCGTTTACGTCACCCTGGGCTATAAAACTAGTATAGAATATCGAATCGAACGATTATAACTCTTATTTCCGTTGCACTAAAGCTTATATGTGTCGTGTTGTACGCTGGCGTTTAGTATGCGTATTTTGAACTTCGATATGGTTCGGTTAATTCGGTTTACATCGAGGCGAAGAAGAGGTCAATAATACCGGATGTTTTATTCGATTCCTTTGTTAAGCCAATGACGAACCTAGAGTTTTATCTGATGTATGTATCGCAAAGGTTAATACAATCAGTACCAAAGATATAAAAAAGTGTGTATTGTTTACATGGTAATAGCTCCTTTAAATAATGTTTATAAGTGACTGAAGTTGAACATCATCCACCGCGTCAGTTAGTACATTCGCAAAATCTGCAAAAGCTCTACTTAACTGATTGCGTATTTGCAGACAAGAGTCATGACAAAACGCGTGTATTAATTGTAGAAGGCATAATAATAATTATGTAATAGTATGGTGTGTGGTAGCATGCAGTGTGCACACGCTGAACTAGTCACGGAGTGTCACCGGCGCGCCGGCACGCCGTGACGCGCGGTCGTTCACCTCGCTCCACCCTCGCTCGCCACCCTTCACAACCCTCGACATTCAAAACATTTTCAAAATAAACTCTAGCTTCGTATAATTCGAAGGGTGAATGCTTCTATATCGAAATTTGGAATAGTAGGGAAACGAATATGAGGCTTTGTTTCATCATATTAGTATGCGAAGAGGTACGAGTATTTTCTCATTTCATTGGTTGTCTCTCTTAAAAGCACTTTGTTCCCTATTTGATCTTCTTTGGATAGCTAATACTCAGTTATTTAATTAAAATTGAGATACCTACTTCCTAAATACTAAGGCGAAGGCTAAAGGTATTCACTCCCACGTTTTCGTTGACAAAACTCCGTGAAAGCTCATCAATTCAGGACGTGTCACCCGATTCTACCGTCGCCTGCACAGGATTGTTCTAGACTAAGCCCGTACAGTTACTGGCTAACGGCATTCGCCCGTTTCCGTGTTCACGCATTCGCATCTGCATTGTATATTACTCATTAATATTTCACGCTTTTCATACCAAATTTTTAAAACAAAAAGTCCATAAACTTCGTCGTTTTTCTCGAACATTCGCACGGATCGTTGTGTATGAAACACGAACAATAAGAGTCCGATGAAATGAGGGTAGACATAAAAAGTTGTTGAATGGACGCTAAAGACAGGACGTAATTGTTTTATGGTATCTGGAATGTAAATTAATGAATGAAGGTACTTCTAGATATGAGATATTAATCTTGTGCGTGGGCAAAAGTGAGCTTTAAGTTTTTCGCGTCGTAGTGGACCGATATAGAGCACGTTTTATAGTAGGCGAGTCTCACGCACAGGCGCTAGGCGGCGCGCGGACAACGACCGCGGGAACTTGTAACTACATCCGAGAGCTTACAAGTAAAACGGCGTAACTATGCCTACAGGAGGCGGCCTTACAACGCTGTGGAGCTACGCGGCCTATTACCGAGCGCTTTGAACCCGCACTCGCCAGGGCATAGGCGTTCTTCGCAATACTGATAGACCTTCCGCATTATACGACTTGACAAATCGATGTTCTGTTACTATTATAGGTACCACTATACATATACAACATCTGGTACTCAAGTGCAAAGGTTTATGTTTGGGCACTAAAATAAATCTTTTGTTTATTTTAATTGTAAGGAAAAAAATTGAGCTTAAATTAAAAATAAAGCACTGACTCGTCCTTATCTCAAACATGATTCCATTGATAAATAATATAATCGAAGATTTTCCTGTTACAAGTTCAATACCCCAGTTATTGCTTTAGGTGCGTTTAGTCAGCTGCTATATTATGCAACAGCCACGACTAAAAAAGCATCTCGTTGAACAGCCCGCGTAGCTCCAACCGTGGAGGTATCGTGACGCATAAGCAGTATAAGCGAGTTAACTACAGTTTAGTCTCAATGGGCTGTGAACGCCCTTAGCCGGAAGACGTCATCGCAGAGAAAGGCCCGAGAAATTTCCCCGCGTTACGACACCGGGCAGGGCGAGCCAAGTCGACCGCTGGAATTAGCGAGCGGCCGCGATGGAAATGGAAAATCGCGAAGTGCACCGGGGAGGGGCGGCGCAGCGGGGCTCGGGCATTCGCGTGCACTGGCCTATATGCGGTGCGACGACACCGTCCCGGGAGCGATGCACTCTCCGAGTACTCGCTCGTAGTGCTACGTACTACACGCACACTAAGGCACACACCTATTTTTCCCATGTGAAGTTGTAGGCGCCTGCCTCTAAACAAAAAACTTTACTTGAAAAGAATACTTTCAGGACTGAAGGAGATTGAAACACCGAGCTGTGTCTGTGTACTCGTTTAAGTACCGGTTTTACAGCAGAGATATAAGCGAGCGCTCTCATCACTTTCTTCCTGTATTACATGCGTCTCAACCTAGTTAATGGGTTGTGTAATCTACGATGTTACTTGTAATGATATTACCTATTGATTGTTTTAAGGCGTTGTGTGTGAAAGTGCAATGCAACAATGGGGGTTTTGTTGGGTAGCGAGTGCGTAGCTTTGAATTCGGTCACAGGATGACGGTTGGTTATAAAGTGGAACGGATATCGGTTGCATTAACATGGAATATGCATGAGTGCAATGGAGCGGGGTGAGGCGGGTGCATGTGAGGCAACAGGCGCGGTTCCGGCCCGAATGCGCCTGAGTCACCGCCCGCCTACGATACAGCCTTTCATGTCTCGTAAAAATCGGAAGTAAGAAATGGCAATGCAGCAACTATACTCTTTTTGTAATGTAAATAATATGTTATTTGCTTTGAATAAAACTTCGTGTAGTTACGAGTGGAATTTCAGGTTATTTTTCCCGATACACTACAGTGTACCTAAAGTGATTTCGGCAAATGCTGTTTCCCGTTCAGTTCAGATATCTTTTAATTTTAATATCATTGCAGTTATACTAGGACTATATTAATGACTTATAAGGTAGGTTTTTTTGTGTGTCTTTTCATAATAAACTAGCGATAATTTGCACCCCAAAAAGTTCATGAATTTTATTTGTTATTTATTTTTAAGTCTCGAAGATGATCGATTTGAAAACGTATCAGATTAATCGTTTTTTGAAAATCAATGTTCAAACGAAGACGCGTAATGTCAAAAAGAGCTCTTCAACAAGATAACTTTAAAGCGTTGGTTGTAAACAAGTGTAACACTTTAATAAGAAATATTACTTCTGAAAGAAAGTTTTGGAAAGCAAAAATGGGAAACAAAAAGTTTCTGTACCAATTCGTGTATTGGTGTAACCAATTGAAAGAACAAGGGGGAGGACTTTTGTCTACAATTGTCAATTGTTTCTTGCTGAACTCTGTTACATAAAAACCATTGAGAATGGACAAAATAAAACATTTCAATCAATTAAATTGAAAAGTGTTTTATTAAATATTTGATGCGTAGAGATAGGGCAAGGCATTAGGTTTTTGTAATTAAATTAGTATAGTAAAAAAATAGTAGTGTATACATGAATAGTATAAAACGTGACTATATTCATGCATATTTATTGCAGGTTACTCTACATCTACGATTTTGCTATCAAATTAAAATCACCTCAACTAAACATTCATATTCATCTATTCAATGATAAAACATGCTAAACACGTAACGAAAGCGAACATATTTTTCTACTTTATTTACATGACAACTAATAACACAATGGAATTGAAAAACCAATGTCAAATCTTATATTGGAAAAGACAATAATGATCATAATATCATCAACACAAAATAAAAAATAAAATATTTGCCAGGTTTAATAGTGTTTTCAAAATAATTATAAAATCCATAGAGTATTGATCATACTTAAAAAAATAATGAAAATAAATCAACAAAAGGACAAAGTTCATTGACCGCGAGCAGACGAATTCAAGTTCATAATAATATGGTTACGAAATAGGTATTCAAATGAGTTGGACGCGTATAAAGAAAGGCATCTAGTCAGCTCACCTGTTTCAGCCGGTGGCAGCGCGAGTTCACTTTTGGATTCCATCGTGGCTTGGGACATGTATTATAAACTTTGGGACATGAAAACTTTGGTTTTGGGAAAGTGAGGTTATGACAGGCGCGCGACTAGACGCGGTTTGGCGCGAAAGCCGACGGCATGGTGGCGCGTGGGGCGCGCGCGCATGCGCCCTCGTGACGTCAATGGACTACCCGACTACCCCCTCGCCTTGCCCTCAGCCCCCACTTCAAATTAATTACTACTCCCAGAAAATAACCTTTGACTTTAACTATTTTAATATTGCAAAGTAGGTAGGTGCTATGGGTAGGTGCAATTGATAATTTCAAGTATCATAATTATGTTAGATCTGTAACGAGACTGAATTGTCAACTTTATATTAACTTCATAATGTCAATAAAAGAAAAACAAAAAAAAAATAGTTATGAATTTTACCTAACACAAATGTTGGATTTGGATTTCATGTCCACAAAAATATATAAATCTCAATCAGTACTTTTAGCGTTATCTCTTTATGTAGGTATTTAAATAACTTCATATTCCATTTAAAAGTGGCCATACAGACCGCAAGCAATAAAAATCCCTCAAAGCAATACTCTCCGCTCTCCAATTACCATTGTGATTACACAAATTGTTGACCTTATCATAAAACACTTAACTTCAATTGATCTTATATATTTGATGAGATCACAGATCGAGAACGCTACGAAATTACAATAAAGTTGTTGCCGCCATTTTATTCTACGAATTTGAGGCGGAAAATCTGTATGTGGAGGGTCGCGAGAGTTCACGGCCGTCGCCCCCCTGCCCCCCCTGCCCCCACCAACGCGCGCCCCCCTCCCGCCAGCCCACATACTGCTGAACCAGCTTCTTCTATTTTTAGTCGCAGCACTATAATACAGAATGTTTTATCTTTTTAAAAAGTCTTACTTTGCAAAGTAGATACTTTCAGAAGTAGGTATATTCATTCTGGGGTTGGTCCCGTACTTAAAGTGGTTCGTAATTATGAGTATAATTATAATTGAATATTATAAACAAACCTGACATCGCAAAAAATAGTTGCACATACAATACAAAATCTTCATTGACTCTCGACAAAATGTACCTATGCGTTTTTCGCTACTTTTGGGTAGATCCCATAACAAAAGTTGGTCATAATTATAACCCAAATTATGACGTCTAGAATGTATCAGTCATTTGCAAAAGTATTACGACTACTACGTATAATACTTATTCATCAAAAATCTATCCGTCCGTATCCAACGTTGGTCATAATAATGGGTACAATAATATCCTAGAAAAAATCCGTAGTTTAGACATACATCCTGTATAAATCTATCGTATAATCTCACCTATTGTTATGTAGTTGGTGAAACGAAATGACTTGCCAATTTCGAGGTCACGTTTGTAGTCACACAGTCCGGCGGCGGTGTGAGCGAATTTGTGCAGATATCCGATCGATTACTGCTATAAAAATAATTGTTAATTATTTATCTCTGCTCTGGATATTACTGCTAATTAGTTATTATTGTGGTTATGAGACAAAATTAATAGGTTTTTATTACCACATCCTAAAAATATCAAATCAAAATGTAAGACCTAGAACTCAACCTTAGGACATAAACCTCCCTAATTAATTTCCAATAAGACGTTGAAAATGGCTTCCATTCCATATGGCCCAAAAATAAATAAGTAGGTGCCTACCTATATCTAACTATTATGAAATACATAGTATTGTAAAGAATATAGCCATCATTTTATTGTACGATGCTTGGATTGTTTTAAATTTACTTTGGATGTTTATCTATTATACAATAAATCTATAAAAAAATACTACACGAATTGTGTAAAAAACAGACCCTGTATCTTCATTTTCTAGTACTGAACAGGAAGCTAGCGACATCTATCGAAACTCTTGCAAACGTGCTACTCGCCACTAGATGGCGCGCTACGATAACATTATTTAATGATTAATGAGGCGTGGGTTCGATTCCCACCCAGGGCAAGTATTTATGTGATGAATATAGGTGTTTGCTTTGTGTCTGGGTGTTATTTAGGTATTATCTACATAGGTATTTAAAAATATGTATATGTAATATTTCAGTCTCTGGCAACCTTTGCTCAGTTTGGTGTCAGAGACTGTGTAAGATGTCCCCTGATATTTATTTATTTATTTCTTGATGGCACTTGGTTCGTCTTTTCGAAATAAATAAAATTTCTAAAAAAAATTTTTCTAAGGAAATAAAGATATATAATAAATATATTTCAATATATAATAAAGATATTTCATAAAATAAACGGAAGGGAAAATAATTAATTGTATAAAATGTGACAAAAGTCTACAAGAGATGCAAGGAAAATCTTATTTTTATGTTCACGTGAAGATCCACTGTGACAAGAAATTTTATATTATATTTCTTTCTTACATTATTTTCTTATCATTTTATAAAACCTAATTAATGACAAAGACAAAAATAATTTAAGCGCTAAGTCTACAAGGGTATAACATCTACGATTTCGATTTCATTGAAGATTATGAGTTTTGAGTCAATTTAACAGAAAAATTCTAAATTAATTTGAAAATGGCACGATCGTCATATAGCGCCCCAAAGGAATTAGGGTGTTCAGACTGTCGATGGCAATTCGGGTGTGATTTCCACGCGGGTGGCTCGGTACAAGTGTCGGATGACCCGGAAAGTCGTGTAGGGTTACCATATCCCAGGCCTGAGATTTAAAAAAAAAAACTCATTTCTGGATTCCAGCCGGACTTTGAGTCCTTAGATGCAAGGGTTTCTAAAATACGACGAATTAAAATCAGTCGAATTGGTAACCTCGAAGTCGAATTAGTAGAACTCTGGGCTACTTTTATTAAAAATGCACTTAAAGTGGCTAAACTCTATTTTAAAGGGTCAGTCGACCTTGCAAGTATATAGAGTTTAGTTTCTCCCATTTAACCGCAGATTTTTCAGAGGAAATCAGATTTTTCGACAGGGTTTTTAAATTTTCAGTATAGTTAGGCTCCAACCGTATGATATATGAAGATTAGCAAACAATCTTAGAACTTTTTAACAGAAATCAAACTATTTCTCCTGAATTTGAATTGTTCATATGGCAACCCTAGCCGGGGTTGCGAGGTCGTCGACCGCTCCCTAACCTCGGTATTTGGAGCACGATACAGCCTGCATCTGGGTCAACAGCAATGACTATACGCCATGACGTGACCTACTGCCGCTTAATCATCGCACGTTTCGTAAGGATCCACTCTCTGTGCAGCTATTGTACATTGGGTTTATGCTCTGTATCCGTAGGGAGGCCTAATGCTCTAATCCCGGCTTTGGCTTAATAAACGATGCTCATTTTTTAAACAGTCGTCATTGATCTAGCATACTCTACATATTATACCACCACGTTAATTAAAGTATAAAAAATATGGTGAATTAAGCTATAGTTTGATTCAACTGAAATATATCTAATGTCAAAAATAATTAAAGTGAAACCCATTATGGTTTTGAATCAAGTTTTATAATTTTTTTTAACACATACCTTTAATTGACAAATTAAGCTAAACCAATAAGAAATCGATAATATTGCATTTCAAAGTGGTCACAATATTAGATTATGATATTCTTAAATTTATTTTCCAATTCTCAAAACTTAGTTATCAGAAAATGATGTATCACGCGTAGGTAGATTGGTACCTACGTATCGTACAAATGCTTACAAGGTTTATCGTAATTTCCTACTGTTGATACGCTGTCGAGCACGACGATTACTCATATTTGAATGTCCATGTTGTAAAAATCTCGGCCTATTTCCGCGAGGTCGTGGTGATATAATAACACACTTTTGACGCTAGCTTTATAAACATAACCTTCACGTTCTGTCGACAATACACTATAGGCACTTGAGAATCCATGACATAAGTAAAACTTGGACTAGTTTGTTTCTGTAAGTAGTTCATTTTGAATTAGATACACCTAGAGACCTAAAAAGATTTCTAGGTAGGCCATTTTTTCTCGTCACGTGTTCTTAAATTATTTATAACCGATTTTAGAAAATGAAACGGCTTTTTTTCTATATGTTCAATGTTCATACACACTGAAATCACGTTAATTTTATAGAATGATTCGTAGGAAGAAATTATACTATAATTATTTTTGGATTTATTAATATAGATATCAGTCTTGTCAGCTTGATTTGCTTGAGCATGGAATTGAGGATGATTTCTAATACCTATACTTAGCCTAACTAAGACAAAACGTTTCCAGTTGAGTTCTAGGTTAGGTTCGGAAAGTAGCACGCGTATCCTCTTGTCTTATGTAAGCGCGATCAACAATTGACGCTGTTAACGCTTTGTTATGTACTCGCACGTGCAATTTACGTAAGCGTGTTACGAGCAAGCGTAAATAAGGACTTGCTCCTTGTATACTTTTTTATTTATTTACCTACAAGAAATTGTAAATAAAAAAGAGCCAAAGTAGTTTAACGAACCGAGTCATGACCTACTCGTGTTTGAGAACTGAGCAATCGTATTATGGACAGTGTTAGTTAAAAGAGCGCTTATAAAAAATGAGGTAACGAATACAATGGTCGACATTTTTAGAGTGTGGCGGGTTAGCGGGTTACCGGAGAAATATCACGGCTTTAAGGGGCAGTTCCGAACGTCAGTTATTTGCACATTTTTGCATAAATCATATTATTTGAAAATATTTAAGCATTGATATGTCTGCATAAAAATATGAGTATAATATGATATAATTATCATTATTTGCGAATGTGTGTCATAATAGAGAATGTAGTATATTTATTGTGTAGTAGTAGAGTGAATAGTGGACAGTTTTGTCATTTTAGTATTTGTTAAGTTATTGTTTCGAGGAAATGTTTTTTTTTAGTTTAATGAGTGAAATATCTATGAGCGAGTAAAATAGCTAATACTAATCCAACTTCCCCTTAAAGAACATGGTCACGAGGCCATCACTTCATCTGGTAAGGCTGTTGGCACACTTGGTGTAATTTGGGCATGCGATTAGATATAATCTTGTTTGTACTTTAACTGTAAACTCTGTGAGAAATATTTGTATTTTTAACTACGAAAATGTTATAAAATAAACGTAGACAATTTTCCAACTTTGTTCTTATTTTATGATCCAGGTTAACATTTTATAAAACTGCACAACAATGTTTTAGAAGTAAAGTTGTAGTTGAAAAATCTTACTTAGTTGATGAAACCTTGACAAAGTTGCATATTATTAAAACACTTACTACAAATTGCAGAGCAATTTCGTTAATCGTGTGAAACAATGTCAGTGTATGTTGAAAGCATGTAGTGAACTCAGACTTTCAAGCTTTTGTTAGGTATTGAAAATATGGGTATTTTCCGCTTAGTGTGCCTGTTGGATCGAGGTCTGCCACTAGAGTAACCATGTCTCCCATTATTTTTCAGTATTTGCATTACAAAATTCCTACCGCAGTCTAAATTAACCCTTAATCAATGTCATAATATCTATATTCAAAACATACATATTTTAAAGTAAAATAAAATAGGGATCAATATTAGCTTTTGATGCCTTCCATTTCCATTTCATTTTCTACTATTAGACTGTGACTAAGTTAAATATGACGCATATTTTAAACAGGACAAAATAATAAAAGAATGTCCTGCGATTATCTACAGCTTGATGGTTATCGTGTAGCGCGATATGACGCGAGCGCAGATAGATTGGGGTCAGGGCGGCGCGGGCGTCGACCCGCCAGCCTCTCGCGCTCGCTGTGCCCCCCACCTCCCGCTCTAAACCCCTCTACTAGGTTCTAGAACATTCTACTCAACCCTGGCAAATGAACCCTTTAAATTGCAGCTCTACTTTACAAATACTGATAACTTTTCAAAACCCTAGCAAATTAACTCGTTAAATAATAATTTCAGCTATACTGTACATATATACCTTTTCAATTTCAAAAGATCTTATTTAAAACTCAAATAATAGCTTGTACAAATACCAATGTTTATTTTATTTACGATTAAAAAGTATGAAATATAGGTTTTTTAGCTAACACTCAGCTCATTTAAAAACATAAACAACTATAGAATACTATTAGAAAAAAAAATTGAGCATATAAGATTTTCAAGATATTAAAGTAAGTACTTATGTAAGCAAGATAATAAGATTTGTGTTTTGTAGCAGACGTAGTCATATTCAAATTTATGTTCTAATATATTTTTGACTAATCTTATTTTACAAAGCTATGCTCTTAACTATACTAGTAATAATTTTATACATCCACATTAATCTCGTAACCTCGTGAACTAATACCTAACTTCCAGTAGGTATACGAGAATAATATATTATATTATTATATCTATTTATTCAGAATATTTTCCTTTAACTTTTGTTCCAGTTATAGATATCACTGACCTAAAAATATATTGTCGCTTTTATACACAAGTGAACGTATTCAGGCGACCGGACTACTTATGTTTATGTAAATGGGGTAGAGAACTTTATGACCCCACGGTGAGGGCGGCCGGGACTGCTCCACTTTGATTCAACGTGTTTTATTAATAATTACGGGCTACTATTGTTCTTTAATTTCTTAAAGAAAAATTCTACATTGTATTTTCTGATTTTAATTCAGATTTTTTATGTTTTTTATTTATATATTTTGACTTATTTTTTTAGTGGCGATATTGATAGATACATGCATGTAGGAAGCGTGAGAGTAAGACAAAGTAATTTTAATTTCAAAATTGATATATCATCACACAAATATCTACTTTTACACATTACTAAACAGCTCCCTTTAATTAATCTATTACGACACACGGTAAGTATTTACCTCAAAGACAACCAAATAAGTCAACGTTCTAAAAATAATATAATTAAGGTTACCTACATAGAGTGACGTTACAGGCGCGGATTTAGAGTGATTTAAACAGTTATTTTGTGTGTGGGGTGTGACCCAGTTGCGGGCTGGGTGAACGAACTCGAGGCCTTGATCGCAATACCGCGGCCCCTCCCCCCGCCGCCGCGGCCCGCGCTCGCCGTACGTCACTCGCAACGCAACTTTATTGTTTCAATTTCAATATTATTTCTATAGAATTTCAAGCCTAATAAAAATAACACATTTTTATGGCCACACTTTGTCGCCGGAACGACTGTGACGGATTGATTGGTACGCGTTTGATTGATAGTTATATTTTAACTCAATACAGGTTTTAGTGAATTTTCACTTTTTATTTGTAATAAAAATGATTAAAAATAATTGATCTAGTTTAAGAATAATATTTTAGTAACATCATAACATGAAGCGTCAATAAATATTACCAGTATAAAAAGACGTTAATTATAAAAAAAATCGTGAAGGTTGTTAATTTTATGACTGGATTAATTAAGTAGAAATAAATATAAAAATTACCCGATCATGTCTAAATATTTATTTGCCATCATTCTGTTATGTCGTTAAATGTTATATGTGTGACCTAGGGCTCTGTACTATTTTTTTAAAGTAACAGCACTAAACTAAGTCAGGTGCTCAATGTTATGTAAACCTATCTGAAATCTAGTGACGTCTTTTCCACTTGCTTAGTCCATTTAGCTTTACAGCCGGGAGAGACAGAGACAGCCCTCTAAATCTAGCTGTCTGCTGCGCATACGGAATGAAGTGGAGTTGCGAAATGAATGTTGTCGCCGTTGATGTGTGTTGAAGTGTCGCGAGTGCGAGCGGGACGAGCGTATCGTCAAGGCTTCGCGTGGATTATTATTAGAGTATCGGCGCTAGGTTATTCTGAGGCGACCTAGATAGCGCGCGGGGCCGTTGACCGAGGGCCCTCGGAGCGCGCGCGGCCTCCAAAATAAAACGGCATCCAGCGATGGGCTCAACTTGCGAAACTCGACTCGACCGTGATGTCGAGCGCAGAGACTCACTCGCTCTTCTTTGCGATTGCGAATAATGCAATCACTATTGATTGGGTAATGCGTGTCTACATACTTATGGGTAGACTCCACCTAGGTAAGCTAAATGACTTGACCCCGATATCGGACAATCATTCATCATTGCAAAAATAGATAATTAAGAACACGAGCCGTGACTCTAAATACATACATATCTCTCGTTAATTAAGATGAAATTATAATACATTGTTTCAAAACAAAGATCAGATCGTTTTGAAGTAGTAGTGAGATTAAGTAAGCGTATTTACTACAAGCTTGCACGGTAGTTACCTAACTGGGTATTAGTAACGATTTATGCTGTTTTAAACTTGTAACATGAACTTCATAATCTAGCAGCTAACATTGAAATAAAAAGTCGGTCACCTAAAAAAAATCAAACAGTGGTACAGAAAAAATGAAAAGTCTCTAAGTCCGGCCCTGCGGCGGGGCTGCGCGGGGCGCGGGCGGCGCTGATTATTAGCGACGTCGAATATAGTCGGGAAGGCCGAGGGCAACGAACTCTCCGCTTGACCCAGATCTGCACGGCGGCGGGCGGGTGAGCGGCGCGGGGGGACCCCGCCGCTCCAAGAAAGTGAAAAGGACATTCCTTCATCCCTGTTACCAGCCACTACTGTTATCCAATATCACACAACCGCGAACAGGTTACACATCAACAAGCCGTCATCGCCTCGCACGTGGTTCAACTTAACATAATTAAAGATTAAGATAATTATGTAGATGCAACGAATAGCATTGTGTGAAATCATGAAATGCACATTGCACACATTAGGGAACGGAGATAAGGTTAGTGAACCGCGGTAAACAATGGGCGATGACAGCTGTCAGACATCAGCTGATCGGCGTAGAGGCACTGGGTCTCACCTGCGAGGACTCTGCCGAGGAGCAGGTCGGAGTCATCGGGAAGCGGCGGGTCCGCGTCTCGCGGCTGCTCGGGGATGCACTCAGTCACAGTCATGTCGCACGGGAGACGCATGAGCCGGCGCTAGGACGCGTGCGGCCGGCGGCGGCGTCAGCGCGAATGGCGCTCTACGCCGCCCGCGCGCGCCTGTAGCGCGGCCTCGTAGACGCTCTACGCGCCGCCCGCCCGCTCTACAACCTGCCTCCAAACCCACCTGCCATACAACCCTTTACTACTTTGTTGTACAGCACGACACCCTCTGATGCTTTTGTATCCCGCGTTCATTAAATTTACTTATTTGGGTCAGGGATACATACAAAACACACTTAAATGGGAATAAAAGTTGATACAAGTAATTGAATCTACTGAACTAGTTCTTTATCATTTTAAATTTCATGTACATGTCTCGTATCTCTTAATTTGTTCTTTTTAAGAGACTTATATCTTCTTTGGTTGAGATATATTATATCTGGGTATATTCATATAAAATACCATATATATTATATTTACGTTGATTGAGGTCCTCGCTTACTTTCAAATCATGTTTGTTTTTGCTTTTCTATACGTCTAGTCATACTATTAACCTTGTAAACAATGTGATCGGCAGTGACTCAGTGACTTATAGCAAATTCAACTGTAAAAATATCAATTTTCCAGAAGTAATAACGTCACAATCATCATCATCATTTCGATACAATGGCAGTTTTTTTCTTTTTTTAAATAATATTTTCGAATAATTACGAAATCTATATTTTCACACTAGATAACCTGTTTCATTTCTGTAGAATGCACTTTAGAGTGAACAAGACTGAAAATATTATATTTTATCTATTAACCGGTCCGTGATTAAATTCTAAAAGTTTGCAAGCCAAACTAGACATTACTGTAATGTAATAGGGCTTAAGTTTGTTTACAGATTATCAACGCACATGTGTTTTTGCAGTTTCACGTATTAGTAAATCAAACTGTTGTGTTATCATTCTAATATTATGCATTTAAAATCTTCTATTACCAAAAATCTAATAATTCTCACGCACTGTGATTCGCATAGAATCAATGCGAGGACATCTGTACAAACAAAATTAGTTAAATAATGCCTCATGATATACACTCAGTAGGTTAAAAGTTCGTTGCCTATTATATGGGTATATTATTTTATATCCGTATAGTTACAGGTTGTTTTCAGTATCAGTAACCATGATAATAAGTTTTCATGGCGTTTCTCTTCATTCAAATACATATAACATAAAAATACCTGTAAAATAAACAGTATATGTGGTAGTACACAAAGTACTCTACTCATTATTGTATATAGTAATTACGGTAAGTCCTACATTGCATAACTTATTTAATATAAGACAAAATTATTCTAACGTACTCATAAACATATTCATAATAACGAACATAAATCACTTCAATGAGGTTGTATACATGTTAAATTAATTGGAAATTAATCGCGGTAAAACCTTTTCCTCTGTTATATTTTACATATTTGATCATTATACAACAGATATTATAAACGATAGGAGTATCACTAATCAGTGAAGTCAGTAAGATTGCAACCGATATTTCTCTTAGTATTTAGCTCAAGGAAAATCTTAGTAGAAACCTCATTGGCACTTTTTAACCGATGAAACGGAGGAGATTCTCAAGCTGACGAGTGTATAATTTTTTTATTCTACTCAAAGGTAAATGTTCATAAAAGTAATTTTAGTCAAAAAATATTTGTAGGCCAACCAAGGCCACCATGTAGAGTAACCACCCGTTTTAACCGACTTCCAAAAAGGAGGAGGTCTGTGTTCGTCTGTATGTATTTTTTTTGTGTATCTTCATTGATATATTTTCGCCAGATGTGAACCAATTTAAAAAAAATAGATATATTTATATTTAAATATTATAAAAATTCGCTGAACCGTTTTTGAAAAATAAACAATAATTAAAACTTTGTATACATACATCGATTCCAGCGAACTATTCTAATTTTGTACACGTAAGATTTAAGTCGGTTGTTCCATTTTTCGAGTATTTTTTTTTGACTAGATTGTACATCTTTGTCAATTTAATAAAGCAAGTTAAACTTACGCTGACAAAGAATACGAACTTATTATTTGTGGAGCAGTAACAACAAACAAAAAAATAGCGATTTAATTACTCAAATCAGTTATTTTTATTTGCAATATATTATGTCCAACGCAAAACCCTCACAAAAGATCAAATCAATCGCCATAAAAAGCCGCCACTGTTGGCAAAAAATGGTCTAAATCGGAAGCGTCCACACAACCCAGTGAACTGAAAACCTAAATCTAGAATTGGCGAATCGGTCGGTGAGCGAGAGTTTATAGGCCAAGGCGACCAATTATACAGCGAGTAGGAGCCGAGCGTTATTACCAGCGTAAAATAATGCGTTTTTACTTCTCGTACGTAGATTACGTGCGAGTATTGGTACTAGTGACGCGTTCGTGACTGTTGCCAAAGCTGTGGTGAACTTCGGTGTGTGAGACACGAAAAAAAGATATTACTCACTTATTAAATAGGTACAGGTTTTTGACAGTTTGAATTAAAATAACTATTTTGAATTATTATTAACACAGATATCTAAAATTAACAGATTGATAAAAATGCTGTTGTCACTTAAGACAATTATCAATCACAAAAATGCATGGCAAATCTAGCAAAACTGCTGTCAAAAATGTCAAATACGTATTGTAATTTAACGTTATCTTCATAAAAATCCGGCACAACCCACTGAATCGAGATAGTCTCTTTCTAACTCGTGCCATATTAAATCGTTGCATCTCTTACAGATTTTCTCGAGCGACCACATTATCCCTCTGGTATCTCTGTGATTATTAACGATAGAAATAATGATGGCTTATGTATGTAGTTTATGTCAATTTGCATATTAGCTAGATACTCGCTCTTATTTCAATTAATCTTGGTATTTATTTTGTACATATATTATTACATTTTTTGACCGACGAACCAGACCGGAGGAGGAACTCAATTCGAAGAGTATTTTTTTTTATGTGTAACTACGCATAACTTTTTATAATGAAATTTTTATATTGAAACTTTTTACATAGTGGTCCTATTTCTATAATTCTTTTTTATTAGAAGGAGTATACTTGGAAGTTGGTCTCATTTCAATGTTATCGAAATCGGCTGAGCAATTTTTGATAAATCAATAATAATGTGAAAAATGCTACATCGATCCGTGCGAGTAGAAACCTAACGGTTTTGAAAATAAACGGGAAAAAAATCGAGTTACAATTTCTTATTTTTAAGTTACAAATAAGAAAGTTCTGTCGAAAAGTTTCTTCTTTTTTAAGTCAGTTTTTTTAAAGTATACGAAAAGTATTATTTTTGTTGCATTAAATATGAAAACACAGATAAGTAAAAGGATATATATTTAGATAGATACGTAATATATTCGATAGCTTCGTTGGATTCGGCCCTAACACCAAACAGCTGTTGAAGATACAATGTAGTCTGATTTAGAACTCGAAGAAACCTTGTTACCTATTCCAGCATTAATTTTAGGCCAAGGTTTGTACCTAACTTAGTTCGAAACTTATGAAACTCACTTAGGGAGTTGCTGGATGTTTCGGCTAATAAAACGCTAAAGCTACTTGGATTTATAGCGATGATCTAATAAAGATTTGCCAGAGCTTAATTTCATTACTTTCAACCGGGCTTATTCTTATGTCGAGGCCTATGTCCAGCAGTGGACGTCCTGCATCTGATGGATGAATCAACACTTAAGAAATATTAGTTTTAGTTCATAAAGCAGTTAAATAAAAACGACGAGAGAAACGACGAGACGAGGCCTATATCCAGCAGTGTACGTTCTGCATCTGATGGATGAATCAACACTTAAGAAATATGAGATTTAGTTCATAAAGCAATTAAATAAAAATTGACAATATAATTCTTAAAGTGGTAAAACCAGCAACACAAAGGACACCTATGTGCAAGGACATCGTACAGGAGCTCCAATAAAGGTTGCATTAAAATGACATTCTATTTACAATCGTAGCAGCAGTGGGCGTTTGACTCGAATGAGACTACTCGTGTAGTCGCTTTAACACAAAACATTACAAAAGGCCTAATTCATAAATGTAAACATCTTTACCATCATATCAGCTGTACGACGTCCTTTGCTGGACAAACTGGACTTAGCCCTTTCCATAAAGATATCCAATATAATGGGAAGCACCTCGTAACTAACGTTATAAATGCGGTCATAATCTAGTGTCTATCTATTGGTAGGTGCTTGCCTTTTCGTAGTTTCTATTCCAGATCTTTGACGCTCCATTTATTTTACATGCAATGTTCTCTTACTTCAATTTGCTAATGCTGAGAGAGTTTTATCTTTTTGTATAATTCCCTTAATAGATTGTAGAAATCCGTCCTGATGGAGAAATGTGATATTAAGCACTGTGAGGTCATAGTTCGGGTTACAGGCAGCCCGGAGCTATGACGTCAGCAGCGGTCGCTTACCCCTCTGTTTTGAGTTGACTACTCCACCTTACTTAGCTCGTCTTTGTTGCAAGATTTAAGGAATAATATATTTTAAATTCTTTTTACTAAGACACTCCTCTAAGAGAACCAAAACAAAAATTAACGTCCTGGCAGTCTCAAAAAGTGAACGAAGTCTCAAAAACTGAACCTGCAGTTGTTCATTAAACCCAACCACAAGGATACCCAAAGTAGAAGGGCGCTGAGGAATAAAACAACTGCCCTTAAAATTATTATGCACCTTATTTTTTACATTTATGTATAAATTACCCATTGAAACTTATGAGTTATTCTTATTTATAATCCCGGACACCAAACACACATTTAACTGCCCACAACTTAATAATCTCAGAAGATTTCCAGCTGGCCATGTCAAAGACTCTTCAAAGAGGCCTAATATTTTTCTTTCATCTCCATGGCAGTGCAGTAAACTAATTACGCTTCATGTTAGTGTATGGAAATGAATAAAATATGCGAGGTAAGGTCAGTCCAGCTGCTGCAACCGGAGCGGCACCAGGTCGCGCTGACGTCACGGGTCGACCACCTCCCCCTTGCCTTCCCTCCACATCTACGCTAAATTGAAATACCTGTGTGTTTCTGCTCCAAACTTCATTTTGAGTAACATTTTCTTATCTTGAGATAGAAATGTATGCCATATTTTCCTAAAACCTTTCATTTCATATTTTTACGTATTCTATCTAATGAGGGGCTTAAAATAAAAACAATAAATATTATAAACTACCGAATGTAAGAAGTTTTTTTTCAAATGAATCAGAAATTGCAGTTGCCTAATAAGTATGTATTTTGCATTGTACACAATTTTGTATACAATGCATGATAAAACAAAAATAGGTGAATACCTGATGTTGTCCGCCTCACAAAATAATCTTAGGATTGAATTAAAGTTGTTGGTAACGAATATTTCCCCAATCTCATTTCTAAGTGCAATGAAATCTGCGTTCAAATTTTCGAAAAGCGTTTTTAACCAAAAGCTAATTTTCTTTTATGTTACTTTAGAGACAAGTTTTAAGTTAAATTAAACAAGCCAGATGCTCAGATGTTTCTGGAAATTTAACGAAGAAGAAAAAAGTCACGAACACATTTTTATTTCCGTAGAAAAAAAAACTTTTTGTAGTACGAGAAGATAAGATGATATTTTGATGTTTGGCATAATTATACAAGCTATTTATTTTACGAGCACAATTATAAACTTTCTCACAATAAACAAGTTTCAATTAAGTTACGCGTAATTAATTTCCGCTAACACAGTTTAATAATACAAATCTTCACTGCAACAAAGTACCATTTCCCTTCTTACAACACACTACTACGTAAGGTCTATCATACAATTAAGTTCTGCCAACAGGCTTAGAACCGGCTAGGTTCTTGACCCCAGCGTGGAAAGTGGACCATAATGACACCACCACTTTCATTTTCGCACAACTCTCACCGCGCGTCGAGATCGAAAGTGTACCACTTTTGTTGCTGCGTGCGCGCAGCCCCCCCTCGCTGCGACTTTCCTACGGCTGCGCTGGACGCTTTCTTCTGACAGCGCCGCTGGCGCAGCGAACGGCACTTGTGCAATTCGCTTTCTAATTGCATTGTGATCGGAGTGTGACTGATGACTGCTAAACATCATCTCACTGACCCACTTTTCTATGAAAATATATCGCTCGAGAGATTCATGCTCTCTATTAATACTTCTGCGATTAGTTATGCTACGGCGTTATGAAAGTGGTCGGCTATAAATAAAAGTGGCTTTTCTCGTAACTTTAGATGGTTTTATTTTCTAGTGTGTTAAGTTGATGAGATTGATTGGGTTGAATTGATAATTTATGCATTTCTAGGCGAAACGTGAATTGGGATCGTTAGTAACATAATACTGGGTGTTTTCTTTCATATCTAAGGCTAAAGCTTTCTATTATGATAAATTATAACTATTTTATTTAGTTTCTTGAAAATCAATGTATTACAATATTGCAGATGCACTTACGCATGTAAGCGTAAAAGTCACAAAAAATCTGATTCTGACAATGGCATATTACATTTTTTCGTAACAATTTTTTAATGATTTTAAAGACAAAAAGAACGGGAGTGAGTATGTAGCCCTTTAAGTACTCCTTCAAATTTCCCAACAGGCGAGCAAGTCTGTGCGCCCAAAAGGGGTCACCTCATTCAATGCAAATGATCTATTTTTCTTCCCGCTGTGAACACGTGCACGTGCATTGTTCTGGTGTCACAGGAAGTCGCCAACTGAACCACATACGGCTTTTGTATCGCATAACGGGATTTTGTGGTACTGTAATGTAACCAGGGTTATAGAAAGTGTACATTCAGTCATATTTTATTATAACAGCTAAAGGTTTCTTATGGATGCTGTTTGCAATAGATTTACAGTAGTTAATTATTTAAGTAATCAGTAAAATTATGTTCGTTTGAGTTGTATTCGTCAAAATTATAGACCATGTAAAAGCTTCTTAAGTATAAACATAGCGGTTAAAATATATAGATCTGGTTACAAGTTACGGTGTCGTCAAACGTACTTTTACACAGAGAGATGCTAATACTCGTTACGTCTAATACATTAATGTTTATTTGGGTGGCTGTAATTAATTATTTAGTCCAAAATAAGGAACATTTAAAAATAACACTAGCCCTACTATAGTGCATTGGCCTCCTATCCCTAATTGCTTTTTGATTGTGTAGTCATTAAAATTTCACAAAAAGCATTATCGCAACACGTTGTGTTTATATATACAATTTGCATATGAATGTTACGCCCCTAGGCAATGAATTGATCGTGTCAGATAATGGTTACCGTGTCGCGATGAGGATCTAGGTCTCTAGAACGCAAGTTCTGGCTTCAATGTTAGGAGAAATGAGCATACAACTTTGTATGTTAGAGCGTAAAGCGAGCTGCGCAGCCTTCCCTTTGTTTTCAGGCGAGACAAATTGCGGGAGTAATAAAGCATTTTATGCCCGTGCCGTAGGTAACCGTTGTTCAGTAGATTCATGGTTGTTTCATAACATCGTGCGTAGTGTAAACTATTTATAACGGGGCGATCGAGAAGGCCGTCGATGCTTGTACTGTTTGTAGACTTAGTAGGCGAAGTGCGATAAGATTTATGGAGAAGTGTAAACAATAACGGCCCTGCCGTCCCATCGGCGCGTAACCTTGTACAAAAGGAGAGCTGAGCAGATTGTGTATAAAAAATAAAAAAGTAGTCTCTTGAACTGAAAGCACGCCAGATGCATTGGCCCGGTGGCGGCAGGGCAGCGGCAGTGGCTGGCCTCGGAACCAATACGTTTGTGAATGTATAAGCGAGTTGTTTTTAACGTTTACAGGGGATTTATTGTAAGTACCACAATGAGCTATAAACATTCATTTGACTATAAAAAAAAAGAAATAAAAATGTTGACAACGAAAATTAATAGAAAACCAAAACCTACCTACTTAGATGAAATTAGGAAGCGCCGGTAATAAGTAATCTTTTTGAAAATGTCGCTGTGAATTTTTTTCAATTCTGAGACTGCATCCACAACACGTAAAAATAATAGACACCCAAACAAAAGCAGATGTTTCAGTGCACTAGCAGCAAATAGCAATAACAGAAAATTTCCACAAACATCTCGCCAACATGTTACTCATAAGTACTTCTGTGCACTTACGCATAATTTTCCCTTCAATGCAAAGCAAAAAGTAAGAGGCTTTAGTGGTACGGCGCAGCCTTGATCGCGCTGAATTGGCAATATCCTGGAGCTAGAGAAGCACGATTGGCGAAACCTTGCGACCCGCAAAACTCGGGCGATGAACTCCACAAGGCCGGGCCGCTGCCGCTTTCTTTGTTCGCCTGTCGCAACTCTGGGCTCGCTTCAGGGGCCTACCAACGGCGCACGTACTCGAGAATCCCTTGGATTCTTGATTATCAACATCGGTTGTATTTCAATGTTTGCAGGTATTACACGTATAGACACTTTAATGTAATAATACATTTAATAGTACTGAACTCGCTTTTCGATTAGTCCACTGCTGAACATAGGCGCAGGTCGGAAGCAATTTAATATATATTTGGTAATTCGGTTGGATTTATTTACTGATTAAAAAAGTATTTGACGTTTTATTATTTGTGATCTTTATTTAATCGATTTTGATGATGCAAATATTAAAAATGGAATAATGCAACTGTGCCATACGCTTTTTCTTCTTCTTTTTTTTTTATCGACAATAAAACAAAGTAGCTTTTACAAATTAAGTTCTACACACAGGTTAAAATTTGAATCAATACATTCAGGCGCAGGGAACCAAAATCTGTCTTGCCTTTTACTAAAATTCGACAACCTTTTCTATGTAATGAAAAAATAATCAATTAGTATGTACAAAATATCCGATTCACTTTTATAGATAAATTGGTCACCATAGTCCGGCAGTAGCCCCCCAGCCTCGGATCACTTTATTGAGCCTTCACTCATCTGAATTACAAACGGCCGCAAACGCACTCTATGAACGTAATGCTGTGGCCTCATTTATTAATAAAATCCGTGTTGTTGTTGTTCTGAATTCAGTGATTCCCCACACCATATAATTGTACAATAAGCCTCATATTTACGTCAAAATTGAACACAATGAACTTAAGACCGGGTTCATTGTTAAAAACAATTAACATTGTGGTTTCTGTATTTATGAATATAAATATTAAAATAACTACGACGTCCATTTCATAAAATAAAGAACAAAAATGTTATATTTTGATGACTGAATAAAATATTTAATTATGACGTTTAATTTAGATTAATATATTTGGTCTCGCTCCGCTTGATTTAAGACGTTTGTTGTTTGTTTGTAATAGTGCTGCTTAAGAAGATACTGAATCAAATCGACCAGTGAATTCTGAATCTCGATGTTCTACAGAAAACGCGAAAACGTTTTCTATAGAACATCAAGAAAAATCGCGGTTCATTATTAATAAAATTTTGGTTCCGCGAAAAAACTCTTTTCACCCCTTAAATTGTAGCAAAATGTCATGTTTTTTCGCGTGAATTGCTCGAGTAACAAACACGTACGTCTTACTTTTCAGAAAAGTTTTTAGTTTTCTTATACTTTTCAGCTAAAGTTTTGCGTAAATATATGACTTTTTTAGAGGCTTATAACTAAAGTCATTAAAAACTGTAAAAACTAAGATGTATAATCTTAGCTATTGAAATATTTATTATATGAAAAAAATTGTCAAGTTAGATAGTATTCAGAGGTAAATAACAGCTTATTCTTTCTGTATGGCCAAGTTGGCACTTCACATTGCTTAAGTGCACTTACTGGTGCGTGTTATTTAAATATTTGATGTTATTTGCAATTATTTTTTTATCTGATCGTAAGTATATACAGAGACTCGGAGCTTTCCATTATTATTAATAAAAAAATACTTTTCCATGCGTTTTCCATTTCAGCATTTTCTTGCGGGTATTTATTTTATTTTAAGTTACAATGCACACAGAAGCGAAACAATAAATGAGTAAAAACTAAAACAAATATTATTCCATTTTCTGGTATACTACACGGCAATTTCTCATTAGTTCTTATTACCATAGATACCCAATTTACAGGGAATGGGTCAAATTATTTCTGCTCCACATTATTATTCAGAACATGGTACAAGGCGACTGAACTCTGCCAAAATGTGTGTCAGTGAAAATGTGCCCACTGAAAAGTTACATAAACAATACGTACTTAATATGTACGTTGGTACGCTACATTTACGTAAGGAGAGGCCTATTCAATCACGGTAACCGTCTGTCCATTACGTAAACTAATCTATTCTTCACAACCACGGATTTGAAAAACCTAGAGCTGGCTAGACACGATTGAAGTATTCTTAAATGATATACATCTTAAAGAAACTAAAGCCGCTTGTATTTTTGATGCTTATAGTAAACAAAATCTCTTTTTTCGTCTTATTTGTTACCTTATAGTTTTGTTTAGATATCGACTAAGAAAAAATACTTATAATACAGCTCACGTATTTCTTGTAAATATTCCGTATCATATTTTTTCATCTACTTGGCACGAGTAGCAGTCGACTCATAGTTTCAATTGAACCATTATATGTCCGATGATATCATTTCAAGGAAAAACTATATTCAACTGTACCATTTATGAATAAGCTAATATGAATAAAGCAATAGTTGTAGCTTCTGTGAGTCACTCAATAATATGTAATATTATTTCTAAACGCAAAATGCGTATCAGTGTAATTTTTATCGTGATAAATCTACTAGAAATAAGGTTCATAGTGACGTCAATTCAGATAAATGAGCTTGTTTCGTAGACAAGCTACGAGCAGCTACGAGATCGGCGCTACGGTGTTCGTGACGTAGCGCTACGAAAATGGAAGTTTGATGCTAGCTACGGCTTTTTAATTAATTGTGTAACATGAAAAATAAATAACAATTATATTAAATAATAATTATGAATATTATAAAGTATAATTACGCATGCGCTTATTCATTTGTTTTTGTATGAAATAATTCGTTATGAACTTTTTTTTGATATTTATGCCCGAGTTAAAAATATACTGATTAGAAGTAAAACAAAATGAGAGAGCAAAAGTAAAGTACAACCAAATCAAAACCCTTATTTAGACATATATGTATAATTAAACAATGAATAATGTAAACAATAGTGTTACAAAAATTAAAATTTCAATTTGTCAATCGACGAAGCAAGTTATTTACATTTCCAAACATTACGAAAAATCTATGACCAAAAAGTGTTCGCAAAAGATAATCAATGTACGAATTTAACTCGGCTCTTTGTCGTAATAGTGTATAAAACCATTCAATATCGGCCATAAAGGTAGATGCATTCTATACTGCAGGAATGTAGCGAGAATGTCCTGCGCCGGCAAGTCGTGTGATCGGGCGCAAATAAAGGCCATGCATTTACATTTGCCAGAGTGTTGTTTCGCAGTTATCGTAATAGGTTCCATGGCCAAGTTGCAAAAAGCCGCGCGTGCGCACTCCGTTCGCGCTTTGCCGCTCGCCGCAGAATACGAAGCAGTTAGTATGCTATGAGCGGTGTATGAAGACAATGAAAATTATGGAACAAGTTTTCCTTGTGTATTTTTAGTATGTACATTTTTTATCTACGTATATTAAGTCTTATTCATGTGTAGAATACAAAGCCGTTGCACATGTAAATGGAAAAAAAAACACAATTTTAACTTTGATTTTCATAGTTAGATTCATGTCTAAGTACATTTTTTTAAAATTTCATTTTTAATTTCACTCTATCGGAAAACCTTAGCATTTGAATTAAAATGCTATTAAGTCTGCTACGTACTAGATGAAGCTTCCCTGGGTCCAGTTTTCAGCAAATTGATTTTCTTATAAACTAAAACCTTCAGAATAGATTTAAAATAATACACGATATGTAATGTGGATTTTCTGTGTTACTACTAAATATGGGCATACCCGCAAGAAGCAATTAGGTCATATCCTTTAAACTGGCTTAATTGCGAGTAAGTGGATTCATAAATGCTTAATGTAATAATGTTCCCCGAACTAATTCAGGTTTCTTTACAGCTTTTTTCTTCACCACAAAGCCGGTGGTGTGAAATCGTACATAACTTTCAAAGTTTTAGTTGTGGAAGTGCACTTTGAATTTACTATTGTAAGAAAAGAGTTACTGCCGCTATGCCAATAATAAAATATGTTTATTTTTAACCACTGACGCTAACTCGACGGGGTGTTATAAGTTTGACGTGTATGTGTGTGTGTGTGTGTATGTGGAATCGTAGCTCCTGAACGAATGAACCGAGTTTGGGCAAATTAGGCGGGAGTGTTATTAGATATATTTCATCAAAATCGGCTGAGCCATTTCAAAGTTATCAGTTTTTTTGTTAGCTGCGGGCTGAATTTTATTACGATGGCTATTTTTTTGTTATTTTTTCCATCTTTGCTTGTTTAATTTTTCAATTCTTAAATCTCAATCTTTTAGCTAGATGAGATTTTGAGCAAATTAGTCGGGAGCGTTCTCATATATATTTCATCAAAATCCGTTCAGCCATTTCAAAGTTATCAGTTTTGTTAGTTGCGGTCAGAATGTTATTGCGTTGTCGTTCTTCTTATTATTTTTATGTAATCTTTGTTTGATCAATATGACAATTTTATAATCTCAGTCTTTTGGTTAGTTGAAGGTACCGAAGGCCCTGTTGCCAGGTGGTGCGGGGCACTTTCACCGCGGCGAGGCTGCGCGGGCGTCGACCTGTGCCCTACTCCGCTGACCTACTCACCACACTACTCACTTTCGTTTCTGAGACTATCATTAGGCGAGGATGCGGCTGCCTTACAGCTTACACCATTATTGCGAGTTATGTACCACTTGTGCTCGTTTTGTAGCTACAGTAATACAGGATAGGCCGCGGCCCGCTGAGATTTTCGAATGCATTTTCCTTTGTATAAATCTGACATCATAGAGAAGACTGTAGGAACTTGCAGGCAAATGTTAGTTTGCATTTAAAGTGCAGTAAAGACTGCAGTAACTTTTTTATGCTGATATTTGACTGCAATTCTCATAAGAAGAGTAAAGTTTGCTGACTACATTTTACCATTACCAATCTGATAGTTTGCTATGAATACGAAGACGAAAATAATTTGAAATGGGGAATAGATTTTGAAAATCATGCTCCTCGTATGTTTTATAATGTAAACTTTTCGGTTGAGGAATTTCTTCAGAACAAAGGTAATTTTTATAGTGAAAATTATACATACACAAAGACAAACAACATCATATATATACGACTTTGTATTGTAATATAATAAATATTGAATGCACACGTCAAGCCAGCAGTTTTTCCTACATAGTATATATAGGTATAGTTGAAAGATAATGCATTATACATAGCTAGAAGCTTATTCATTTTGTGATTAAAATTCATAGTAGTTGAGACTATATTTATTGATAAAAGGGTAAAGAACAAGAGTGCGAAACTTAAAATTTATATATTTCTTTAAAAAAGAGTGTTTAATTAATAATCTCTAATCAGTGCCTCGATTTTACAGATTTATGTTATTCTAAACCTGTCATGCACCAGTGTTGATGACGTCTGATTTTTAGCATACGTAGCGCATTGCTAGAAGTTTCGTGCAAGTGATAGCACCAGAACTGGTAGAGAGTTGCCATTGCGTAAGACTTGTTATTCGAGACTTCGAGGGTGAAAGTGGTAGACGCTGTCTCCATACAAATGAGCGGTCGGGTGCGTTGACAGCATGCTACTGCCAGCTAATCTGTGCGCACTAACTGTTAAGTCATCTGTGCCACTATAATAACACGTAAGTTATATATGGCGCGAATGCACCGCTAAAGTGGCTAAAGTGTCACACTACTTTCTTGATTACATAATCGCTCAGCTTTTGCTTTTGAATAGGTAAATGACTGATGCTCGTAAGATGGTATTCGTTAATTAAGTACTTAATGTTTTTATGTAGTAAAAATAATGGCGTGAGTGTGAATTCAACAAATTTTATGGTAAGGGAAAATACTTAACTCGTAATTGTAACAGATTTAATTATATATTACTTTCCATTTTGTTTGGGCGACTTAGCTGTCGCTTAATTAGTCTTAAACGAAAAACGAAAATGATTAATTCAAGATAGTTTTAATGGGCCCCAGAGGGAAAAAATAATGTAATAAATACCTAATAAGCCCTCGTCATATTCCTTCCTAAGAGACAGAAATATGTTATCTCTGTCGGAAATAGGGCAATTTCGAAATATCTGAGCTGAGCCCGACCGCTAGTTTCGAATTGCGCGCCAACTGGTCGTTCGTGAATTTCCGTCAGTATTCGTGTTCCCGAGCCTGAGTCTCAACGGTGTCACAGATTATTAAGCAGTGATTACGAGGCGACCTCGAGCGAGGGAGGGCAACGAACGCTGACTAGGCCGAATGTATTACAAAGTCCGACTCGGCCGCTCCCTACCTCTGCCTTCGAGATCCTAGCGAGTGGCACATAATCTGTGAGCCTTAGGCTCGCCTCTTACCGTGCCCGGTACCTACCTATAGCCTATGTCTAATGAGCTACGTCAAGGTGAAGCAGGCTGCACTGGCTTTCGGATTACCGTAACTTTATAACATCTAGGGTTGTGCCAATTCACCACTTACGATTTCACTGAACTCTCTACGTTTCAAATCGTGACTATCCAGTGTTTTTCTGTTTATAATATTATGTTTTAAAAACGTTAAATTGCCTGATAAACGAAACTCTATTATCACGCAAACCAAACTAGAACAAAAACAACAACGTTTCAAGAAAATGGAGGGAAAAATGAGCAAATCGGAAATATAGAAAAAAATCACCAGTAGGTTAATTAAACTAAATTCAATTGCATTCTACTTCATTTATATCATCTTTATGCAAAACAAATCTAACGACACCGCATCAATGCACATAGAAGAACAAAACACACATAGCAACAAAAAAATCTAACACCCGCAGCTATATAAACTTCTTGTAGTAAAGTGATACTTGTTTTTACATGCCTAATAAATTCAGCGTAAACAAAAAAATAAATTATAAATATAAAAATGTGCGGGAACTGAAACCTGTAGATTGCTTTATCGTGCGCGCCTACCAACAGATTTAGGCCGAGGCTACATTAATCCGCGATACGCGAAGTGAGACAATGTGACCCAAATAGAAAACTTATTGAAATTGCTGCCGCCATTCTGCATAGTTTAATTCCGTCACTCAATTAGCAGCTGCAAAACAAAGGCTGTATTAATAGAATGTATAGTCGGTAAATACCATATTTAAGTATGGTACTGTACCAGCCATTTTAATAGTCCACTGCAGGACGTAGGCCTACCCACGAAAGGTGATTGGGCCATATCCACCCCGCTGGCCCAGTGAGGGTTGGTGGATTCACATACGCCATCGAATTTCTTCTACAGACGTATACTGGTTACCTCACGAAGTTTTCCTTCACCAAAAAGCCCGTGATGTGAAATTCCGTACATAAATTCCAAGGAACTCATGGGTGCGGGACCGGGTTTGGCCTTTTTAATAGCCCACTGCAGGACGTAGGCCTACCCACGAAAGGTGATTGGGCCATATCCACCACGCTGGCCCAGTGCGGGTTGGTGGATTCACATACGCCATCGAATTTCTTCTACAGACGTATACTGGTTACCTCACGAAGTTTTCCTTCACCAAAAAGCCCGTGATGTGAAATTCCGTACATAAATTCAAAGGAACTCATTGGTGCGGGACCGGGTTTGGTCCCCACGACCTCACGATTGTAAGGCGGATGTCATTACCAACAGTAAAATGACTATTTGACTAATGTAAATAGATTTGTTAACTTAGGTACCTACTGTACATATAGAGCACAAAATTGTAGTATTCATTTTGCTCCAGAACCTGGGTAAACATATATAAGCGCTGCTTGAGATATTGATACAATTTTGAAGTATATTATTATTATTATATATACCAAAACCTGTGTATTGTCGGCTGTTATGTTGTATTGACAATTGTGCTACTGTAATTAATACTTACAGTGTCAAGAATGAAGTATTGTAAAAATTATATCATAGAATATAATTGATTGTAAATATGTATGTAGATTGTACATATTTTCAAACAAAATGAGCGTAAAACTCAACATTATTTATTTATAAACTATATAACTAACTCAATCTTGACTAAAATATCAAACATCCAATAACAACCTTTATTCAAACAGATGGCGACAAAATATCGTCTGAGTCATAAATTGTAACAATGTAACCCCGGCCTAATTCCGTATCCACCCGGAAAATCGGTCAAGTGTCCATTTTACCTTCTTACGCGACGATTAAAAATAAGAGTCCTTGACGTCCTCAACATTTCTAACGACTTCGCTGAGTGATACTGAAGTGGGTGACTAAAAAAACAAAGCCGAAATAACAATTATTTGGCAAAACGTGCAAAACAAAAGTAAGTGCTTTGTTTACAGCTTATTCTGTATTAAGGAGTACCTTTCAGGTAAGAAATATTAAATGTAATAAAATCATAAAATATTGATATTTTTCAAATTAAAAGTTATCCTCAAGATTAGATTGACTTATTAGTTTGTTTCGTTAAAATTCTTATTTGTTTTTCAAATATGATTTGTAATAAGACAAGATAAGATTTGAAATTGATCTGCTGAAACAGAACTGGGTCTTAATATACTACAGCCTACTTTTTTAGATAAGTTTCTGGCCTAAATACGAATTCTTCTGAACTGTCCCTCTTAATCAAGTGTTTCATGATTACGCTCTATATAATCACTGTCACTCTTACTTTCCTCTGACATCTATAATGAGAGTCACAGTGACCAAGTGGTATGAAGTTAATGATATAGACTACAACAAAAACATATGAAGTGGCTTGGAAATAAAGCCGTTTTGCCATATGTAAAATGACGACTAGGGGCAGGCCCACCGTTTTATCAGTTCCAACATGACGCAGTGGTATTTTAGTCAACCGACACAATTTTATTTCCATGTGGTTAATTGACCTAATTCTAGATATTATAGTCAGAACGTAAATGTAAAAGTAGTCATAAAAGTGATTCAAACGTACGTAGGTACATGTGTGCGTAAGCTTATAAAGTCTTATACGTGAGGTTGGCTAAAAAACTAAATGGAAAACCTAATTAATGCTTTACTAAATATTGTTTTTCTTATTAGGGTTCCGTACCTCAAAATGAAAAAACGGAACCCTTATAGGATCACTTCGTTGTCCGTCTGTGTGTATGTCAAGACTCTTTATCTCGGAATCGCGTAAAGATATTGAGTTGAAATTTAAACTATATACGTATGGCTATGGTTTCTTGCAGTTGTGTAAAAAAAAACTTCTCAGTTGACGTATAAAAAAGTTAGAGCTGTTTATGTCGTAAAATACGGCATATTTCGATACTCACAAAAATCAAAACCTACCTAGGGTACTTCCCGTTTACATAAAACTATGAAATTTAGCAAGAAGCATTATCTCAGAGAGATATGTATAATATAGGAATAAATCTGAAAACTGTACTTTTTTATTTAAATCACAAAAAAATAAGGCCTAGATTCACAAAATATGGGTTGAAAATTCAAAGTGAGTAAATCGTATCATGTAAGGTATAATATAAAAGAGCTTAATTAGCACATGCTAAAACAGATTTTTAATTATTTTAACAAAAATTGTAATTTTTAATGTATGGCGAGAAAAGTGAAAAAAAAACTTTTTTGTAGATGATATAGTATAGAGATTTTAATAACTTACTTCCCAATTTTGTGAAATTTTCTGGATTTGTACGGAACCCTCGGTGTACGAGCCTGACTCGCACTTGTCTTGGTTTTTTTTATTATTTGGTCGCCACTTCAACGAATACAGTAATTTGCATGGCATAAAAAATAATTGGTTGGGAACAGTGATGTTTTTCTTATTATTTTCAACCCAGACTTCTTTATCACTAGCATAACATCTATCGCAATATTTGTCGCATATTATTATTTGGCATATACAAAGATTTTTTTTATTGAATTTTGAATATGTACCTAACAAAAACTTCGTACAACCAAACGTAAAAAAGTGTAAAATTAATTATAGTGATTCTACAGTTGGGAATGTTGCGAGACGGAAACTCGGACTGCAGTGCAGTTAATACTGGTTCATATTCTACGTTCAGGATTACGACAAATTTTTGGCTATATGATGATAGGCGTGACTCACGTATAGTTTTGATAGAAATAGAAGCTAGAGATACCGGTTGCACTTAGGTCCGTACGTACTAGGAATACCTTCAAAGAACAGATCACAATGATAAGTTGCTAACTATAACCAGAGCTAACCAAGGTTGTGTGATACATTTGTCCTTTGATCGAAACTTTTAATTAATAATTATATTGTTATACGAACGGTACTTCATTTTAATTGGTTGGGTGACATTTAACCAAAAGGTAATTATTTTAATTCCAATTTTCCAAGAATACCAATGGTTTTCCAAGAATAAGTTCTCCGTTCTAATCTCATTGTCGAATAAAGGGTAATGTTTTCCCGTGCAATGTACAAGTACGTAGATATGTTTAATAATCCATACTGGCGCGTCCCTTCTAAATACTTCAATATAAAATCTTACTTGATCAATTTGTTTTAAATCAAAGTTTTGTTTTTACTATCCTCTATTTAAATGTTATAAAATAATTATAGCATAATCAAATATTTATCAACTAGTAAGCTTTTTAACAACTCAATTCAATTCCTTCACTTATTTTGAAGGAAAATTCCTCTCCGTTCTTCAAGTGCGTTGCACAAAGGCAGTCGCTATGCATGCCACAGGGTCGCACTCGGTTGCGTTGTAATTGGCAAGCGTCCTACTCGGCGCGGATCCTGGACACTCATGTGGATAAGTGCTTTTATTTTCCCTGTATATTCTTTTTCATATAGTCTGGCAAATCTGAGTGATAGCTGAAAGCGTTTAGTAAACAAATCTGACTAATGTATCAAAACAAAGCATGTGCAATAAAATAATCCACTGTATGATTGGAGAAGCAAATAAAGTTTGCAATTATATTCTGTATGGTTTAAATGTTTATTCAAGTAGTTCTTAGGTTTCATATGGCCATAGACGGCAGGAGTGGTACCTATGCGCAGTATCGGTGATCGGCAATAATCCACGGCTTGTTAAATTCGCCAGCATTAGAATTTGCGCGCGGCGCACGTTCGCAAGATAAGTCAGTCAGGGTCGGCGCGGTGCCGACGGCCGGCCATGCACCCGCGCCTTGCGACACCCGCCGCCCCGCGCCGCGCCCGCTCGCCGCTCCAGCCCTGCTCAGCCAACATCAACCATGGGGAAAACAACAACACCCACGTTGCCGTGCTGACGTGGCCTTACTAAATTTATTACGAATGCAATAATGCAGTGCGCTACTTCGACGACTGTCGCAACTTTCAGAGTGCGCAACTCTTGCGTGCTTTCGGCATCTCGATTTGACACCCTACACTCCACCGTGCGCCGCGGACTTCACAAAGACTTCATCATATCAGCGATGATATCGACTGATGCTAAAGTGGCACAGCTCCATTGAATCATCGAGGCCGGTGGCAGATTAGCCATCCGACCGACGGATATCAGCCGTCAGATAACCTACGTCATCAAAGGCCTTAACTTATTTACGCTAAACGATAACAACACTAACATGATTTTCAACTTTTACGAGCATAAAATTGGATAACAAAATGAATAAATCTCGGGAACGATAAATTATAGTGGTGAAGCTTTGAATTCGTAGCAGGTTGAAATTAAAAGTTAGTGATAAAGTGGAAGGAAAAGATTAATGTGTAGCAGTTATAGGTGTGATGAGAGGGCAGCGGGCGAGGGTGGTGGTGGCTCGAGGGAGCGACCTATATCCCGGTCGTCGACCGGACTATATTTAGCGCGCTCCGGGCCGCCCGCGAGCTGCATACGTTATACATACATTGCATTCGTTATCACACGTACCACTCGATTTCTGAATAATCCTATTTATCTACTAGCTCGTGTTTGCTTTACTACATTGTTGTCTAATTGCTGAGTGAAATTTGTCTTTATAGTTGTCAATTAATCAATCAGTAATTCTAACACACACTACACAGTTGACGGTGCATTACATTGCTGCGCTTATCAATAATGTTTTACTTGCTTTATAACATCAACCTCTACAATAATAACAAAATGTCTTCTAGTTAAGAGTAGATCTAAAGAACGATATTGTTTTTCATGTCATGTTCATTCTTATCACCGAAGCGACTAAACTAATTTTGAACTGCAAGGTGATTAGGCTTTTATTTTGCTGATACTTTTTACACAAGTTTTTTGTAAGTTTTGTATCTGTAACAATAAAATGCCACAACATGAAAATTGCAATAAAAAGCTAGATATGAATCATGCCAACGCCACTAGTGTGCCACCCTATAAACTAATAAGTCTATCTAATATTACAAATTCTTAAATTTTGTTACGAGTACAATTGATGTAGAAAATCTACTGAAGTTACATTTGTCTGTAACTTTAGTAGATTTTCTACACCACAAACTTTTTACCTTAGTTTATATCTTCTTACCTGATTGTTTAGTGCAACCTCAACGTACAATGCGTTAACGTCATCCAATGAATTCATAGTGAAAATATGGCTGAAAAACCTTATACCGACAACTAGTTTCCCTCCATTATTAGTATTTGGCATGAAGTAAATTGCATAGAGCCCTCCTCCTTCCCCCCTCCCCCTCGGGGGAGTGCATCAGCCTGCAGTGCAAGGACTTCTAACCTGGGTACTCACCGCTGGAGTGCTCGATACTTTTATAACTTACCTGAAACAACAATTTATCTGTCAGTTTATCGGTCAGGTAATTAATGGGTATATGTATATGTTAAGTTGTTGGTTTAGTTGTTTTATCTAGTTAGAATAAAATTGAACAAAAACAGTGTAGTTTCAACTTAAAAGCTATTTGGGAGATTTTTTTATACATTTATTAGTGAAATAATTAACTATGAGCTATACGGTTAGATTAGTCAAAATGAAAATAAAACAATAGTAAAACTTTAATACAGGGTTATTTTTAACATACAAAAAAAATCTTATTTTAAAAAATTTTACGTGGTATTGGACGAGTTAGATTCTGAAATTGTAGATGTTAATTTTTATTATTTTTAATATGTACGTTTGTACGTATATGCAACGAAAATATCTGACTTGCAATGCAAAAAAGTTAGTAAGTAGGTACTATACGTAGCTAAGGCCTTTGTGAAAGACATTTAGCTTTTCAAAAATAACCCTGTATAGAATACGTACGTGATAAACGGAATGGAAGAACCCTAAATAAGCCCAGTAGCTTGCGTAACATTTGTACAACATTCCAATAGCACCTGACATACCTGGAGTAAACCTAAGCCTATCATTATCGTAGAGAAATACTTCCAGCTAGCTCACTTCTGTCGGAGTCAGCGTATTTGCCTAATTGATCAAATACATGTTGTTCAATGCTACGGTGCAAACGGCAAAACTCTTTATCTTTTCAACGCTTAGGTTTGATATCGTGTGCACAGGTCTGGCGCTCGAGTCATTACGTTGTCATCGTCCTAATTTTGCAGTGTCCTCGTTTTTGAGGTCAGCCTCCATCGGGGCAACGAACTCGTGCCCTTATCGCGGGGGGAGCGCGGGACGGCGGTAAACGGCTTCTCGCCTCTCGTTAGCTTCAAAAGTAACACTATTTCGCTACAGATGGCGCGACAAAACTGAAAGTCTCGATAAAATCGTAAACTTATAGAGCGCCATTAAAACCTTGACAACAATAACGAGCCGAGACACATTTATTGTTCTGTTCAAATGAAAATATTTACATAAAACTGGAAATAGAAAAACTAGTTTAAATTTAAAAATAGAGTTAGTAAACGTAGCGGGTGCATGACCTAACGTAAATCGCCCTGATGCATCCCCGTCGGAGCGAGTACGTCAGGCGGAGTTCGTAGAAGCTACGCACCGCGCTACGTACCGACTGGTAGATGTTGGTTAATCTGCGTGGCTACGTGGTGAGCGACTGGTGATTATTCTGTGCGCAGACGGTAGGTAGGGGCCGGGTCGTCGGCCGGCAACCGGGGCAGCCTTGCTCTGTCCTCCGCGCCCTATTTCTGTCGCCACAGAGCGCTCGCCCCGCACCCCGCGCGCTCACCCCGCCTCCCTACTGAACCCTCACGCTGAAAATTACTGCAATTTAAGCAATCGCACCGCTGAATTTCATTTCGTTTTATCAATGATAGAATTTACTATTTTACGCCGCTACAATTTTACAGTAAAAAATCTGTTTTGAAATGTATTGTTTTTTTCAAGCTAAGTAGTAGTAAGCGTAACGTAAATGTCAGTTAAACTCGTGTATTTTTAAAACATGGTGGACTAGTTTTTAAACTATATTTCAGTATAGTTAGTAAATTCCTGTCGTATAATAAATATTGGGATATATATTTCACATTAGAAAATCTTAGATGGTCTGTAAATATATATTCTTTATTGGAAAGATAACAACAAAGACCATAAAAATACAATCTTGAGTTAGTTCGATTAGTTTCATCATGGAGAAACCTTATGTTCTCAAGATACAAAAAAATTGGAGAAATTCTGAGAATAATAAATGGATTGTAAAGAGAATAGTTTACTTTTCGTGAAAATGGGTTCACTACCAAATCTACTCAGTAGAAAAAAAAACTAGATATTTACATAATTCTTGGAACATCTTTACGGATCTGGGGCACAAAATGGCCCGAGCGGCTGTTTACTACTATTCCTTCACATTTCAGTTCTTGGCGGAATTTTCCATTATGACGTCAATATTGTTCATCAAACCTATGTAAGCTACAATGAAATTCAGTTTTGTTATCACTACCAAATTATATTAGAGCGTAACATGTGATCACTTCAGACTGACGTAGAGCTCTTTTATTAAGGATGCAAGTGCAAGTAGATCACATGAAGTAACGTCTTCGTAACAGTTTTCTAATAAAAAGGATTGTATAACATCGATTGTAATCAAGTGTCGTCAGCGCATGACACATACAATAGCACACAGTCATAGGGGCTCATGTGTGAGTGACGTAGCTCACGACCGGCGTGTGACGTGGGTTGCGTCGACTTTTACTCGCACTTTCTCATCGGCGCTTGCGCAACCGACCGCGCAATACTGGCTCACTCACCCATCCGCCCGTGGTGAGCTTGAACCGAAGATGTTCAACTACTTATCTTACTAATTCAACATCAATTAATCTTTCAACTGCACAATGACATAATCATTAAAGAATTTACGGCCAGTTAAGACGAGGCACCGGGCCGAGAAACACGAAAACGGCAAAAACGAGTACTTTTGAATGCGCGATGTGAGAGGATGAATGATATCGATTCAAATTTAAAAAATGTCATAGATAAGGGAAAATCTTAATAAATTGAATGAACCGGACAAAATTTTGAAAAGTAACCGGCTTTATTAAAAAAAAAATAAAACAAATTGCTCACCAAAAAAATTTTAGTAATTCGAATGCTCAGAATTATCAGCGACAACACCCCATTATTTTTTACGAATAAAATAGCCAGATCCCTTTTCTTTATTATAAACCGAGAATTTTTTTTTTTTAAATTGTATATTATGAGTAATTAATTAAAAACTCAATCAAATCTCTTCGCGCCTACTCTAGTTTAGCTTTTACTCTACAGTGTTTGCTCAGAATATTTGATCCGGCACTATCTGGGCCGCCGCCGCCGTACCGGTGCGACGTTGCGACTCCGACGAGCGCATGATTCGCTCAGCGTCGGGCTGGCAACGCCGCAAAGTACGGACGGCGCGAGATGCGTGCTGTTTGTTTTTGGTTATTGTCTTCTAGGTACTCTGTGCGACGACAACCGAGTAATTTACTTCAGAATTATTTTCAAAATTATAAGTTAGACTTTAGTGTACTATATTATATTGTAGCTTTAGAACATTATTATAGTAGGTAGTAAGTTAGGTACTTAGTATTTTTATTTGGTAGTGTGTAAATAGTAGTGAACAAGTGTGCATAGAAAATGGGGAGGAAAAATAAGCGGAAAGAATTGTTTTTACAAAAACGAAAAAGAAAACCTAAAAAAAATGACGGAATGTTTGGGTAAGTCGAATTACATATATAATAAACTTGCAATAAATAGTTGCACTCTAATGCCCTAATAATAAAGTCTATATTTGGCAAATACACATTCGTCTACAGATTATGGATTATCACATTCTTACTACCTAGGTACTTCAATTTTTCTGCATTTACCTATATTTACAATTTTTTTAGGTCAAAAAAACGGAAACTGCAACCTGACGATTGTCAATCCACATCCTCAACAGGGCCAGTAGATAGAGAGTGAGTCCATGCCAAGTACCTATCTATCATGTCAGCAATCAATTTAAAGTATCTAGTAATAATACTCCGTCTATTCTTTATTTTCAAGTGTGTACCTACTAAGATTTGTCTGTACAAACTAACCATACTGTAGGAAACAAATATCAGAACAAAAAGCTATGGAGTCGTCTCTTGATATTTTAGAAACCTATCTAAAATAATGATATTTATTAGGTGATGTTCTATCACCTAAATAATTGTGTTAGCTTTAACTTTTTAATAATTATATAATTACATCATTTTATTTTGTAGCCACCCAGAAATATCACCAACATACGCAGAGTTACACAACGTGTTGCCGACATCTGGGGATTCAGAGGAAACGGTAAATTTAAACACTTTTTTTAAATTATCACGGTTATAGTATTGTCTTTTACCGACTTCAAAAAAGAGGAAGTTGTCGATAGGGTTATTATTATTTATAAAGCCAGTGGTCAATAGAGTGAACTCTATAGAACCAGGAAATAGATGAGAGACAATTAGCTCTTATCTGGTAGATCGTTACGATCTAGCGATAACGATAGTAGAATAGATAGTATAGAAGTTCTAACGATAATACAAAAGCCCGTTGTAGAATCAACCGACATAATGTTGTAAACATCCAGCAGATTTGATAACAATAACAATCATTTGATACATTTTAAAAAGGGACCTACTCGTACGATACTTGAAAGAGTTGAAAGGGACCACAGATTTAATTTAAAAAGGACATTTGAGAACTGAGCCAAATATTTATGTCACGAGAAGTAATGTTGTTATGATATTTATAGTGGTAGTGTATTAGAACAATCATCAAAGCACACTATTTGTTTGAATTCTTTGAACAATATGAATCAGAGTACAATACTATACCTTATTGAAAAGGTAGTTTCAATTACTGAAGCCTATGTAACTCACTGTATGCATAAATAAATAACATTTTGATATTTAAATTGTAGAGTTACTGAAACAGTATATTTAAGATGAATAATTGGTTTGATTGGGTTTTTCTGGGTTTTCCCCAATCCTGCGCAACAAATGTTGAACCAATTTGAATGTATCCCCAGACAAGGTAGGAAGGTGTGTTGTGTTATTTTAATTGTATAAAATTTCGTTATCAAAATAGGAATTGATTTTTAAATAGATTAATTTTTGAGGGGGCGTGTTGGAATATGATACAAAAACTAATCTATCTCACTCTAACATGTAATGTATGTGAGTGTTTCTCTTTCCTTCACGACGTTTACATTATAGTAAAATACCCCTTTGTTCTACAACTTTAATGCTTATTATGAATTCCTCACCACTGTTCTTATAGAGCTGTGCTAGACCGCACTCGCACCTATCCTACCAAATATCGGTAAATAAATGATTTATATTTTAAACCGATTAACTAAATATTTTATTTCTGGCATCCAAACCCTTTTCTAAGTGTGTGAAGCACGATAAAAATAAGTTCATTGATTATGATACCTGTACATAATCAACATTAATTTGTATACAGGGTTATTTCTAATCAATTAGCATCCTTTTAGAGGTTTATTCTGTATATGTACATCAAAACTAACAACTTTTGTTCTGCAACATTTCTCAAAACTAACAACTTTTGTTCTGCAACATTTCTCAAAATTAAAAAAAAAAAGCTGTTCCATACATTTTGTTGCGGGTCACGGGTAGACTCACTATTCTACGGAGTGTCTACCCTTGACCACGGTTGATGCAACTCGGACGAAACGTCGGGATGATGAGTTATTTATTTATCTCGTAATTTCAGAGCGCGATAAGTCCCGTAGTATATAATAATAATGTGTTCAAATCGCGAAAGTTTAAAAACAGCAGTTGAAATAACCCTGTATTGTATGAAAAAAAAAAACATTAAAAAGATCAAAATAATTTTTGCCTTTTTTTTAAATTGTTGATTAAGGACAAGGCGACTCCATGATTATCTATGCTCTAGGCAAATTGAGTTGACGCGTGCCGCCGCCGCGCCGTTAGCAGCGCCACGTACGCTAGCCCAGCGTTGCCGCCCGCCGCTCTGGCGTGATCCTGTCAAGTGAGACCGCGTAAAATTTTGTCCGAGTGAAGGGGCGCGGTACTCGATTTTGAAACTATAGTTTATCAATGCGTCACCTTAACTAGTTTTATTGCACGACAACGCGGCCTTAAAATTACTATTAATAAAGTCAAAAGCGACTCAACAAGCGGTTCGTACCGTGGAATCGTTCACAATCACGAGTGTCTCTATAGAGATATTTTGTTATTTTATGAACATAATAAAGAGCGGGACGATTTGCATTTGCCATAGAACGTAATTTAGTGAAGTAGGTAATAGAAACATTTCATTGAAACCTAGTGGTAGGTAACGGGACGTCGGGGGCGGCGCGGGCGCGCAGGGGGCACGGTACGTGCCCTAGTTTTGCTCGGGTGCATGAACTCTAACGAGGTAAGGCCACCGACCGAACCCGCGCTCAATGGATATTGCACTTTATTTATATCTGGCTACGTGTTGTAGTGGCGTGTCGGCCGTGAGGGCCGGTATATCGTCACGAAGCACCTAACAAGCGATACCACATGGAGCTGGGCTCGAGGCTAGCTCCAGCTGCGGAGCGACCTTCGCAATTATCGCCCTCGCGAGATCCGATGTGCTGTTGCCTTCACGTCCAGAATCATTTTATTAATAAAGCATATTGCTATCAATGTCGAATGGAATAGAAAATGAGACACTTATGTACCTATCTCTTGGCAACATAGCCTTTTACAGAAATTAAAAACTGTGCAGCTTCTATCTGTACTAAATGATATCCGCGAATGATATAAGTCTAATATTATAATAAAATCATAATAAAGCTTTTCGATACATTTTAAAAATAATTGCTCCCATAGTTTTGTTTGCTGATCTAGAAACAATTTGCATCTAAAAAATAAAAATATGTTTTGGATTAAATATAAGATATTCATTAAACTAGTTTTATATAGACTAGTTTTATAGAGATATTCGTCTGGAGCTACGGTTTAACATTTCAAATTAACTTTATTGTTATGATTTATAATTCCAATAAATTATCGTTTAAAATTTGAATACCTACGAATATGTATCGCAGGATATCCCAGCTTTTTTGTAGAAGTTAACTGTGCTAAATAACACAGTACAAGTAAGTGTACACCTTCTTATATCGTTCTTTCCGAGATGATTGAACAAAAGCTCTATTTTCAAAGACAAAGATCTACGCGGATGTAGGTCGCGGAGTCATTCGCGCGCGCAATATTCAAGCGAAAATATTCCCTCTCAAAATAACGTGACATAGAGCTGGACCCCACTACAGCGGAGAGGAGAGGAGATGAGCAGAGCGATGTAGTCTTTAAGTCTATGGCATATAAGTCATATTTGATTAATCAGAAACAAATCAAACGCGTAAGCGGAGCGGAGAACTGATGGTCGATGGGACAGTAAAGTTCTTGAATGGAGACCACGCACCGGCAAGCGCAGCGTAGGACGTCCAACCGACTAGGTAGACTGACGATATTATTAAGACCGCAGGAACGCGCTGGATGCAGGCCGCTTCCAACCGGCCTTATTGGAAATCCATGGGGGAGGCTTATGTCCAGCACTGAACGTCCTACGGCTGATGATGATGAGCGGAGCGGTTATGTTTTGTTCTTCGCGGAGCAATCTTGGCATTAAAGCGATGAACTTACGGACTACAATGCTTCGTATATTTATCTTCTCCGTTTTGTTCTTTTCTCCGTTTTGGTGGAGTCTGAGCTGTATAAATATGTATCTTAACATTATATTTTACGATATTATTTAAATAATCGACATGAAGATGACAATATCCGGTGATGACACAATATCCATGGGTCACCCAGTTTTTATACAATCAATGAATCGATGTAACAAAATTCGTTATTTTATAATAAGATTTTAAAATATTTGCATAAATATTTTTATTTGCCCACATATATTATTTATTTATTAATTTGTAAGTTTAATATTATACGCAAATAAATGTAATCTACAAAGTCAATCGCGAAAATTTTGATAGCGTAAAATAGGTAGCACTTGAAGGAAAATTAATCTTAAAACAATGATCCTAAGAATCAAATATCAATGACTACAAGATTGGCTAGTTTTCAGCGTCTTAACTGGACATTTAAATTTGCGTCTCCTAAACTAAATGGTTAGTACACCCATGTAAACTAAGTGGTTTATCCTTATTAAAATCTAAAAGTGTGTGTGTTGGTTTGTTTGTTAGTCTTTCACGCAGCAACGGAGCGATGGAACGACTGGATTGATTGATTTGAATCGATATAGTTTAATAGATAAGAGAGTGTCATAGACTACTTTTTATGGCGGGCGAAGCCGCGAGCTAAGCTAGTATAATCCTTACCAATATGATTAATCCGAAAGTATGTTTGTTGGTTTGTTACTCTTTCACGTAGCAACAGAGCGAAGGATCGACTTCATTCATGGTATAAATAAAATACTTTACAGAGCGTTACGCTAGTAGAATGTAGTTGGAAAAAAATGACAAACGCTACTTTTTATTACGATACTATGATAGCACAAAAACTATAATATCACGCGGGAAAAACCACGAGTAAAAGCTAGTATAATTATTATTAGACAGCATTTACAAAATCCTTTTAATTGGATTTTGTGATAACTCTCTGCTGTGTTCTTATATAAAACAGTGAGAATGTAAAGGATTATGTAGGTAGAACACAAAGGCAGCTAAGTGAGGTGCTCATGAATAATACAATTGTTGCGGTATGTATATGGGCCATGTGCCCGACAAAGCTACAGGGACTACACACAGATCTGTTTCACTTTAGGACATAATAATATCTGTACTAGTCACGGCGCTCAGGTTACTGAGTACCTAAACTCCAAAACACTTTTTAGCTACAATATCTGCTTAATTGTAAAAAATACGTATTAGAAACTATCTATACACTAAAAAAAAAAAAATTACTGTAGAAGAGTAACTGTTCAGACTTAAATATGAAGAGTTTAGATAAAGTTTAGTATAAGATTATGAAATTGTTACTATTTTTCTAGTTGTGATATTCAATGTCTTTTTATATTTATGCTATACGGGTATTATACTATCTTCTTCATATTCAGATTAATTATCCTATTTACATTATTATCATATTCATATTCAGATTTATTCAGATGATTTTACTTAAATTATACATGAAACCTTAATGACACATCAAAACTGGCAGCATTTATGTAATTCATGCAATTTTACGACTTTCAAAAAAAGAAGGAGGAAATACTATGTTCGTCTGTGTGTATTTTTTATTTATTTATTTTTTTATTTCGAAAGGGCCCGAGATGGCCCCGTTTAAATTTTATCGGAATCGGATAAGCCGTTTTTGATAAATCAACAATAATGTGCATGGATGTTACATCGACTTGTGCAAACTATTCTAATTCTATATATGGTGGAAGTCGATTGTGCTATTTTTTGCCAAAAATCATTATCTATTACGAATAAATATTATAAAAAATATTTGTCACTAATATTTAATCTACTTTGGTTTTACAGTTTTATTTTAGTTATTTAGTTAGATATTATGGATTTTTACTAAGCGATTCACACCAAAATGGCAAACATTTAGTACAGCCATAACCCAATCCATATGTATATATATATATATATATATATATATATATATATATTTACTCATTAATCTTATAGTACGAGTATATACATTGACTCATAAATAGATAATATAAACCTATAATAGATTGCATTCATTCTGATCTGATAACATGAGTTGAATGTAACGTTTACCAAACTGAGTGCAACCGTAAATCCACAAAGCAGCTCGAATTTGGTTTACGCTACACTTATCTTTGCAACGCGAAATATTTAATAGTAACATTTGCAAATATTAAGAAACAGCGGTGAAGAATCTCACACCACATTTTAATGGCCATTGTTCGTATAACATCCTGTTTATCGCACATTTTAATGTGCATTGTAAATTATGAATGATATGAATTCAGCGAAACGAACATAAGCAACACACAAGCAAACAACCTGTAAATGGGCCGATGAACTCCATCAAGAACACTCGATAATTTTGTTCGATAGGCGAGCAATTATCTTATTATGTTTTCGAACCGATAGGCGCTGTTTATCTTCGCATTTTGCATACAAATGCACGCATGTGCAGCATTGTGCAGCGAAAATATGCCGTGTTTCTGTTACAATGAACTGCGTCGTCGGCGGCCGTACAGGTTGAAGGCTGAAATCCGCGAATAATCCATGTTTACACATTTGCGTTGTGCCAGCCCGATACCGAGAATGAACTCTTTTTGGAACGATATTTGTAAAACAATCGACGCTGTATTGGAAAAATATAGAACATATTACACAGCTGAAATTTTGCTCTAACACTATTTGCATAAAGACAATAACTGAAAAGTGGGACGAAAATCAGTTGTTACCAACAGGAGTTATGAACATTCAATTCATAAGAAAACAAATATAGATAAAATCCCCAAACACAATACAAACAAATATAATATTTCTGTTCGGTGCGGTGTTCAGTCGCCAACATATCTAAAGGTAACAAATAAAATAAGAAACATTTGTCAATACAAAAGACATCAACGCGTACCGATATTTATCTACCTATTATAATACTATAACTATTGAAATACTTGAATAAAAACAACATATTTCTGACAAATTATTTGACTAAAAGATATTCCGAGTATGTTTTGCAGTAATGTGATGCCTACGTAACACTTTGTTTATAACTTAATTGCCAACAAAATTGTCCAGAAAACAATAAAACTTTAATCGCTGTAAGTACTTACCGAAAAGGAAAAGTTATGACTTTCTTCAATTATGTAACTTCCCTGTTTAATATAATATTTTAATCGTGCAACATAATTGTTTAATTGGCTACTTACTACCTTCAGATTTGCGTGGTGTACATAATAACTAGTAAAAAATAACTCTGATCTGGTCCGCTTCCGATTATTGAAATTATTAGTGAGATGATCCGATTTTAGTTTTTGTAAAAAATAACGTTAAACAAACAAACAAAGAATAACACTTTATTAGACAACCACATTACATTAAAAAAAAAACAAATTACAGGGACAAAAAAATTTATAGGTTTCTAACTGGCGGGTTTATCGCTTTAAGCGATTTCTTCCAGGCAACCAAGAAGTTAAAACCTTTAAACCATAATCGCATTCAAAATAAAAATAATTACGATAAGACTCAATACACATTACATACATAAATAATATCCAATATACGTAGACAGAAGTTTAATCAATTTTATTTATATTATACATAGTCATATTTAATTTACACAAAGAATTGGTAATTGTGCCACATACTAGACTGCCACTCTGTTGAACATCAAACAGGATTAAACCAAAATACATATATGTGGTTATATATTTCATACAACGAGCAATTTTGGAAAGCACTAGTTTGTATTTTTTTTAATATTAATATACTTTCATGCACTTTGATAAAAGTACCTAATATAATTCCCCTACAAAATTACGTTTGAAAGATATTAACTCACGTTTACCTTGCAGTAGGAACTTCTAGTCTAATCTAGTGAGTGGAATATTCCTTTAGGTGTGTGATATGTATTTGCAAGGTGGCATACTGTTATCAGTGCGCTGTGGTATCGGAGAGACCATGTCAGTGGAGGTCAGGCCGCTCGGAGCAACAAACTCTGCAAGGTTGCACCGCGGCCAACTGCGCTGTCTCACTTACAGTTACGATATCGCTCGCCCTTCTCCGGCAAACTACTTTATTACGTTGCTGTCGTACAAATATACACCTAAGGCTTTATTAATAAGCGCAAAGTTGCCTAGAAATAAGCGCAGAGTTGACGAGAGGCAGTTACTTTATGATTTGTCTCTGAAGACAGAACTAAAATTGCTAAAATTAAGAAATAAAACAAAACACGGATTAATAACCAAGATAACTTAATTTACTAATAAAACCTGAACGCTAGGTTACTAAGAGTAAGTACTCTGTTATTTGTATTTTCTATCTTGGATAATTTTCATTCACTTTTAAAAAAGACAAGAACTATTCCAATATAATTCATCTCTGCATTTATTAATAGAACTCTGAAGTTTTTAAATGGCTTAGAAGGTTCTCCACGGCATACAACAACTCATTAGAATAAGTCATTATACATCATTGTATTTACGAATTGTTCACAATCGTTGTTTATGTGAACAAAAACACATGTTTACTTGACACGTTTAAACAATCCTAATAACCTCGTCTCATCAGTCAGTGAAGCCTTGTAAATTGATTGCTTTGACCTGTTAGCTATAAGTTTCGTTATCTTTTACAAAGTGCACTGCGAAGAAAAATGACAATTCTATAATACGACGTAGAGAACATCAAGAACGTAGACATCATTTTGCACTTCGTAGCGCTCATGAAAGACAAGCAGCGCCATCTATCTTCGAGTAGCTGTATTAAAAGTTTAATTCTTATGGAATACGTAGGTGGCGTGAAATATTATAAAGCGATAAAAATCAACTACTATTTGATCAATGGTGGAACGTGCTGCACTTCAAAAATATATTTTTCGATAAACATTTGAGTGAACACACTTTAATAATTAATTTTAAAAAATCTGAAAACAATGTTGTTCAGAAAGTCCCAGTAGACATTTTATTATCTTCAGAATAGCTACGCCCCACATAAGTAACATTGATGTTCCAGTTGCAAGTAACAGCCACGTAACTGTTGTTTTTACAAACACAATAACACTTTCCGAAAAATCCCAAAAATAAATGAGTCATAATCTTATACATTTGTTTCTGAAGGAGAACGATGACCTCGCGGCGTGACGCACTCGCGGCGTGTCCGCAAACTCGACCGACCCACAAAATTCTTTATTGTTTTAACGAAACTCATATGGCGAAACAAAAGGCTTTGAAACTGTGACAAGAGTAGCTCAGGTATGGCTAGAGCTTTTACCATGACTGCCATGAATCTGTCTGTATCTGTAAATAGCTTCGCACACAAGTACTTTAAAAACATACAATCAGGCGTCCACACCTAATAGGTATTCAATAAGCTAAGGTTGTAGTGTAGTAGTCCGCTCACTTAATGTTGGATGTCAATATCTTAGCATAAAAAGTTATTATATGATAATTAAATCTTAATAGAAATGAGAATGAAATTATTGTGGTAAAAGTTTGAAAAGTAAACACCTAATTTATACAGTAATTCATATGATATTATCGATTTTGATTGTAAAATAGACAATTCGTAATTTTTTTAAAATCACTACATTGTATAAAACAAAGTCGCTTCCCGCTGTCTGTTCCTATGGATTTTGATGCGTTTTTTTTAAATAGTTGTTTGTTTAATACACCTGTGCGAAGCCGGGGCGGGTCGCTAACATTCTAATATGACTGGCTTAGCTTACGTATTAAGCTCATAAACATAATATGTACGATACAAAGAAACAATACTTTTGACATAATTATACAACTTAAGTAGGTAATTAATAAGCATTTAGTTACCATATTTTATTTGGTCCGTATTTTTATCATTAAACATTTACATATTTATTAGTTTTTAATGTTTGAGTTCCAAATAAGCCAAACTTACTTTAAAAAAGTACACGAATTCAAGTATGCAACAAGTAGCGCCATCTCGACAACTTCAGTCGAAGTTTTTAAGTTAGTAGCAGGCGAGCCTTACCAAGAGTGCCATCTAGCGGAATTTTTCGAAACCAAGTAGGCTTCGTGGGTGCAAGCTCGCAAGTAAGTTGAGGAAAAACTACTAGATATCGCTTTTACCGATATGGCTGTTAAAAGTAAAAGAGACCCAAAAAAACCTACTAAAAATAAATAAAATTGGTTTCATTACACACTACATTTATGAATAATTGGTATTTCACTTTTTTTTACTGATATTTATTTGGGAATATTATGTCCACAATGTTTTAGTATTGCTGTGAAGTCAAGTTATTTTGAAAATCCCATATTATATCTCTACGGAAAATCGTTTGTTTCGTACATCGATGAACATCAACGTGGTACTGAGAAATCGTAAAACTAAATCGTGTCTTTTCAAAGAACTCTCAAAATTCCTTAAACAAGTACAAACCTACTCAAGTACCTACGATTCTACTTTGTAAAAAATTATTCTTACACAATAAGTTATCTGAATCACAAACTACGGGTAATTATAGATATTAAATACTTATGGAAAATAGCATTTCAATATGGTTATAATTTTCTCATGGTTTGTGAACAAGGAGCTGGTAATATAGTTTAATACAAAAAAAAAATAAGCAAGATAAGCACACGTTTGATCACATCCTGCCTGATCTTTTGCTTCAGATCTGCCTCTATGGAACAAATTAAGAAAAACACATCATTGCAACGTCAATAACTATTCGATAGAGTCAAATAGCACGAACCTTTGACATTGCTTATTGTAAGAACAATAAACCAAACAGGACGTGCTAATGGGTCCGATCCGGCAGTTTCCATATGATTGTATTTGCTAACAACGTGCTAACGTAAATATCTACGTAATGTAACCTCCAGCCGACTTTCGGACTATCGTCCGGAACATACGACTGACCTACAAACTACCCAGAACACTGCGAGATAATATCCGCCATCTCCTTCACACCTGCACTTATGAATGTAGCGCGTGAGAGACGGAGCAACCGGTGATGACGAGCCTCCGCGCTCAATGTCAAGTTCACCGATTATTATTAGTACTCAATGCCACAAAACACACGCGAGCATTATGGCGGAACGATATGTCGGCACTCAAACAAACCATACGTAAGCAATTAGGTACTTACCTACTAAACATGACACAACTCAGTGTGAAGAGTGATGGGCTGATGGAAATGCACCGGTTGCTTCACATCATTGTCAAATTTTAGGATATTTCTTCCACATTTTGGTAATCATTTTGAAAGTGACTTTGCACCGCGATTTACTTCTGTTTCTACGGTATTTTATTTATTTTTCAATGAAAACCTGTCATCATAGTCGCGTTTTGTTTTCTCCTAATATTGTTATACTATTTAGATGCATTGAAAGAATCATGAATCAACCAGTATTTTCGCGTTTTCTGTAGAACATCGAGAAAATGTTCGGTACATTTTTGATAAAATTGTATCAAAATGTTATATTTTTGGTGTCAGTCAGACTTCATTTTTTCAGAAATATGTTTAGTTTAAGTATAATTTTCAGCTAAGTTATTGCGTAGAAATACGACTCTTTAGAGGCTTGTAAGGTCGTTTAAAAAACTGCAATACTAAGACGTATAATCCTAGATATTAAAGTACTGATTACATGCAAAAAAAAAATCAAATCGGATAATATTTAGATAACAGTTTTTTGTTTTTTACCGACTTCTAAAAAGTAGGAGGTAAGTACAATATTCGCATGTATGTATGTATGATATTTTCGCCAATCGTGAACCTAAAAAATGTTTTTTTAGTCCGGAAGGGATAAATGGGACCACCTCAGAAGTGTAGTATACACTTCCCAGGTCCCATTAAAATTTTATCGAAATCGGCTCAGCCGTTTTTGATAAATTAACAATAATGTACATGGATGTCACATCGATTCGTGAGAACTATTCGAATTCTGTACACGGTGGAAGTTGGCGGTTGGCGGTGCTATTTTTTGCGAAAACTAATTATTTATGGTGAAGTCGCGACACGATTGCCTTGCTAGGCATCTTAGGCATTCTTGGCTTAGAGTAGTCTTAAGGGTTTTTCGGATAGAGTAAATTTTAGGCTACAGGTAATAAAACTATTTTCATTCAACATTGTCGAATGCTTTTATCTGCAGAATCCTGAATGCTCCCGATGAGTCACCTTCATCATCAAAAAATTCTACGAAATTCGCGGTTTTTATTTGGCGGTTTACAATTTTATTTGCATCTGGCGAATCGCAAGCAATGGTGATGAGGTTTTTCTTTAAGTGATTCGATTGTTGCTTGATATATTCTACCGCAACCTACCAAATCTGTAATCGATTTCGATGACTGTTGATATTGTATTTTACATTCTTTTATATCTATTTAGTGGCTTCCCGCTGTCTGTCCCTATGTATGCTTATATTTTTAAAACTACGCAACGGATTTTGATGCAGGTTTTTAGATAGAATAATTCAAGATTTATATGTATATTACATACACCTGTGCGAAGCCGGGGCGGGTCGCTAGTCTATTTATAAACTTTAAGCTGATAAAATAGACCACACATAGGTACTTATAAATGACCTGATTTCCTTAGTTTTCATTAAAGCTGAATTAAATATTAGCGAAAAACGTAAATAGAAACTCATAAATCTTTGCTAATAGCATAAAATATTCATTTTCTTGAAATGGAAAAAATATTGAAAATGTTTAGAGCTGTAGGGTCAGGTTTGTTGGTAAATATCACGGCGTCTAATAAAAAAGGAGTGGGCGGAAATCATGTTAGAAACAGTGATATGCAAAAATTAAGTCTTAGTTCCATTTTTCCTAATTATACTTAAACTAAATCATATCTGTGAAAACCCGCTAGAATTCTTATCTACTGAACAACCAGTTATGTTTGTCTGTTATGTCTATATTATGTAGGTATATTATATATATCACATCAATTTTTCAGTGCAAATTGTTGATAATTTTGGGACGACCTTCACTGTCACGTGTATACTGATATCATAATCACAGAAAAGTAATTCGCTCACGCCTTAGTAAACGTGATTTACTTTTTGCGTTTTTGTTTGACGGAGACATTTGATTGAGGTAAAATTTTGAGTAAAAAAGATATCTTTTATCAAAAAACTTTTGCTCGTCGGTGAACAATAAAATGAGTGATAGAGCGAAGATTTTGTTCATTTATTTATTGAGTGCCCCTTTGTATCTGATGTTTACTGATACTCGTACTGAAAGACGTGGAAGAACGACAATTATTTTTGTCCATGGTTTTTTGTCTTCACTCTTTTGATAGCCGGTATTTTTTAATTCCAATTGATAGTTTTCAATGCAGAGTATATATCTTGGTAGATTTGCTTACTTATATAGAACATACCTGGCAAGTAGGTATGATGAACAAGTACGGGAATATAAGTTTGACGCCTATCTGATAACCAGTCAGAATTGGTCTATCTCTATCTTTCTTATAATAAGAAAGATAATTTAATTACAAAATTAATCATACAGGCTTGCTTACAAAAACCGTTCATGAAATATTTTTAATTCAATAAAAAATAGCCACGAACTTGAACACTTTTCAATAGGCAAGCCATCGTAAATAAATAGTAATACATAGATAAAAAAAATATATATCTCATCTGGTTATCACATCGGTGAAAGTCGACCTTCAGCGGTTCTTAGACCATGATGTAAAATTTTAGACAATACCACCTTCAGTGTTTCTCGTTCTTATTCACCTAGCTCAACGATGTACAGTTGTGCCAAGGTAATACTCGTATCTAATTTAGATATAATTTCCGTGGTTGTACAATCCAAGATTACTGGATACTATTGCTAGCTCTAAGCGGCCGTGGGGTGCCGGCAGAGTAGAATAGCACCCCCCTCTTGTACCAGGTGTCGTAAGAGCCGACTGAGGTACTACGGAACCGACAGTTGGCGGTATAACCATCCAGAACAGCGTAGCTAAAATGCAACAGGGCGGGGATGGGCAGCAGCATCCCCGTCGCGAGAGCTACGCCCTGCGATTGCCAACACGCTTGCCCAGCGCGGCAATTATGGGCAAAATCCCCCTAATATGATAGCACAAAATAAAACCAGGCCCCCAGTCCCCGGCAGCTCCGCTAGTCCTGGTTCCGGCAGCGACCACGGTAACGGCGGAGCAAGGGGTGCTAAGAATCCCCGGCAGAGATCCGGCTGCCACCCTAACCGACGACGACTGGCCCTGGCAACATATAACGTGCGCACTATAAGGACTGATGAGAAGATTGCGGAACTGGAAGAAGAGTTGGGTAGGTTGCGATGGGATATTATGGGGTTATCTGAAGTCCGTAGAGAGGGCGAGGACACGATAACCCTGAAATCCGGCAACCTACTGTACTACCGGGAAGGTGACCAACGGTCCCAAGGTGGTGTCGGCTTTCTCGTTCACAAGTCTTTCGTTAACAACATCATTACCATCGAAAATGTGTCGAGCAGGGTTGTATACCTGATACTCAGAATATCCAAACGATATTTGTTGAAGGTCATCCAGGTATACGCACCGACCTCGTCACACCCAGATGATGAAGTGGAGGCTATGTATGAGGACGTAAGTCGGGCCATACATACGTCTAAGACCCGCTTCACGGTTGTTATGGGAGATTTCAACGCAAAGTTGGGCAAGAAAAGCGATGATGAGTTGAGAGTGGGGCAATTTGGATTTGGGCAACGGAACCCCAGGGGCCACATGCTGGCAGACTTTCTGGAGAAAGAGCAACTCTTCATGATGAACTCTTTCTTCCAGAAGCCACCTCGCAGGAAATGGACCTGGATGAGTCCCGACGGTACCACGAGAAATGAGATAGACTTCATCATGACTAGTGAAAAACGGATATTCAACGACGTCTCCGTGATCCACAGGGTAAAAACCGGCAGTGATCACAGAATCGTCCGAGGCAAACTGAATATCAACGTTAAACTCGAAAGGTCCCGTCTGATACAGTCTACGCTCCGACCTTCTCGTGCCCACATACAAAACCCCGTGGACGAGATCAATAACGGGCTCGTAGAAACTGTCCAAACGGTGGGTTCTAAATTCTTTAGACCCAAGCGTCAACCAAGGCAGAGGTATTGCAGGAGATCGAAAGGTTTTACGGACAGTTATACGCCTCGGTAGCAAAGCCTGTAAACAGCGCGGCCAAAGACCCAAGAGCCAAGCTGACCCGACACTTCACCGAAGACATCCCGGACATTAGCCTGTACGAGATTAGGATGGCCCTGAACCAACTTAAGAACAATAAGGCGCCGGGTGACGACGGAATCACTTCAGAGCTTCTGAAAGCGGGTGGAACGCCGGTACTAAAAGTCCTTCAGAAGCTATTTAACACCGTCGTCCTCGAGGGCATAACGCCAGAAGCGTGGAACAGAGGCGTGGTGGTGTTGTTTTTCAAAAAAGGTGACAACACCTTATTGAAGAACTACAGACCCATCTCACTTCTGAGCCATGTTTATAAGTTGTTTTCAAGGGTCATTACGAATCGTCTCGAACGCAGGCTTGATGACTTCCAGCCTCCCGAACAAGCCGGTTTCCGGAAGGGCTTTGGCACCATGGACCACATACATACGCTGCGGCAGGTTATACAGAAGACCGAGGAGTATAACCTGCCACTTTGCTTGGCGTTTGTGGACTATGAGAAAGCCTTTGATTCGGTTGAGACATGGGCTGTGCTTGAGTCTCTTCAACGATGCCGTATTGACCATCGGTACATTGAAGTGCTGAAGTGTTTGTATAATAACGCCACTATGTCGGTTCGAGTACAGGAAGAGAGCTCCAAGGCGATCCCTTTGAAGAGAGGCGTAAGACAGGGAGACGTAATATCTCCGAAACTGTTTACTACTACTCTGGAGAACGCCTTTAAGCTCTTGGAATGGAAAGGACTCGGCATCAACATCAATGGCGAATACATCACTCACCTTCGATTTGCCGACGATATCGTGGTCATGGCAAAGTCGATGGAAGAACTAAGCACGATGCTTGAAGGCCTTAATCGAGTCTCTCAACAGGTGGGTCTTAAAATGAACATGGACAAGACAAAGGTCATGTGTAATTCTCATGTTGTACCCACCCCTATTTCAGTTGGGAACTCGGTTCTTGAAGTCGTTGACTCGTACGTCTACCTAGGACAAGTAGTCCAGTTAGGTAGGTCCGACTTCAAGAAAGAGGCCAATCGCCGAATCCAACTCGGTTGGGCAGCGTTTGGGAAATTGCGTAACGTCTTCTCGTCCGACATACCTCAGTGCCTCAAGTCGAAAGTTTTCGACCAGTGTGTGTTGCCAGTGATGACTTATGGCACAGAAACGTGGTCTCTCACTATGGGTCTTATTAGTAAGCTCCAAGTAGCCCAACGAGCCATGGAGAGGGCTATGCTCGGAGTTTCTCTGCGAGATCGAATCAGGAATGAGGAGATCCGTAGAAGAACCAAGGTTACCGACATAGCCCAGCGGATTGGCAAGTTGAAGTGGCAATGGGCAGGGCACATAGCGCGGAGAACTGATGACCGATGGGGTCGAAAAGTTCTCGAGTGGAGACCACGTACCGGCAAGCGCAGTGTAGGTCGTCCACCCACGAGGTGGACGGATGACCTTATTAGGACCGCAGGATCGCGCTGGATGCAAGCCGCTATCAACCGGTCTTATTGGAAATCATTAGGGGAGGCCTATGTCCAGCAGTGGACGTCCTATGGCTGAAATGATGAATGATGATGATGATGATTGCTAGCTCTTACAAAATACTTATCTTAAAATATGTATAGGTAATATAATTATTTTTGTGATTTTTAAAAGTTAAACGAAAAGCCCTTTAACTGCAAGCAATGTATGGATAATAAACAAAACAATGACATAGGATATACCTGTGTAGGATACAGGTAAAAATACTCCAAAATTATTATAGTACTGCGAAAAAATAAATAATGGCAAGGACAACTAAGGAGGAAAAATATATTTTTATAGAATTATATCCAACTTAGAAATTCAATTAAAGAAAGTTTGCTATCTACTATAGGTAATAAAATGACTTAACAAAACCAAAATAAAACTTGAACTTATAATCAAGAACAGATTACGTTATATTTGAATCGCAAAATACTAGTATAATTGTTGCAAGCCATGTGCGCACAACGCATTGAAGTATAATACACGAGAACTGAAGATTGTTGTCTATGACGACGTCAGCCAACTGCCGGCGTACGCCGGCGAAGCGCGCCGACCGGCCTTAGTCGCGATTAAACAAAATGGTTGAATATATCAGACGTCAAAATATTATTTAAAAAATTAAAAATAGGGTAATGTGCAGTCAAAACCTTTTAATCCCGTTCCCAATTTCTTCATAAAGCTTCTGGAATTTATTTTCACAAGTAAATACGGTTTACACTATTCGTATTAATTGAAACTATCACATAAAATATCATGATTTTAAAAGCAAATAATTTTACAGTTGGTGTTGACAGGTGAAACATGATTTTGTTTCCCCATAATTATGGGAGATTTCGACTAATCGATAATTACTTTTTGATACTATAGGATATCCGCAGACGAAATACGTAAAGATAACGATAAATAATGGATAAAACCCATTAGAATATTACGAAAAGAAACTGACTGGATAACAGTAAATAGTGAAATAGTAAAATTACAATAGATAACAATATAACTTCAATAAATACTAAAAATACAAGAGTACAAAGATAATAACAAATCCGGTAGCTAGATTAATGGGCGGCATAAACGTCTACAGCGATTTTAAATAATACTAATAATCATTACTATTTTTATAATTATTGATAGTTAGAAAAAGCGCGCGCTGCGTGGTATAGGTATGTATAAGTGACACAGACTGCACGCGGGCCGTGCGGGGTGCGTGGTAACTAGTGGTAAGAACTTGCGAACTCGGGCGCGGGTGGCGGTGTGGCTATGCTAGCTGTTAGTCTGCTATATTTATAATTGTTTATTGTTTAGTATAATTGTTTATTCCAACGGTTCCATAATAAAAACATCACTGCAATTTTCAAAACAATATACTTATTGTAGATTCTTCATGCAATGCTTTCGAATTTTCTTAAGGAATATCCTGTCGCACAATATGACACGTTTTTGATAATTAAGTATTATTATGGCGATAATCATTTTAATTATCAAGAACGAATAAATAATGGTCGAATAAATGAATAAAATATTCTTTGTATTATAACTTTATTCATAATTACATCATATTATATTTGATTTTGATTAATGACTCAAATTCATAATGTTATTACTAAAACGTTGATTATTAAAAATATCGGTTTGTATCACTGACATTGAGAAGATATCGTAACATTTAGGGGAAATTTCAATCTAATGAACTGGCACCCTAAGTAGGCATTGTCCGACTAAATTTAAAAATGTTGCTGTTTCTGTCTTTTTCAACGTCTTACCGTACTTTAGCAACTAGTGTAACAGGGATAGAGATATGATTCTTTGATTACCTACCAACGATATTCGGGCGGTTAATGTGTCGCCATGCCTAGCAACGCAGTTGTTTGAGTCTGCTTATCTAGACATTAAATATCATTGGCACAACGTATTTGTGTATTCACAGAATATACACATCACGCTAGAGGGTGCGCCTGACGTATACAAATATGACTTAATCTCATGTAAAACCAGCGTGAGTTCGTGGTTTATAACAAGCATATGTATTAAATATTGAAACCATAACGTGCATGGCACCAATACGTCGCCAAATCCAGCTGCCCCCGGCGCGGCACTCTCCAAAATGTAGTAGATAGTATAGGGCCAAATGGCACGCTTCCAGTCGTGCCAGCCAACCGAGTTTTCACTCTACTACTACTCCCACTACGTTTTTCGATTATTTTGATTAATAATTTAATGAAGATTACACAGTAATAAATTGTACTATTTGTTTACTATTTGTAAAATACGATCGTATCACATACGTAACTATTCTGCTGTCATTTAAAACAGACAATGCAAAAATATATAGCGTTTAGGCAATCAGCTTGTACAGTATTTAATTATTTTCTTCAATTGTTTTAGAAAATGAGTTTTATATTATTTTCTGAATAAAAGTCTCCATATAAAGGGTTTTCATATTTTCGCATCTTATTATTTTATGATATTATGTTGCTTGTAAAATATAGCGGCGTGATGGCGGTCTTGAACCAAAATCAAATTAAAATATATGAAATTCGAAAATAATTAAGCATTCAATGCCGTTGTTTATTTTGCTAATTTATGATATATTACTTAACGTTTATTTTTGGGCTGCTCTACAAAATCTGGACCGACTTTGCAAGTTCTTCTTTAAAAATCTCAAACGTGTTAATTGCTAATACATCTCTGTATTTTTTTTTTCACTAATTTTATCAGCAATTTATATAAAATAGCTGTGATATTATCCGCGGATGGAACCTCTACGACAAAAAACTCATTAAAAAAGGACGTTACTTGCTAATTTAACGAACGGCCATTTGAAATTTAATCGTAATCTATGTTTTAAAAATTTGTAATAATGCTTGTTTCAAGCAAACATTACAAAATGCGACTGATAGACAATGACATACGTGATATTCACAAAATTGCTATCAGTCCCTAAGCAATTGATTTCCGTAAAACTAACAGGCAATTAATATTCTTACAAAGTGATTCTTATTTTTAAGACTCTAAGGTCGAATATTGTTTACAAAGTAACTATGTCGGTACTTGGTTGGTATAGTGAGGATAATTCGTCCCAATTTCCCGAGTGCACCATCGACCGGCTAGACGGCGCGCGGCGCAGTTGCAGAGACGCAGTATACTCGTACGCCGTGCTATAACGTACAATACAGTTTTGTCTGCACCGTACATAACATTGGGAGATTTTCAAAAAGTTTTGTTAAAATGTTTCTGAAGATTCTAATTCAATCAATTTTTCAATTATCCGATTAGTTAATGCAGTGTTAAGGGACAGTATTTTGATTTGATTATTTACAGCGAAGTCGGAAAATGGTGAGTGGAAAATGATTTGAAAAAGATTAAGGTGACATTGGGTATCAAGCAAGCGATTTCTCATCTCGTCACATGGGTAAATTTTAAAAGGTTTATACCTACCTAAAATACCCAAAATTACATTCAAATTTTCATAGTGAAAAGGTAAACTTTTGAAAATATCAAAATGTCAAATATCAAAAAACTTTGATATTGAACGTATTTTTTTCATCACAAAAGAAATTAAAAAGCTCATCAATAATGTTGCTTATTATATAGGGTCGTTCCTGTAAGTTCTACTAGTAGAACTACCGGGAAAAAATTGTCCCGGTACCGTAGAACTACTGGGACAATATTTTCCCGGTAGTTATACTTTAGAACATTTCGCTTTTAGGGTTCATGAGGTCGAATTTGTTAAAATCTTGAATTTTCATTCCGTTGAATATAACTTACGGTTTTATCAGGACATAACATTTTTTAGTTTGAAAACTTAATGACAGATGTCAAAGTGACATCTGTCATATTCTGGAATTCGTACTAGAATTGCATGACAGGTGTCACAGTAAGAGCTGTCTAACTGACAGCTGTCAAACTTCAAAGTGATTTATCTCGGTAATTATCGATTGTAGATCTCTTTTTCATCTGAATTTGAAATCTGTCAATATTTTTTCAAACAAAAAAATTGTGTCCTGAATAAACCCCGTTACATTCAACGTAATGAAGGTCTCTGACATGGCTAAACGGTTAAAACAACCAGGACGTACGATTAAACGTATCATCCGAGCCACAGTAGCGCTCAGTTAGAAAATGCCACCCACGGTCACCCATCCAAATACTGACACTTCAGGCGGGTTAAAAACTGACACCAGGGCTAGCCACCCGGCTTTTACGAACTTAGTGAAAATTTAAGTTATTAGCAAATTCGACCTTAAGAGCCCTAAAAGCGAAATATTCTACTGTAGGACTACCGGGAAAATTTTGTCCCGGTAGTTCTACTAGTAGAACTTTCGGAAACGACCCATTATATATTCTTTTTCTAAAGCTATATAAATAGTGATTAAAATTGCCATTATTGTAAATAGTTAAAAATAATCAATTTACTAATAATGAGATATTTTTTGCTATGTGACGGAAATTAGTCGTGTGAATATTTTTCTTTCTTACAAATTTATTTCGAAATAATAATCATGATCTTTATATAAGTTTCCACAGAAAACTATATTTTTCGTTATAGTTACTAACTAGGTACATTAAAAAGTGAGTACCGAAGTCTAGCCGACAACAAGATAACCCTATCTGTTGCGTTATTGCTTTTGTGACTTTCCAGGTCTCGCACCCGTACAGGAATACGCTTTTTACGTTTGCATTAAATATTCGAAGTTTCACTCTACGAGAGAGGTGTTTCGACTGCCATACTGAACGGAGACACGCGAAGGCACCTTTAGCTTTGGCAATCCGGATCTGGAGTATAGTTAACTTTATATTATGTGTGTTTCAAAACCTACAATCATCAGAGTTTGCAACAATAAAAACGCAAAATCCCGGTGTATATTTCAAAATCAGCTAAGTCCAAATTAATTCTCTTCTTATTAAAGAAAACCGGTAATAAAAGAGAATCTTCTTTCTTTAATAAGAAAACCGGTAATAAAAGAGATTTAATTTGGACTTAGCTGATTTTGAAATATACACCGGGATTTTGCGTTTTTTTTGTTGCAAAAAAACTATCTAATGATATAGAGTTTTGTTAATTAATTATTGCGGATGTAGATTTTTACTTTATTTATAAATACAAGTTTTAGTAGCAGTGAATCGCAGCTGTCTGCAATCACAAAATTGTGATTTGCTACTTTGCAATGGTGAACATCGCGGTTTTTGATTCTAGTAGACTCATATTGGTAACAACAAATCTATCTATGTAGGTCTCCAATCTACGTAATCATGTTGTTGGTATGATCTCCGTCACTGCACGCTACAAGTGCCACAACGCAGTGCAGTATTGATCGCGGCCGTGACTCACGCCCTTGCCCGACATTCAACTACCCCCGAGTGCCCCTGCCACTTCCTCCACCCACCCACCGCCCTGCCGCCTTCCCTGCACGCGTTATCAAACCTAACCAAAATTAATGCAATTACCATAAATCATGGCTACCGTCATTACGATGGAAATTAAACTTAAATGATGATAACATTTTATACATTAATGGGGGCGCATTGCATCATGGGTTAACAATGCTTAGTATCACTTATAGCTGATGCTTAGTATCTTATGTATATATTGAGACTATGTAAACAGTTTTACCCAGTTCAAGGGTTGATACAGATTTGCTACTACATATTGGTACCTATGCAATACATGAAGAGGAAACAAAACTTTACATACAACTAACTCCAAGAACATATTTTTCCCAATTTGGAAAATAAATTAAATCATAATTTTCCGATTCAATTTCAAAATCTATGTAGCTGTTGATAAAAAAATATCTACGGCAGAAAAGTACTAAATAAAATTTCCTCCATAATTTTCCCCAATTACTTCACGTAGAAAGCTCAATAAGCCTGAACATTTTTTTACTCAATCAATCGGATCATTAGAATAAAGTCGAATAAAAAAATTCTTCCTTTCGAAAGTGGACTCAAAAAATCCTTTTTGTGATTTTGATGGCAACTATAGAAAATAACTTCTTACAACGTGTTGTCGTTTTCTGTTTCTGAACTAAACTATATTATCTACCACTGCGCATTTTCATTAAACGTCTCCAAAACTATTAAAAGATATGCTAATGATGGCGAATGAGGTATACTAGAAAATGAAATTGTAGTATTTTGTTGCAAGAATTTATTATAACAGTTAATTTATCTGCTAACCACAGAGTTCTTATGCAAGATATAAACGAAATACCTTCGTGTATTTCCGTGCTCCCCAGGGCGGCTAGATGTAGAGCTATTCATACCTCGCTCTGCCCCCGACCAGGGGACCAGGCCACCCTACTAACTTTTATTTCGTTATTAGATCGAAGGGATAAAGGGAAAGGAGGGCTCCAAGTCGTCTGCGCGACCCTCCGTGTTTCTTCACGAGAAACATTTTCGTTCTGTGTGCAGTGGAGTAGGTTAGTTATATTTTGGAATATTTGAAAATGGATTTAACTCATTCAGCGTCAAAACAGTAAATATTACATAATTATAAAAATAACTGGCTACATACGCATAATGGTGTTTACTAAGTATTATAAAATATAGTCCAGAGCATTTTTATTTCTGTAAGTAATTTTGTTTCCAAAGGTCAGTAAAGGGGATAATAAATACAGTAAGTTATTTAAAACTTGAGTCACAAGGACGCGGACGTCTCCATTAAAACTGTTATCATACGACCTATTAGCGCCTCTTCGCTTCACGACAAAACCCCTACTATCAGTTTATGAACTATAGTCATCTCGAATTCGATAACAATAATCTACTACATATTCGTAACCTTCTTAGTACTTAGTTATTTAGCTAATCATATTACCAGTTCCAAATAGATGTAGTTTTTTTTTCTGAGCATATTTTACAGCCGTATAAAGAGAGAATGTAAATTAATTATTTTCTCCGGTCACTTAACCGAGTCCTTAGCTCAATGCATTAGTCATCAATTATTGAATTGGATTAAAATCGGATCGAGTGAGCACGGCGAGGCACACAGTTTCCGTTGCGCGAGGGTATGGCCGACAGCGATCGATGCCGCCCCACGTTCACGGTCATCGCCCTCCGCCCGCCCTACGCTTCCGCGTCACCGCCGCCCTCCCGCCGCATGCCACACCCCTCGCTAAATATAGGTAGCTCCACAGCCCTCCAGATCCACGTTACGAAACACAATTAACTCCACTATTTCTAGACAAGTATTCCGACCCAACTGGAAGCGCTGCAAGTTTGGAATGTGTCGGGTAATTAGGCGAGATTGGATTGGCATGGCGCATGCTATATCAAAATAACTTTTCATCTTGCGCTGCGAAAGCATGACGCTTGATATGCACATTTGTTGCACTATTTTATTTCTGTTTTTAAAACGTGCATAAATAAACTGCTTTAATCTTTGCGCCAATTTTTTTTTGTGAATTCTGCAATACGCCAATTTGTCGTACTTTATGACTTTTTTATAAACATTTTATTTTTAACTGCATTCTATTTAGTTGCATTTCTACATAAATTAAAAATTAAGCAGATGTTAGTTCATTTTTCTTCTACAGGTACATTATAGGTTTCACCTATAAGTGATCATCTGTTACATAATCTGCGGCATTACTTGTAGCTCAGTGTCACAAAGGCCTATTACAAGGAAACGGGCTATATGGCCTATTGTTGTAATTCATAGACGATGCTATTTGTTTGCTGAATGAGCTGTTTGGGCTTGATATAGGACACCTCACCTCCTAGGAATCAAACCGGATGGAGTCAATAAATGAAGGCAAATTCTTGGTAACATGCTGAAAAATTGTAGCGTTTAAATATAGAGGAAAGTAAAATATGAATACCCAAGACAATGTAACATATACTCGTAATTATGTAGTACTTAACTTAATTGATCAACCATATTAAAGAACGAGTCTTTAATAGATGCCATCAATTGCCATCCTCAAGATTTTATTTTTGCTTATGTACCGTCCCTATCATATCATAATGGAAGTTTGTTATTTTTTAGATTTAAATTTGAACAAATTCGCTTAAATTTCAAAGAAAACTAGCAAACATGGTGGTCAAATTTTATAACAGTCAGATTTAAAGAAAAAAATACTAAAAAATACTACTAAACATAATAATGTACTATTCCTACGTGATCAAGATGATAATCAAGTGGAAGTAAGGGGATGAAGGGTTAACCGAAAATTATTATCAAAACAAAAGGCCGCCTGAAATAGTTTGTAAAATAGTGTTTCCGGAAATACATGTAGCTGAGCAATAAATAACCGAGCTGATAGCATCAGTTAATGGGTCAATCGCGTCCACGCCACGTCCGTCGTGTCTACGCACAAAACGAAATCCAAAACGCAACTCTATCGATCCGGTAATCCAAAGGTTCCCCTACTGACTAGTTTATATCGTACTCCGTCGTATACCTACATCGCCGGCAAATAATGCTGAAACCGCGTCGGGCGTCGAGGGTACTCAGACGGCGGCATACTTATACATCTTTGTGAGTACAGTGCAGTGAGTGGGTGAGCAGACTGCAGGCAAAGCCGACTGAATCCTGGAAAACTACCGACCCAGTCTAGACATGGGGGCACTTCCCCTCTTTACCCTCCCCTCCCGCACCCCTCGCACCCCGCCGTAGCCCCTGCGCTTTCACCACCGACTTGCAGACATTATAAAAAGAGAACACGATGCTTTTGAGTGATGCGGCGTGTCACATGGAACAAAAACCTCGGGAAATGGAAATGAAAAATGATAAAAGGTGTTTTCACGTCGCGTTTCAAGTGACGCTCCCGTGGTGCAGGGTGGCGAGGAATTAAAAGGGCTTGTTTCTATACGTATCTAGCTTCGTAGCACTGTTAATATTTGATGTGAAGAACAACCTCTTTGATTTCGTACCAACATATATATGTTAAAAATAGAGATGCTTGTGATGAATCCTTATCTGCAACAAATTTACAGAAACTCGATCTGAAGTTGTTCACGCCTAAAATGAAATTACATAACATACGTTATGTACTTATTAGACGCCTCGGGGTCGTAATGTCTCTCAACACATTATGAGTCACTTTTGCTAAAGATTTAGTCAAATATTAAGGAATTGGGTTCTTTTTTGAGACAAAAAGTTAAATGTAAACTAAAGAAAAAACATTGTGGGTCTCTATGTTTACCGCCTGGTTGGTCAGTAATATTTTTTATCATTAAAGCAAAATTAACTCAGTAACTATAATTAAACATCAGTTAAATTGATTACTTAATAATTATGTAAAATGTTGCCCTAAAAACAATAAAGAGACACGCAATATCTCGTTGATTCCATGTCACCGTAGCACTGAGGACGCTCACGCATCGACATGCATCATCACCTTGAATTAGACAAAACGATATGCATGATCGACTGCACTGCAGTGGGTTAGTGAGAGTGAATTACATCCGAGGGTGTAACGGGGTGGTGCACAGGGCATGGGGGCTTGCAGACGGGAGGCAGGCGGGCCGGTGGAGTGGGGCCAGACGGGAGACGCCGAGGCCGCGGCACCTCGTTTCCGCAAGAGCAGCAACTAATGTACCTACCATGGCGGTACAGGGTATGTATTGCGACACAATGCAGTGATACCAAGTATAAGCTAACATGTTGCAAACCTTTCAAAGGCTCTCATCTTACAGGGCGGAGGGGAGAAAACACCGGGAAGTTGTAAGCTTTGTACTTTTTTGTGCGTTAAATTTTACACATTTTTACACACAAATGCGCCTCTAACAAAATACAATAAATTTTCTTAGAATCTACTATAAAATCAATTAGATCACACACAGTACCGACAGACCAGAGATGGTTTAGAGATTTTGAAAGTTAAATAACCACTGATGAAATATTGGGACAAAAATGAGTTTCCCTAAAAATAAATGGTAAACTATTTTGACACATAATCATTTAATCTACTAACGGTACAAATTCGGAAGGACTGGAATGAATTTTTCAGAAAATCGTAAAAGAATTTTCAACCCTTTTAGCGCAATTTCTTCCTCACTAAAAGTTCTACGAATCACGAATACCTACAACAGGGATTAGTGGGGTCCGCTGAGTGCGGACGTAAATATTTCTTAAAAGATTTTGAGTATCAGTTTTGAAGGCTGATTCTTTAGAAAAATAAAATTTTGTAAATTTAAGAATGTGAATGTACGGATTATTTTCACGAATTCTTAAACATTTCTTTTACAAGTTTAAGCCTAAGTTACATTACGATATTAGTGACATAAAATTAATGTCACGACAAGTTTCATCAATAATTTCACGTGTAAACATCAAATTTTACAATTCATTCATTAATTTCATAACACTGATTTAGTTTTATGTCCGGCGCATTTTTTGGTAAAACTAATGTCACGAAACTAATTTCAAACGCAAAACTCGTCGAAATTAGTTTCATGAATGCGCATGCGAAGGATGTACATATTTTTTGTTACTAAAAATACTTTTTCTTTATTTTGTAGATAATTGTATTTAAAAACGTTATGCATTTCAGAAACAAGTTTCGATGCAGATGGCGCCATGGTTGCTGTGATACTGGGGGTTTCATAACATTATACTTTAAAGAAACTAATCCTGCAATAAGTTTCCTAAAATTAGATTTTTCGTGCATGTCACTAATTTCGTAATGTAACTCTAGCTTAAAATAATCGTCTCTCTTCTGTGCTTAATTTATAAATAAAGATTGGATATCATACCATGATCACTGAACATACAAAACGTGCAGCTAAAAATAATAACGTGAATAGGTAGGTACGTACTCGTAGGTAAATATATCTTCAGGAAACTTCATAAACTGCTGAAATATATGAATATATGTATAGATACCATACAGCGTGGCAAAAGCGATAGTTATACACGTAACAGCCAAGAAATCGATTCAGTTCTAAATGCAAACCAGTAAATATGGTTAGGTATTACTTAGGCAGTAGGCAGAATGAAGTTAGATATCGTGTCCCTGACCGAGCGGGCCTTGGCCACGGCCGTCGACTCGCGATACCACTCCACTTGTGTTATTTAAACGTATTATATTAGGGTTGTCGCTAGACCAACTAATTAAAATAACATTTAACCACCTTTGTCAAGAGAACAATTTCTACATGTAATATGTATCTTGTCAATAAGAATATAAGTTTTCCGATATTATTAGATGATGTAACAGATATCTTTGTAATCTGTAACCATATTTATAATGATAGGTTTATAAATTAGACAGCAAATATATCACAATTTGAATAGATACACAAACCTTTTTGTCTTATTAAAATACGCTCTACTAAAGGCTGTTGCTCCCGTCTTAGCAACCCTGTAACAACTGAATAATCTTATTTCTCGATCTCACTCCAATCACGACGGAGAGAAAGAGATGACGAATGCCATTGCAAATTCAAAATTAACATTGATACATTGTCTGGAGCGAGGGCCATTCTTTGCCAATGATCGGGCCCTTGAGCTGACATTTAGACACAGATTGAGTAGTAGTGACTAAAGTCAAAGCTTTCTATCGTCCACATGACTCACTACTCTCATGAATGAAGTTCTACGCTGATTGTACGAAGTCTTCATAATTTGAACCCTAAGACGAGAATATGATGATACGTAATTTTTTTTAATTAAACAATATACATTTTTTAGAGGAAGATTCTCTTAGCAACATAGAGTCGTTTAAATATTAAAACTTGCTCATGAATTTTATAGGTCTTTACAAAATCTCTTCTCACAAGGACACACGAATAAAGAGTTTGTTACTCCACCCTTCGCCCAATAACGTAGCGTTAACAGCCAATAAAGTGTTTACGACAACCTTAAAATATTTCAAATACAGAGCTCAGGTTTACGGTCAATGCCAGCGTAATTTAGTGGAAAATTTTCATTTCGTGTCAGGTTTCAGAGAAAACTGGTGAGGTGAGGCGAGCAAGGGCTGGGCGCGGGGTCAAGCGCCGGCACGGGGAGGGTCGTCGGCCGCGCCGCGGGTCGCATCTATATGCGCCCGCGCACCCGCCGCTGCCGCGCCTGCGCCGCGCCGGCAAAAACTGCGCCCGCGCCTCGGCCCCGCACTCAATTCATATTGGGCATAACTTACCCACCTACTAACTAACTTGTCGCTATCATCTTTAAACGTTTCACGTACGAGCAGTAAAAAGAACAATGAAACGGTTATTCTATGTTCATTGCACACATTTTCAACGTTTGTTGGAAATTTTCCAACTAAAAACTGCTGATCCTAGAATCAGAGAGGTGAAAGAACTTGTGGTATTTGAAAATAAATTTATCTTAGTTTTATTAACGTGCTACTATTTGAGCTCGCGGCGTTGTAACGTTTTATCTACATATTATTATTATTATTATTTTGAGCCTGTATTGTCCCACTGCTGGGCAAAGGCCTCTACATAGTCTTTGTCAAATTAACGTTCCTTGAAAACGAGCGAAAAGTGAAACGCTAATTAGTAAATTGCTGGAAATAGTTCAAAGCACTAATCATAAGAGCATGTTTTCCGGATAACTTAATTGGGTACTAGTTAGGTATAACTCAGTACTATTTTCACCCGTAAATGCCACCTAGGACAGCGTACTGTAAATCACCTACGCTTTCTAACCTGGGTCTAACCACCTCGTGTCACAATTATGGCCTTTTAGTTTTCTCGTCCAAACTATTTTTCGTAGTCTATTAAAAGATAAATTGTTTTAGGGCTGGAAAATCTACAATCTTATTTTTTTTTAAATTAAATGGCAGTCTTTCATATACTTACTGACTCATGGAGTTACTAAATACTTACACCATAATCATTGACCTATCATTAAGTAAATCAACATAAAAAATTATACATGATTATATATGGCACAATACTAAAAACCTAAAAGCACACATACACTTCAATCAAGCTTTATCTACATCAACAGAAATAAAAAATAATATGCATACTAGGAGAAAACAATTAATGCGTAGCAAAAAATATATGTAATATATGCTATACTATATAGCAGAAATATAAGACCAGGTAGCATTTCAATCAAGCAACTAAAATAGAACATCACTACGTCAAGCTCTACTTTAGCTGCAATAAAATGCGCTCGTAGAATAAGTTAATACAAATACAGCATAAACACTTGAGTGCATCTCAAGAGCTCCGATATCTCGCGGTCGCTGCATCGGTAATGGCCCCAAGTCTGAATCATAAGGAACACTGAAAATATTACTACAGAATACCGATAAGTGCTTTATTACCATGTGGGGTAGGTCATGATACCTCATTCAAGAATATTTTTGTGGCGGCCAGCGGTCTCGTTTGCAGCCCGTGCGAGTTACTACGAGTAAGTGCAATTATTACTTTGATTTTATAGTGGAATTTAACATAATTTTAGATTGTTGGTTAGGAAAGCACTGCCTTTATTCGCGTTGTTTTGAAGTTGAATTTTAGCATGGATCAAATTAGACCAAATAGTTACAACTGCATGCGGCGGCCTTTTTGAAAGACTAGTGAATTCGTCTGATTATACGATTAATATATTTTTCATAATATAATTAATTACTTTTCGCAAAAAAAATGGTAAAACCGACTTCCCTCGTGTACAAAATTCGAGTAGCTCCCTTGAATTGATGTATACAATTTTTACATTATTGTTCATTTTTCAAAAACGGCTGAGCCGATTTCGATAAAATTTTAAATGGTCGAAAGAGTATACTTCCGAGGTGGTCCCCCTTGGGAAAGTTTTACCCTTTCTAGTTAAATAAAAAATTATTTGATTTACAATTGGTATAAATATCGATGAAAATACACAAAAAAAATACATACCGACGAACATAGGAAGAACCTGTTCCTTTTTGGTATTCACTTAAAAATAGGTTGCCTAGTTGCCTATATATCTTTGATGCTTTTAGTACTTTTTATTTTATATCATTACTAATTTTCATAACAGACAGCTTCAGCTCTACATTTTCAATCCTGGGTGCTTTGACTGTTTTTTTCTGTTTACTAATCAATTAATAATTATGCAATGTATTGTAAACTCTAGTTTCAAATTATTCAAAGTGAGTAAAAACAACAAGTAGAGCTTCGATATCAATAAATATTCGCGAATTCTTTATCATCTTTACATATTTAAAAATGCATAAATAAATCAAATACCATTTAAGTCGAAAGCTACTTTATGCGAGCTATTGACCGAGTAGCTTTTGCCTATTATAACATAACCTGCTACATACTCGTATATCGTAAAAGTAGATATCTGGTTACATTATAAAGTTGGATGAACGCTAGCTGGGAATGCAGGCATTAGAAAAAAAGCTGCAATGTTAGATGGGCAGAGAGCTACCGACTGTTTTCACTAAGAAATAAACAGACATAATGGTATGGCTCACAAATGTTAATTTTTTAAATTTATAATCTATACTCGTACCTTTTCATTTAGATGTATAAGCATGTATTTGTGCACATATTAAAACTTATTGTCAGAGGTCTACTCAAAAAGTGATTTTAAAAAATACGAAATACAATCTATCTCTTATGCTCGCTTTGCAATCGTGAGGTTTTGGGTTCAAAATTTCGTACCAATAAGTTTTTTGGAATATATGGATGAAGTTTTGCTCCCTTGACTATTCTGAAAAAAAAACATCATGAGGCAATCTGCCTACGCTACGTCTAGTCTGTAGAAGAAATTCAATGGCGTATTAGAATTCACATTCAACCTGCACAAATATGGCTAAGTCCTTCCCCTTGTGAGTAGGTGTAGGTTCAGCGGTGGAGCAAAGAGCACAGTAATTATAAAAGTCTTTCGGTAAATACAAACAAACAAATTTTGTGGTCAAACGAAAACCATTTGGTGTACATAATGTATTAATAAATTATTACTATTTACGTTATTAAAAACATGTTACACAACACGGTAACCCACTCCTGACGTACAAAGTATCTAAGCTAGTCGAGTGCAGTGGCCGCGCAGTGCCAGTGACCCGCAAGCGAGCCCGCGGCGGCCGGCGCCTGACGTACCGCGTAGTGGTGCTACGAATCGCTACGAAACTAAAAACTTCGTAGACACGAAAAGTTGTACAAGGACTTCAAAGGAAATTAAGGGCGTTACTTGTAAATTCTATTATGAGTAATTAAGTTACCGTTGAGTTCAGTTGATTTTTAATGCATTTAACCGTTGACATAATTCAATTAAGCACTCAAATATGGCTATTTGGTACACTCGTTTGATAAGAAACAATCTTGCATGTTGCTAAAAACTACTTTAGTAATTATAATACAATATAATACAATTATAACGATCATATTATTACCATGAATAATAATATTATTATACGAATAATATTATTAGAAAATACATTTACAATTTTACAAGCATAAGTTACAATTTTAGCACATACCTAATCATACATTCAATTGGCGTTAAAAGATTTATTTTCTGATTTAGTTTTTAAACTATTTTATTACATACATTAAATTTAGTTTTTCATCGAAAAATATTCTCTTTAATTTAATATGTCATGATACCATTTAAAAACATGTGTACTAAAATTTCTGCCTTTATATTGCTAAAGCACTGACTCATCTGACTCATGTAGGCTTTATTGTAGGTCCCTCAATAAATTACGAGATTGGGCCTGATCGTTTGGAGAAAGGGAATGTTTCTGAGAAAAGCTCTCCCGTTTTCGCGAAAGGACTGAGTCACCCTGTTTTAGTGGTATCCTCTAGATAACAATGACGTGTTTCTACTCCGGAAAATCCTGCGACCCCTCTGAAACAATATGACTCACTGTTTGGGAAAATTCGAGTGAGTGCTTTCAGGCTATTAAGTTATATTTTTATGTTCAGTTCGTTAACTTATTACAGCTTAGTATAGCTCTATGACTAAGTACTGAAAAAAAAAGAAAATGGATTGAAATAGCTCCTAAAAATTAAACAATAAATGACATTTTACTCAGGTCAAGGCGTTTCAATTTGTTTTCGCCACATCTATACGAGTCATATCATATTGAACGCTTTTCTAATTCAACATATTTTATAATAAAAGAGTGTTAGTTTCGCTTATCAAAGAACCCCCTACCTACACAGCCTCCACCTACTCTACTCTACCTACACATAGTCGCAACACACTTTGGTGTTCCATATCCAATTCAGTATCAGTAGGTGCCACGCGAGTTTCATGCTGGTTCTTCTCAGTTGCCTAGGGCTTTCCGAACAAGTAGTAATGTTATTACTCTCAATGTAGTACTCTCTCGGGTTCATGACATTAGGATAAACTAGGGAGCTAACAATAGATATAAAGTTTTTTAATATAGCCCACAATTAATTGTACCCAAACTGAATAAGAAGTAATAAAACACCAGGTGGTAACTGTCTGGATCAGTAAGCCAACTACGCTGTATAAAAGACTGCAGTGCACATCATCAAGTGAAACCGCAACATAAGTGTTCTCTAAGAGACAGATACGATCGACAATAGCAATTCTCGGTGCACCGAGCACTCGACCAGCAATGAATCACTTTCGCATTGCCATGCACTTTATTGTCAGTACTCTGATTTGTGACCAAACGCTAGGAATGTTATAAGATAATAGGAACGGCCAATTATTGTTAAATTTTAGTATATGTAAAGAAAAATATAATTTTCTTTAATTTAAATTTTCCCGCGCCACAAACGTCATCAGTCAGACCGTGACATGACAAATGTAATCTATGGAAAAGATAACCTAAAAACAAGGCTCATAAACCTCGTAGTTGAGAGCGAACAATTAATAAAATAAAAATACCATTGTTAATTAGTGTGATTTGAAGACATTGTGATTAATAACATTAAATGTCGTTTCTTTTCTTACAGGTATGTAAGATTTTGTTGCTAAGTACTTTCATTTCATGTGAATCATAGTGTACATGTAAAATAAACACAATAAATCTTTTCTTACAGAGAAACTCAATTTTGTTTGATTGAACGTGTCGTCCAAATCACAGGAACATTTGAAATTGTCTTATATATATGACAAGGTTTTAGTGTATACATTTGTATTTTATTATTTACTTGAAGTTTTAAGTTTTAAAAACAAAATGTAGCTAGCGAGATTATGGATTGTCATGGCATGTTATGTTTTTTACTCCTGACAAACGAGCACTTTCCACGAATCAATTGAAAATAAAGTAACCTTGTGCTAAAAATAGTCAAAGGTGTAGTACCTTTGACTATTTTATTATAAGAGAAAAGCGTACGTTATTTACAAATGACAGTCTGTGACTAAGTATTATGTTTCTTTAAATCATTAGGCCTACTGCGATTATTGTTTTATATAAAAGCTAAACCAGTCACAAAAAAGACCCATTTTTTTAATCTACAATTTCATATGAACCAATCAATTTTACGATTATGATAAAGCTTATGCACTGGATTACAGGGCGTGCAGCGCGCGGGCGCAGGGCCGCATTGAAAGTGCAACGGCCTGGTGAACTTCGCGCTACTTTGTGAACCTAACTATATTTATATAGCACCCTTTGTGCAAGCATAGAAAGTGGTGGGATCTCTGTGTTATTAGTGTCGTTGTATTGAAAGATGATGTAATGTCAAATATATTTCAGTTCACTATATAAAATTTAAAGAAAGAAAGGATGATAGAGCATTTATATGAGGATATTTCATTTGGTGCTAATAGTAGCTATGCAGATGTGAGATATTAATAAATCACTGTCATTAGCAAATTGCTTTTTGCATTTGCTATACATATTATATAAAATATGAGCTCATAAGTTTCCAGGTGCTCCAGACATGCAACGAATGAAACGGGATAGCCATTAGCATTCAGTCATAATATATTAAGCGCCAAACACATATTTTATTTTAATGCACGGCCGAGCCACGCGATGGTTTTTTCATGGCGACTTCTCGAATTACAGGTAGGACGTTAGAAGCGCATCGCAGGAGGCTCGGTGCTCGGTGTCTGTGCAAGGCGTGCTCTGAAATAGTCGGGATCTATTCCCCGGGCAGCTGCGCGCGTTCGTTGCCCCTTCGGAGGGCGTTAGAAGTGCAACGATCTCCGCAATTATCGCTGCGCCCGCGCAACTAAACTTGAACTGGCAGCAATGCGCCGGGCGCGGCCGTGCACCTTACCTTCACTGCTTAGAAAGCAACACCTATTACGTCTAACGCTCACGACTACTACTCGCGTAATAACCACTCTGGTAATGAGTAAAAGCGAGAGCAGGCAACCATTTTCAATGCAACGATGACTTTAAAATTTCATTTCACATTGCACTTTACATTGTAAGTATCATCACGCAAACTCTGTAGGCTTATTCTGTCCATCAAACATTTTCTTCCCACGCTTTTCCATCAAATCAAATTAATAACAATTAGCTCTAATTCAATGACAATAAAGAAAAATATTTGTGCAAGTGTTATGATTTCTTGATCAAACCAGGTTGTAATAATTCAATGGGTGTTTTTAAAACAATTTCAGCTGCCGACGTTTGGATTGTGCTGATAGCTATCCCAAATAATGATATCTAATCTTTCATACATCTTACTACAATGTACTTGTGACATTATGAGCTAATGAAATATCAACGACTGCTAATTTAAAAAATAAAGTGGATTAACATCAGTGGATAACAATGACGACTACTTTATTTGTATAATATCACAATTTTTTGTTTTTTAGCAAATTGTCATCTAATGTAGTGTAGAAGTAAAGTGACATATTTTATTATAGTTCATCGTTTTTAGGGTTCCGTACCCAAAGGGTAAAAACGGAACCCTAAGATTATTAGAACTCCGCTATCCGTCTGTCATCAGGCTGTATCTCATGAACCATTATAGCTAGAGAACTGAAATTTTCAGATGATGTATTTCTGTTCGCGTTATAACAACAAATACTAAAAACAGAATAAAATTTATACTTAAGGGGGACAACAACAACAAACCTGATTTTTTAGCCATTTTTCGCTCGATATTAATAATGATAAAAGATAGAAACTTGAACTATTTACAGAAAATTTAGTTGTATATTCACTTCAATAACAAACGATTAAATTAAAATAAATATTTAAGGGGAGGGGCCCCCATACATTACGGAACCCTTCGTGCCCAAGTCCGACTCGCACTTGGCCGATTATATATTAAAATAATAGTTTTGTAAGTTGGCGGTACGTTGATGATTTATATGTTCCCGGTAGCTTTTCTGTACAAAAGCATTTTTCCCAAAAATTAGGAATCTAGCATTATTTCCAGCTTTTTACCTCAGTTTCGTGAGTAAGCTCATGTTTTCATATTTTACTCGAAAATAGGCCGCTACTGGAAAGTGCATGCAAACCTCTTTATTTTCATAAGCGCCTGGTAGCCAGTTGCACTAAGCTGCACTCGCGCTTGCACATTGGATTGAACGATGTTGCAAGGTTGCAACGCTCTTGCTACTTATCTTATACAAAAAGTGGATTTTACTTTTTTTGTTTTTATTATGGGTTCAAAATAAGTCAAATCTTTGTATTAAACGTATATGTTATTTTTATCTCTTGAAAGATATATCTTTGTATTTTAGTAATTCATTATAATTATATTGTTTACTCTGTAAATAAATATAATCGCATATATTTCAAAGTAGATTTTTTTGCAAGAAGAGTATCGTATCTAAAAGCCTTAAAGCATATTTTTGAATTCATCGCAAGGACGTTAGTTTATACATACTTAACAATATAGAATTCCATTCATTAAACGAGCAGATAATGGAAGTTACGTTTAATATTAACGGTTATTTAGTTAACAAACAATCACTGGCAAACAGTAAACGGTTAACTTTGAGTGTAATGTACCAAGGCAGCAGATTTGCAAGGAGATGCACGAACGAGCCAAGAAAATTATTGTATGCAATCTGAAATGCAACGTAACTGCGTGTGCGATAAGGATGCCTGTATTGTGTCCATGTGTTTGTTAGGTACGATAATGACGTGAGAGATGCATATAAACGCATTTATTGAGTGTAGTTACGCACAAAATCTTTTAGTTTGAATATATTTTGAAATAACTTTAGAAATATTTATGTCAAATCTTGAAAATAGGTTGGAGAAAATAGGATGAGATTATATTTGGAAATGAAGAAATAACTTCGTAGTAAAGTACTTAAGTATATTTTTTTAATGTTAAGTTAAATATTATAACTACACAGTTTCAAAAATAAAACAACATTTAGAAAGAATTCAAATCTATAACAGTTCCCATAATACTGGAAATCTTTATATTCTATTATGCAATTAAAAATAGGCTAACAACAGTAAAGAAAGCCATACCTAGCAGCGTGTCGACAAAGGCTGATGATAATGATGATGGACAACAGGAAATTGTTGAATTGCAGCATTCGAAACATAGTTTTTTTTTATCAAACTGTGAACTGCATTACGCAGATGCACTTTTCCACTGCCCTGTACATGTGCAATGACCCAATGCATTTGTCGACGCTGCGTGACGTAACAAGGGCGACGACGTGCGCGTACGCATTTAGCTCCTCGCTCTCTCTGCTTGCCTAGTACTAAAGGTTCGTTTACTACACAACCCTTTTCTGGTCCTAAAGTTACTTCACTGAAAAGGACTAGTTCAGTGCCTTTAGATTATTATTATTGTCCGAGACAAGTGCATTGTGTGCAAATCGCAGGCTTCGAGTGACGCGTGCTACAATGTTAAGCTGCTAGTCTTTTTAGTCGCCTGTTTATTGCATGTTTTCTCTACGTGACTTTATTTTAGTTTGATGCACATGCTTGTTAACATTTTTCGGCCAAGGTCTAATAACCATTATTATGGTTAGGTTAGGTTATTAGGTCAAGTTCTCATTAACATTTAGCATGTAGTGCTTACGCTGCAAGCGTTTTATAACTTAGCGTTTATTATTGCAAAAATTAAAAAAAAGAACTACTATTCCGTTCCATTAATGGTGTACGTAACGCAAAATCAATTTATCATCATCATCGTCATGTTAGATCAAGAGCGTCCTACGACGCTCACTATTAATTGCATGTACATTCAAAATTCAAAAAATACTTGTAAAACTTGTTCACAACTAACACACTAAGCGTTTAACATTCCGCTTGATGCTACCGCGTGATCGAAAATACTGAAAACACTGCGCCCAAAATGGTAATTGATACACAAGAGTCTACCAGAAGAAACTGCTCTAATCAAGTAAATGACTGCCTACTTGATTTATCAGAAAACTACATGCTAATCGAAAAATTATCTCCGTCACGTGCGGTGCTCCGAAAGATGTCTCCTTTTCCTTTTTAGGGTTCCGTACCCAAAAAATAAAAACGGGGCCCTATTACTAAGGCTCCGCTGTCCGTCTGTCTATCTGTTTATCTGTCACCAGGCTGTATCTCATGAACTATGACAGCTACAAAGTTGTAATTTTCAAATATGATGTATTTCTGTTGCCACAGGTTGCAACAGGTACTAAAAATAAAATAGTATAAAAAAAAATCCGTGGTCCTTTTTCGCTCGTTATTAATTAAGATAAAAACTAGACGCTTAAAATATTCACAGAATATTTACTTGTATTCACCCAAAAAAAAATAATTAATTTAAGATAAAAAATGTATTTTAAGGTATTTCCCATACAAACCAAACGTGATTTTTTGCTCGATATTAATAACGACAGCAGATAGAGAATATTTAGTAGTACCCATATTACTTTAAAAACAAATAATTGTAATAAAATATGTTAAGGGCACCCATATCGTACGGAACCCTGTATGCGAGAGTCCAATTCGCACGTGGCAGATTATTTTCTCCCATTAGCTCACTCGTGGATTTTTCACTCTTTCCCTCGTTCAATTCATTCCCTCGTGGGCGTCGTATTTCGGGAGATCTTTATTTTTACCCGAGGCGAGCGTTCGTTGACCCCAACTAACATACCCAACCGTAATGTCTTTATAAACATTGCATTACAGATTGTCATGTCTGTGGCACAGAAATACCAAAAATACCTACATGATGTAGTCTGGTCCATTTAGAATATGAGAACAATATTTCGTATTGCTACCAATTTTTAAGGGGGAACCCTGTATCCAGCATTAAAAGAACGAAAGGAAATATAAATTAAAATCCTACTAAGTACTCCAAACAATAATTTGAAATTGAAAGCAATTACATCTTGTTTTTCCCCATGTGATTAATAATAAGAAAAGTGAGATGAATGGCTAATTACACAAAATAGATTCATGAACATATTTTACAAGTCAATCGTTACACTGTCAATTTGTCATCCATAGATGACCAGCACCAAATTTTTCAGATGTGCCGTCACCAATATCAAGTGTGAAAAAAACCGGACAAATGCGAGTCAGGCTCGCACACCGAGGGTTCCGTACAAATCCAGAAAATTTTACAAAATTGGGAAGTAAGTTGTTAAAATCTCATAATCATCGACGAAACAGTTTTTTTTTTCACTTTATCGTAATACATTTAAAATAATAATCAAAAACCTGTTTTAGCATGTACTAATGAAGCTCTTTTATATGATACCTTACAAAATACGATTTACTCACTTTGAAATTTGAACCCATATTTTGTGAATCTAGGCCCTATTTTTTTTTTGTGATTTAAATAAAAATGTATAGTTTTCAGATTTATTACTTACTATATGTGTACTCTGAGACAATGCTTCTCGCCAAATTTCATAGTTGTATGTCAACGGGAAGTACCCTGTAGGTTTTGATTTTTGTGAGTGTCGAAATATGAAAGAGAAATGAGATTTTTTACGACATTAACGACTCTAACTTTTTTATTTGATAACTGACACAATTTTCTTTTACACAAGTGCAAGAGACTATAGATATATGTATAGAGTAAAATTTCAACTCGATATCTTTACGAGTTCCCGAGATAAAGAGTCTTGACATACACACAGACGGACTGACAGACTACAAAGTGAAGTTCCGTTTTTTCCGTTTGAGTTACGCAACCCTAAAAAAAACTTTCCACGGTTCACCCAAGTGGTTTCAGGAGGTGAACGGTAGGAAAGAACTGCCTATATCTATGCATTATAGGACTTAAAACATCGAACAACAATAAACATTTCCCAGTAAATTTTCCGTATCACGCACACATTGCAAAGCTCGCAATACCGTGAACATAAATATAGCCAGCAGCAGCGACTGCATCCCTGGCATTGATCGCCGTAGCCTGGCAACGGGAGGCCGGCAGGGTCACGGGCTCCCGGCCTGCATGAGGGAGGAAGAGGAGCCATTACGCAATCACTAATATTCAGCTTCATAAGACACGTAATACATGTATGTACCTGCTAATTCTACTACGGAATCACGTTTTGATTACCAAAGATCTAGAAGCTGCAATTGCATGCTCTAGTGATCGATTTTGAGAAAGCCTGCCTTGTTAAATTGTATTCAGTATTCAAATATTTATTGCACCAAAAGTAACTTAAGATATTAACATACACAATTGGTATATGAGTAAACTTAAGGACCCTGTTTTATAGGGCGTCGCAAATATACTAAAGTTAATTCTTACAGTCTACGTATAAATCTAACGCTGTACTATCTAATTTACTTATACACTAAGGAGTACACGTATTAATTGCTTTATAATAAGATAATTTTGAGCATAATATGTGCGTTTTATCAAATTCAAGACTCTGCATTCAATACCCAACACTAAGCACTACCTACTGCATCCCTATCAAAGACTACCGGCTACCTATTGCAGCTCAACCACGGCGAGTAGTCTTATACCGCCTTACCACAAAAGGTTTCTCTGTTTAACCGTGCAATCTGTACTGTCAAACATTGTTTAAAGCGTGCGTATAAAATTTTTGTGGTAGGACGGATTTTATCCACGTCTCCATACTTTATTTCCAATTCTAAGTTGCAGAATGATATAACCATTTCGTCTACTAGCTGTGGTAGAGATACTTAACTTATTATATATCAGAAATGTTCTATAATGTAGCATAGACTAACCTATGTAGGTACTAGTATTATATACTACTTATGGTATACGGACTTAATGACCACGTGGTAGTGTGGAAAAATATCGACCACTTATTTAGGTCAGACGATTTTGCAAATGCTGTGATACCTACGGCGCCCCTCCCAGGCTATATAAGGATTTATTCCCGGGTGCATCCTAGTTGCGAACATTGATCGGCCGTGGCCATGGCAACGGAGCTAGCACGAGGGTCACGGGCGCCCACGGAATGTAGAAATAGACAGATGAGAAGTCTACAACATCCCGTTTCATATTGCGAAAATTAGCCTTGTTTTTTACTCTTTTTGATGAAATAAAAAGTTATTCCCTGTCACTTAAATCACGTAATTTATGAGTAGAAAATAGTTTACGAAATTTGAAATCTTTAATTCCGAGTTTTTCTCTAGTAGCCATCATCGTGACACTAAATAATTGTGACAAAATGTAGGAGGATGGTCTGGTATTATTAATGTTTCAGCCACCATTTTCAATTATCCAAATGCACTCTAATTTAATGGTTGAAAATATAAGCTTATATAAATGTGGCACCTGAGTTTATTGCACAAGGCGGCATTAAAAGGAATGCTTGACATCATTGTACATTCCATTGAAACAGTTATATAGAAAAGGATCATCTAGTGGTAATTAACTTCGCTCATGAGACTTCGTCGTTCTGACTCAGCTGAGTCGTTTTGGAAAATCAACAATAATGTGAAAAATACCTACTACATCGACCCGTGCGAACTATTCGAATTCTTCAAGGCACGGTTGAAGTTGGCTATGCCACTTTTGGCAAAAAATAATTACTGTAAGAAGACATCCTATCTACTAAACTGATTGGCTTATTTAGCAGACACAGTACAGGGATACAGCTATTTTGTTTAAAGCTGATGTAATCGAAACAGTTCATAAGTATATACTTTACGAACAAGGAGCATATCAGGTTACTGGTTATTATGCTCCTTGTTTGCGAAAGAAAGCTAAGGCAGAAAGTTTTGGAAGTTTTTTAAATTGCATTTGTTATGACACTTATAGTAGGTACTCTGGTTAGAGGTAATGTAGGAATTTAATAACATTCTAAACTAGGAATATACCCACTATACCAATATTAAACAAAACACAGAGTCCTTGGTTGGTGCGTAGAGTACATTAATTGGCACTGACCGTGACAGCTCTGAGCGATTTCAAGGGCTACAGCTCGGAATTTCAAGGCAATGAACTGAAAACCGTGAACATATAATCGGTGGAAGTAATAGTATTCATCGTACCTAGGTACTGAATTTTAACTTACAAATCCGGTATTAACATGTTCAATGTTCATTCATAACATGCTGTACATTGTAGATTCATCTGCGATTTAAAAGCATATCCAATTCGCGTTGGCGTTACGAGTGGGTATCCCATTTTCGGATTACAACACTAACCGTCTTACCACAAAAGATTTGCGCACGCCTTAGACAATGTTTAACAGTATAAATTATATTGTTAAACAGTGTTTAAAGTGTGCTTAAACCTTGGTGGTAAGGAGGATTGTGTTTAATACTACTTGCATATTTCCTGAGAATTTTTCGTAGAAATAAGTTAAAAGGGTTTACGGGAAAAGGTTATAAATAAATACAGATAACAACAGACGTATTGCCATTAATAAGCATATATATATATATATTTATAAACAATAAGTAAATAAATATATACATATAAACAATAAGCATAAAGCTTAGTTAGAGAAACAATAGCACACTAGAAACATGATGATGATGATTTACCTTTAAAAATTAAATTTTCACGATAATTTATGTACAGCACGAAAGCATCTTCGTAAGCATATTATTATATACATAGTAGTAAAGTAGTTAAACGGTCTGACGTTGGTCGGCCATGAACATGAACACGGTAAAGGTCAGGCGGCGCTTAACTGATCTATCCTTTTGACCCAGTTAGTGGCTCGAAGTTATTTATACGTCTTTTAAATTATAAAATCGGCCGGCGTCGTGAGGACTACAGTGTTTTAGGTCCCTAAATCAAATATGCTAATTGGATACTAACTTTTTCAATTAAATATTCAACACGCAGGCATAGCAAATGTGTACAAGTAAATATGTACGATATGCTAAAAAAGGCACAATATTGAATGCCGACTAATGAAAAATGGCTGAACTATTTAGCTCAATACAACAAATTGCTACTAAAGATGCTAAAACAGTCGTATTTATTCTTTCTAGAAACTAAACATCTCATATAAATGAACACTTAATCTTGATATACTTTAGACAGACAATGTTGAGCACTTCATTGCCAACAATGTATAGAGCAATCGTATCCGCGAGCAGAAAACTCGTTAGTAGAAGTGGAGTGGCGTGCAAGCCTCGTTGTGGGCAGTGGTCGGCATCGATCGGCCCTGACAATGGAAGCTGAGGTCAGGGGCAGCTAGGCTCAGTGCATGCGCACTTACACCAAAAGTTAGTACTAGGGAGAAATGCGACCTGGAAGGGCGTTACAAAGTCATTTCACCGGCATCCGCCTGATCACGCGTATACTAAAACACCTAAGTGTTTCAGGTGGTATATCTAGATATATAACACTAAATAAATTGTCAGTATGAAGTACCTACCTGATGATGACAGGAAAGTTCTCGAAAGGAAACCACATCCTGACAACCGTGGCGTAAGACCCTAATATTTCACCCTCTATTACCTAATACACCCTGATTGCAAATCGCATCGTAGGTACATTAGACAATGAATATCCTACTTTGATGATGATGATATTGTAATTAACGAGAAATCAATATTAGATATTCGTTCTGTAAAGTTCACATGGCGGCAGAAACAAAAATACGTTAACATGTAAGGCCTCGAGTGCCAAACTGTCACATACAGAAATTACCTAAGGCACGTTCTACCAGTACGGTAATTTCCAGGCTCTCGGAGTAAAAATCTTGGTAAATATGCTATCTATAATTAAGTCATATCTGCTTACTCTAGATTTAGACTTATACTTTACTAGGAATGCAAATTGTCTATCCCTCTGTCAGCATTATCCACCCTGCCTGTGCCCTATTTCCCAAAGTATTGTTTTTCATGGCAGATTTATGGTAATCAACTTTATATCTGACTAGCTGCCCGTCCCGGCTTTGCCCGGGTATGATTGGCTATACATATACTTACCACGTAATGTAGGTATGCGCCACACACATGCTAGACATACCGAATGAACCATTATGATGAGTTAAAACCTACCCAAATCGCGAGAGTTTCCGTAGTCTTAAACTGTTCGAAGTTTATGAAAAAGAGATAGTAAGTATTGGCATATCTAAATAAAAGTGAGTTCGTATGTGTTGGGTGGCTGTACATAATATATAGCCCTGATTTCAGAAAATGACAATGATGAGAATGAAAGCGACGTTAAAATATTAGAGACCCACATGACAATAACATACACAAATACATTCTACCCATGTAAGTTAGTTTCTTGATCTTGTCTTCACTCGAGAACTTTGAAAAACATTGGACATCAGTTCTACCTCTACGAATTGTGTGCCCTACCTAAGGCCTCTTCAACTTGCTAACCCAAAGAGCTGTGATGGAAGGAATCGAAGCGCTGGCATCCAACGTGTTCCGGACGTCACGACCAGATCTTAGATTCAGGTGAAGACCTTTGCTACACTTGCCTTATCCACAATGTCACTTAATCTTGTGTTCCCCGAAAAAAAAATCATCTCTTTTTTACCGGGTTAAGCATTCTTCCAAAAGTTGTCCTAAGAGGCAGAAATTTTATAACAACTGAAATCGTCTTCAGCTAGACTTACCTACTTAGCTGATATACGTAACTATATTTTAATCATTATCAATTTCCTAAAAAAAAGGCAAGAAAAGTATATATTTCAAATGAATTGTTTGGCTAGCTCAATTTCTACGAGGAAGTGACAACTTATAAATAACCGTCTTACCACAAAAGTTTTACGCAGGCTTTAGACAATGTTTAACAGAACAAATGGTACGGCTAAACAGTGTTTAAAGCGTGTTTAAATCTTTTGCGGTAAGGCGTTATATATTTATATCAATTTAATGCAAGCATTTTTGTTTCTTTTGTGAGAAATGAGTGATTTGGGCTACCCAACTATGTTTGATTCAGGGCTCCTCCAAGGCACGCTACGCCACTGCATACCTATTTACTACCAATAAAACATAAATCGACACACTAATGGCGGAGATATATAACTGTGGTGGTCTAGTGGTAGTAACGCCTGTTCTACAAAAGTGAGGTGGTGGGTTCAAATTCCGATCCTGTATCAATGAGTTTCTTTGGAACTTATGTACGGAATTTCAAATCATTGGCTTTTCGGCGAAGGAAAATATTGTGTGGCAATCTGCACCACCCACACTGGGCCCTGGCACTGGTGGTGGATATGGCCCAAGCACCCTTCTCAATTCTCAATGACCCGTTTCCTCGAATCTCGACGTTATGTCACCTAATAAGTGCCTGTAACCGAGCACTTTGGCATCGCGCGGCGTTGTAATCGGCTTGGAATCGCCTTACGACTAACTAAAAAGCCTGCCCACTACGTAGGATGCCGGCAGGATTTTAGCTCGGACACTTTTTTTCACGATTGTGACTCTATAGATATATGCTCGAAGTGAATTTTGTGTTATGTACATTATACAAAGTACATGAATTGCCAAGCGGGGAGGGCGGCGAAACGGAACTTTTATAATACTTACATTTTTGAACTCGTGATATCTTTGTAATAAAATGTCTGAATTAAATAATTTAAAAAAGTTGCATAAAGCTATTGAAACAGTCTTGAATATGAAATAATTTATTTTGATAAGGATTAATACCAAGATACAAATTAAGATCCTTTTCCTGCGACGGTATTTCAATTAATTTTTAAGAATAAAAGAACAGTTATTACGGCTTAATTATAATAGTTGGATATATGCTGTCGCGACATTTTTTGTAAATTGTGGTATGTTCTATAAAGTCGTAGTACATTATTTTATTCCATCATCAATAGTTTTCGCAGCGCACGCGATGTAAAGAATATTTTAAGCATTTTTTTACACCTTGGGTAACATTATTATAGTTTTAATAAGGATCCTTATTTTTTTCTTGCAATTAAAATAGCCTATGTTACTCAGTGATAATGTAGCTTTCTAATGAAAAAAGAATTAATAAAATCGGTCCAGTACTTTTTGAATTTATCCGTTACATACAAAAATACAAAAATACAAATCTTTCCTCTTTATAATATTAGTGTAGAAGTGTAGATTTACCGTCAATAATTTACTACAATAGACTAGACAGTGAAGGTTTCGAGGTAGCAGGCCTTGCAACATTGACATGTCTTTCAGGAAAAGCTTTGGATTGATTTTCTTCCGTGTTAACCTTCCCGTCGTTGGTATTAATTGACATCTAGCGGCCGTGACAATGAAGCTGAAGGTGAGATGAGGGTCGAGGGCATATAAACCCAGTGCATGCGCACTGCAATGACACACAACTAGCTTCAAATTTAATAAGTGTAAAAAGATAACAGCTAAAATCCGTGAGCAGATTTTTTGCGTAGACTTTTGTAATATGAGCATCTCGAGGAGTAAGTAATCAAAAGAATAAATCTAAATATTTACTAAACTTCAAACTCTTAATTGTGATCTCAGAATAAGAACTAGTTAATTCCTAATGAGTGGAATAAAGACTGGAATAATCTCGGATGGTTATGGTACAGGCGGTTCTTTTGTAATCAATGGCAAACGGCAATTTATATCATCGAGAAATAAGATTAAGAGATATTTACATCTCGTAAAGATCTAATGAATTATATTTTTTGTGATAAATGATCAACAAAATCGGACGTCCATGACTACACGACTTATTGATAAAAAGTTAGACATTAGTAAATACTAAGAACTACATTATGCATATGTTAAGTTATAAAATCTAGTTTAAAATGATAATAATATTTAAAAATCCTAAAACTTCGCGAGCTACATTCTTGCCACGGCATCGATCGGCCATGACCGTGGCCGAGAGGAGAGCACTACGACGACGGTCAGGGCCTTTCGTGCTTTTAAACTCTATTAAGCCGTCTGCACACGCTCCACCAAAATGCGCCGTGAGGCCTTAGTATTTGAAAATAAAAACTACAGTAGTTTCCGTGTGGCTCTGTAGTCCTTACATTAATGTACAGCATCGTTGGCGGAAACAAGGAATAGTTGACATAAATGTATGTACCTCCAAGAAATGGAGTATTCGTTTACTTAAAAAAACTCAGAATAAAACAGTGTACCAGTCCGGACTATTTTACACTGGCGCATGACGTCGCGGCGCGTGCCTTCGCATATTTTATATATGTAGGTAGTGTCGGGTACTCTCAGCGAAAATGTACTGTCAGTTTAAGAAACTTCTATGTTAATACCTATATTCTTAGATGTAAATGAAAAGATATATAGAAGGTGTGCCGGTTGTGCCCACTTTCCCGGTTGTGGCTATTTGGTGTCAAAGTTATTGCATAAATGATAATTAATTATAAACAATGTAACAACATAAATATTGTTTGTGTGAAACTCAAAGTTTGAAAATTTCTTTACAATTTAATTGTCTAGATATTCATTGAAATCAAGTGGTCACAAATGACACTAACATGGCCACAAGATGGTATTTTTTACATATATACACAAATAAAATTAGTTCAAAATGTTTCAAAAATATTTCAACTAACATCACCTAAAAGATGTGAATGAGATTAATTGGATTTTTCCACTTAAAGCCTATTATTAAAGCATCTTATTTTCGCTTAAAAAGGGGATTTGATTCACCAGCGTTTCATAATTAAAGATTCCAGCATATTGTGTTACAATAGAGCAACTGACACATTGTGTGACATTAACCGGAGCATTATAATTTATTATCTCCGAAGAATTCTCAAGATGTTATTACGTCAAAGTTTTCAACTGGTATCGAAAAGCAATGTGACGGTGAGGGGTGTGTTCCTGAACATTCGAGATTAGGTATCTCATTCACTCTCTCTCTCTCCTTATCTCTATCCCGCTTAAGTATTATGTAAACATAAAAAGTCACGTCGATGATATTTTTATGATTAAAGTAGTGACCAATATAGTGCGAATAATGAAATTATCGATTTTTAATCAAATAAAGTTAAAATGTTTTGTGAGGCGAGCCAGAGCATCCCTCTTTGTTTTTCACCTTGTAATTAAATGTCTTATGCTACTCTAGCAATATATGGTCGATTTGAAATTAAAATGTATATCCATATTATCCATCTGTAATTCTGGTAACGTACTCGTATTTGAAAATGATTTAATTCGAGCAATGGCACGGGATTCGTGCGCGGGCAGATGTGGGCGGTGCGGTGCGTCTATACATCCCGAATACTGAAGTTCAGGGCTACGCGTGGATATATTTACCTACCTGTATTATATGCTTATACCTACCTATAAAGGTGCTTTATCGCTAGCTATGTATCGATTTGAAATGCACATTGTACAAACCGCGATCAACGCTGGAATAAGCTGTGCGCAGATTACGAAATGTATATCACCTTTAGTTATTATTCATTTGATACTTACCCATAAAACATGTTCGAGATAACTGGGATGTTTACGTAGGTACGTATAGTAAATAATGTACTTGTTTTGATTTTTCATAATAGCTACAGTATTTTTTTTGCAGAGAGAATATACCTATATCAAGATATCAAACTTGACATCGTTTCAGATTGGATGTGCCTCAACTTTAAATGTTCCTAGGTCAATGCCAAATGATAAACATCAATTTCCTACTTTAGAGTAAGTAGATAGGTAGGTACTTATCGATGATACGTACAAGCAATTATAGATAATCTAACATGCCTTTGAAAACGTGCAAGGTTAAATATTTTTTCATACGCAGATACATCATACATTATATTTATTTATCAAGTTATACAACATATATGTACTGTACATATATGATATGTACAGTACATATATGTTGTATTACGATTGTGTTTTTATTACGTTAAAGCGCGTAAGGCACCTCAAACAGCGGCTGTAACATTGCTGATTTCTTATCAACGACCTTCATACAACTCTTGGACTTGCACAATCAAATAACAAAAGGTAAAATACTGTTGCCAATACATACTGCCTAGGTACATTTCTTTTGTAGGTGACTGTTACATTTCAATGTTATTGTGATATACATTTTTGCATTTTACCTCAAGATAACATATCATTGTAGGTAGAAAGATGTCAAAGTCAGAGTTTATTCACAGATACGATCGGGTATATAATGAGGGTATCGTAGAGTACATAAAATAACTAGCTATTACCCGCGACGTTGCCCGTACTAGGAACAAAACATACCCTTTTACGCAAAGATAGGTATCATAAAAATAACCTTCAAAGTTACGTGATTACAGATATTACCTCTAACAAATATGAAATCAGAACCCAACCAACCTCTCCAGAATATAAGAGAAAACTTACATAATGTATGTACAGGGAAGATATCAAATAAATGTCTAGAAATAACTTTATGAGCTGTTAGAAAATTGATGGGACACGTGCTTGGAAAATGTGTGCGGCCATGACCCTGGCGCGGTCATGGAGCGAGGTGCGGGCCGCGGGGCGCGGGGCGGGGTCACAGCGAAGGACGCGCGGGCGGGGAGAGCGCTGATCCCTAGGCAGCCCAGCACTTACCAACTTTGTTTCTATACCGACTGTCGGAAGCTGTGATTAGATTTAAGGAAAAACCCCTTAAAGCAATTATTGGTCGGAGCGAGTTGTTATGAAACAGTTTATAAGTGTTGCGAGTGACGCGCTGCGACCTCGGCCAAGGCTGCGAGGCACTTCCCTGTGTACTCAGCCGTTTATAGCGTTGATGCCTACACAGATCTATAGATACTCGGTACACGAGAATCTATGCGAATACAAAGTGATACAATCTCTACATTATTGTTTTCCGAGGTGTTTATTACATGTAGGGTAGTTTAACGAATGTATGGGGTCAGTCACATAGATATCAGATACATTAATATTGATACAGAGAATAATTCCGCTTCAATAAAATAAGAGAAACTAACAAAATATCTTCATACAGATTCCGTATACCTAAAATCTAAGCGTCTAGTAATTATCACCGTGGAAGCTGACTACAACATCAGCAGACAATCAAGGACCCCAACAGTAAAGGTTTTAAAAACATTGGCCTTGACTACAATTACCTAGCAAATAGGTAGGTATTTATAGCATATTCGAACAAAAGTATAACCAAATTTTTATCATAAAACGAAGGCTGTTCCAAAATTAGGCAAATCAATATGGTAGGTATGATCATTACACTCGCCTATATAGGACGAGTTGATAAGTAGGCAGATAGACATCATGTATGAGCACTAGCAGGAAGTCATTTGCTCGCACAGAAGGTTATGGCGATAACACATCACACGGTCGCCTCTTGACATATAACTGGATTAATATGGATTTGCTACGTAAATAATATTATTTATAATTACCGGTATGAGACAACGACAAATTAAGAAAAAACTGAGTGAGGCTTCTTTTTTAAAAAAAAAAAACTGAACTGTATGAAGGTAATGAAAAAAATAGTCAATATCAATAGTATTTTGAAATATTGATTTATTTTCGATATTCTACATTATATTAAAAAAAATATTCTACCTAAATAAATTTATGGGAAAACAAACAATAAAAGACAATCATTTCAAGGATTTCAACATTGCAAATACCAGCTTGAAGACCGAAAAAATATGATAAAACCGTTGCAAAATAACTATAACTACTTGAGATTGCATCATAGGACTAAGTTTAGGTATAATCACCAATCATCGCAAGTTACTTAACTGCATACGAGTATACCTCCCTAATCTAGAGCGCAATATAAATCTTACAGCGCAATATTATCTTACTTCTCGTCCAGCTACCCGAAACGGTATGTTCTATTTAACTATGTTTATACTTGCGTTCCACCTACAATATATATAGGCAGTATGTAAAATGAGTGACGAGGAAAAAAATTGGTTCAGTAACGTCTTTTCGAAGAGTGCTCGGATTGTTTAGAAAGAATAAAACGTAAAATATCTGTATTTCCTGATTTTTTTAGTTAAAACGGAAAAGCTACGCATTAATTTCTTCTACCGATAGATAAAATGATTCTTCATCTCACTACAGTTCTACCGTAGGTAGGACTACCGTATATGAGCCATAAGTACGAGTGTCAGGAATCTAACTGGGAACATAGGAATTTAAACTCTAAGATGATTTATTTGGATATGTATTTGGCAATAATACTTTGAAATTGTAACTAAATTTTAATACATTATAAATAGATATTTGGTATGTATGTAAATTATGTTTTTTTAGTAAATAAACATTATACAGGGTGTTTGGGTTCGAACTATCGATATTCTAGGATGTCATTGTACTCATTATTGTAAGCGACTTTTACTAAGGGACCAGCCTCGAAATCGCGATAAAAAACATTGCTGTTCTATACAAAAAGTTCATCGACTATCGACAAAATGTATGGAACAGCTGGTTTTTTCTTGCGATTTCGAGGTTGGTCCCTTAGTAAAAGTTGCTTACAATAATGAATAATATTTCGAACCCAAACACACTGTATAAAGTATACAACTACTACTTCTAACTACTTCTGTAAAGTACGAGTATTATGCTTGGGACGATTCACCGCAGGGGTGCAGGGGTCGCGAGCACCTGCGCCGGCGCATGTGACATTGCCAGATAAGATACTATTATTTTGTCACTGTATCGCCAATGTCACAGTGACCTTAATGACTCCTGAATGACGCGGCGCGCGTTCGTCGTACTGACCTTGTGATATTTATCTAATCTCGGTCGCAAAACATTTTGGCGGGATTATATTCCATATACGTAACGTCTTTGTTTTTTGTCTTTTATGTTTAGGGGGTCAACTTTCTTTGACATTTCTATTGTTTGCTTTCAAAATAACCTCTACTTATAACACTAAGTAGCGTACTACACAGCGTTGTAAAATATTTATACTACAAACAATGAATCTCTATAATCTAGATATATGTATTTATACACTGTTGTACTTTATAGAGCACATAAATGAAATGCACTCATTTATTCTTGACCCTTAAGGTTATTAAATGTTAAGCATCTACTCTATAAATATTTTATCACCACATTTTCTAATTCTACATCGTTTTGTACTGCAATGGCTTTTTTTACTGCGCAATTAAAATGTTGCCTATGTTTTGAGGTGTTAATTTATATGCATTCTAGAGTTGAATTATTTTAAGAACCTGCTTTTCAGTCGGAATTTATATTTTAATTATAAATAACAACAACGAATGTTTACGTTGATAAAATCTATAAACAGTACAGTGATCTATGCAAATATGTGTCGTATGTTTGATACAAGTATCTTTGGCCTTCAAAGAACATCGTCATCACCCGGAAACCACCGTGAGTACACTAGTATAGCAGTAAACGCGTTGTTACAATTTTCCAAAGCAGGAAGTATAATTTTATTCACGGCGGCCAAGGCGAAGCAAAATTATAACGCTAACGACAACTATACCTATGTACTAACAATGACACCGACCATTATGTCATTATAACCATCAATAGCTTGTGCCTATTGCATTTTTTTTCATATTGATGCAATATAAATTATTATATTATCGTAAAAATATAACTTTTTAAATACAAGCTTTTGAGATCTTGGATATCATATAGCAGCAGAGTGCCAGCCAAGACAAGTAAAACGAGCCTAAACACGACGGGTCTATCTTGTTTGAAAATGAAAATGAAAATGAAATTTATTGGCTGTTACAAACATTTCTTATCAATAATTATCTTATTAACACAAGTCATGAAGTTTAGTACAGGAGTTCTTATGGCCACCTTTAGACTCCATCATCAGATCAGCTCCAGAGTACCATAATATTGCAATGTTACGCAATACACATATGCGTGAAAAATTTCAGCTTATTCGAAAACCTGGAAGTTGGTCAAGTTTAACTTGCAAGATTCCACCCGAACTAACATACATACACATACATTGCTAGTGAAATAAAGCTTGTAAAAATGTGTTATATTTTTATAGGCGATAGAAGTTAACTGTACAGCAACAGTGGACATCAAATGACGATGACAATAATGTCGTATCCACAGACATATAAGAGTAAGCAGACCTAACATTATATAATTTATATAGTTATACTTATATCTACGTCATGTCGTCTCTTTCATCCTAGTCACTTAGTAATATGCGCTATCCTTTGTTTTCCCTTGTAGCAATACTAACTAACACATATAAAAAAGATGACGTGAAGCCGGCCGCCATATTGATGAGTGACGTTTGCGAATTCAATGGCGATAACGTTCCGGAGTAATTGAGCAAAATATAAGTGGATTTTGTGTTAATAGCTGGTGAACTGGTGAAATAAAATGGTGAAATGCAGTGCGAATAATTGTAACAGTTCAACTTATAATAAAACACCTGGATTAAGTTTTTACCGGTATGTATTGCGTCTGTTTGTTTAGAGCAAGTTCTTATCGCGTTTGATTTTTAGTTTATGCAGTTAGAATGCTAAAATATTCCTATAAAACATACACAATAACGTTATTGAGTTGTTTCTAATACCTATAGACTTCGTCGCTTTGACTAGTTTTGTATATTAATTATTTTTCAAATAACGCAACCATACTTTGACGTCTCATGTACTTGTAAAATTACGAAGGGTCGGACTGGGTCGGACTGAGTCTGAATATTAATTTATTTCGTTTTATTAGATAATATTTTTAAAATACACTATGGTAGTAATTTATGGATTGAGGTTATTGGTGATTAAAGAACTACATACCAATGTCATAGAATAGAAGTCTAATATAAGGTACCTGTTATATTATTATAAATTATAACCTAAATTGTTATTATAAGTATCTATTGGATTGGCCCATATGCACGTACTGTTGAGTATAGACCTTCTATAGCCCATACCTGTTTTGAATATTGACATGGTTTCAGGTTTCCGAAAGATGATAACCTAAAGAAAATTCGGTTGCAAAACGTAAACCGTCCAGACCGGCAGCCTTCTTCGAGCAGTGTTTTGTGTTCAAATCATTTTGAACCACACCTAAAGGACATAAGTGCATTTTGTATTTTACTTCGGCCTGGGCGATCCCAACTTTATTTGAAGCTAATTCAAGTATAATACATCATTTGAATATCAATTTTCCTTCCATGTTAACTGTTCTTTTTTAAGGTTCCGTACCTAAAGAGTAAAAAACGAGACCCTTTTACTAAGACTCCGCAGTCCATCTGTCTGTCACCAGGCTGTATCTCATGAACCGTGATAGTTAAAATGTTATTTTCACAAATGGCGTATTTCTGTTTGGCGCTATAACTACAAATACTAAAAACAAACAAAGGGGGGCTGCCATACAGCAAACCTGAATTTTGAGCCGTTCTTCGCTCCATTTTTCATACTTTATTTATTTGATACACAAAACAGATAACAATCAAATTCTTATTTTAGACTTAGTAGCTAAATTTTACACTGGATTATCCATGGTACGAGTATGTATATACAGGAAAACCAAAAATTAGAAATCAAAATCAATATTAATAACATAATGGTGAGAGGTAGATTCTTGAAATATTTACAGAATATTTAGTTAAATAATTAATATTTAGTTAATGCTGGGCACCCTGCCAACTGGCAGTGGGCTTGAGCATTTAGATTATCTTTAGACCTTCAAGGGTCTGTGGATAACCCAATTGCTTTCTATGTAGTAGTGTAGTTAGTTTTTATCATTTTTGATGGTGTGAAGACAGCTAAAGATGCCAGAGGTAAAATAACTATGAACGGACTGTAAATAAAGTTGATAAGTTGTCGGTAGGTACATAAAAATACATTTAATTACCCGACTTAATTTCAGTATTAACTTGTGAGGGCTACTCTCCTATGCGTAGTTGTCAGCCTTAGTTCGGCCCCGCCTGAATGACATTACGTATGTGTTAACTTTGGATTCAATATACATATGTTATGTTAGGTCTGCTTACTCTTATATGTCTGTGGTCGTATCAGAGTCAAAATCGAGTGTTTTTTTTAAGTATAAAAATATATACTCTTTGATAACTTTTCACAGTATTCTATGAGGGGCGAAGAACATTTTTTTCCACAAAGAAATACATAATTAGAAGACGGACGAGATTAGAACTTGCAACGATTCGGGTTTACGTCCCTGCTGTACTATTATTGTCCCAGTAAAAAATGCCCTACCATTTTGTTCTATTTTAATGGGGCTGGCGCACGTAAGTCGGTATTACCTTCTGTTAGTAGTATTGGGGTTTGGGTCGTTTTCTATGTGTTTTCTGGCTGTTACAATCAATGCGGTACGATCGAATCAAAAATGAGAAGCTGAAGAGCCAACGTTACAGACATATCCCAGTGGATTATCAAGTTGTAGTGACAGCAGGCCGTAGTAGTAAAACTCCTATGAGGCCTTTATTTCTCGAATCGTGACCATATTCCGGCGCATATACGCAGAGTAGGACTTCCACGGACAAGGTGGACCGCATCAAGACCGCAGCAACATGATGATTGAACGCTCCTTACTTCATCCCAAGCCCTTTGGACACTGTCGGCAGCCGGAATCGGTACACCTGAGTTTAAAGTACACCAAGCCGTCACCGTCAATACCGCGTCGGACACATGAGGTGGTCAATGTGACCCCCTTGAGCCACTCGTTTTATATCTGGCAATGCAAATGTATCTTGGAATTGCGATCACCTCTAAACTTGTGGTATTTTGGATGATGGAATCATTAGAGGCAAACCTGACGCCGTTATCCATGACTTGCAGCTCTTGATTCCTCATCTTAAGTCACTGGGTTTGGAGATGAACCCATCTAAATGTGAAGGTTTCCTATGTAACTTCCAGGTTCAAAGTTACTTGAACCTCTTTGATGCTATTCTTCCCAGAATTAAATAACTTACGCGTAAAACCTTTAGCCTGTTAGGTTCTCCTACATTTTTTGATGCTGTTCCCGAGAACATCTTATCCCGTAGTCAGCTACTTATTACTGCTCAAGAACGTCTTGCGAATCTCTTGTCGCATGTAGCCTTTACAATGTTACGTATGTGTTTCGCTGTCCCTAAAATCACGTACCTGCTGAGAACTACGCGTACTTGGATGTGTCCGGAGGTGGTATCTTCTTTTGACAGCGCTCTAAAACTTTCAATCGAATCAATTTTAAATATTTCCCTGAATGAGTCGCAGTGGACTCAGGCGGCTCTTCCAGTTCGGCACGATGGTCTTGGTGTACGTCGTGCACTTGATGTAGGTTTGCCAGCCTTCTTGGCGTCGGCTCATGGAGTTGCAGATCTTGTCACTAATATTCTTCCTTCTAATGGTGGCAAGGTTTGCATACCTTATAATGGTCTTATCATATACCTAATTTTAACATCTGTATGCACAAAAATCATCATCCACTATAGATTTCAAATGAGACTGGTGGAAAGCGGCATGTATGCAGCTTGTGCGGTCTTGATCAGATCCTCTGTCCGGCTAGTCGGTGAATTTCCTACGTTACGCTTGCCGGCACGTGGTTACCATTCGAGAACTTTGCGGCACCATTCCCTTCACCGCTACCGCACCCACTACCATTTATCTAGGTAATCAATTGTACTGTGACGGTAGTTAGCCTATGGAACTCCTCATTTCTCATGCGATTTTTTTTTTTTATTTCGAATAGGTTTGCGTTTGACTACACACTGCCTGATGTTAAGCAGATGTGCGGTCTAGGGTGTAGCACGCTTACCTAGAAGATACCTATTTACTCGGGATTTGAAGACACTCACGTTGTACTTTAACGGGAAGACAGACCCAGGCAAAGCATTCCACATTCCGGCTGTTCGTATGAGGAATGAGGATTCGAAACGCTTGGTTCTAACGCGCGGAATGTCCACCATAAAAGGGTGGCGCTTTGGTCGCGTCCGTCTAGCCGTACGATAGAAGAAAGGGGCAGGGGGGACCAGATTGTGTAACTCCTGGGCGCACTCTCCGAAGTGTATCCGGTAAAAGACCGACAAACACGCTACCTTGCGACGATGCTCAAGACTTTGCAGCTGCGTCTTAGTCAAGGTGTCGTTGTCAATCAGCCTCCTGGCTCGTCTCTCAATGTCAATCAGCCTCCTGGCTAGTCTCTCAAATGTCAATCAGCCTCCTGGCTCGTCTCTCAATTTCGCAAAGAGACTCGAGCATAGCCCTGTCCAATGTCCACAGCTTGTTAGGCAACTTTAAGCTTTCTTACAAGGCCCAGAAATGCACAAAAATTTCCCAGAATAATATGAACACACCCTCTATCTAATGGTTTTATGTGTTATCGTTATGATGATACGATAATGAAAACTGCGATATTACCAAGGGCATCAATGTGACGTATACGTAGAAAAATTGCGGAATTAACCGCACATGCTGATGACCCTGAGGTAGAAATAAATTAGCATTTCAAGGATTTATCAGATGATAAAAGCATACGTAGCAAATTGCATGTCAGGCATTGAATTATTACGCATTAGAATCAGATGAAACATCAATAATACAAGCGTCAATAAAAGCTGTGTTATTGTTAATGTGGTTTTCGTGAATGATGTATGTCAGTCAGTAGCCCACGGGATCGGTAGATTTGAATTTATCTTTACATTAATGTATGGTTATCGTTAGTATTTAATCACTTTTCCTTAATTTTGTGACTCATTGGCTAGAAGTAACTATGTAATTGCAAAATGGATAGGTTTTTTTTGTTTTGTTATTCATATTATAAATTGTATATTGTTATTTAATGCATACGACATACATATAAGAATGAAGTAGTAATTATTACGTAGCTATCATATTAACAGCGCGAGCGGTTTGTCATTATATACTCGGGATTCGGGAATAAGCTTCTACTGCATGCAGTGTCCACTGTTTCGTTATCAATTTTCTCAAAGCTAACAGTTACGTTTATAACCTTAAGTTATTTGAATATATAGTTTTTTTCTTAGATAGCTAACTCTAAAGACCTTGGTAGATACATATGTAACTATGTCTGTCAAAATAAATTATGATATGGTTGTAATAGGCATGATTAAAAAAATATAATATAGTTCGTCAGATAGAAAGTACCGCGTGACGTCACGAGTGCCCCAAAACTTTGACAAGGTTTATCTTTGTCATTTGTTGTTTGGTTGACAAAAGAAAAAATACGTGTCCAATATTTTTTGATAATCTAATTCACGGACTAATTATAATAAAGATTACTTTACCCAGTCATCATGCCTATCGTAGCTGTTCATGGCCGACCATTAATTTTTTTTTATATTATTTCTTACGGATTTGTTTTATCCATGACAAGACGGACAAAGTACATTGCGTTTAGGGTGAGAGGTTTTGTGTGAGTAGTTAACAGAATATTCCCATTTTTAACCGACTTCATAAAAGGAGGTTCTCAATTGATTTGTATTTTTTTTTGTATGTTACGCGATTGCTCCTCCAATTTTGAACCGATTTTAAAGTTTTTTTGGTAAGTAGATCATACTTCAGAGGTGGTTCGATAAAAAATATCGAAATTGGCTAAGCCGTTTTTGAAAATCAACAATAATGTGGAAATTGCTACATCGATGATACATTGATCCATGCGAACTATTCGAATTCTGTACACAGTTAAAGTCGGTTATGTAATTTTTAGCGTTCGAAAATTAAATTATCCGAAAAAGAATTTTAATTCAAAAGAAATGATAGATAGTTCTTATTTCTATTTTAATTTATTTGCGTAAGCATGGTTAGTTAAAAAGTCAGTATGTATGCAATCAAAATCAGATACAGAAATTAGTGCGTAGGACGTACAGCACAATATGGATCGACGATCTCTTTAAAAACGCAGAAATACGTCGGAGGAGAGACCCATTCCCAGCAGTAGACGTCCTACGGATGGAATGATGATGATGACACGTCGATGATGATGAGAACTTAAATTGTTAGGTCACTAAATACAAATTTTACAAAGGATACCTTAATCATTCGTATCTATCATTCATATTTTTTTTTATACTCTATATTTACCACATTATGCGATTCAGAGTTGTTCGATGAATTACTAATGATTAAGATAAGAAAAACAAAACATTACGATGTAATTAATTTCTTCAACAGTAACCTTATTAAACTTATTATATCTGTAATAAATATTACGCGTCGGACAGAACAAATGAAAAAAAATCGTTTTATAAAGTTGGATCAAAAACGTCGTAGCGCTCCGTAGCACTTCTACGAAAATTCAGTTGACCTCGACGAACTTTCTAGAGCAGGAAAAAAATTTTCAATGACTTTATTTATTTATCTTTTTTTACATGTAGGTCCTCATATATTCATCGTCACAGTCTCATACTTTATAATTTAAAAAGTGACTCACCTAGGTCAGGAATGGAGCTGGACGGTTCCTCGAAGGTAGGCGGCTTGACGAGGCGCTGCGGCGGCGGAGGCGGCGGCGGCGGCGGGCGCATGCACTGGATAACGGAATGCTGCGGCACCAGCGCCGGGGCCAGCGGCGGACCCAGCAGCACCGGCGCGCGGAACTCCTTGCCTGGCGGCGCCGGCAGCTCCAGCCTCCTGGTGGCCGGCAGCATCTCCCCGCCCATCTCGTAACCCGCGTCTATCGGCTCCCGTTTCGGAGACAACTTAGAATAACACTGCATCGTTCCTCTCCTATCAACTCAGTCACTACCTAACGCAAAAAGTCTCGAAATCTATAAAAACTTCCAAAAAATTCAAGAGCACATCATCGTCAATGACTGCACATCATAATGCGGAAATTTTCGTGTTATTGTGTGGACATTTCAGCGCATTGTTTACGTGCGGAGGTGCAGCGGTCGGCTGACGCCGGGCGCCGTAGTATCGCGCGTGTAGTGCGTGCGCGACGCGCCGCTCGTTCGCGAGACTCGTTCGCTCGCCGCGGCCAACTTTCTCTCACTGGCGTGGCGGGCGGTCGCAGCCGGACGAAAGTGAATCTGCAGCGAGCGCCCCGCGCCTCCGCCCTCAGGTGTCCCTGCACCGCCCGCCCTACGCCGCGCCGCCAACTACGCCGCCGCCGCTGCCGCTGCAACGCCCATCCGACATCATCTTTAACCTTAAATGTGACCTTTACTGAGTACACTGCACTCGGACCACACTACTCCTACACCTTGCTAAACTAAAATCATAAATTATTATGTCGTTGGCTTGATTTTATTTATTTATATATTTATTTAAGTCTATTAATAGACTTAGGATTTCGTAGATTTGATAAATTGGATTTTCTAAATTTTTGATAGGTATTTAAAATGTTATTTAATTTTATACTAATGAGTTTTAATGTTCGAAAAACTTTAAGATAAAAATATAATAAAATCAAGGAAGCTGTACCACGAGCTGTGATATTGTATGCATATTACGTAAGCACGACAAAAAAACAAATGACGGTCAATTCTAGGACATACAAGGACGAGGCACATATGCTTACCTACAATGTACATACCTGGCAATATTAAGATGAAACAGGTACTTACTATATTAAATTTAGGTATTGGTTTCTTTACAAACCCTTCATTTCAAATGTATCAACATCTATTTTTTTTTGACTTCTTGAATACCTCTTCAGGCTTATTTGTTACACTGTAGAATTAATAACAATAATTAATAAAAATAACTAGTTCATAAGTCTTTTATTATTTTAAGAATATTTATAACAATAATTTTATGACTACGACAAAGGATTTATTCTGACAGAAATATTCAAATGGTTGAATAGGAAAAACGTTAGACATAAGTATTAATTACACATTTCGTTATTTCTATAACTACGTCATAAATTTCAAAAAGTTGCTCTCCATAAATTCTTATAATACTGAAAACTTAAATTACCTGCTGTGTAAATGTTATCTTCATTTGGCCATTCGCAAATATGTTCAGCAGGTTTATAAAATGCAGCAAAAGCCTATTTTAATAATGTTCATACTCTTCACAGCCTTGTAAAATTACCTTGAGACGTGGATTTATGACTATTTTTAGGGTTTCGTAATTATAGCAAAACGGTTATGGCGAGTCAGTAAAGCCAGTGATTTTGATTTAGTAAATTAAGGAAACTTTAAGACGTTTTTATGCGCTAAATTCCGTCTTGCTTGAAGCGGAACGTAAAATGAAGGATTCGACGATAACTCTTGTAAATAAACTTTTTTTTAGTACATTACGTGGGAAAAACCTTTTTGTTTATGTTTTGGAAATTCAATGCCTATTTACTGAAAAGTGTAAGATTGTAAATGTGCGTAAACATATAGTTTTGTGAAGGCATGGTGTGTGAAGGCTGTTGATGCCGCTAGTAGTTGAAATAGTATAGGAATAGTACGTCTACTAATGATGATAATCTACGTCTACTACGTTTTATCACGTCTAAATACTAAATATTACGCTGCAAAATGTACTACACCTTTATTATGTTCTTTTTTAAATTTTTAATAACAAAAATATGAGTATAATCAAACAACTTGTGATGTTGATGAAATTTTGTTTACAAAAGGAAACTCAGTTTTTCTAAAAATGGTACGGGACCCTTGACGAGCCAATAAAACTTGCGTGTTGTAGAAATGATCCCATAACTAATTACGCCACGGCCAGCTACTGTAAAGAGTGTGCCCAGAACAAAGACGACCTTCACATAATTTCTCTGTCTTCCGTGACATAACTATAATTAATTTCTTCATACTTACCTGTCATACTATAAGCGTACTATGTTGTATTGTTTTTACGTAAACGGCAAATAAGCAACATATGTTTTAAAGTATTGTATTTTAGCACTACGCGTAAATACGAGTAGACCCTGGTTTTTAAATGTAATTAACTTCCAAAGTATGAAATGCTTTTTACAATGAGAAATTGACACTATGTTGTTGAAAAAAATGCAATACAATATATATCTACAGTTTTTGTAAGAACAGTGCAGGTACAAGACAAAGAGTATCTTTTGTTTTATTTTAATTTGGTAGGTACTTGATGGAACCAAAACGATTATGTGGCATGGAACAGTGTCACACTTAACATGCATTTAGTCACTTTTTTCTAAAATTTTGATTCTATGTATTATGTTTTTCCCTGAAACCATACACTATCAGGAATATTTGCGGTAGAGCCGTGGTCACACCATTTTGCTACAGCAATGTGACTACGAGTTTTTTTACTCGTGGTGACACTACTCTGAAAATGATCCTACTTGACTGAATTAGGTTAGTAGTATAGGTAAAAATAACTAGAAAAACATTCATTTTAGGAAATTAAGACGAAATAACTAATTTTTAGAACAGATATTACAACATTTGGAACAATATTTGGAATGTTTTACAGGACAGCACTTCTCATTTATCTCCATTATATATTATATCTCAAGTATATATTTATAAACAACCGGGATTATTGGAAATCCATAGGGGAGGCTTATGTTCAGCAGTGGACATCCTACGGCTGATAATGATGATCATGATATATTTATTAAAAAAATTGACGTGTACAAATTTTGTAATAAATACAGTACAAGTAAAATATAAATTGTTTAAGTAATTTTGGAGTTTTTACGCGCATTTATTATTAAAAATTAAGTACTATTAATATTGTTGCGGAAATAAACAACCATCTTATCGATATTTTTCTGACGTAGTCGAAGGTTTGCCCTTGACAAACCTATTGTATTTAAATATTAATTGCGTAATAAGTTTTGCTAAGTCGGTCAGTGTTAATGCCATAAGATAAAATGTACTGGTGTTATCACTTCCGTAGACTGCGATAGAGGAAGAGACGGCGAGCTCTCGCTTGGACACGCACGCTGATAACAACTGATAAACATCTTTCAGATAACTGGACACAGAACAAAACTGTTATGTGCCTAAAACAAAATGTCTACTTATCTGATGACGATAGCACACGATTTTTATATCAAATGTCGTGCAAGATATGAATTCTCAAGGGGTGGGTACGGGGCGTGATGATAGTCATTTTACGCCTTTTATTAAAATAGAAAGCAGTTGTAATTGCAAAACTGAATTGTGATTCATTATAAGGAGAAGGTTAGTCAAAGATTTCCAGTATCATTTCTGCAAGTTTGAATAGCGGACGTGACTTTTATGGGTTCGGCTCCTCAGACTAACATCTCACTTTTGAACATCGTTTTGAAATATGTACCGAGGAGGGTGTCTGCCGCCGCCGTGGGGTGTAGCGGTGGCCAGGGTTGCTGCACTGCATACCTCGGTCAATGTCGCTTTTGAAGGACGCCCTTGCAAGTTTCTTTTATTTTTCTTAATAAATATTAACTTAATCTGAAATTCAAGAACAAGTCTTCTTACCTGTGTGATTCAGTGTCTATTGGCCACTAATTTATACCCAGTAACAAAATTCTGAGAGAAATCCATATAATCACAAAGATATTTTTCTAATTTTTGAACACAAAAAGGTCAAAACTGATTACATGGCAAACATCGTTGTAAACATTTTAAAAAAATCAAATAATTAGCATGTTAAAAAAACTAAAAACCTTATATTTTATTAAACCAATCATTTCCTGCTTCATTCGTCGACTTAATATTTTTGGAATATGCAAGTTCGTTTTAAAAAAGTAAAAACTAGTTGAATGAATCCCCAGCCCTAGCCGCCACCCGTGGCAGTCTGGCGGGTGGGGCACTGCAGTCGGGGTGTGCCGGGGTCACTGCCATCGGCCAAGAGCGACGCGATTATTTTGGCAACAAGTCTCAATGACCCGCGATGCCTGGCGCAGCCTTCTGCAATCGATACACACTTGCGTGGCCTTTCCCTAACATTGTTGCTACGAGTTAAAATTTTACTATTCTCAATTATTTATTGCAACATTTGATGCGGTTCTTAAGAAACAAGTTTTATATAATTATACATAGGGGTGTGTATTATTATTATGTACTACGGGACTAATCGCGCACTATAAGTCCGAGATAAATAAATACCTCATCATCCCGACGTTTCGAACGAGTTGCATCGATCGCGGTCACGGGTAGACTGGCAGAAAAATAAGGTGTGTATTGGTTATTATAATTAATTTATTTTATTATAGTTTCGTGATCATCATCATCCACAGCCTTCTCTATCCCACTGCTGGATATAGGTCTCTTTCTTATTATGCCATCTGCTTTGGTTCTGTGCTAATCGTGTCCAGATTCGACCCACGATTTCGACTGTATTGTCGACCCATCTGACAGAGAGCTGCTAGTCCAGCTTGCGACCACAAAAAGCCACGAAAATAACTCTTTCCGATGTGTAAAAATAGTGATAGATATATACTTTGACATAACGCTGTCTCGTTCTGACACGTCAAAAGAAATATTACTTCGTGCGCATCCCAACCCAGCTGGACGATTAACGTTCAGATTGACCTGTCTGATATTGTAAATGTGTGTGAGAGAAATGCATTATCAAAATATGACCTCATCATCGTTATCATCATCAACGCATATTTTTATCTTGTATCTAATAGATTTCCAAAAGTAATGGTTCAGAGATATCTTTAGTAGCGGCTCTTTACCAAGCCGTCTGAGAGATGCCAGACGGGCGGTTTCGCCGCGACATCGCACCGCGGCGTCCAGTGTTGCCTTAGACACTGATGACATCTAGACAGTTAGCGGAAAAACAGGTTTTAGGGATAACCGTTCAACCTTAAGCTGAAGATAAGTAAAATCTCTCATATACATTCTGATTTTGTATGAGCCAGCCGCGAAATCGGATCGTATGTAGCGTCAGCGATCCAACTTTGTCCTCGCTAACTCTTTCTAATATTATAAATCAGAAAGTGTATTTTTTGTTTTTCGTTTGATCACAGATATACTAGAGGAATAATGTGGTCGATCGATAAAATCTGAAAGAAATGCATTGATTTAATATGACACGCATTGAAAAGTGATATGAAAATTATCTCATAACCCCATCGAGTATGGACTCGTGTGATTTGTCAAGACGAGTGTCACAGTAACAGCTGTCCAAGTGACAGCCGTCAAACTTCAAAGTGATTTTTCTCGGGTATTATCGATTCTAGACTACTGCTGTCTTCACAAAACTGATAGAGTTCGACGAGATCTACATCTCAGATGACAGCAAGACAAGATTTATTTACATTTCAACAGATGTCATCCGAAATGTAGATCTTGTCGAGCTCTATCACTTTTGTGAAGAGAGCAGTAGTCTAGAATCGATAATTACCGAGATAAATTGCTTTTAAGTGTGATACCTGTTATCTGAATTGTAGATCTAGTTGAGCTCTATCACTTTTGTGAAGACATCAATGGTCTAGAATCAATAATAACCGAGATAAATCACTTTTAAGTTTGACAGCTGTCATCCGAAATGTAGATCTCGTTGAGCTCTATCACTTTTGTGAAGACAGCAGTAGTCTAGAGTCGATAATTACCGAGATTAATCAGTTTCAAGTTTGACAGCTGTCATCCGAAATATAGATTTCGTCGAGCTCTATTACTTTTGTGAAGAGAGCAGTAGTCTAGAATCGATAATAACCGAGATAAATCACGTTGAAGTTTGACAGCTGTCATCCGAAATGTAGATCTCGTTGAGCTTTATCACTTTTGTGAAGACATCCATGGTCTTGAATCAATAATAACCGAGATAAATCACTTTTAAATTTGACAGCTGTCATCCGAAATGTAGATATTGTCGAGTTCTAACACTTTTGTGAAGACAACAGTAGTCTAGAATTGATAATGACCGAGATAAATCACTTTGAAGTTTGCCAGCTGTCACTTGGACAGCTGTTACTGTGACATTCGTCGTGACAAATTACACGATCCGATTTCTAACGTGTAGGAGGGATTTTTCTCATCTTTAGTTTAAGATTGAACGGTTGTTGTCAAAACCTTTTTTCCCGCTAAATATTCATAGAATACTCGAATACTCTAGATTTAATGTCTAAATCGCTACCGGCAACACTGGTCGCCGCGGTGTCGCCGCGACGACGCGGCTGCACCGCCCGTGTGGCATGTCTGACCGGCGGCCTTATTTTGTAAGCGCTCTGACGTTCGGCTTCGCTTTTTCTCCTGCTCGCGCCAGTTACTCACGCCGCGAGAGCGAGCGGGAGGAAAAGCGAAGCCGAACGCCAGAGCGCTTACAAAATAAGGCCCCTGTTTGTGGACGGACGTCTGTTGTATTGAGGAGTTCCTCGTGGACCAACTGCTTTTGCACAACTCGTTGGACATCCAAAATACGTATCCCTAATGGCACAACTACATACAACTAAGCACAACTCCAAAGAACTTAGGATGAAAATTAAGTTACGTAAATAGTTTAAATAGATGATGGATTGGTGGATGGGATTTAATATCATGAGACAATAAATTTAAAGCAAAAATATCTTTTTGATAAAAAGCTTTTATTTTATTGTTCTAAAAAGAATAAAATAAGATTTCCCTTTAAAATTTCACCTATCAACTTATAACCTCAGACACAATTTATATGGTCATAAAAGCTTGACGCAAGGTTTGTGTAAGTACCTATAAATATATAACTAAACTGAAATTAAAAAAATTAAACTTAGCAGATTAAGTTACTTAATTAAATAGGTACTTGTTTATTTACACAAGTAAATCGCGCGACAAGCTTTTATGACATACTTACACATTGCAAGTTAAATAAAAGCTTTTAAAAATACTCTCTCAACATAAAATTGCAGATTCAAATACATCTAAGTATATCTTTCTTTACATTGGCAGTTGATATTTCGAAGCGAAAGTCGAATGTAAGGGCAGCAGGACAAGGGTGCATGGTGGTAATTACGCATGCGCAGCACGGCACCAAACCATGGGAGTAGTCCTAGACACGAATAACAGATATAAATGAAAATAAAAGATATAAATGACGCTTTGTGATGCCAAAACTTGTGTACAATTTCTCCACTACATTACACTACGATTTCTTCTTAGTTTAACATTTACTTTGCGTAGCTTATTGAACATTTACATACTCGAGGATCATTGCTTCCAAGTTTTTTATACGCCTAACCCTTTGTTGCCTGGGTTCGACTGGCCTCTCATATAAATTAGTTTTTCTTTAGTTTTCATAAGTTATCATAGTTTAGTGAGGTTAATTAATTTATGTTACTATACGTATCTCAATTAAAAAGCGTCAAAAAACTGTTCCATAGAATAAGTCGCCAAATCATGACTGTGGAAGATTAAAATTACCTACACTAGTACATTTCGAACAATTTTAATCAACTTCGACAATAAATTACCAACTAAGGACTATTTGTTTTAAGACATTTTGACCTGCAACAAAGTTTAGTCACAAGAACTTTGGTTGTTATAATGATAATCCAGGTATCATTATAAAAAGCAAGTTCGTGGTGCAATATAAGGATAAATTAAGCTACAGTATATCCTATTACGCAATAAGAAAAGCATATTTCAGCAGCGAATACGTGTCTATATGGATGTGTATGGTTATATGGCGGTGAAAGTTGGATGGAAGGGCACCAGGACACGGGGTGCAATGGGGTGGCGCGCGCGTGCGCCTAGCTCATGTCTGGAACACCATCGGACTTGCACTTACACCGATTTCCTTTAGCAATCACGAGATAAATACCTACTGCGAAAATAAATATCTTGGAAATAAAAAATTTACTTAAGATAAAATTCAATCGCCAAACTTAAACTAGGTATAAATTAGATACTTACCCTACATAAATGAAATCAGTCTTTTACGTTTTCTTAATATAGCGACTACCAAAAGGTACTTTTGGTAGTACAAAACTGTACTGTACTTTTCTTTTACAATTTAAAAGTCACAATGTAACAAAAACATTTACATTTTCAATGTGAACAAGTGCCTGAACACCTCTACAATTTATAGTTACACCGGTGCATAGGAAGACTGATTTTGGTATGGAGAAAATTGGAAACTTCGGAGTAAAGTATTTTTAAAATCTAAACCGTGACGGCCAACTACGAAAAATCGTATTGGTCGAATCATACAACTTGGCGGCTGTAATGTTAGGTACAAGCTGCGGATAACCCAATCCTCGTGCAACTCAGTGCTAAGTGAGCTTCAGTCAGTATTGGGCTGTAGTAAGTATACTCTTATTAATTTATGAAAGCCACAACACACTAGTCGGGCAAGGCAAGAAATTGAAAAGGTAGAGTGATGAGTAGCCTAAGGATATGACAAATTCTTCCATTTTACCGTTACACAAGAAAGGGTCAACGAAACAGTGCGACAATTACAGAACTTTAGTGCTTATATCCCTTGCTAGCAAAGTCCTTTTTCATATTATCAACAACCGGATTACAAATTCATTACACTGATCTGCAAGAGGCTTTGTAATGCAATTAAAATAGAATAGAATAGAATAGAATAGAAAACGCTTTATTGTTCACACAATTTACAATTTAACAATAAAAGAATACAATATAATTAAAATAGTGCGACAACCGGCGGCCTTATCGCTTAAAGCGATTTCTTCCAGGCAACCTAATTAAGAGAGGAAAGGATTATAGAGGAAGGTAAGGGACGGGGTGTACAATAATGGCGAATTAATTAAAACAAAAATGAATACACTTGAATAAACAGTCATAAATATACATAAGATATACATACATACATACATATACATACATATCAATATACATACACAAGAATTTAATATTACAACAATAATAATAATAATGCATACAAAAACATACTAATACTTAAATAAATAAAAATACTAAACACACATTAATAAATATAATAAAAAATAAATATTATAAATCAACTAAAAATGACTTTCTAACATGGAGGCAACTGCGACAAATAAAAATGGAACAGATAAGCAACAGCTTGGGTGTATCCATCTACAAAGCTAAGACTAAGGTCATAGTAATTGACCGTTCGAAGATTTCACTGGTGTGCTAAATCTTGAGAATGATGACAAATCCATAAATGTCGATTCTAGTATTGTGCAACAATGGCTCCTGTGAAGCTGATATACGACGCCACATTGGAATGGCTAAAGGTGCAATGTCTCAGCTTCAGAAGATGGAATAACAAAGGAATTAAACTAAATACGAAAGTAAGACTAAGTTTGAATTTGAACTCAATTTTTTTTTCATTTTTAGGGTTCCGTAGCCAAAGGGTAAAAACGGGACCCTATTACTAAATAAGACTCCGCTGTCCGTCTGTCTATCACCAGGCTGTATCTCATGAAGCGTGATAGGTAGAACGTTGAAATTTTCACAGATGACGTATTTTTGCTGGGGTAAGTTCTACTATTAGTTGTACTAGTAGAAGTACCGGGAAAATTTTATCCCGGTAGTTCTACTCTAGAACATTTCGCTTTCAGGGCTCATAAGGTCGAATTTGCTAAAATCTTGAATTTTTATTCCGTTGAATATAATTAACGGTTTTTTCAGGACATATGTCAAAGTGACAGCTGTCACATTCTGAAATTCGTACTAGAATTGCATGACAGGTGTCACAGCAACAGCTGTCCAAATGACAGCTGTCAAACTTCAAAGTGATTTATCTCGGTAATAATTGATTGCAGACCGTTGGTGTCCTCACAAAAGTAATAGAGTTTGATGAAACCTTAGATTTCGGATGACAGCTGTCAAACTTCAAAGTGATTTATCCCTGTAATTATCAATTGCAGACCATTGCTGTCTTCACAAAAATGATAGAGCTCAATGAAATCTACATTTCGGATGACAGCTGTCAAACTTCAAAGTGATGTATCTCTGTAATTATTGATTGTAGACCATTGCTGTCTTCACAAAAATGATAGAGCTCGATGACTCGAGATCTACATTTCTGTCATCCGAAATGTAGATCTTGTCGAACTCTATCACTTTTGTAAAGGCAGCAATGATCTACAATCGATAATTACCGATTTGAATCACTTTAAGTTTGACTGCTGTCATTAAGTTTTTCTAACTAAAACATGTTATGTCCTGAAAAAACCGTAAGTTTTAGGTATTCAACAGAATAAAAATTTAAGATTTTAGCAAATTCGACCTTATGAGCCCTGAAAGCGAAATGTCCTACAGTAGAACTACCGGGAAAATTTTGTCACGGTAGTCCTACCGTAGAACTACCGGGAAAATTTTGTCCCGATAGTTCTACAAGTAGAACTAATAGTAGAACTTACAGGAACGATCCTTTTTGTTGCCGCTATTACAACAAATACTTAAAACAGAAAATAATAAATATTTAAGCGGGGCTCCCATACAACAAACCTAATATTTAGCCGTTTTTCGCTCGCTATTAATAACGGTGACTGGTAGATACTTGAAATATTTCCAGTAGGTATATTTAGTTAAATATTTACTTTAAAAATAAACAATGAAATTAAAATAAAATAAATACTTAAAGAGGGCTCCCATACAACAAACCTGAATTTTTAGCCATTTTTCGCTCGATATTAATAACAGTCACAGGTAGATGCTTAAAATATTCACAGAATATTTAGTTAAATATAAATTTTAAAAAATTAGTTAGTAAATAAAATAAATATTTAAGGGGGGCTCCCATACATGAAACGTGATTTTTTGCTCGATATTAATAAAGGCAACAGAAAGATTCTAGTAATATTCACAGAAAATTAAGTTGTGTTTTTATTTTAAAAATAAATAATTAAATTAAAATAAGGTATATTAACGGGGGTTTCCATACGGTGCGGAACCTTTCATGCGCGAGTCCGACGCGCACTTAGCCGATTATGTTCTATATGGGGCTGAGACTTGGACGCTTAAAGCAGCAGATCGGGGACGTATCGACGCATTAAAAATGTGGTGCTGGAGAAGAATGTAAAGAATTCTGTGGACAGCACATCGTACCATCGCATCAATTTTTTAAACAGCTCAAAGTGTAGATAGTTGATAGTGTACTATCAACTATTTGCCTAAAATGCATGTTTGCATAGTTTGGGCATATCGCTAGAAAAGACTGTGAACTGTGATAACCTAGAGATATGATGGTTACTGGCAAGGTAGAGGGGAAACGTCATCGAGGCTGCAGCCCGATGCATTGGTCCGACCAGATCCGCACCATTTCGGACGCGCAGTGTACGATGCGCCGCATGTCGCCGAGAACCGGAAATAGTGGAGGAAAATCATCCGGGAAAAATTGGTGGAAGGTGGAAGAATATTTAAGTGACTTGTAGTCCCTCAATGGGAGCCTACTGCTGGAGAGCGGGATGCGATGAAAGAAATGGGAGTGGCCTTTGCCCAGCACTGGGATACAACAGGCTGGAAAAATACTTTTCAAGACTGTACACTCGCCAAGTCTTCAATTTTAGTGCATCTTAAGTATTATCAACTATCTCTCAACTCGTTAGACAATAAAAATACAAATTGCTACTTCCTAGATAATATTTCCTGCATCGGTGTGAGGGCACACTGCACCGGCTGCCGCCGCGTCGGGATCGATATGCACCGGCGAGACATGCCGCGACGCTCCCAGAGGCCGTGCCCCAGACCACGCCACGCTGCACATAATGCGCACTTACTACCTACCGAGACTGCTGCCGCGACATCAAAAGAAACATGAGATACTTCAAAAAATAGATTAAAATAATAATATGCATGCTGTCTTCACCTACGATTTATTAATTGTGACAATTATATGTACTGACGTACACAATTGCTGATGAACAGAAATAAAATTACACATTTTAAAAATCTTTCAATTACATTAGACGGAACTAAATTGATAAGATTTTAAACACTCGTAAATGTATAAATATGGACCTGGTCACGATTTTGATAAGGTATTCTTTTTCATTTGTGAGGTGCGTTGCAGCAAAGAGTCTCAGCAAACAGACACGCTTGAAACTTTGTTTTTCCATCGGGTGACAAGATGATTAAATCAAAGCCTCTACTCGAACTCGAAGTATCAATCATACATTTGTTTTTTTTTGTGTGTAATATTTTTTTTCTTTTTTATATTGCGTTGGTATTGGTTTGCGTTTGACTACACACTGCCTGATGCCTATAATATACTCATACAATTATGTTATACATATTTAATTTCAATATTATACTAGTTTTTGACAGTGACTACGGGTACAGACTGACACACATGTTATACCTTAAAATTGTAACCACTTCGGGGTAGAAAAAATGAAAACTGTTGTTAGGCTCACTGAAAATCTAGATTGCACCTAAATAACAGCAATATTTAATGAAAACAAAAGGTTACTTAAATTACTATAAATTCGTCAATTCAAGAAAACGATATTTCAAAAATCACATCTATAAAGTGAAATCACAGCTAACAAATTAACTTCAAAATTTACTTTATCGCTGAAATATCTTCAGTTGAACTTTTGAATAAAGTTCGTTTACCATCCCTGAGAACCTTGAATAGTGCGGTGAACCTTGTAGGCTTGGTGCAGTGGAATGCCCCGGTGAGGGTATCTCAATGTCAGTACTCAGTGTATTGACGTGATGCTACCCTCGGCCGACGCACCCTCACTGAATCAACGCACTCAACACCAATACAACTAAGTAAATAAACAATGGAAAAGGAATGCCTGCTTTTTACTGAAGGTCGTGTAGAAATCGATTCTTTGTTTGTCTGAAAGCCATTGATTTCAAGCAATTATTGTATTACAACGATAGTTTCAAATTACATCGTATTACAATGCCCGTTAAACATGTTGATATAATTGCCATTAGATTGATTTGGATTTCATGCGTAAAACCGTATCTATGTACAGCTGCTTTATAGTACAGTATGGTTACATGTTAAGATATCCTAAGCGTGGCTTGCTGCACTACATTTGCCAGAGGCTCACTGCGGAGGCGTCAGTTCTCTGCTCTAGGTTCTAGGTAGAAGTCAAGAGGGCAACGAATTCAGTCAAACCCGCGTCATTTATTATGATGTAAACACACCAGGCACTAGATATCATTCTCAGATTCATTTGAATGTGCTATAAGTTAGCTATTTCTTGTTAAAAGCCAGTACTTTGTTGTTTTTAAACTTTCGCGATTTGAACACATTATTATTATGTCTACCCGTGACCACGATCTATGCAATTCAGTCGAAACGTCGGTCGGGATGATGAGGTATTTATTTATCTCCTAATTTTATTTTATTTTATTATTTGGTACACAAAACAGAATACAGTCAATAATATGCTTAAATATTGTAGTGGTAAGAACTAGTTTTAGTGCGCGATTAGTCCCGTAGTACATAATAATAATAGCCAGTACTTTGGTTAATTCACGACAGAAACACGCTGAAAGATTTCAATCTCAAATTATTTGTATTATAAATTACTAAAATAAAAACGATATAGTTCTAGATCATTATCATCATTATTAAATTTTTGACGAAAACTAAATAACTACTCGTAAGTATATCGATATTTTATCGTCAGGGGGTATCTAGGTCACACTAGTAACACGGAAATTCTGAATCGGAAAATATGTTCGTTGGTTTGTTACTCTTTCACACAGCAAAGTTGTTCAAAAGATGGAGATGACATAGATTACTTTTTTACCCGGAAAAATAAAAGGTTCTTATGTGATAGCATAAAAATCACTATACGATGCGTGCGAAGCCGCGGGCAAAAGCTAGTTCTTTTATAGAACACACCTAATAATTGGGTAGAAGCAACATACATGTCATGAAATTATTGTATTTCGCACTTGTTTAATTCAAAGTCAATGGCGAAACTTGATAAATTATTATAAAAGAAAAACTTATCAAAAAATAACAACTTTTGAGATCCTGGATATCATGTAGCAACAGAGTGCTTGCCAAGACAACTTAAAGGAACCCAAACACGACGAGTCTATCTTGTTTAGTACAGAAGTTCCTGTACCTTCCGACTCCATCACCAGATCAGATCCATGGTACTATATTATTGCATTTTCACGCGATATACATATGATATGCGCGCAAAATTTCAGCTCAATCGTAAACCAGGAAGTTGGTCAAATTTATCTTGCAAGATTCCACCCGAACTTACATATTTAGGTACATACATAGATACATTCATTGCAAGTTAAATAAAAGCTTGTAAAATGAAACAAACACCCTCATTAATTTGGCAGGCGGGTCAATAATCGTGTCATGAAATGATTGTATTACGCACTAGTTTAATCCAACTCAATTGCGAAAGTTAGAAAGAAACAACTAAACAAGTGTCTAGAAAGCTATACTTGGCTTGGGTTCATTAAATTTCTGGTAACCGTCGTAGGGTGTGGCGGTGTTGGTGCGAGGAGCGGGGTAGGGCGCGGGAGGGGGTAGAGGGTGCCAGCACGAGGCCCTGCTGCTGTCGTTGACTCGGCCCGAGGACGCGCTCCAAGGTCGCGCGACCCCGAACTGTGGCCCTGAACACAATCCCTTTCCCAAGTTTTGCTGCCAGAAATGGAAGCAGCGGTAAGTACCAAAGTTATGTCTTGGAACCAGCGCCTAACTTGTTTAATTTGGTATAGACACCTAAGTATATTGTTGTTTTTCTTATTGTCTAATGGATTTATTTTTAATCATAATCATAATCATTTATTTCATAAATACTATTTACACGTCAGGTTAATTCATACTTAAATCAAATAATACAATATAATAATTACAATGACAAATATTTTTTTATTTTTTTATTGAGCATAGTTCAAACCTTACCTTTTACTTCAAAATTAATACATAGCGACGGATTTAATACTAAATAACTAGCTGCGCCCCGCGGTTTCACCCGCGCGGTTCACGATTGTGTTGGGTACAATACTGAGTAAAATGTCTTAGTGGCAATTTAATAATAAGAAAGGTATACCTGAAAAGCCGTGGTGGTCTAGTTGTAGTGACACCCGCCTTACAATCGTGAGGTCGTGGATTCAAATCCCGGTCCCATACCATTGAGTTCTTTGGAATTTAGAAACGGAATTTCACACCACTGGCTTTTCGGTGAAGGAAAACATCGTGAGGCATTCTGCATAACTTAGTAGAAGAAATTCGATGGCGTATGTGAATCCACCAACCCGCACTGGGCCAGCGTGGTGAATATGGCCGATTCACCCTACGCGGGTAGCCCTACGTCTTGCATTGGACTACCCAAAGGCTGATACAGAACAGTTATATCTCACACTGATAAGGCGCATCATATTATTGTTTAGTGTAGGTATCACCCTTCGTGGATAGGCCTTGATCTCGCAGTGGACTATTAAAAAAACACTGATACAGTAGGTAACTATAATTAAATATCAATTTTCCTCATGTTACTTTGAAACTACTTTCATCTATAACCACGAAATGTGGAAAAACAATTAAACAGGTTGATGGTTGTGCAGCAGCATTGTTGGTGCTCCTACCTAGAAGCAACTCATGTAGCAAGCCTGGGGGAGCAAGGCTATTTCACCCACTTAGGGCTTGAATTTCGCAAAATGAGTCGCTGAGTGAGCACCTATATCCTAAAAGGATTCTCCATGTAAAATTTGAGACTCATAGCACTTGTACTTTTTGAGATTTCGTGATAGGTGAGTCAGTGAATCACGATTTTATATATATTTATATATGTATATATATAGATGATACGGATATGATGAACGTGATATAGAATTAAAATAAAAACCGGAAAAGTGCGAGTCAGGCTCGCACACCGAGGGTTCCGTACAAATCTGGAGAATTTCACAAAATTGGGAAGTACTTAAGTTGTTAAAATCTCTATACTATAACCATCGACAAAAAAGGTTTTTAAACTTTTTTCGTCATACATCAAAAATTACACATTGTTAAAATAATTAAAAACCTGTTTTAGCATGTGCTAATAAAGTTCTTTTATATGATACCTTACATGATTCGATTTACTCACTTTGTATTTTAAACCCATATTTTGTGAACTTTGAGGCCCTATTTTTTGTGATTTAAAATAAAAATGTACAGTTTTCTGATTTATTCCTATATGTGTACTCTGAGACAATACTTCTCGTCAAATTTCATAGTTCTATGTCAACGGGAAGTATTTACCCTGTAGGTTTTGATTTTTGTGAGTGTCGAAATATGCGTTTTTTACGACATAAACGGCTCTAACTTTTTTAAACGACAACTGAGAAGATTTTCTTTTACACGACTGCAAGTGATCATAGATATACGTATACAATTTAAATTTCAACTCGATATCTTTATGCGTTCCCGAGATAAAGAGTCTTGACATACACACTCGGACAAACGGACAGACGGACAACAAAGTGATCCTATAAGGGTTCCATTTTTTCCATTTGAGGTACGGAACCCTAAAAATTGAGAACCTCCCGTTCACATCCCATACATGCATTAAACATATAATAGGTACTTACCCCCTTGAAGACTCATTAAATTTTTGAACTCGTTTCAAAACTTCCATCGGCGAATTGAAGCACACATGTATGCGGTGGCACCATCGGATGGCATGCTGTTACTGCAACAAAATATGGAATGTGCATGTAAGTACCTCCCGTTAGGTTCAATATCCTAGCGTGTTTTGTTTCTACTCAAGAATATTGTTGAAATATTGCTAAGAACCACCTCGATCACATCAGTTTACAAATAAAATGATGCATCAAAATCGATCCATTCTTTAGATAGCTCGATGCTACAGACATACTTACAGACATCGACATAATTATGTATACCTACCTACTCGTACCTCAAACGTACACACAACAACACCTCTCCAACACCTTTCTTTATGGTCGGGGGTTAAAAATTTATGTAATTAGTGTATTTATTTGTTGTTTTGACGTGTTGTTTTGTTGTTTTTCGTTGCAAATAAAGTTATGTCTATGAATTTATTTATTTATATATCTTATTTTCGTCGGGGGCTAACGATTCAATTATTTAAATTAACAATAAATGGAAATTGTTTGTTGAAGAAAACCTTATTGTTGGTCAATCTTACTGTACTGTTTTCAATTTTTGCAATAATTTTCAATCTTCCTTTTGTCTATCTGGTAGAAGTAAGTGTTATTAAGAGAATGAAATTGTTGTAGGTGTATTACAGTAAGTGCTTATAAGTAATTTATAACCTAACGTTATGTCAATCCTGTGAAACAATTACGCCATTAAAGGCTCATCAGAGCAAACAATGCTCCACAAACAATGGACGAGACAATGTGAAGGTCCTTGCTCCAGGTTCAAGGCTTGCCCACCGCGCCTTGCGCTATCGTTATCACAGGACTGTATACGTATTGAACGATATTAATTATATTACTAAGTAACTGTAGATATATCTTGGTATGATTCAATCTTTTGTTCGCTGTCTTCATCGTATATACGCACGACATAAGAAATAGAGACAAGTATAAGTCGCTTTCCATTCGCACAAGCATTCGCATACATATATACCTATACTTACTGGGTATTTCTCTAGGCGACCGACATATTCTAGGAAATCATTATATTCATCATTACGACAAATTTTTAACAACTCTCCAAAATCGCAGGAAAAAATCCGCTGTTCCATAAGTTATGGTGATCCATACAAAAAATCGTGAGGTTGAGTTGAAAATGAGTTTCTTTGAAACTTATATGTACGGAATTCCACACCACTAGCTTTTCGTTGCAGGAAAACATCGTGAGGCAACCTGCATACGTCCGTAGAAGGAATTCGATAACGTATGTGAATCCACCAACCCGCACTGGACCAGCGCGGCAGCGTGGTGGATACGGCCTAATCACCTTTAGCGGGTAGGCCTACGTCCTGCAGTGGACAATTAAAAAAGGCTGGTGCCGTAAAGTATACAAAAAGTACCAATATCACTTGCTGGCAAAATTTTTTGATATTACGGAAATTCCTTTCGAGATTTTGGAGTTAGTCTCGTGGTTAAAGTTGATCAAAAATGAATACAATGATATCTTAAAATATATCCATACCCTGCATAAACCTATCGTTTTATGTATGCTCTCAAGACAGGGGAAAAACACTTGTAATCGTTTTATTTATGTATTTGGAATCCGTCACGCATAGTTAGGTTCTCTGAAATTCAAAGTTGAACACAGCCCAAATGGAGCCCAGATTATGTAGGTAAATATGAACCATAGTTAGCATTTTTAACAGGCCACTGCTGAATATACATAAGTGCCTAGCCAAGACCCGAAGGGCGACTGTATAATACGAAACGGGTAAACAAACTTTAATATCTACCTACTGTTATTTTCAAATGAATGGCTTCATCAAATGAGAATGTGTTGTGACACAATATTTTCAGAAAGTAATTACAATTCTGCAAACATTCTTGCCACGTTTTCTTCTACATAGGGGTTTTAGGTTTTATTTATTTTTAATTTAGTTTTGCATATATGTATATTAAAACTAGTTTAGGTATTTTGTAAATAAATTAGTTTAAGTATATATTGTAAATGTATTATAAATTACTGCTAATTACTACTAATTGTTACTTAAGTATTACAATATTATGTTTATTAATATACTCGTAATATTGTAGCTTTTCAAAAATCTTACTTGATAATATTATATCGTCTAAAATGTACCTAAATGCGCGAGTGTAATAGCAGCCAAACTCTACATATATCCCCTTTAAGACTTTATCGAGCTTTTATTCATGTACCTACCTACTCTTTACCGACTTGTATTTTAGATTTTCTGATAAAAAATTTTCAACCCTGTCAAGCTTATCAAGGGAGGGAGAGATTATGAAGCTTTTATAGTAGAAAGGGTTACTTAGGGGAAAGCTTAATTCTTTTCTGAAATGCAATCATGTTGCCATAATAAAACGGTATCTAAGATTTAGCTATAGTTAGTAGCGAGTTTAATTCATGTTTTTGTTGAAATTATACTTGGTCGGAGACGGTAAATATAGCTTAATTGAGGTAGAAACTGACTCTCAAATGGGTATTTAAACAAGACAATAAAAGTAAGTAAGTTCGTATAGGCCGGGTGGCTAGCCCTGGTGTCAGAGTTTTTAGGCCGCCTGAAGGCCTCTGACATGGCTAAACAGTTAAAACAACCGGGACTTACAATTTAACGTGTCATCCGAGCCACGGATAGTGGACAAGACAATTAACAAGACAATAGTAGATTATATCATATGGGAGCAAAATAATATTATTACAGCGAGGGCGCTTTTTTGAATCCAGAGCGAAGTGAGGGATTCTAGAGTAGAATCCCGAGCGTAGCGAGGGATTAAAAGTACGTCGCCCGAGCCAAAAATATATTTTGCGCCCGAGTGGTACACTCTACTTTTCATCACCTCTATGAGAAAATATAAGGCGCCTCATATTTTATTGTAATATCATTATTTAATCAAACATAGAGTAACAACTAAATTGAAATTAAATGGTATCTAATAATAAAACAAATGATAACTTATACATTCTTTTCATTCATTTTCTTGGCGCTGAACACTAACTTTACAAATACTTAGAATTCAAAAAGTGCGCGGCAAAGCTCATTCCTCATTTTCTTGGCGCTGAACACTAACTTTACAAATACTTCCAAATTCAAAAAGTGCGCGGCAAAGCTCATTCTGGCGCACTTATTTGTTCCGTCGCACTTATAAAGTTCCTTATAGAAAACACCACCTTTGGGCGCACTTAAAGGCCAAGTAGTCCTTTTCGAATAGATGTGATGAAAAATACATTTAATGCCTACCTACGTCGTATTTAACATGCAGTCATGCACTATCCATCGAATTCGCCGATTGAAGTGGTAACATTTAGAAGTTAATGCGGAACTGATGGTGACCACGCACCGGCAAGCTCAGCGTAGAACGTCCAGTAGACGGACGAACTGACCAAAACTAAAGAGACGCGCTGGACGCAATATAATATTCATTCAAAAATAAGACCCAGGTAGGTACTTAAGTTTCCTAAATTTCGTCATGTACTAAGTTTACTAAACCTAGGTTCTAGTTACATGTTTGTCAAGGCAGTTCAATTGACTTCATTTTACTTCTTCGAGACAGTTCGTTGCCCGTGTGAAAACATGTTTACCTTCTTATTTCAGGTCAATAGCAGGTTCTAGAATATTGCTGAGCAGGGGCTGCAGTAGTCTGGACCCCTCCCCACCCCGGAGCTAATGGGGGTGGAAAGAGGGTACGGTGCATCCGTACTAAAGGGCAACTGCAGATAACGCAAGTCGGGCCCAGACAGTCAACGTCCCGATGTAACCGCCCCGCACCCGCATTACCCCCCTCCGTCGCCCGCTGTGCTCCCGATCCAGCGGGACACGTATCCGCTACCATACAAGTACTAACTGCTTATTATTCCGTGATACAGACGTAGTGACTACACGGTAAACTGTGCCTTACTTTTGTACTTATCCCTTTCTTAGTTGAGGTCTCTTGTTGAGCTAATGAAGGAATTGCATTCTTGAGACGATATTGAATTGTGGTGTTTGGGCTTCCTTGTCTGTCAGTTGGCCTGGTTTAAAAATTAAGGTCTAATTAACATTTTACACCGAACATTAACTTCATTTACTTCTATCATGAAATTATTTTTATTCAAAACCAATCATAAATACCTACTTACATTCTTGAATCGGTTGCAATGCATTGTTGCATTGCAAATGAAATAGAATATTTAATCGAATATATAGGATAATATTTAATTAGAATGTTAATAATCGAACCATAAAAAGATTCCAAAAAAAGCACATAAAATGCCCTAGGTCGATGTAGAGACGAATTGACGCCTCACTATTCGTATACACGCATATTTACCAATTTTTTGAAAATCGCTTTATTAAAATGTAGTCGATCGCATTTGTGTAATTAAGAGTTTGTTCTTATGCAGAAAAAACAAACTACTGTAAAGTACTGCGATATATATATTATACCTAGTCAGGTCATAAATTCTGTCACATGTTTAATATAAAATAATTGAAACAAGTTTATTCATTATGTAACTATTCATATACCAAAATGAACTTAACAAAACATAGATTCTTATGACAATAAAGTTTATTCGAAATGATCTCCGTGATTTTGAATACAGGCCTTCAATCTGCGTGGCCAGTCGTCTATCGCAGCACGAACGAGGTCCATGTCAATATCGGCGGCTGCCTTAATCAAGTATGTCTTGAGTGACTCCAAATCGGGATGAGTCTTTGAGCACGCCTTTTCCTCCAAGTGTTACCATATTTTGTAATCTAACAGACTCAAATCTGGACTGGAGGAGGGCCAGTCTTCGTGCCGGATCAGTCTTGTGTGCTCTTCGCTCTATGAGCTGGCGCCGAATCTTGTTGGAATACCCAGTGCCTGTTATTGAACATGGTATGAGAAACAGGTTCCACAAGGTTCGTCAGGACTGCATTTTGATACACAACTGCATTCGTTTTTACACCTTTCTCACAAAAATGTACCTCTGTTAAGCCCCAATAAGAAACTCCCAACCATACCATGAGCGAGGATGGAAAATGACCTCGTTGGACACGCGGAATACGGTTGCTCGCTTCTTCACTACTGTGTGCGTACACCTTATCATTTTGTTTGTTGTAGCTCTCTTCTACGGTAAAATTTTTTTCATCCGAAAAAAGAATTTCTCGATATTTTTTGCCCGCGTACCGCTTCAACAAAGCGCGGCATCTCTTCAGTCTTGGGTCCATTAGACGAGCATTTAAACGATGTCCTGTTTACTTCGACGTGTCCGAAGCCCTAAGTCTTCATTTAACACCCTTTTCACCGTGGTTCTGCTTAACCCCATCTGAAGGGCCAACAGTTTCTGCTTACGTTTGGGATTTCTTTGAATTCGCGCCTTTACAGCTTTTATCACTGCTGGAGTCCTAACAGACCGAGGGCGAACACTTCTTGACCTGTCATATACACTAGAGTCTTCATTGTATCGTTTGATGGTACGATAAACGAATCTTTTGGTTATATTAAAAATTTTCAGTATGTCAAAAATTTGAATTGGCGCGTAACCGCAACGATGCAACGCAATAACTGCAACACGGTCTTCTTTAAGCGTCCACTCCATATTTAAAAATGAGTGAAATTCTAAAAAGCATACATTTTTATTTTCATGAACAATTCGAAATTCCAATTCAATAAACTTTTTTATGGCCAGCATTCTAAAAGAAAAGTTTTTACTGTGTGAGAATACTTATGACCTGACTAGGTATATATACTCGTATATACTACTGTTCCGGCCTTTAAAATGACGAAGCGAAGGAGATTTACAAGACGACGCGTATATTTTTTTTATGTTTGACCACGCATTGCTTTTTTACAGTGTAGTCTGATTTTGATAATTCTTTTTTTGTTAGTAGATCATACTTCAAAAGTGGTCTCATTTAAATTTAATCGAAATGGGCTGAGCTATTATTGATAAATTAAAAATAAAATTAAAATTACTACACCACTATATTCGTTACTATATCCGTGCGAACTATTTGAATTCTGAGGGGTTAGTCCAGGTTTACACGTAAATTGAAACTACAGCTGCTGCTGTTTCCGTATGGTTATACATTTTTGTTCAGCGCCCGTGGCGGAAACTAACCAAAATGTATGGAGGCATACGCATACGCGAAAGTTAAGTAAACTACGCAAAATCTGGAGTAAGGGCTCTGTTCCCGATTGAAGTCGGTTATGCCATTTTTTAAGAAAAATAATTATTAATAGTTCAATACTGTGCATGGGCCCACCTACGAGGGGAGATTGGGCCATACCATACTTATCTAACACGCCACGCTGCGCTGGTCCAGTACGGATTGTATGGCATTTAGGGCGAAGTAATTTAAGGACGTCAGAGAAATTGAATAACAGTGCAACATAAGTTGAGGTCCAGAAACCACGCTTTATGAAACTTATAACAACAATAAGTTAATTACGATTAATGAAGTTCGCTGGGGAATTCATATAGTATAGTAATAATAACAGGTATTGCTTCGTTATAACTGAGCAACAATACCTATTACCTACTGCAACCAGTAACTCATAGAAACTATTGGTGATTTTATTTTAATAGCAACTATCTACAGTTTAGATACCTATATTTATGTGGATAAAAACATTAAGATCATCACAACCTATTCTTAGGTTACCTACTTACATACCTACTTGATTGATCGAGCCGAAGCGAAGATCTCTGTTTATCACGGCGATTTTACTTTCGTCTGTCCAGATGTCGGTTTTCCTCTATAAGTCGCATTTCCTAACGAATCGTCGGCAATTTTCCTCAAAGAGCGGGGGAATCGAATTGAATTGAATTGAATTAAATTTATTTATTTGCATAGTATACAGAGCATTCTTACGCTAAGTACATACCCTGCCTAATAGGGCATAGCAAACATTGATATATTTGTTAAATATCTTAAAAAATACTTACTAAACCTATCTTAGTTTTAAATATTTACTAATAACATAATAATAGTATACATTTTACTTACAAAACATAATTATAGATTAGAACTAGTTTGTCATAGATTCTTGGCCGTACTACAAGTTACTATTATTACTATTAAATGTTACTAAAATTTAATTTTATCAGTGAGGTACTCGTCTAAACTGTAATAACATTTGTTTATTAACAATTTTTTGAGATTATTATGGAAAGTTTTTTCATCACGTTCATCTTTTAAGTGTGTAGGTAGAGCATTGTATATTTTTATAAGCATGTATTCTGGACCCCTTTTCATAATTTCAAGCTTTGGTTCTGGTGCTATTAGCTGATTTTGTCTTCGGGTATTTGTGTTAAAAGTGAAAAGAAGAAAGAAGGAAATTGCTGTCACGCTATTTATCAGCCGATTTCGATAATACCTATATAGCAATATTACTTACTTAGTATCTAAATCCTAACAATATTTGCGAGTATGAACCAAATCGGTCAAGAGCGAGTTGAGATTATAGGCTTATGAAGATTAGATTCAGTTAAAGTTATGTATTAACTAGGTGTGAACCTAGCAGCTAAGTTAACATGAATTATAAAACTTCTCATACAGAGAAACCAGTAAAGCACCAGAGTTGATATTGTATTCTCAGCATACTTACCTAATGCCTATTTTTAGCCTGAGGTAGACAAATACAACCCTACAAGAAAAGCCTTGAATCAAGTCATGAGAGTCAATTGAGACTGTTGCGAAACAGCTCCGTATTGATCAGATATTTTAGGTACCTATAGGTAAATAGGTACACAAAGTAATCAAAGTTACCGTCATAGCCCAGCGGATTATCAAGTTACCTAAAGAGGCAGTGGGCAGGGCACATAGTGCGAAGAACGGATGGCCGATGGGGGCCGTCAATTTCTCAAATGGAAACCACGGACCAGCAAAAGTAGCGTAGGACGTCCACAGACTAGGTAGACCAGTTAGACTGACCGTATAATAAAGATCGAAGGAACGTGCTGGCAAAGAAGATATAATATGGTGCTGGCAAGGTTTGCGGTCTGTTTGGACTGAATCTTATTTTGTACTGTGCTCGCAAGCCGCTTCTAACCGGCCTTCGTAAAAATCCATAGTCCATAGGGGAGGCCTACGTTTTGCAGTGGACGTCTTACGGCTGTCAAATGGAATTTATATACTTTTTTTAATTTTCCGACGACTTCCAACGACTGAAAATGACGATGTTAATTATTATTTTATTTTAATCTGATGAAAATGTTTGTTATCTATTTTTTCTCTATTGTAACTATTTTTTCTCGGCCTCAAAAATAATTACAAAAAAATAATCACAAAGTAATGTAAAAATTCGACTAATTTCGCTTGCACATGTTAGAGATTGTCAACAAAAGTGCCACAGCCAATTAACATTAAATAACGAACAAAATTCATAAACATTGTAATTTTTTTACGAAAGCCAAATATGAACCAATATTTGGCTTGCGTGAAAAAATTACGTTTCTGAATATTTCACTAGGCCGAAACACACACACGGCGGGCGCGGGTCGGGCGCTGGTCGGGCGCGGTGCAGGGCGAGAGTACGGCGTGTCTATTAGTACCTGTTTCAATGCACGACGACAACACACAGAACGCGTGCGCGGGTCGGGCGCGGGGCGGGCCGTGCGCGGGAGCCGCGCGCCAGCCGCGCCCGTCGCCCGCCACTAGACAGAGCGCGGGACGCGCGGGTCGGGCGCCGTTGCATTCGTTGGATTTCGTCGTAATACAAGTATTCACCAACAAGTGTTCACACAGAGAGCTTGCTCTAGTGACCCGTCGAGTGATCTGTCGTTGCCGGGATGCTCATATTCTCTCGGTGCTGTACATCACTATTTTGTATCCTTATGCCCCTTTTCATATTTATAGAAGTTTCGGGATACAGTCCACACTCGAACTTTGAGATCTACAGATAATTTGACTTTGGATATTCCTTCCCACATAATCTAGTTCTACAGTGCAAAGGCTGTGAAGATCTAGAACGAGTTGCCTCTTGATCTTCAGCGTACGCGTTCAGTGAAAAATTTTAAACGTCTCGTAAAATCTCTCTAAATTATTGCTGTATCACTTTTCCGTTATGTCTATACGCACGTGATTATACATTATTAATGTATGTCTAAAGACTTAGATTTCACTTCTTTTTGTAGATTATTTATTACAAAGAGCACTTTAATCGATTTTTAGGTTTTTAGCTTCAACACTCGCGGAAGTCTCATACTACCTTTTATCCCACAGTTTTAAGGGTAGGCGATTAACTAAAAATCCTGAAAACGTGTTTTAACACCCTCACTGCGTCACATAAAATCATAAACCTTCATCTAGTGCGGTGCGGGTCGACATGCGCCCCCAACGATATTTCCGCCAGTGCGTGACGGGTCTTCCCCGGCCCGCCGGTACTAAGGTAGATTAAAAACCTATAACTTTGCGATAACAAGATATATACATGAAAAATAATTATTATAACAAAGAGTGTCATTTTCAATTTTTCTAACATCTACTCGTAGTATCAAAATTTGCGAAAGTCTCATACAAACTTTCATCGCCCAGTTTTAAGGGTTGGGGGATGGTTCATTAAGAAACCTGGAATTGTGTTTTATTATCTATTACAAATAGTTCATATAGCCGTTTTCAGACGCTATTAGTCTGAAAACGGCTATATGAATCAGGTTTCGAAAATTTTCGCATACTTTACATCCCTCAATATTAGAGGTTGGGGGGTGATTTACTAAAAACCCTGAAATACGTATTTTATTATTTATAACAAAGAATCTAAATCAAATTTTTAGACTTCTGACTTGAAAATTAGTGGAAGTCTCATACAACCTTCCATCCCCTAGTTCATGGCGGCTGGTGCACTTATCCCTTGGGTTGTTGGATAAAATTTAGAAGTTTTAGATTTTTTTACGTTGTATTTGCGTGTTCACCTTGATGCCAAATATCAAGTTTCTAGGTCATCTGGAAGTGGGATAAGTTTTTGATCTATGAATCAGTGAGTGAATGAGTGAATCAGTCAATGAACCCCAGTTTTTAAACGTTAATACAGCATTAACTTTACTGTAGGAGCAAAATTGATGTTATTTTTGTATTCTAGACAAGCTAAAGAACTTTAGGTTAAATAGTTTTTGAGTTATAGTCAAACGTGTCTCGAAATGGTTCGTGTATTATACACACGGCTCGCGTCGCCAGTTCTTCATTCTTTGTCTTGGCTGGACACGATAGCGAAAATATCTCTTACCCATAGCTGTCCATACCGGGCATTTAAAGATTTATTTTAAAATATTGTCAACTCTGCTGCCTAATAGATAAATGGTAAAGAAAAAATACTCAATAGCTAAGAGCCGCCAACATAAACTTACAAAATTGAGGCCATCATTTTCATAAATCGTTGGAGCTTCACATATAGTTTCATGAATTTTAATGATACGTGCCAAAATGACAATCACACCGATATTTTCATCGTTACAATATTTTCTGTCGTTAAAGCTTTTAGTTGATAGGTACGTTCAAAAATAAAGTAATATTTTGACTATGTCATATAATTTTTGTAAGGTTATACCTAGCAGCAACTTATTGATATACCACATTTCGCACATTCGCTATTCATTTAAAATAAGTTGTCAAGTGCGTGTTGAGACACGCGTATGAGGCTTCCGTAGATAGACAGAAGTTACGATTCAAATAAGTTCTCTTATATGTTACTTATCTAATTTTTATTTATACTATGATAGGTCTAATTTAAATTTGAGTTAAATACTAGTCTAAATATTATCATAAACAATTACAATACCATATACAAATCAAATTCTATAGGAACCATTACTATATACTACTAAAATTGAACTACTAATCTATTCAATGTTTTTTTTTCCGTATTTACAACTAAATATAACATAAATATAAAATATTAAATATAGACTACAACCAAAAAATATATACCAATCTTTAGCTATATTTTTTAATTATTATTATTATTAATTTTTATGTATTAAAAAATGGGATTTAAATATACAAGGTTTAACTAACGTTACACATCCTTATTTTATTTTACAAATTTTACAGTACTTTAGGTACATAACCACATTGGTACCTAAAACAAAAATTTGCCATAGGTTAAATGAGTAGAAGAAGCCTCAGTTCACCAATCTGATCAAATATAAGTACAAAAATATTTATGATAACTCGAAAACTTCTCATAAATGTAAATCTACTAATCTATAGTAATGGTTCCAATAGAATTTGATTTGTATATGGTATTGTAATTGTTTATGATAATATTTAGACTAGTATTTAACTCAAATTTAAATTAGACCTATCAGAGTATAAATAAAAATTAGATAAGTAACATTAGAAACTATAAGTAAATTGACATTATTTGTCGTCAATATAGGAGAAGACGCTGGTTCCCGTAGTACAGCCCCTGGCTAGTTCGGGAATCAGAGGCTTCAATAATTTCCATTACCTTATTTTTTCTCAATAAAACTTTTTGATTAATTGATTGACTCACACACCATATTTTTCTTTAGCGTTTGACGCTGCCGGTGATCTATAATTCGCACTTATTTTTGAAGAAATGTTGATCGATAGGAATAGAAATGGCCCCTATACGAGCGAAATACGCCAACAATACATTGAAGTATCATACACAAAATATAGGTATGTATAGAACCTGTGTACTAAGAAAATTTATTGAAACGAATCTTGACATTATAAAAAAAACCAGACAAGTGCGAGTCAAGCTCGCACACTGAGGGTTCCGTACAAATCAAGAAAATTTCACAAAATTGGGAAGTAAGTTGTTAAAATCTCTATCTATACCATCGAAAAAAAGTTTTTTTTTTCACTTTTCTCGTCATATATCGAAATAATTATATACACATTGTTTAAAATAATTAAAAACCTGTTTTAGCATGTGCTGATGAAGTTCTTTTATATGATACCTTGCATGATACGATTTACTCACTTTGAATTTTGAACCCATATTTTGTGAATTTTGAGGCTCTATTTCTTGTGATTTAAATAAAAGGTACAGTTTTCTGATTTATTCCTATATGTGTACTCTGAGACAATGCTTCTCGCAAAATTTCATAGTTCTATGTCAACGGGAAGTACCTTGTAGGTTTTGATTTTTGTGAGTGTCGAAATTTGCGTTTTTTACGACATAAACGGCTCTAACTTTTTTAAACGACAACTGAGAAGTTTTTCTTTTACACGACTGCAAGAGACCATAGGTATGGTATACGTATACAATTTAAATTTCAATCAATTCGATATCTTGACGCGTTCCCGAGATAAAGAGTCTTGACATACCCACAGACGGACAGACGGACAGACGGACAGGCGGACAGACGGACAGACGGACAAACATGGTTTCCACTCGAGAACTTTTCGACCCCAACGGTCATCAGACCTCCGCGCTATGTGCCCAGCTCATTACCATTTCAACTTGCCAATCCGTTGGGCTATGTCGGTAACTTTGGTTCTTCTACGGATCTCCTCATTTCTGATTCAATCTCGCAGAGAGACTCCGAACATAGCCCTCTCCATAGCTCGTTGGGCTGCTTGGAGCTTACTAATAAGGCCCATAGTGAGAGACCACGTTTATGTGCCATAAGTCATCACGTGCAACATACACTGGTCTAAAACTTTCGACTTGAGGCACTGAGGTATGTCGGATGAAAAGAGGCTACGCAATTTTCCGAACGCTGCCCAGCGAGTTAGATTCGGCGATTGACCTCTTTCTTGAAGTCGGACCTACCTAACTGGACTACTTGTCCTAAGTAGACGTACGAGTCAACGACTTCAAGAACCGAGTTCCCAATATAAATCGAAGAGGGTACAACATGGGAATCACATTTGACTTTCGACTTGATCATGTTCATCTTAAGACTGTTGAGAAACCCGATTGAGGCCTTCCAGAATCGTGCTGAGCTCTCCTATCGATTTTGCCATGACTACTATTTCGTCGGCAAACCGAATGTGAGTGAGGTATTTGCCATTGACATTGATGCAATCCTTTCCATTCCAGGAGCTTGAACGCTTCTCAAAAGTAGCCGTAAACAGTTTCGAAGAAATTACGACTTATGCCTCTTTTTAAAGGGATCGCCTTGGAGCTTTCTTCCTGTACTCAGACCGACATAGTGGCGTTATTATACAAGACTGCAACACTTCGATGTATCGATAGTCAATACGGCATCGTTGGAGAGACTCGAGCACAGCCCATGCCTCGACCAAATCAAAGGCTTTCTCATAGTCCGCAAACGCTAAGCAAAGTGGCAAATTATACTCTTCGGTCTTCTGTATAACCTGCCGCAGCGTATGAATGCGGCTTGTTCGGAAGGCTCATAAAGCCTACGCTCGAGACGGTTCGTAATGACCCTTGAAAACAGCTTATAAACATGGCTCAGAAGTGAGATGGGTCTATAGTTCTTCAATAAGGTGTTGTCACCTTTCTTAAAAAACAACCACCACCACGCTTCTGCTCCATGCTTCTGGCGTGATGCGCTCGAGGACGACGGTGTTGAAAAGCTTAGGGAGACTTTTAGTACCGGTGTTCCACCCGCTCTCAGCAGCTCTGATGTGATACCGTCATCACCCGGCGCCTTGTTATTCTTAAACTGATTCAGGGCCATTCTAATCTCGTACAGGCTGATGTCCGGGATATCTTTGGTGAACTGTCAGGTAAGCTGGCTCTTGGATCTCTGGCCACGCTATTGGTTATATAGATTATTGGTTTGGTTATACACAACATATTTATACATATACGCGTCGAGTTGAGTACCTCCTCTGTTTCTTCGGTTGAAAAGCATTTGATATCATCACACACGTTAATTTTCTCCGCCTCATCTATTCTCAAAGTACCGCTGCAACAAAATTACAATCTTCTGGCCCAGCATTTGCAATAGAGAAAAAACAGGGAGACTCACTGTCCCCGAAAATATTCACAGGCGTCCTCGAAGAAGTTTTCGGAAAGCTGGCGGCAAGCTGGGATGGAAGTGGTGTTGATATCGGTAAAAAAAAGGTTAACTAATCTTCATTTTGTAGACGATATCGTTATCTTCTCTTCCTCAGCCAGAGAGCTGCAATCAATGCTACAAAATCTAACCACTGCAAGCCTCTAGATTGGATTGCGGATGAACATGTTAAATACCAAAGTGATGACCAATGGCATCAAACGTCGGGTAACCGTCGATGACGAAGACATATACGTTCACGATTACATCTATCTTGGGCAAATAGTCACCTTCCAGACGAGACAAGACCTAGAAGAAAAGAAAAAGCTTGGAAGAGCTATTGGGCCATGAAAAAGCAATATGAAGAGACACCTTCCGATCACACTACAGCGCAAGATGTATGTAATCTTTCCATTTTGACATATGGTGTACAAACATTGTTTTTGACAAACAGGTGTCTTTAACTAAAGTCTAAAAGTTCAAACTCAAGGTTTGCCAAAGAGCGATGGAGCGCAGTATTCTCGGTGACCGGCTAATAGACCGAGTACAAAACACCGAACTGCGTTCCAGAACTTAAATCAAAGATGTGGCTTTCACTGCCGCTAAAGTGAAGTCGCAGTGGGCCGAGTAAGTCAGTCGCATGCCAGAAGACCTCTGGGATAAAATCACTTCCGAATGGGAATATCAATTCCCAACTCGGTGCGGCCTCGTAGAGGCCTATCTAATAGAGAGTCTGCACTCTCTATTAGATAGCGCGAATACATTTAATTCAAATTGGTAGGCATCAGGACAAGACCGACGCAACTGGAAATCTCGAGGGGAGGCCTTTGCCCAACAATGGGACAGTACAGGGTCATAAACAAACAAACAAACCGTTATTTTTAGTATTTTCATATACTTACCAAAAAAAACCCGAAAAACTCGAAAAACCCGATGTACCCGGTTTTTTAAATCAAAAACCGAAAAATCCGGTTTTTCAAAACCACCCGGTTTTTGCATGCCCTAGTAGGTATCTGTAGAGGAGAACAACATCTGAACAGAAGAAAGAAAATTTTGATAATTTTGATACATAGACGCGTCGCTTGCTCGTACTTTCTTGCTTGTTTGCTCTTGCTCTTGCGTGCTTGTTTTCATTTAATGTCTTTTTTTCATTTGTCATAAATAATATAACTTTCCTACTTGGTAATCTATTTTCATCACACGGTATAAAGATAGTTGGATAATTACGTAACTATTTGCGTTGGGTAAGAATCCTAGTTGTGACTTGTGATGTTACAAGGAAGTTTCGTGAAAAATTAAATTTTTCCGCTAGGTCAAACTGTTATGGTCTGTCTCACGAGATCTGTGGTTGCGTATAATGGAGATTGAATACAGACTTTTGAGGTTATTTAAATTCTTCTTTTTTTTTATTTTTAATTTTTTGGTTTTACTTGAGTTTTGCAAGCGAAGTACCTTATCAATTGTCATATCAACTTGCCAATTCGATTCGGCTTTAGGCGCTAATAATAAGTTTTATTAAGAGTTTAATTCGACCAGTGATTTCGCGTTTTTGTAGAACATCGTGAACATTTTCAGTACATTTTTACGTTACGGGAGAAAATCCTTTTCACCCTTAAGTTGTAAAAAAAAATTGTTTTTGGTGTCAATCGCTTGAGTAACTTATAAGAAATATATCGTAGGTACTTCTTATACCTACAGGATAACCCTGTAGGTATAAGAAGTACCTACGATATATTTCTTATAATCAATTTGCATCCTTTTAGGGGCTTATTATGTACATCAAAACTAACAAATTTTGTCAAAACTCATAACTCAAAAAATATCGGTGTCCCATAGAAAAATATACGTTCCGCACGGTCAGTATTTGGATGGGTGACCGCGGGTGGCATTTTCCAACTGAGCGCTACCGTGGCTCGGATGACACGTTAAATTGTAGGTCCCGGTTGTTTTAACCGTTTAGCCATGTCAGAGGCCTTCAGGCGGCCTAAAAACTCTGACACCAGGGCTAGCCACCCGGCCTATACGAACTTACTTTATAGAAAAATATCGTTCACCCGCGACCAAATATATGGAACAGCTGATTTTTTTGGAGTTTTGACAAAAGTTGTTAGTTTTGATGTACAGAATAAGCCCCTAAAAGAATGCTAATTGATTAGAAATAACTCTGTATTTTTCAGAAAAGTTTTTAGTTTATGTACTCTCACCCAAAATTTTGCGTAAAAATATGACTTTTTAGAGGGTTAAGTTATGTAGGTACTGTAATAAAACGCTTGTCCTAAACCACTTCATACAGTTGATAGAGAGTTTAATACAGAGAGTTTATAAAAACACACAGAGGGACGTTATAAAAATAGACAGATAAAGATATAGGGGACACGGGACTTACTCTAGATATATAGGTACTTAGGTTAGGCTTAAAGTTCACAATAGCACAGAGTTTCGCGTTGTAGTTAAAATCACGGAGTATGTAGCGTGAGGGAGAGCTTGTCACGGCGGGCGAAGCTCTCGAAGCACCACTGCTTCATTGTCAGGCGGAGGCTTCACCAGAGGCTGCCGAAGGCCTCCGAGCGGTAGTTTAACAAATCGCCGGCTCACAGGCGTTCTCGCGAGCAGTAGCAGTAGTTCAGGCCGCGATGAGGGTGCGTCAAAAGCAAAACATCTGGAAAGGTTGTAATTTAGAAGAAAATTCAAGCATTGTGTAAGCTGCGTATTCGGACCATGCTGACTTTAAAGGGGGGCCGGCGTAGGCACTTCCCCAGAAGAAGAAAAATATTAAAACCAACAAAACACAAAGCCATCCACGACGACTTAAGACGACTCTAGACTGACTGTGTCAGTGCGAAAAAAAATAATTACAAACTGAAAGACTCAGATTCGTAAAACGAATCAAAGATGAGAAATCGTTAAACGAGGTTTCAATTGAAAACGTAGGAAAAGATTAGTTTTCCTACAGTACTTAGATGATTATCATTTAAAAACCTGAAAAAACTAAAACGTACCTATAATCCTAGCGATTGAAATGCTCATTACATGAAAAAAATCACTCAATCGGATAATACTTAGAGGTAGATAACAACTTATTCTTTTGTATGATCGAATTGGTGCCTCACGATTGCCTTAACTAACCAGATGCAAAGTGAACAATCAATACCGACTTTAAACAATGACCTCAGCTTTCCATCCGAAAATAGCATTATGTCACCTACACGCATAGAACTATTTGTTAGCACTTCAAAATTTACGAGCACAGTAGATATACACACCCAATATACTTAGGTACCTACTATAGATTATTTCTAGTCTAGATTTAAGTACTTGTTATAGTATTTTTTCATAAATAGGTAGGTATCGTGACTCTACTACTAGCACCACGGCGACTGCTTAATAAGGTGCTGGAAAAATATTCTCAGGGTGGCTAGTTTGCAAGTCTGAGTGTTCTTGAAGATAAATGTTAAATCTTTCAACCACAGATCTCGATCCCGAAAGAATAATTAAGGGTGGTATAAAATTTGACGTGATGCGTTTTTGGGGTTATGTATACCTACTAAGCGCCACACAAATCGGCGGATGGGAAGTTATGCGCAGAACGCCGCGCAAAAGCCGAAATATAGGTATGCGCGGGTGCCAGAGACACGAGACGCGCACTTTAATACGCGGCGTCGTTATTGTGCACACATGCGCAATAATTAGCCAATCACGGCGAAGTGTCATCTGCTGCTAACATCTCATCTGATCGAAAATTCGTAAGACAGAGGAAGAGAGTACACCGCCGGCGCGTCGTAGGAGGAAGTATTATCCCCCTCTTTTTCTACCGCGGGGTGAAAATGTATGCCTTTCGTTTAAGCGGCGCATGGCGCTTGCGCGAGTGTGCTTGTATGATATTGTATTCAAGTTTTCACATCTGCCGGCACTCCTGGAGTGCAATCCGTTCTTTTTTTTATCACATACCTACCTATATTTTCTCCTTTTATATAAAAAAAACAAGGTAGGTATATAACCTAACACATGAGCCCTACAGCTCTCACATAATCCCTAAGTCATATTTAAATAAATAACGAATTCAAATTAGAAAACCAATCCAGCTACAAAGCGTGGCCTGAATAGAAAATTTCAAGATGAGAAGCCAAAATAATAGAAAATGTTGAATGTTATAGGCATTCCCGAGGTTCCGCTGGAGGCTGCGCGCGCGTGTCAAGGCCACGTCCTCGGCCATGACCGCTGCCATGGAGCAAGCAGCAGTCTCTACCGCCGCCCGCCCTGCCGATCCCGCCCCGCTACCACCAACGTTTATTTCACTTGGACTACCACTTAGCTATTGATAGTACCTACATAATTCTGAATATATACAACTTACACACAAGGCCGAAGTGGTTACAGGTTTAATCAATTAGACAGAGCTTGGTAAAAGCTCGTAAGTATTGTACCAAAAATAAGTTTAGTAGGTACCTACCTATCTACAGACTGGTATATAATATCCAACCAAAGTCCTTGGCTTATTATCTTGTGAAGTAGATAGGTACGAGTACTTATTGATTAGGAATCTTTACAAATCATGAGTAGGTATGGGTAACGAAAGGTGTTTATGAAAGAATTGTTTACACGAAAAACACTTTTTAGGGTTCCGTACCTCAATGGGTAAAAATGAATGAACCGCTATAAGATTACCTTTATGGTCAATCAGATGTTAATGAAGTTATTGTTTACACGAGAAACGCTTTTTAGGGTTCCGTACCTCACTAGTTAAAAATGAACCGCTATAAGATTACCTTTATAGACAATCGAAAAACATAGTAAGGAAATTACGTATCTACGATATATGGTAACGTATTAATTTAATTTAAGATTTTATTATGGAAACTAAAGTTATAAAATGATGGCGTAAAGATTAAATAGAGTTTTATATCTTTGACCCTCCTATTTCACCATTATCACTTAAATACCACCTCAAATAGTATACCATGACCCCATGACATGATTCTATTGGTAGATATTTTTTTTTGCATCGCACACTACGGTACCGCTCAATGTAATTTTTGGTGGATACGCAAGGTATGCGCGTGATCATGTCGTAAAGATTTAGGTAAAGACACTTGCTGTACTGACGAGGTCTGCATCTCTGATAAAGATAAATCTTTAGGTATACGCGAAGGAGCATCTCCCATCTCTATCATTCTTGGAAACAGCGCAATCAAAAACAGCGAAATTTCTCTTGCATATTCTTACTTCTCTCCGATCTTCTATTAAAATTTTTCGTTTCACTTACTAATTTTAGGCATTTTAGATACTGAAATAAGTTTTAGGTAGGTAAATATTCAAAGTTAAAAAAATTGCTGTGGACTTATAATATTTTTTCTACATGTGGATACTTATATTATGATAACATGTAACAGATAACAGTCTTGTGCCTACCTATTCTACTTAAGTTATTTAAGACCTGTCTCAGTCTGGCCAAAAATATTGGATCAATTAATCGAAACTTTTTTTTTGTTTGATTTGTGACATAACGCTTACTCCGCCTACGGCACAGATTGATCACAATACACATGAATACATGTTAGTACATAACAGGCAGAGTTCAGTAAAAGCATACGCCCACGGAGTACCATACACGTGCCGCAGGGTCACAGCGCGGTGAAGGTCGCAACTCCCGGACCAACTCCCAGAAAATGAGGCCTCGGCCGACGACCCCCGAGGAAATCTTCCAGGGAACCTGACCTTGACCTTTACACGCGCAAGCGCCAAACTCAGTACCCTGACCCTGTTATGAAAGGATCCTATATCCGCCCAATATAACAGTATTATGTACATAATAGAAGAGCCGAACTTTCTAGAAAAACAATTTTTGGGTCCATGTGACAATACTAAAGGAAAGCGGAAAGCTTTTGGGTAAATATATTAAAGCGTTCCGCCAGACGATTTGTTGATAACATTGTTGGACAATTATCTTGTTCATTAATTTTAAAAGGGATGCTGGTGTGATAGGTATGCACAGAGTTACGAAGAAAATTCGATTTACATATTTCTGAACTTGAACTGTAGTATGATGTTTCTTTTAAACTGAGACCAGTTTAGAAAAGCATCATACTTAATTGGTTGTCAGACGGATGACAGTAACTCTGTGGTTCCAACGGACGTTGGGAGTGTGGCAGACAACTGAATCCGAGTAACTGAAGAAAACATGAGCAAGTAATTAATTTTTAATATAGGTACCTACCTATATTAAAAATTAAAGGAAAAGCTAAAATCGCTACCGGGTGGCATAACGCTGGTTTATTTTCAGCATCGTTATTCATATCCTAGACACCATCTAAATTGTTTTGCCCAGAGCCACACTTTGTTATAGCTGGCCCATGTAAACGCTATTTGGAGATATGCACATTGCACAAAATACTCCAAGTGCGACGTCATTGCGGGACCTAACACCCCCAAATCGAATAAGAAATGCTAATATGAATAAAATGCGAGTTAGTGACAGGCTTACTGCTCCTTTGTATTATCTGTTCGTGCACCCAAGCCCAAATTTAAGTGCAACGATATGGCATCCTGAAATACCAAAAATAAAAACTCCATAAAAATACCGAAGTAGAAAGAAACTAGTAACTGTGGTCGTCGCTGCGATCAAGCTCTGCCTGCCACACATGGCGACACCCTGCAATCGCAGTCGGCAGTTGGTCGAGGATTGGCCCGTCACATTGGATTTTTTGTAAACTTTCAAAGTACAATAATATATCCTTAAAGATTAAAAATGCAAAAGTAACCTAAATATAAAACAAAATACTATTACGAATGTACTGTACTGTACTAGCCTTTTTAGTAGTCCACTGCAGGACGTAGACCTACCCACGAAGGGTGATTGGGCCATATCCACCACGCGGGCCCAGTGCGGTTTGGTGGATAATTACGAATGTAATTGATATTCGTATTTGGTTGTTCTTAGACAAAACAGGAATAGTTTGGTTCATTTCATAAATTATATAATGTCTAGTACTGTACTATTTAACCCTAAAAAAAGAAACGGTAGAACAGACCCTTAGAAGCTTTTCTCACTGCCTTTATCCACTCGACCTAGGTACATATCTACAGAAGCTTTCGTCTTTTATATGGTAAAAAAACTAAATTCTTTGTAGACAGCCGGTCTTATAAAACACAGTAACTATAAGGTCTATAACTCTCTTACGAAACGTGTTTGAAGTACAATACTCCGAAGAAGACCGTTTGAGTAAAGTTTCAACACTTTGCTGAAACACAATAGAAAAGGGAGGTTTATTGAGCCCGGTTTCTCTCTATGATATTAGTTATTAGGTACTTTACCAATCCAATCTCGGTGTAAACTACTACAGTTTGTATATTATTTATTTAGTAAATAAGTCGAACCGTTTGGACTCTACTATGACTTTTGAAAATCAACAATGACCAAAGACCTAAAAAATACAAAAAAAATATATAATCTAAATAAGTGTCTCAATTTAAGGATTCCGTACCTCAATAGGACAAAACGGAACCCTTATAGGATCATTTTGTTGTCCGTCTATCTGACCGTCTACCTCGAGAACGCGTAAAGATGAGTTGAAATTAATACCACAAACGCAAATCTGTACTGTACTGTACCAGCCTTTTTAATAGTCCACTGAAGGACGTAGGCCTACCCACGAAGGCTGATAATCTGTAGTTTCTTGAAATTGTGAAAAAATCAAACTTCTCAGTTATCGTATAAATTAGTTGGGGCCATTTATTTATTCTATTATATAAAAGGCTTCCCTGAGTGACTGACTGACAGACAGCCTACAGCCCAAACCGCTAAAGATATAACGTTGAAATTTGGAATATAGGTACATTGTACTACGTAATGGAGCACTAAGGACGAAAATTTTGAACTTTCGACCTCTAAGGGGGTAAAGCGGGCCCTTTTCGTTTGTATGTAACTTTTTATTCCCTGTTCCGATTCATTTGAAACTTCGTATACATGCTTTTCAAACAAAATAAAAGTTACGTTTTTTCCTGTTTTTCCGAATTTTCCTTATCTAAGGGGTCAAATAAGGTCCCAAAGTTGGTGAAAAAAGCGTCTATTACATCCAACCAGCTGAACGGTTATGGTTGAAATCTGGTATGAAGAAAGCACACAGCAGGTTTCAATACAGGAACTAATAATATCCAGGAAAATCTGTAGGGTTCCTGAGGTATAGCCAATATTAACCAGTTTAGGCTACAGCCCAAACCGTCGATGATATAAACTTGAAATTTAGAATATACGTACATCGTACAACATCATGAAGCACAAAGGATGAAAATTTTGAAAAATCGACCTCTTACGGGGTAAAACGGGCCCTTTTCGTTTGCATGTAACTTTTTATTTCCTGTACCGATTGACATGAAACTTTGTAAAGATGCTTTTGATACTAAATAAAAAATATAATTAATTCTTCCTGTTATTCTGAATTTTCCATAAAAAAACTTACTTAGGGGTCAGATAAAGGAATAATAAAGTTGGTGAAAAAGCATCGATTACAGCCAAGGAGCTGAAAGGTTACGAATGGAAACGGGTACGTAGAAAGCACACAACATGTCTTATTACTGGAACTATTACTATCCCGGAAAATCTTCAGGTTTCTTAGGGATAGCCAAAATTAATCAGTTATAATTATAATGTAAAGCTAAGTTAAAATGGTTAAATGAATTCTAACGAAATTTAGAACGAAGCTAGACAATAACACATATTACCACTTAGGGTACTGCTATCCCGGAAAATTTGAGTGGGTCCTTCGGGATGTCGATTTCTTAAAAAAACACTAAAAACGGTTTGAAAATCTCAATGAATTCTTTTTTATGTTAAAATAGCCACCATTTTAACTAATAAATTACTAACTATTGACCTTCTGGGAAAAGTCCCGTATTCTTTGTGCGCTAGACTAATCGTAACCCTGAATAAGCGTAAAAAATAATCACAATTTTTTTATAATATAGTGAAATATCTAGAATAGAATTAAGATAATGATTTATCCTTATATGGGTCAAAATGGGTCCCTAATAGTTGACGATTTTTTTCTATTTTATGAGCCAATAATCTTAAGCTTAGGGTACATACGGGTCAATATATGTACTTTACTATGGGATCAACCCTAAAAAGCGAAGATTACCTACCTATTCCATAGATGTCGTCGCGGGTCGATGAACTTTTTGTGTTGAACAGTTGATTTTATTTACGTTATTTCGGGGTTGGTACCATAGTAAAAGTTCGTCAAATGATGAGTATAATAGCATCCTTGAACTGACTGACTGTCTAGATATACATTATGTGTTTCTCAACAATAATAAAATATATTTTTTCATCTGCCTGGGGTCAGACAACGTCTGAAAGTCCTACAAGTGTCTCGATCACTTTTAACTGGGTGAACGGTTTTGGGCGAGATTGTCACAATATCTCTCGGGAAAAATGAGTTCAGAATAATAGAAATTAAACTTCTAATGACTGAATGAAACATGTCGAATAAATATACCGGCCTTAATTAATAGTGCACTTCTGAACGTAGGCCTACCCGCGAAGGGTGATTAGGCCATCGGCCATATCCATCACGCCGGCCGAGCGCGGGTTGCGGAATCTATATACGACATTGATTTTTCTCTACGGATGTACGTATACATGTTGCCTCAATGTTTGCCATCAATAAAAAGCCAATTGTGTGAAATTTCTAACATTGACACTCATACAATTATTATTAGTATTGAATTAATTACAAAAATTCAGCAATTTATCATTCAAAAATTCACGTACTCCGTGATAAGCTTTAGATACAAGTACGAGTAAATGAAATACGCAAATACTAAGACAATGCTGTTTACAACCAGTGTGTGTTACCATTGATGACTGATGGCACAGAAACGTGGTCTCTCACTATGGGCCTTATTAGTAAGCTCCAAGTAGCCCACCAACAAGCTATGGAGAGGGCTATGCACAGAGTCTCTCTGCGAGATCGAATCAGAAATGAGGAGATCTAAGTTACCGACATAGCCCAACGGATTGGCAAGTTGAAATGGCAATGGGCAGGAAACATAGCGCGGAGGGCTGATGACCGATGGGGTCGAAAATTTTCGAATGGAAATCACGTACCGGCAAGCGCAGCGTAGGACGCCCACCCACAAGGTGGACGGATTACCTCATTAGGACCGTAAGATCACGCTGGATGCAAGCCTTTTCCAACCGGTCTTATCGGAGATCTTTTGGGGAGGCCTATGTCCAGCAGTGGACTTCTTATGGCTGATGGGTGGATGGAGACAATGCAGGCCAATCCGTGGGCTATTTTAGGCAAATACTTAGACAATTCAGGCTAAACCGTAGGCATTATACTTGCAAGTAATATGAAAATAGGCCCAGTCATGAAGGCTCCATCGTAAATTTTATAGCAACGTAAAAAGTGTACTCTCTATTGAACCTTAACCACGAGCTATTATTATTTTAAGTAAGTGCCAAGGCAACGCAACAACGCAGGCCAGACCGTGGGCTATTATCATTGCAAGTAATACAACAACGCAGACTAATAGCAGGCAATCATAATTTTAAGGAAGTATTAAGACAACGCGGGCCAGACCGCGAACTATTAGATATTATTAAAAGCAAATGTCAAAATAATACTGGTTGAATCGCAGGCTATTATTTTAAGCAAGTAAGTACTAAAACAACGCGGGCCAAATGGCACGCTATTATAATTTTAACCAAGTATTAAGACAACACGGGCGAAACCGCGGACTATTAGATTTTATTTATAAGTGAGTACAAAGACAACGTAGGTGAAACCGCGAACTGTTTTCATTTTAAGCAAGTACCTATGTACTAAGACAACGCGGGCGAAGCCGTGGGTTTTAAGCTAGTATTATATAAAACTGCAAATTTCGACAATCACAAGGGAAACAAAACCTGTAGGGTAGGTACCTACTTCGTGCACGTAGACCCGACACCAAGCGCAGTGGCGGAACAGGGTTTTGGTGGGTATACCGTCCAGCAATGGGCAGGGACTCCCACATAACCACCCGCCTGTCCCGCGGTGCGGTGGTATCTTTAAAAGATTTCCCCTGGAAAAAAAGGTACCTACTTCCTATTGACCTAGAACTATAAAATTCCCGGGCTCCCGATTTATAACAAGTTCCTTTTGAGAAATGTTTCATTTAATCGCATCTTATCTCTGCTTCAAATTTTCCTTTTACTCAAGAAAATATCCAAATTTTTTGGCGCTCGCTGCGCTCACGCTTATACTTAGGTAGGTATTTTCATTTCCTTGTCTGTTATCTTAAATTAAAACCTGTCGTTTATTAAAACAAAACAAAAAAATTGCAGTCGCTGCAATCGCGTTTAGTACTGTACTGTATCAGCCTTTTTAATAGTCCACTGCAGGACGTAGGCCTACCCACGAAGGGTGTTTGGGCCATATCCACCACGCTGGCCCAGTGCGGGTTGGTGGATTCACATACGCCATCGAATTTCTTCTACTGACATATATGCAGGTTGCCTCACGATGTTTTTCTTCACCGAAATTCCAAAGAACTCATTGGTACGGGACCGGGATTTGAACCCACGACCTCACGATTGTAAGGCGGGTGTCACTACCACTAGACCACCACGGCTTTAAAATTAATTTAGTAAATTTAATAATTCATAGAGCTCCAAAAGTTGTTTTCTCAAAAGTCTTTGTGTCCTCTTGCTTGCATTTAATTTCATTTATTTCTCAACATAGATACTAAGGTACAATTGTGCACATATACTTGTGAATGTTGCTTGCTACTTTATAGAATAAATTAGATTCACACAATGTTATTTATAGTGTCGGGTTACTAATTAATTGGTTTATTCAAATAAAATTAGACCTCGACAAATTTTACTGGGAGGGCCCCATGCAAAGAATTTGCTACGGGCCTCAGGCTCCGTCCACATGCGTCGATAGGATAGGAAACATCCTCATGGATTCCGCACTGCGAACAAGCCGAAGACTCAACCCTACACATAAAATGTTTAACGTTGTTGATGGCTAAATAGGGCTAAAACATATTTTCACATTACTGTGTGCGAACCACGCCTGAAACTTCTCGAATACGAGGAGATCCTCAAACAGACGATGGGTAGGTAATCATCGACTTGGCATTTTTTTCTTCTATATTGATGTAGGCAATAAACAATTATTGGCGTTGAATATATACACAGTCAGGTCATAAATTCTGTCCCATGTTTAATATAAAATAATTGAAACAAGTTTATTCATTATGTAACCCTTTATAAACCAAAATGAATTTAACAAAACAGATTCTTTGCCAATAAAGTTTATTCAAAATGACCTCTGTGATTTTGAATACAGGCCTTCAATCTGCGCGGCCAGTCGTCTATCGCAGCACGAACGAGGTCCATGTCAATATCGGCGGCTGCCTTAATCAAGGATATCTTGAGTGACTCCAAATTGGGATGAGGCTTTGAGCACGCCTTTTCCTCCAAGTGTTGCCATATCTTGTAATCTAACGGACTCAAATCTGGACTGGAGGAGGGCCAGTCTTCGTGCCGAATGAAGTCGATTTCACGCGCCGCCAGCCAGTCTTGTGTGCTCTTCGCTCTATGAGCTTGCGCCAAATCTTGTTGGAATACCCAGTGCCTGTTATTAAACATGGTATGAGAAACAAGTTCCACAAGGTTCGTCAGGACTGTATTTTGATACACAACTGCATTCGTTTTTACACCTTTCTCACAAAAATGTACCTCTGTTAAGCCCCAATAAGAAACTCCCAACCATACCATGAGCGAGGATGGAAAATGACCTCGTTGGACATTGGACACGCGGAATACGGTTGCTCGCTTCTTCACTACTGTGTGCGTACACCTTATCATTTTGTTTGTTGTAGCTCTCTTCTACGGTAAAAAATGTTTTATCCGAAAAAAGAATTTCCCGATATTTTTTCCCGCGTACCGCTTCAACAAAGCGCGGCATCTCTTCAGTCTCAGGTCCATTAGACGAGCATTTAAACGATGTCCTGTTTTTCTTCGATATGCCCGAAGCCCTAAGTCTCCATTTAACACCCTTTTCACCGTGGTCTGCTTAACCCCATCTGAAGGGCCAACAGTTTTTGCTTACGTTCTACACTAGAGTCTTCATTGTATCGTTTGATGGTACGATAAACGATTCTTTTGGCTATATTCAAATATTTTAGTATGTCTAACTGCAACACGGTCTTCTTTAAGCGTCCACTCCATATTTAAAAATGAGTAAAATTCTAAAAAGCATACATTTTTATTTTCATGAACAATTCGAAATTCGAATTCAATAAACTTTTTTATGGCCAGCATTCTAAAAGTTTTTACTGTGTGACAATACTTATGACCTGACTAGGTATAATACTAGCTGAACCAGGCGAACTTCGTTTCACCAACTCAGAAACCGTCTTTGGCTCATGCACAACAATTTTGCTAAAAAACATCACATAATCAAAATGCATAGTTTACGATTCTATACAGGACATACAGACAAACATTCATTTTTAAATATACATAATAATTACATATAGATAGAAGAAGATACCTACGGCCTCTGACACTGCAAATAGCTCCAAAGACATATAGATCGGTAGGTAATATACAATTATAATATTAACTTTTTATTACTTGCCTTCAAATAAGGAGGTCTCAATTCAACGGTGTTTTTTGTATGTAGATTATTGTAGATTGTAGGTATATGACGCGATTACCTGCTCCGATAATTATGAACCTATTTTGATGATTCTTTTTTGGTAGATAGTACTTCAGAGGTGGGTAGTTCCATTTGAATTTTATCGAAATGGGCTAAGCCGTTTTTGAAAAATGTGGATGATCCAATTGCTTTGTAGCCTTTGTATGTTAGTAGTACTAGTTTGTATGTAGTAGTAGGTAGGTATTGCACCTATTTTGTGGTCGATTCTGTAGGTACACAGTTGACGAAAAATAATATTGTTGTGTACCTGTCGTTACTACGCCATCTGGTTCACTTTTGGAGAACTAGCTGAACAACGCGACAACAGAGTCGCGATTCAGTCCGTTTCTACGGCTTCTCTCCCCACAACCGTTCTTTAAATTTCGTGGAACTCGCCAATATTACAGGCCAAAACCGGCATAATAAAGAAGAAAACATAGAAATGTAAAAACAGGAATGTTTACTTAGTACTTTATTTGAGAGTTCGAATATAAAATGTTTGGGGTTACAAAATTTTACTTTTACGTTCATATAAAAGTAAAATTTATTTATAAAATCGCTATTAGTATCGTAATCAAAAATATTTTTCGTTTACGTTAGTTTGTGCAAAAAGATAAGCGTCGTAGGTGAGGTCGCCCGTGTGCCATTTTACTTCGACAATACTGCTCTGTCATTGCTAGTACCTACAATTAAAAGTGTTTGATACTTGGTAAACACCAATCCGATTTTCATCAGTAGACTCTACCAAGTAGTCGGTACCTTGGCTGCTGAATAAAACCTTTTTGTTAGTTCACCGTAACGCCACAACGGTTCTCTTTTTGCACAAACTCTAGCAGTGCCTAAGAAACAGCAAACAATCACGTAGCAATTTCCAGCTAGACGTGTAAAGACATTATTTTGTAAGAGCATTGGATTGGTCACTATAACGTAGTAGGTATTATCGACTGCCTCGGTGGCTCAGTGGTCAGTGACCCTGACTTCTGGATCAAAGAGGCTTGGGTTCGATCCCCACCCAGGACAAATATTTATGTGATGAACATAGGTGTTTGCTCTGCGTCTGGGTGTTATTTAGGTACTATCTATATATTTAAAAATATGTATGTGTAGTTTATCAGTCTCTGGCAGCCATATCACAAGCTTTGCTTAGATTGGGTTCAGAGACCGTGTGTAAGATGTCCACTAATATTATTATTTTTTTAATTATGTTTTCTGTACTATTACCTATGTATAGTTACATGTAAAAAGAAAAGAAATGTACTTTTTAGAGTTCCGTACCCAAAGGGTAAAAACGGAACCCTCTTACTAAGATTCCGCCGTCCGTCTGTCCGTCTGTCTGTCACCAGGCTGTATCTCATGAACCATGACAGCTAGAACGTTGAAATTTTCACAGGTGACGTATTTCTGTTGGCGCTATAACAACATAATATACTAAAACCAGAATAAAATTAATATGTAAAGGGCGGGCTCCCATACAACAAACCTGAATTATTAGTCCTTTTTCGCTTGCTATTAATAACGGTGACAGGTAGACGCTTGAAATATTCACAGAATATTAAGCTAATACTCACTTCAAAAATATATAATTTATTTAAAAATAACGGCAAGAGGAAGAGCTTCATCTATTCACAGAATTTTAAGTTGTATATTCCCTTCAAAACTAAATAACTAAAATATATTAAGGGTGACATACATACGGTACGGAACCCTTCGTGCGCGAGTACAACTCGCACTTGGCAAAATTGTTTTCAAAATTAAATGTTGATGGTTTGTGAAACTACTAATTTCTAACACAAATAACAAGCATGTGAAACTCTCTGCCTTACAGCCCGTTTACACATGCTATCCGTGTTACTGTTCCGTTTTAACGGATACTATTTTTTTCATCGGTGGCGTATAGAGGTATGTACCTTACTTAAGTGACTTCACACACGACACAGTATTTTTATACGATATTCTGGAACAATTAAAATATCCGTTAAAAAGGAACAATAAAACAGATACCAGTGGGAACCGGGGCGTAGTCTATATTTCCAATCAAGTAGGTACCTAAAGTACAATGTAGGCCCGATCCCGTATCAATGAGCTTTTTGGAATTTATATACGGATCGACACACTACTGGTTTTTCGAGGAAGGAAAACATCGTGAAGCAACCTGTATGCTTTTGAAAGGAAGAAGAAATTCGATGGCGCATGTGAATCCATCAACCCGCACTGGGTCAGCACGGCCCATATGTATATGGTATATGGCTCAAACGTTATCCGCGGGTAACTCTAATTTCAGCAGTGGACCACTTTAAAAAAAGCCGGTACAGTAGGTACAATATAGGCATCCTCCCGTAGGTCTCATACTAAGTACGAGTTCTTTCCCACCGTCCACCTCCTGAGGCCACCTGGGTGAACCGTGGAATGTTTTTTTTTACAACAGCTCACCTTTGTCCACCTGGTTGTACTTTGGGAAATATTTAGTATCCACCGTCTACTTAGTTATGAAATCTCTTCAGGAATTACTTCGTTCAAGGGTGATTCTGTAAAATGTATGGAGCTCGGTTTGAAGTAGGTACTATATATTTTGAGCGTTTTCGGTAAGCGCCACAGAACCAACAATGTAGCAGAAAATTCATTCACAGTTGAAAAAAGTAAAAATATTGAAAATGATAATGTTGTATCAACTACAACTTCTAAATAATGAAATAAGCGTGGAATAGGTACACACTAGAAAAATAGCGTTAAATACACATTTACGAAACAAGTTTATTAAGTTTTTAGGTTATGGTTGCTTTTTTTTTTTTATTAATTAAAATAATGTTTATTACCCAAATCCTATCCTACTAATATTATAAACGCGAAAGTTAGTGAGGATGGATGGATGGATGAATGGATGTATGGATGTTTGTTACTCTTTCACGGAAAAACTACTGAACTGATTGAGATGAAACTTTGCAATAATATAGCTTATATATCAGAATAACACATAGGCTATAAATTATAATGACATATTGCGTATGCGGGCGAAGCCGCGGGTAAAAACTAGTAATTAATAAATTAAGACATGTGATTAATAATAAGATAAGAGTCATGAATTGGTGAGAGGCTAATTACATAAAATAGGTTTAGGAACATATTTTATTTTGTTATCCATAGATGGCCAGCACCAAATTTTCTCAGGTGAACCGTCACCAATATCAAGTTAAGAGCTTTCAAGTTTTATCCGAGAGGTGAGCCGTTGTAAAACTTTCCACAGTTCACCCAGGTGGTCTCAGGAGGTGGACGGTAGGAAAGAACTGCTAAGTACCAATGTACCGCGGACCTCCTAAAGAGCGTAGTAATCATATCTATTGCTTACTTTTAAAAAAAATTACATCTCTAATAATCTATATTACTTAAATAGGATAGATACTCTTCTACGCAGTAAAACCTCGTAGCTAAAAACATATCTACGATAGGTACACAACGCTTTTCCACTCGATAAGGATAAATTATCACTCGAACAGAATTTTCTACCAACCTAACCGACTTCAAAAAACGAAGTTATTCTGTTCTTCGAGTGGGTCTAATTTTGAACGGTGTTTCTAGGTAAATTAGGTGCCTTAACACATACCTACCCATTTTTATCTATTATATGAAAATGAATAGCTGTTTCCGTGGTTACGGCATCACGCGTGAAAGGCTGGACCGATTTCGCAAATTTGTACTTATTGTTATTGTCAGGAGAAGGTTCTTATCAAAGAAAAACGTCGATTTAATTTTCCCATACAAAATGTTCCTACCATTGCATTGGTGGCGCTAAACGCCATCGAAATTAGAATCGACCGAATTCGTGAGATGAAGGAGTTATGAAGTTGACCGGGTCAGTTAGTTTATATATACACAGCTGGGTATATAAAATACAGACCATTCATAATAAAAAAAAATTGGCCTACCTACTGAAAACAAAATTAAATGTCCTCTGAATCCGGGTTGCACCGAAACTGAATGTAAATCACTCTTGAATATTTTCAGGTGAAGTGCCATAGTATAGTACCTAAGTACTTATTGCAGAGCGTGGGCGTCGTTGCAGGGGTAGCGAGCATTAACCCTTCTGCAGTTCATTCGCCGTCTGGCCTCACCCCTGGCGTCTCCCGCCACCCTGCGCCGCCGGCCAGACTGCACGCTGCTTGCCACACGGCAATCCGACACTTTTTACCTTGGTACCTACTTGTACCTTGTTGTTTTTCTCCTACACAACCCAATCCATCTAAGATTATGGATGTATCTCTATGGCAAATGGCAATTTATTATGACAGCGCTGCCGCTGTGTTTGCGGCGTATGTATGCATAATAAATACCAACCCAATATTAATCATAACTACATTTAAAACAGAAAAAATGCCAAGTCGATGTAACTATACACTTTAGAAGAAGTATGTATATAAATATATTTGATTGGCAATTTTCTATAGGCTCCATCTCGGCGAGTGGCACTTGAACTCCACAACCTGATGGTTTGTTTCCCCTTCATCTCCTTTTCACAACAGAACAAGCCGGAAGTCGCTTAAATACCTACATAGTCGACGTACCACCTGCTCGTACTAAGAGATTCGCTTCTTCCTTCATAATGCGGACCGCCAGGGATTGGAATGCCCTGCCTCCGTCATTGTTTCCTGACAATGACAATTTGGATAATTATCTTCAAGTCAAGAGTAAATAGGTATCTTCTAGGTCTACCGTGAAATATGCCAACTTTGCCCGTTTTTTTTAGAAAACTTGAAGTATCTGTTTTTTTTTACTAGTTCTGAGGTATTTTTTCTTTAATGCCGTAATCTGCAGGATCATGGGCATGGTTTAGTTTAGTAAGTTTTTTAAAAAGTCAACATTTTGTCCAACATTTCATTGATTTTGATGGCGGGCAAAGTTATCTGCAATTGTAGCCAACATTACCCGTGTTAATTTTTGATGAAAGTATAGCCTTTTTGCCAGTGAGAAACAAACTATTAAAAGTATTAGGACAATGAAGGAGTTTAATTTAAAAATCTTACCGATTATGAAACAACTTTGCTTTTGAAATGAGTGGGCAATGTTACCTTGTTATTTTTTCTCTTTTCCATACTAAATAAAAGTTGTGATTTCAATGTGATAGGGCTGCCACATTTGAGTTAGTAATTTTTAGTAATCACAAGAAATCACTGGGCCACCAACACAGTAGATCGCGGAGTCTGGAAGGAGGGAAGGGAAGCCTTTGCCCAGCAGTGGGACAACACAAGCTCAAAATAATAATAATAAAAACAAAAAATTAAAATTACCATAAAAACACCACTTAAATTATCAAAATATTCTGCGATTTTTTGTGGCCCTTTTTCTGCTCTTGCCTTTGAAATATTTTGAGTAGTTCTTACAGTTAATTCATTACTATGTCGAGACCAAAAGTTTTAGAACCATGCATCACCAGGATTTTGATTTTTGAATTTATGGGTCTGTGAGTTTTTTTTTGACCCATATTCATCAGACACTTGTAAAACCCTTAGTGTTATTTACTTCTTCTGCAGTTGTATGCCCCACAGACTTAACATGTTGTTTTGTAATTTTATTGATTATTATCCTTCTTGGTACACCAATCTGTTGTTCAGCATCTCTGAAAGATTTTTTTTTGACTTAACTGCTTCGCATGCTAATTTTAGCATTTTTTCAGAGTAATTTTTGTACATTCTCGATCCTATTTTACGTCTGGACTAGACTTTCTTTGTCGGATCCGAGATTTGTGTTTGTTTTTCTTTAAAAAAAATAACAACTTTTAATACAGGTATATTAATAATAAATTAATATAGTATATATTTTCATACATATTTTTTCTTTAATTTGGCAAATTAGTAATTAGTAAAATAATACATGTTTTATTGTAAAGTGACAACCCTAACACTTTTTTGAACGCTGGCAAAGTAGCCATTCTGAGGTCTTGAAATCATTAGATATCTTTGCCCATCATCATATCTTTTGATTGTGTGAGCCTTTATCGCCGAAACTACGGTTAAAACACTGAGCAATTCGATATTTATAACATACAATAACACAAACCGCCCTTTGTTTTTGCCATGTCTTGTAGTTCACTGCAAAATTTCTTCAAAAATTTGCCCGCGTAAACATGCACCGTATTCGACAGGTTCCGACACGTTACTTAATGAAGTTGGCTACCAACGATGTATTCAGTGATGTGACACGTAAAACCTACTTTCTACCAATGTTAGTAATGTTCCCATAACACTAGAATATTTTTCAATAGAAACGGATCTCCTTGCAGATTGCATTCTGGGCAAAGAAACCCTTGGATGCAAAGTTGGCATGTTTCACGGTACATACTCCATCTTCGGCTACAAATTCGCTTTCCGTCAGGCGAGTCGGTGGTAGTAAAAATATATATATATATATTATAGGTAGGTGAAATGATGGACTATTGTGGGAAGCTTTTCGTGCTATGATTTCCTATGATTATAAACGAGGGTTAACCTTTAAGGAATGTCCAGAAAATTTACAAGCTGCTTTTGGGGAGTCCGCTCCTGCGTTAGCAACAATTACTTATTGGTTTCTTGAATTTAAACGAGGTCGACAGAACTCAAACGATGACTTCAGACCCGGCTGACCAGGCGACCACCAACTCATGTAAACATCATTAGAGTATAGTGGCTATTGCAAGAGAATAGACATATTACACATTGAGAGATACAAGGCTAAACTAAACATTGGATCACAGGTAGTTTTCACCAAATAAATCCTGCATGAACACCTTAAAGTTAGGAAACTTGCTTCGAGATGGATAACTCACCGATGAGCAAAATTGCCGTCGTGTTGATTGATGCAAAATGTTAGAAAAGTTCGAAGGAGGAACTTCGCAAAACGAAAAAACAAAGGACATGTCCACAAAATGTACGGAGGCTGGTAAAATAATAATCAAAAATTCGAACCACAACACTCGTTACATTTCGAGAAAGTTCATATTTTTTGAATCTATAACAACAGTTAAAAACAAAAAAGAGCCCTCCGATTTTTTTTTAATTAATTTTGAATTTATTAGGATACATAAATATATTTGGCTCAACCGGAAGTTTATCTCTAGCAACCCTGATTAAGTAACCTCCAAATTGTTAAATAAAAGCATTTTGACTAGTTAGACACACTTTTAAAGTGTTTTTTGTCACGTTGTACCTACTAACTGGTCACACTGGTAGGTTATCATTTTGAATTTTAGCAAATTAAGTGATAAATGTGGAAGAATCAGCAACGAATGCAAGTAAACTAACGATAGAAGCACTTTATCTTTGCTAAACTAGAATAAGTAATAAGCTGTATTGTTATTTTTCATACAATTTATTTTCCACATTTAAAAAAAATGGAGGGGTGAAAAAATCTAAATTAAATAATTTTGGGAAGTCCATAAAACAAGCTTTCTAATGATGTATAAATCATCTTGGTTCGATTTTTCTCTGAATAATATACCACTTGTGGACGTCACCTTCCTTACAACTGACGAATCATGGATATAGCTACGAGTACATTAGCTACGATCCTCTCACAAAGCAGCAATCCACGCAATGGATGTTTGAAGAGGACGATTTGCCCTCAGACGCAGTCGTGGCGTTAATAAAAAAAACCGGACAAGTGCGAGTCAGGCTCGCACACCGAGGGTTTCGTACAAATCCAGAAAGAATCACAAAATTGGGAAGTAAGTTGTTAAAATCTCTATACTATAATCACCAAAAAAAAAATATTTTTCACTTTTCTCGGCATCCATCGAAAATTACACATTGATAAAATAATTAAAAACCTATTTTAGCATGTGCTCTTATATGTATATGCTACCTTACATGATACGATTTACTCACTTTGAATTTTGAACCCATATTTTGTGAATCTAGACCCTATTTTTTGTGATTTGAATAAAAATGTAAAGTTTTCAGATTTATTCCTATACGTGCACTCTAAGACAATACTTCTCGCCAAAGAAGGATGCACGGAATTAATCTGTCAATATTTTTTTTTTTTGTTAGTAAAATACATGGATTTATCATATAAACAGGATTGAGTACTGGCAAAGAAAAACGTGCCGACAAGGATACCACATCAGATGATTGTGTCTCTTTTCCAAGTAGGATGACCAAAACATCTCGATCATCTTGGGATATAATTTTTCTTTGGAATGTTACTGCACGCAGGAATCGCAGTTATTTTACCCCTAACTCGTCGTCCTGCGTCATCGTCGTGGCTTTAGCAATAAGACGCCTACTGCTGGGCATAGGCCTTCCTTGAAGATCTCTATAAAACCAATCCCCATAAAAACAATGGTCAAGAATTAATATATACGGAGATAATTCAGTTTCAAGTTTGACAGCTGTTATCGGAAATGTAGATCTTGAAGAGTTTTTTCACCTTTGTTAAGACAGCAATGGTCTAGAATTGATAATGACGGAGATAAACCACTTTTAAGTTTGACAGCTGTCATCGGATATGTAGATCTCGATGAGTTCCTTCACTTTTGTGACGACAGTAATGGTCTGGAATCCATATTTACGGTGTTGAACAACGCTTAAATTTCATAGATGCAATCTTGACACATATCACGCAACCCGTGTCAGTACTTAACCACGAAAAATTTTTTCACAAAAACTTTATCACAAATAGACCATATCACGAAAAATCTTAATCACGAAAACTTGTCCATGAATAGACTTCCGTAGTTAACAGAATTTTAAGGCTTCCCTAGTAAACAAGGCATCCATTTTGAAATAAAAAATAGCGGCCTCACTTTTTTGAAAAAGTCGTCATGGGTGTAGTTTTCGAGGTTTTTGGGGGTGTATATTTCAAAATTGGCATCCATTTTGAAGTAATGTTCGCCATCTTCAATTCCAAAATGAATGCCAATTTTGAAATATAAACCCCCGAATTCTCAAAAAATAACACTTATGACGACTTTTTCAAAAAAGCAACATCTGCTATCTCTAATTCAAAAATAGATGTCATTTTTGAAATCTACACCCCCAAAAACCTCGAAAACTACACCCATGACGATTTTTCAAAAAAATGACGTCCACCATCTTTAATTCCAAAATGGACGCTAGTTTTTAAATCTACACCCCCAAAAACCTATTAAACGACACCCATGACGACTTTTTCAAAATAATGACGTCCGCCATCTTTAATTTCAAAATGGATGCCATTTTTGAAATCTACACCCCCAAAAACCTATTAAACGACACCCATGAAGACTTTTTCAAAATAGTGACGTCCGCCATCTTTAATTTCAAAATGGATACCATTTATGAAATTTACACCCCCAAAAACCTATTAAACGACACCCATGACGACTTTTTCAAAATAGTGACGTCCGCCATCTTTAATTCCAAAATGGACGCTAGTTTTTAAATCTACACCCCCGAAAACCTATTAATCGACACCCATGACGACTTTTTCAAAATAGTGACGTCCGCCATCCTTAATTTCAAAATGGATGCCATTTTTGAAATTTACACCCCCAAAAACCTATTAAACGACACCCATGACGACTTTTTCAAAATGGTGACGTCCGCCATCTTTAATTTCAAAATGGATGCCATTTTTGAAATCTACACCCCCGAAAACCTATTAATCGACACCCATGACGACTTTTTCAAAATAGTGACGTCCGCCATCCTTAATTTCAAAATGGATGCCATTTTTGAAATTTACACCCCCAAAAACCTATTAAACGACACCCATGACGACTTTTTCAAAATAGTGACGTCCGCCATCTTTAATTTCAAAATGGATGCCATTTTTGAAATCTACACCCCCGAAAACCTATTAATCGACACCCATGACGACTTTTTCAAAATAGTGACGTCCGCCATCCTTAATTTCAATATGGATGCCATTTTTGAAATTTACACCCCCAAAAACCTATTAAACGACACCCATGACGACTTTTTCAAAATAGTGACGTCCGCCATCTTTAATTTCAAAATGGATGCCATTTTTGAAATCTACACCCCCGAAAACCTATTAATCGACACCCATGACGACTTTTTCAAAATAGTGACGTCCGCCATCCTTAATTTCAAAATGGATGCCATTTTTGAAATTTACACCCCCAAAAACCTATTAAACGACACCCATGACGACTTTTTCAAAATAGTGACGTCCGCCATCTTTAATTTCAAAATGGATGCCATTTTTGAAATCTACACCCCCGAAAACCTATTAATCGACACCCATGACGACTTTTTCAAAATAGTGACGTCCGCCATCCTTAATTTCAATATGGATGCCATTTTTGAAATTTACACCCCCAAAAACCTATTAAACGACACCCATGACGACTTTTTCAAAATAGTGACGTCCGCCATCTTTAATTTCAAAATGGATGCCATTTTTGAAATCTACACCCCCGAAAACCTATTAATCGACACCCATGACGACTTTTTCAAAATAGTGACGTCCGCCATCCTTAATTTCAAAATGGATGCCATTTTTGAAATTTACACCCCCAAAAACCTATTAAACGACACCCATGACGACTTTTTCAAAATAGTGACGTCCGCCATCTTAAATTCAAAATGGATGCCATTTTTGAAATCTACACCCCCGAAAACCTATTAATCGACACCCATGACGACTTTTTCAAAATAGTGACATCCGCCATCCTTAATTGACAAAAAGTGACGTCTGTCGTTTTTAATTCCAAAATGGATGCCAATTTTGAAATCTACACCCCAAAAAACCTCGAAAACTACTCCCATGATTTTTCAAAAAAGTGACGTCTGCCGTTTTTAATTCCAATATGGATGCCAATTTTGAAATCTACAACCCAAAAAAATTAAAAATGACAACCACGACTATACACCAATTGTACACCCAGCATGTTTAAGAAATATGTCCAGCATAGTCACCCTACTACACTTCTTTGTATACTTTTACAGATATCTGTGGTATACACCATAGTACGCCATTTGCAATCGACGGTGATACTCTAGTCAAAAATAAAAAATAACCGTTAATCGTAAAGACGTAGGTATATTCATACAAAATAAATATCAAACTCTGTTTATTGGCATCTATTCGCAATTTGAACTAAAATCTTAACAAACTACATTGTTAAAAAAACTAAGAAATGGTTAAGACAGTCGCGGCTTTACAGGTAATAATTCTACCATATATAAATGTCGTTCCGAAATGGCAATAGTGCGAGCGGGACAACTTCATCACTTTGGGAAGTCTCACTCGGCACAGCGTCTCTCTTATGCCATTTCAAAGGAATATATTAACATCAGGCAGTGTGTAGTCAAACGCAAACCTATTCGAAATAAAAAAAAAAGAAAATATATGTTTTGTTACAACGCATTAAGGTTGAATTTTCCTAAACTAACTTTGAGCCAAAGAAGGATGCGCGAGCCCATACATACCAGGACCTGTTATATACGAACAGACTAATTTTTCCTCACTTATTTTCTAAGAATGATATGTTCACCAATGTGATTTATGACGCTTCTAAAACTGTTCAAATATGTACAATTTGGCTAAAATTGAATATAAAATAAGAAAAGACGAAAACAATTTTCAAGCTATAAGTACCTATTTATAGACATGTATACACACTAAAGATTATGGATTGCCAGGTTTGTTATTTTCAGAGTGCTAAAATGGTGCTCGATTTTAAAAACATGATGTCATGTATTTTTAGTCAATATTGTCTCAATGATATTTATATTGATTTTTAAAACAGTGCATGTCATCTTGTCTGTAATATCAGATTACTTTTTAGAGTTCATCGATTTATAGGACGTTGTCACGTCAAAAAAATCAATGTCTAGGACTGATATAAAAAGAAAATGAAAAATGGAATGATAAAGAAAATTCGGTATTCATCCATTTCATTAGCAAAAGTACAAGAACCGCAACTATAAGTTAAGAATATAAGTAAAGCAGCTATTCGAACCTCGGCTACAGCCTGCGGATGCAGGTTGCGAATGGAGGTAGCAAACACATGAGCCGCTGCTTGTATCCGCAGTCGGGAATGATTCCGATGCTGGTTGCCTACGTCGTACATCGCAGGTACGTTGGACTTGTTTAAACATGCTAACAACACTTGCAGCCGAGGCTCGGTAGCACATGCTGCCGCAGCCGTGTTCGGAATCTTTTTGTAGAAATTCATACAACTACGTAGATAACCAGAACCCTTAGTCCAGGTTTTGTGTTGTTTACTTAAACTTTTGCGTTCGGGTGTGGCTCCATACATTTTGGTTAGTTCTTCATCGTTTCGGCCAAAACAAAAATGTATAGGGCAATATCGAACAGATGTAATTTCAATTTATGTGTAAACCTGGACTAACGCCTCAGTTGTGTAGCCACAGCCGGCCTAGTGCAGCTGCTGCAAGTGTAGTAAAGCTAGTGATAGATTCGAATAGCACCCTTAAGGATTATTACGAGTAATATTAAAATTGCCACGAATTTCTCGGATAACTTCAACTACTGCTTTTTGTTTTTAGTAGTAAAGTATATGATAAAAAGTACATATAAAAATAATAAGAATATTCTTTCTTTTTGATAATCTTTTAGTATACAAAAATGTATGTTTCTATAAAAATGTAAAATAACACCTCAGTTTGTAAACATTACGGGCTAAAACGAGTTAACACAGGATTATATGCCAATAGTTAAAAAAGAAAATAATTATTACATCAACACGTCAACATTTCCAAAATTGCTAAGTCTGGATACCGAGAACGAAGTCTGGCAACACTAAATACGTCATCTGATTGACTGAATTTGACATTTCCTTTTTTTTGACAGCAACAGTAATAAAAGATTGATTTTTTTTTTCAAATAATTCGCCCATTTTTGGTCACTAAAGCCTTTAAGACCATACCGCCACTTCTTATGTATGTAATCCGTAATGTAAAAACAATAAAAAAATCATTGTAATTTTTCCGGTCGGTTAATTTTAATTTTAACTAGTGATATGAAAACAGCAAAAAATCCCTATATTTTTGAAGCACATATCATTTTTAGAAAATATGTTGGCGGCTGTGGCTCCCGAGATGGCGCGCGCGGTGTTTCCGCGTGCCTCTCGACGGGAAAAATTGGGTGAAAACCATGAGACGAGTGTCGCGACGGCCGGTCGCGAAGGCACCAAAAACAAGTTTTAATAATGGCAACTCCAAGATTCTATCCATAGACCAGTGATTTTACAACTCTATGAATTTGACATACTCTGTGGTAAGTTCTTCTGGCGGTTTTCTTTGTAACGCTAAGTCAAGTATTTTCAAGTGTTTTATCCACATAAAAGTTATAAAACTGTGCGAGAACCAGTAACGAAAGCTAAGTATCTATCTACGTGTCTAAGTATAAACTATAATCTAAGTACCTAAGTATCTATCTACGTGTCTAAGTATAAACTAAGTATAATCTAATTGTCTGTTGTAATGTTAATACCGCATCTCACCAGATATGGCCGGCTTTCCGGCAGAGTAACAGGGGTCGAGCTCACGGAACACTTCGTGAATGGATCGAGCCCCGTGATATTAAAAGTCCTGGGAGTAATGTCGCGATGCTGACTCCGCAGGCAGGGTCGAGCTCACGGAACACTTCGTGAATGGATCGAGCCCATGATATGAGACAAGTCCTTGGAGCCTGACTCCACAGGCAGCGCAACTGGTTACAAGCATAGAAGCAGTTACGCAGTTAATGCTCTAAAACAATCGTTACGACATAAAAGTAGTAACGGTAAGGCCTGACGACATGTACATGTAATAAAACTAAGTCAGCACCTAGCGCAATGCGGTGCAGACGTCAGGCATGGTATGAGATGTTGTAGCCACGAGGTACAACATAGTATAAACTAATTTCAAGGATGGGACAGCGCGGTTCCATCCTACTAATTATATACTCTTTCTCAATAAGTATCTGGTGAGGTAACTAAATTAATTTCAAAGATGGGACAGCGCGGTTCCATCCTACTAATTATATAATAACGGGAAGGCTTCGTTGTGTGACACGACAGATCCTTCCAGTCGATGGCGCCAAGAAGTTGGTGTCATCGTACTGTAAATTCCACAGATGAAGAACGTTGACCCAGAGTGACCCTAATAATTATATTATAGCGAAGCAACCAATCAGAAGGGTAAGAAGGTGAAGGTTGACTGTTGACCGTCCCACAATAAATCAAGGTATGAAGGCACGCTACTTATAATTTTTTTATTATTCCGTCTATCATACACTCGCTGCGCCCTCCATCACAAATATTCCCCCAAACAATCTAAGTAAATATACTATCCTTATAAATAACAGTGTGTAACTATAATACCATATAAATGGTGGGCGTAACAACAACGAGTCCAAGATGGACACTGCTGCTGGGACTGCGGACGAATGCGCAAGCGTACCCGTACCCCAGTGTTAGCGAGTAGTAGGAAACACTCCAGGGTTTTTAGTGGGTATACCGTCCAACGGAGACTCCCACATAACCACCTTGCTTCACCCCGGGGCGGGGTGGTATCCATAAAGGATTTTCCCTGGGCAAAAAAAAAAAAGCCGGCTGTGGCTACACAATTGAGGCGTTAGTCCAGGTTTACACATAAATTGAAATTACATCTGTTCGATATTGCCCTATACATTTTTGTACAGCGCCCCTGGCCGAAACGATGAAGAACTAACCAAAATGTATGGAGCCACACACGAACGCAAAAGTTTAAGTAAACAACACAAAACCTAAGGGCTCTGGTTATCTACGTAGTTGTATGAATTTCTACAAAAAGATTCCGAACACGGCTGCGGCAGCATGTGCTACCGAGCCTCGGCTGCAAGTGTCGGTAGCCTGTTTAAACAAGTCCAACGTACCTGCGATGTACGACGTAGGCAACCAGCATCGGAATCATTCCCGACTGCAGATACAAGCAGCGGCTCATGTGTGTGCTACCTCCATTCGCAACCTGCATCCGCAGGCTGCAGCCGAGCTTCGAATAGCTGCTTTACTTATATTCTTAACTTATAGTTGCGGTTCTCGTACTTTTGCTAATGAAATGGATGAATACCGAATTTTCTTTATCATTCCGTTTTTCATTTTCTTTTTATATCAGTCCTAGACATTGATTTTTTTGACGTGACAACGTCTTATAAATCGATGAATTCCAAAAATGAATCTGATATTACAGACAAGATGACATGCACTGTTTTAAAAATCAATATAAATATCATTGAGACAATATTGACTAAAAATACATGACATCAAGTTTTTAAAATCGAGCACCATTTTAGCATTCTGAACATAACAAACCTGGCAATCCATAATCTTCAGTGTGTATACTTGTACATGTCTATAAATAGGTACTTATAGCTTGAAAATTGTTTTCGTCTTTTCTTATTTTATATTCAATTTAAGCCGAATTGTGCATATCTGAACAGTTTTAGAAGCGTCATAAATCACATTGGTGAAAATAATATCATTCTTAGAAAATAAGTGAGGAAAAATTAGTCTGTATATAACACTGGGGCTCGCGCATCCTACTTTTGCATAGTTCTATGTCAACTATACTCTATAAAATTTAACTTGATCTCTGCGACAGCTGTCAGATCATCATCATTTGGTGCTTCCACCACCTTTTTAGGCGTGGTGAGAATTGGCCTCGGGGAGTGCTCCCCTTTGCCAAGGCTGGGCGCCAGAGGCCGTAACCCCTAGGGAATTTGTTGTGCCGCTGGAGCACTTCCTGCTCTATGTAGGTTGCCTCTCCGCGGCGTTGTGGTCTGGGACGATCTTGGTCAGTCTCCGTAAGTCGTTAGTTTATTGTGTTAATCAGAGTTATCTTCCTCCGTATGTATTACGACTTCACGTGGAAGAGCACATCGTGATTTTACGTCAGGTGGGCGCGTGTGTAGAGGCGCAATGCTTCTCAAGTGAGGGTGTGGTCCATTATCTGCCCGATCATACATTCTGCGCGCTAGGCGACTAACAAATTCCCTCACTGATTCAATTTTCAGGTCCCTGGCGATAACATCGTTGCGCACGTATCGCCCGGCTCCTGTGCACATGCGTAGAGTGACGTTTTGTATGACTTGTAAGCGTTTTCTTTGTGTTTCAGAGCACAGCGCATACCATGATGGTGCTGCATATGTAAGTCTGGTTCGAATGTATGTTTTGTAGATTCCGATTTTGGTACGTAACGGGAGTTTTGACTTGAGGACTGGACGGAGAAGTGACCTTGCGGCTTTTGCTTGTCTTACAACATGGTCAACGTGAGGACACATCCTCAACGTCCTATCTATATGGACTCCCAAGTATTTCACCGTGCTTTCCCATTTTACTTCTTCCCCTCGTAGTTTTAACGGAGGGGGTAGTACTCTCTGTGCGCCGGTAAGTATTGCAGCCGTTTTTCCCACATTTACAGCCATGCGCCATTTATCAAGCCATTCGGGGAGTAAATTTAATATGCGCTGTATTCTACCTGCTGCGATAGCAGCTTTCCGAGAGGAAGCAAAGTATGCACTATCATCAGCAAATAGAGCTAGTGTCACTCCACGTTCTCCCGGAAGTCGATGTAGCTCGTCCAAAATCGGAATATCATCTGTATATTTTGCATAGTAGGCTGGTGACATGCAGCTACCTTGAGGCACACCAGCTTTGATTTGCTTGGGCAAAGAATCTGCGCCTTCGACAGATACATAAAAATGTCTATCGGCTAGAGATGATGCAATTACTTTTATGATTGCCGGTGGCGTCGTGGATTGCATTATTTTAAAAATGAGCCCATCGTGCCACACTCGGTTAAACGCCTTTTCTATATCAAGAAACACCCCCACAGTGCGCCAGCCTTTGTTGTGCTCCTCAGCAAGGTGATGCAACACTCTTGTGAGTTGCAGCGTGGTCGAATGATGACTACGGAAGCCATACTGCTCATCTCGTGGGGTGAGGTGTGGGCGTAGCCTCCTCAACAGCAATTTCTCAAATAACTTGGATATATGAGGCAGAAGAGTAATTGGACGGTAACTCGCAGGGAGTCGACGATCCTTGCCGGGTTTTGGAAGTACAATAACTTTTCCTGTCTTCCACTCCGAGGGAAAGTGTCCGGAGCGCAGTATACCGTTAAAGAGTCTCGTTAGGCAGACAAGTCCCCTAGTCGGCAGCTGCCTCAGGACAGCATTTGTAATGCCATCATGGCCAGGGGCCTTCCTGGCCTTAAGTCCTCTAACAGCTCTCACAACCTCAGCCGGTGAAATAAAGTCTTTCCCTCCAAGTGGCAAAATTTGGCTATTTAAGAAGTCTTGAACTTTTTTGGTGACTTCGGCATGATGGATATATGTTTCTGGTACCGTATCAGTGGGAGTGTCATGGAGGCGGAACTGCTTGGATAGATGGTCCGCTAGTAGTTCCGCTCTTTCTGATGCTAGGTAGTGCCGCTTCCCTGAACTATTCAAAAGAGGACAGACTGCAACTTTCGCTTGGGTTAGTTTGCGATTTAAATTGTAGAGATTTGTCTGGTTATCACTTACTTGGGCAATATGCTCATCCCAGCACGTTCCCCTCCATGCGTTTATCTCATTTGAGAAGCTTTCTGTTAGCATGTTTAATTCGTGCTTTAGCCGCGGACATCGAGAGTGGGCCCATAATTTTCTTAACCGTCGTTTTCGGTCTCTCATCGTCTTTAGCTTTTTGGGTAGTTCTTCTCTCCAAATGTTAGCTTTAACCTGGGTGGTAGCGCACTCTTTGGCTGTTTTAATTTTTTTGGTTAAGTAGGTCGCACAAGCTTCCACATCTTCTGGGGTGCGCAGTTGACCTACAGTTAGGGAACTAACTTCAGCTTTGAATTTCACCCAGTTAGTTTTCTGTTTTAGTGGACGAGGAAGAGTGCAGTTTGCTGTTGCTCCTAAGGTTATTAGGACTGGCAAATGTTGCTCGTCAAGGTCATACAGTACATCTAAGTGTACTGGAACTGTTAGTTTTTGATGAAGGACAATATCCAGTACGTCTGGGTTGTGTTTTTGGCAAACCGGAATATTTGTAGGAGAGTCAGGTCCAATCACTACGTAATTGTGATTCTCAGAGTCTTCCAATAGTTTCTTTCCTGCTGGCGTAATAACTCTTGATCCCCACACTCTGTGTTTAGCATTTAAGTCTGCCGCTAGCAAAGTTGGGGTTTTCCCATTGAAAATTCGGTGCAAGTCTTGCAAGTCCAATACACCAGAGGGAGGGCGGTAGCCAGCGTAGATGTTTGTCTCTTTTCCTGCCACGTTTAACCGAACTCCTATAGTACGAACAGTCGTATATTCTAAGAGTTTCAGCTCTTCGTGTACGAGGTTTCTTCGGACTAAGACAGCTGTGCCTCTGTACGCTTGGCCTCTAGGAGACATTTCATCTCTTCTATAAGTGAAATAATTAGGCACCTGGAATTTATGCTTTGGGAGGAGTTTTGTTTCACCCAGTAAAATCACATGGATATCCTGTGATTGAGCAACCATATGGAGTGCGGAGGATTTGTTTCGTATACCCCCCGAGTTCCAATAGAGAATGCGCAGCTGGCCGTTATCCATAAAGACACCCGTGGAGAGTGGCCAGTCCGCACATTGCTGCAACTTGGAGGTCTTCTCCAGCAGCAATAGCTGTTAGCAGATCTACTAGGGCTCCCAGTATTGCGAGTACGGGTTCCCCAGTAGGTCTCATGTATTGATGCCCCATTTCATGGCGCTGTGTTGAAGGTATCTGTTGAGACCCCATAGTGCCAGAGTTTGAGTAGTTTATGAACCCTGGAGGTGGGTATGGTTTGGCTTTTAGTTGCCAGTCTGGAGGTTGTGCATTTCTCATATTTCTTTCCGGTAAATGGGTTTGGGGTTGGGCTGGGCGTGTCATTGCTTTATCTTTTTCCTTGCCTGCGGGCTTTGGAACTGATAATGCTGCAGTTGCCGTTTGCGGGGGTGCCGGTGTGTGTATAGTGGATACTGTACGCGTAATAGGTATAAAGCGAGATTGTACGTTTAACTCTGCTTCCGTTGTTGCCTGTGATATGGTGGAAGGACCAAGATTGATGACGGGTACGGCTTGGGGTGGGCCAGGGAGAACTTGAGATGTTTGCGTAAGTTTCGATCCTAATAATGGGGTATCAAAATTTTGCAAACACTGCCTCTCAGGGTTATCTATTGATATTAGTGGATGATTTCCAGCCGCTATATTGTTGTGCAGGTCTCGTGTCGATTCGTATCCAAAACGTGTTCCTTCGTACTGGTGAGCCGCTGCCGAAGGTGTGTCCTGTGCGCCTATATCTCCTAATGCTGTTGCATTTTGTGGCGGGCGCTGGGCCTGGGCCAATATTGCTTGGGAGCCTCTGTCTTCTGTAGTGTGTCTGTTTGCAGGTAACGCCGCGTTAGTATAGTGAGCAGCAGATACATATTGGGTGGGCAATGCACAGGGCACAATTCCTGGCAGTGGATCAGGTAGTAATGGCGTTGAGGCCGCTGTAGGTGGGGGTCTTCTATTTCTCACCCTCTTGCGGGGTCTTCCTCTTCTGTGCTTCTGTGGCAGTGGTGCTCCCCTTTCCGTAGCAGGATTAGCTGCAGGTTGTAGTGTTGTTGGTTCTGCTATCCTTTGTGGTTGGCGCCATATCATCTCTCTTTCCAGTGGGACTGGATTGCACTGGTTTTGTTCGACGTTTCTGCCGTGACGCTCTGGTGTTTGGTCTCGGTGGTTCTTTTGCGGATAATTCCCATCTTGATGACCCTGGGGATGACGATATGGACCAGGTATTTTAATGGCTCGCTTTCTGGCTTCCCTTCTGAACTCTGGGCAGTTTCTGCTATTTGCTGTGTGTGCTCCATTACAGTTTGCGCATCTTAGTGGAGCGTCATCTTGACGGTCGCAATCCTGTCCGAAATGAGGACCCGCGCACTTAACACATTTTTCGGGGCGATAACAATTATTAGATGAATGGCCAAACTTTTGGCAACGATGACATTGTGGTACTGTGGTTCTCCCTTTCCATGCTTCTATCCTAACTGACCCCATACCCAAGAGGTCAGTGATTTCGTATAGCCGAGCGAGGTCTTCTTTGTCGATGGGATCTAGTTGGGCATGATACAATGCCTGTGGTGGCCTTAGTTCGTTATTTCCCCTTCTGGTGGGCAGAGCGCGCACGAATCGCACGGGGAACCCACGCTCTTTTAGGGCTTCCGTAATTTCTCCATGATCAGTTTCGCATGGCAGGCCACGGATAGCTATTTTAATCGGCTTTTCAGCCGCAATACTGTAATAGTGCCAAGAGATTCCAGTTTTTTTCTTCGATTCCCCTACTAGGTAGTTTTGCACCAACCTGTATTCCTCGATAGTGCGAGGTATAAACATGACTCCTTTGTCTAAGGGTCGCGCGTTGGGAATACGGCCGAGCCTTTTTCTGATTTCTTTCAGGTGTATTGGCCAGTTGGGGAAAATGTCCACTATTAAAGGCGGGTAACCCTTTTCAGCAATAGGTTGTTCTTTATTGCTGGTGCATCCTGGTTTTGGCATTGGCTGGGTATTTTGGTGCGAAGATGCCGCGGTGGCTGCATATGATACAGTATTTACTGGCGGAGGAGAAGGCGGTGATGGCATTGGTGCTGCATTTAAAGGAACCGCTTCGATTATAGCATAGGAGGTGGAGTCATGTCCCTTTTCAAGGTCCACCTGCTCAACCACGTCTTCTGTTATATGATCTATAACTTCTACCTCTACGCCTACTTCTGGAGTTTGGATGTCACTTAAGCAAAGCGAATTTGTGCTTAATGCGACGACTGCGGTTTCCGACTCTGGAATAACTTTTGTTTCTGGGTCGCTATCATCAGCATCAGTAGCTCCATCCTTAACATTAACCCTTTGACTGGATCGTGGCGTTGTGTGTCCTTGATCTCCAGGACGACGTGCTGGGCGCACGTTGAATTTTGGAGTAGGGATTTTTGATGGTTGTAGAGAGGGAGGGGTAAGTGACTTCTTCACTTTTATTATCTTCTCCTTTCCTTGTGTCTCCTCATCTTCGTCTGATGATTCCCGTTTGCGGGGATATGCTACCCGTGACGCAGCAACACTGCGCCCTGCTTCGGCATTATTTATATCATCCGATAAACGTGAGAGTTCCTGGTAGTGCATCCCTCGCGCTGAGGGTGGAATGATCATGGATTGTTCTGGATAGAAAATATTTTGACAGACCGTTAATCTTTCAACTTCTTCTCCCAGTGGTGGAGATGGGGGGGTAGTCCCGCCTTCCCTTACAGATTGTGATTGGTCCGCCATGTGTAGAAATTTTCGTTAAAGCAGTTGTAAAACAACAAGTAGTATGAAGAGTACGTGGAGTAGAGGAGGGGCTCACTTGGCAACACTCAGTAAGGTTGTAGGTCACTTGTCTGTTGGTTTTATAGAAAACCACTAGTAAGTAATCCGTTACTTTTTGTGTTTTAGTACTGGCCACACTGAGTTCAAGTACTTGATTATCTGTACGGAGATATAATCTGTGTTGTTTAATATTTTGTAGTGTTGGTTGGTATGGTATGTTGGTACCACGAGTAATTACGATTTTTATGCACACTTGCGGATAAAATAATTCTCTACGCAGTATGTATTATGGAGACTCAACGCCCGGGCGGAGTTCTCACTTTAGTTATCGTTTCGATTGAAGCAATAATAGTCGTCTTTGCTTACGGAATAGCGAGTAGCGGGAGCATTGCTCGACCGCACATCTGTTCGCGAACAGCTGTCAGAAAAATCACGCTTATGAAGTCCTGGATTTCTTAATAGTACAGACAGTATCTGTCAATGTCATACTTTATGGGCATGCTGATTAAGTGATGGCCGACGAATGATCGTGACCACAGAGTTTTAGATAGAGTTTTATTTAAAATATCGATAGTTTATACTAACGATATTTTAAATAAAACTTAATTTAATAATTAATTTTATTGTATATTTTAATACCATAACATTTTTTACATGTGTAATTAAATCAAACCATAATTATTATATCAACACGTCAACAACTCCAAAATTGCTAAATCAAAATACCGAGAACGAAGTCTGGCAATTCTGAATACATCATCTGATTGACTGAATTTGACATTTCCTTTTTTTGACAGCAACAGTAATAAAAGATTGATTTTTTTTTCAAATAATTCGCCCATTTTTGGACAGGACGATGAAAGCCAGGAAAACCATTAAGACCATACCGCCACTTCTTATGTATGTAATCCGTAATGTAAAAACAGTAAAAATAAACATTGTAATTTCTCTTGGGTTAATTTCTATTTTAATTAGTGATATGAAAACAGCAAAAAATCCCTATATTTTTATTGCACATATCAGTTTTAGAAAAGATGTTCATGAGATACAGTCCGGCAAGTATAACTTGGCGTGGCTGTGCGCCACTGTGTTCAATGCAATGTCAGTGTTCTTTTATAACTGCTTCTCTTGTACCACTTTTTATCACTTTAGGCATGATGATAGCACAGTAGTTAACAAAATATTTGCAACGATGTTTACTATGAACTCGGAATTGTCAAAGTGAGTTTTCAAGATAGCCGTTTTAGTTCCTCAAATCGCCACCGCCAACTTATACTTGTGTAACTGTACAGCCTAGTAACAGACAGCGGAGTCTTAGTACAATTATTATTCTGTCTGTTCTGTACAGTCTTTAGGGTCCCGTTTATGAAAAAAAATGTTATTGGCGCGCGTGACACTGACATCTTTATTTCTTGACATCTTGACATAAAGCCTGACATGTACAAAGCCATAGACTGATTTTTATTATCTATGGTCTTCTACGTTGCTTGCAGAAACGTTGCACACCAATCAGTGTGACTAGAAATAATAAACATTTCTAACTTATGGAATTTTATTAAGTTTGCGTTACAATCTGAAGTTGATTTATTTTGATTTGATATTTTATTGATATGGATCAATTTTTCCAGAAAGTTTATTTTTCTAGCGCATGTCGAATTTTTAAAATTTATCGATGTCTAAAATATAAAATACTAGATGACAACCCGGCTTCGCTCGGGTGAAATGTGACTCATAATACACACACTGATAATAATTTTGCTGTTACTCGATCACCATCTTAACGAAGAGCCCTTCGCTGCATCCATTTTCCACAATTATGAGAATGTTTATCGTGTTCCTGCGATTTTTATTATATCGTTAATCCACTTAGTCGGTGGACATCCTACGCTGCGCTTGCTGGTCCGTGGTCCATTCGAGAACTTTACGGCCCCATCGGCCATCCGTTCTTCGAACAATGTGCCCTGCCCACTGCCACTTTAATTTGCTATTCCGCTGGGCTATGCCGGTAAGTTTGCTTCATCTAGGGATCTCCTCATTTATAATTCGATCCCGCAGAGAGACACCGAGCATAGCCCTCTCCATAGCACGTTGGTACCTATGGTTATACCATCGACTTGGCATTTTTTCTTACATTTCATATTGATGGGTTATACTCTTCTATAATCTAAGGGTTATTGATAAAATATTATCAAAAATTATTATAACTTAATACTTGACACTGGCAAATGCACAACTATGCGACGCCAAAACATAAAAGAAGAAGAAGAATGACTGCTCAAGATATGTCATGTGCCTGACAATATGGAGACTGCGATTTATTTGTCAGAACCGTTATAATTTATTAAAATACTCGATAATCCGAATTTTCCGGATATATGTTGTCGACTCGAAATCATTATTTTTTTATGTTTTATCATTTAGGAAAGGTTTCAATCGAGTCTACCGTACCCCTTGACGAAATTATTAATATAGATATCAAAATATTTGTGATTATAGTATGATTTTTTTGTCGTGGGTTCGATTCCTACCCAGGGTAAGCATTTATGTGATGAACATAGGTGTTTGCTTTGTCTGGATTTTACTTAAGTACTATCTAAATAAGTATGTATTTTTAATATGTAAGACCGAGTGTAAAATGGTCCCTATTATTTTATTATTTACCTATTTATTTTATTTGTTAGTTCACTGGTATTCGAGACGGTGGCTTTTTACCTTTCAAAGCAACTTAAGTAGTAAATATAACATCTATTGTAATAAAAATAAATTTATTTAAATTAGTTTTATATGAAATGCTTAAGATGTTTTACTTTGTATTATCGATGCTGAATAAAGAAAGAAAAAGATAAGATCGATTTTGCAATAACTATTTTATGATTGAGTTAAGAAAAAAAACAATGAAAAAAAATATATATTTTGCGCAAAAAATGCTAAACCGATTTCCATCATGTAAAAATTTTGAATAGTTCGTTCGAATTGATGTACACAATTTTAACATTATTGTTGATTTTTCAAAAAAGGCTCAGTCGATTTCGATACAATGGGACCACCGCGAAAATATGCCTACCCTTTAGAATTAAAACAGAAATTTTCGATTCGGTTCACAATTGGCCAAAATATTGATTAACATACTAACACACAAAAAAACATACAGACGAACATAGAGCCTCCTCCTTTTTGGAAGTCGGTTTTAGAGAAAATGGATGAAACATGATGCTTGAAATTTCTTGTTATTATCTTTGTATAAATCGGATCCAATGTCCCAAAGACATTATATTGAATAAAGATATAAATCCGGTCAGAACAACGTGAATGAGTTCACGTTGTTCGTTTTGCGAACCCATTGTAATGCAAAATGCGCTCGCGTCGTTCGACAGCGTTCCACACGGTTGGAACCGACCATGGACACAGCTCGTCGAAAGGGATGCGCTTCCGACCAAGGCCGTTGGCATTAACCAAATATTGGTCGGATGAACCGGCTTCTACACTGTCCATTTTTACACCAACCCGACCATGGACGCGGTGGTCGGCGGTTGGTTCCGACCGTGTAGAAGGCCTTTTATGTTCTTCACATAAATATTTGCCCTGGGTGGGGATCGATCCCCGAAGATAGGGTTACCAACCACTGAGCCACCGAGGCAGTCATATTACTAGCCGTTTTAGAGAAAAGTAGAAAATACCTAAAGGACACATCCACAAAATGTATGGAGGCTGTTATAATAATAATCAAAAAATCTAACCAGACCACACGTTACATTCCGAGAAAGTACATATTTTTTGAGTTTATTACATCAGTAAAAAAAAAAAAAAAAGGGCCTTCCGATTTGAAGTAAAAAAAATCGCACACGAGGCATTTATAGGCATAGGTAGGTACTTTTGACATTTCATTTGTAATGGCTCACTTAACGTCTATACTCTGCGAATTTTGGCTAAGTGATGACCATGGATTTATCATATAAACAGGATTGAGTACTGGCAAAGAAAAACGTGCCGACAAGGATACCACATCAGATGATTGTGTCTCTTTTCCAAGTAGGATGACCAAAACATCTCGATCATCTCGGGATATAATATTTCTTTGGAATGTTACTGCACGAATCGCAGTTATCTTACCCCTAAATCGTCGTATTTCGTCATCGTCGTCGTTTTAGCAATAGGACGCCTACTGCTGGGCATAGGCCTTCCCTAAAGATCTCTATAAAACCAATCCCCATAAAAGCAATGGTCTAGAAATAATATATACGGAGATAATTCAGTTTCAAGTTTGACAGCTGTTATCGGAAATGTAGATCTCGAAGAGTTATTACACCTTTGTAAAGAAAGCAATTATAGTCTACAATTGATAATGATGGAGATAAACCACTTTTAAGTTTGACAACTGTCATCGGAAATGTAAGTCTCGATGAGTACTTTCACTTTTGTGATGACAGTAATAGTCTGGAATTCATATTTACGGTGTTAAACAACGTTTAAGTTTTATAGATGTAATCTTAACACATATCACGCAATCCGTGTCAGTACTTAACCACGAAAAACTTTTTCACGAAAAACTTTGTCACAAATAGATTTTATCACGAAAAGATCTTATCACATAAAATCTTAATAACGAAAACTTTTCCACGAATAGACTTTGTCACGAAAAATCTTAATAGACTTTATTACGAAAACTCACAATAATTTTTAGGCTTCCGTAGTAAACTAGGCATCCAAAATGAATGCCAATTTTGAAATATACACCCCCAAATTTTCAAAAACGACACCCATGACGACTTTTTCAAAAAAGCAACACCCGCCATGCCATATCTTATTCCAAAATAGATGCCATTTTTGAAATCTACACCCCCAAAAACCTATTAAACGACACCCATGACGACTTTTTGCAATAAGTGACATCCGCCATCTTTAAGTTCAAAATGGATGCCATTTTTGAAATCTTCACCCCCAGAAACCCCGATAATTACACCCATGACGACTTATTCTAAAAAGTGACGTCCGCCATCTTTAATTTAAAAATGGATGCCATTTTTGAAATCTACAACACAAAAAAATTAAAAACGACACCCACGACTATACACCTAATTGTACACCCAGCATGTCTAAGAAATATGTCCAGCATAATCACCCTACCACTACACTTTGATTCTTTGTATAACACCATAGTACGCCATTTGCAATCGACGGTGATACAGTAAGCAAAAATAAAAAATAACCATTAATCATAAAGACGTAGGTATATTCATCCAAATAAATAAAAACTGTTTTATTAGCATCTATTTGCAATTTTAACTAAAATCTTATCAAATTACATTGTTATAAAAACTAAGAATTGGTTAAGACAGTCGCGGCTTTATAGATAATAATTCTACCATACATAAGTGTCGTTTCGAAATGGCAATAGTGCGAGCGGGACAACTTCATCACCTTGGGAAGTCTCACTCGGCACAGCGTCTCTCTTATGCCATTTCAAAGGAATATATGTTATGTTACTACGCATTAAGGTTGAATTTTCCTAAACTAACTTTGAGCCAAATTTCGTCTGTGCGCAGTCCAGATAGTATACAAAGTCCTTGGTGATGACTTTATTTTGTTTTTTTCTTTGGAGTGAAGCAAAATGATGAAAAATATGCTAACAAAATTACGGTAGCGCCCTCATTTATTTTCAACTTAAATAAATATTATAAGCGGCCAGTTATTTTTTGTTACTTTTAACTGAGCTAAGCGTAACTTTTTCACAGGGAGTTCTGGGAACACTGAGTTGACATGTCAAAAATGCAAATTGGCAGCAAAGCAGTAAATTCATGAGATTTTCGTAGTTTTATTGTATATGTTTGTACTCAAGATTATATAAATTATGCCGAAAAATAAAGGAAAAGGTGGTAAAAACAGGAGGAGGGGAAAGAACGAAAATGAAACTGAGAAACGTGAGTTAGTTTTCAAAGAGGACGGTCAAGAGTACGCCCAAGTCACAAAGATGCTCGGTAATGGCCGCTTGGAGGCCATGTGCTTTGATGGCATAAAACGTTTATGTCACATTCGAGGGAAACTTAGGAAAAAAGTCTGGATAAACCAAGGTGACATAATACTAATAGGTTTACGAGATTACCAAGACGCGAAGGCTGACGTAATTCTGAAGTACACCCCTGACGAGGCAAGGAATCTGAAGACGTACGGAGAGTTCCCGGAGACGGTACGCATCAACGAGACTGTTGTGTACTCTGTGGATGGTCTGGACGAGGACATCGAGTTCGGAGATGAAGTCAGTTCAGAGGATGAAGATGATGTGGATGCTATCTAACGATTACTAGCTCTATTTATCATTATACTACCTACCTTACAGTAAGTTTGTGTAAATTTATTTTGCTGTTATGAATAAACATGACCTTGTGATTTTTATAATTTAGTTTTCCAAATTATTTCATACTCCTAAATAATTTCAATGTATTATGTTATTTATCTCCATCGGACACCCTCATTTCATCATGTGATGTAAGTGTTTGTAACACATTAGTGTATGGTATACCTTTATTATTAAAATAAAGTTATAATACCAAATAGAAACATAAATTCTACCTTCAAATTGTTATAGTGCAACATTCCTTGAATTGTTCTCAGACCATTTTAAAGTATTTTTTAAAGTTTAAGGAATGTGTATATAAATTAAATAATTGTATTAAAAGTATATCTCGTATTGTTTCTTCTTCTGTAGTATGTTATTTATTAGCTAGTTACATAGTATCCTCTTATATAATTATGTTAAGTAACACCCATGAAAATTTTAATTATTGAGTGTGGCTGATATTTATATGATGCTGTTTTGAAGTCCATCGTACTTTTGTAGAGAAAATAATAACAATGTTATAATCATAGAGTAATCATATGCAAGTTGGTGTTAGTATTTACACTGAGTAGGTGCATAATACATCTCTTGTTGTAGGAATTTGTAATCCAAAAAATTCGTACAGGTTGTAGCTAACTTCACATCCACCAACATGTATTAAATTCCACTGTTTAGATGATTTTGCTTACTAAGCTTTTGGCTATTTTCTGTTATGTAATATAAATATGTACTTACATAGTATCACTTGAACAAATCTAACTACATCACAGAAATCTAAATCAACCCAGCTACTATGGTACTTAAATGAGAAAAGATCACAATCTTGGACTCAATTTCTCAACAGCTATTCGAAGAGCGGCTAGTCAAGTATAACACAGGGAAAAATTTAAACTTGTGACATTTATAGACTGAACTTCACTTTAGTGATCAACTTCTTGGTGGCTGTGAAACTAGCGACAAGTTGCTCATATCCCCTCTCTTACCAAACATACCAACATATATAATGAATCTTCTTTTTTTTTTTATATTAGGGGACATCTTACACACTGCCTCTGACCCCGAACTAAGCAAAGCTTGTAATATGGCTGCCAGAGACTGCTGATATACTACATACACTTATTTTTAAATACATACATATATAGATAGTAACTAAATAACACCCAGACACACAGCAAACACTTACCTATGTTCATCACATAAATATTTGCCCTGGGTGGGGATCGAATCGAACCCACGCCTCTGACTCTGAAGTTAGGGTCGCTGACCACTGAGCCACCGAGGCAGTCAATTGCTGCTGCACAAGTTGCACAACCAATCGCCATCATGTTCACAGCTGCCAAGAATTTTGAGTCAGCCTATACCAAGCCCTAGTTCACCATGCCAGCAAAACATTGACAGAGCATTTATCAAAGCTTCTTTAGATTGACTTCAATATGATTTATGTTTTTTTGAGATCATAAGACAGGCTTTCTAAATAGGCTATAAATCAAAAATGTTTTATTTTTTTATTATGTATAGGTTTGCGTTTGACTACACACTGCCTGAAGTTTTAACAGATATGCGGTCTAGAGTGTAACACCTACCTAGAAGATACCTATTTACTCGGGATTTGAAGACACCCACATTGTACTTTAGCGGGAAGACAGACTCTGGCAAAATGTTCCACATTCTGGCTGTTTGTATGAGGAATGTGGATTCGAAACGAAATGATTGTTATTTAGTAGAAGTAAAATGTTATTTTGTGCTAGGTACATTTGCTTGTGTAATATGGTTGTGTGGTCTCCATTTGAAAACAATCCTATTGGTGTCTTTGGAGTAATATTATGTTTCCATTGGTTATCAATCCTTATTGTAATTCTATGAACTTTGCCCACTGCCACTTTAACTTTTATGCAGCCTATACAATGTGTAACGGAAAGACTGCATACATACTGAAAGTACCAAATCAGATAACGGTAACAAACTAGATGGGGGCATGTTTAGCTGTGTAAGTTTGTTTGCTGATATTTAATCTTTTTTTGAAAATCTATTCATTTTTATGACTAATTCACATTTGCACAGCACTATCACACTAAACAGCTGTGAGGTCAATAACCTTGCCCATCAATATCAGACCACACCAACTTGAACTGCTGCCCTTTTTTTTTTCTAGTCAGTCATATTTAATTTTTTTTTAAAAGTGAATGTTGTTATTTTGGCTCGGAATTTCGAATACAGCATCTATATAAGGTATACACTTTACTATACTTTTTATGTATACAGCCTTTCCGTTACACGTTGTATATTAAAAATCTAGGTACATATAACTTAGGTTCAACTACAAATCTCAAATCTGATTGAGGCGTTCCAAACTTCAGCATCATTTTGTTAGCTGTAGTACATTCAGTGGTAGACATCAGAGGATGTAGCCCTCCACAATAGATATCAATAAGAACAGCTAGAAGCAAACAAACAAATAATTTATTTTGACATAATAGGCGTATTACAGTTATACTTGATCCATAGGCTCCTGAACTAGTCTAAGACTGTGTTTCAGGAGCCAAAAGGCTTCTTTAGCATGCAAGAATATAGAGACTAAACTAATTTTGAAAAAATAAAAAACATTTGAAAAATTTGAATAAATTACAAAAACCCTATTTTCTTATAACAGCAAAAATAATGTGAGCAGTTTCCATCCAGCAAACCCCTATCTGCCCCCCTACCGCCTAAAGTAATAGCAATCGTTTATGACTTCATTTTAGTCATTTGGCACCGCCTATGTGACATTAGCCATCAAAGTTGTTCATTCAACGATTGCTTTCGCAATCCGCGCAAAGCAATTGATGGCTAACGTCACATAGGCGGTGCCAAATGACTAAAATGAAGTCATAAACGATTGCTATTACGATTGCTATTGCTTAGGCGGTAGGGCTGTTCACTATAATGGACATGTACCTATACATAGTATCTCTTTAGTTTGTGATGTACCTATAACCTACTGAATTTGCTGGTAGGTTTTTTTTTTTTTTTATTAAACCTACTTATGACCATGGATACAGAGTCCTTCAGTCGAAGTCTTAAATAATGCTTTTTTTCAACTTCTTCTCAGTAAAGCAGTGGAGACTTTACTAGAGGCGTCTATGGAGTTTTGGTAACAACACGGAAGAACATGATACGTCACATTATATCACTTGCCTACACTCATGCACGTAAATCAGCTCATAATCAACGAAATACCACCATTTTACACTAATTATCACTGATAAAAACACAAGTTTAACAAAATAATACAATGAGGCGACATGATTTTTCCGCGTTCCCGCCAAAACTCTGCTGGTAGGTTTAATGAAAGAGTTACCATAACATCCATCCATGTGAAATAATAAATTGCAGCTATGGAAGTATGTAACTATTTAATTAAGTACACAGGGTTATCCAGAACTAGTGTACTAAGGCGGAATGAGATGACTCAGACCAAATAAAACTACGCCTTGGTTTGTCAGTCGTCATGTATATAAAACCGGCCTCACTTGAATGTTCAACGACATTCTCTCTTGATTTTTTTATTTGCTCTGAGGATTCAGACTACTATTATAAACAACTTTTACTATGGGGCAACCCGGAATTGCAGAAAAAAAAATAGGTATTCCATACGATTTAAAACAGGTGTTCCATACAATTTAAGATCTATATTTTCTCTTTGCTTTTAGAGTTATTCATAACTAGAATTCTAAATCACCTCCCTTTCAGCAAATCATAGCCGTGTTTAACCCTACAGTAGACGCGCTTCGAAAAGTTGCGGGAATGGTCGCGCGGATTACATACCTATGTATACCAATTTCAATTCGAATTAAAAAGCCACCCACACAAGTGTTTAAATTATTTTTATTTACCTTATAATTTTTACAAATAGGGATATTGTGATTAGAAAAAATTAACAAAATTAAAACACAACCTCTGTGTAACAATTAATAATAAAAAGTGTAAAAACCTCTATTTTGGCGCTAAAAATTAGATTCTAACTAGTGTTGTCGAGACATTTCAGACACACAATCTTGGAATGGTCACCACAAATTAATTTTAAGCACGCGTTACACACTTTTCGTGTGCTTTTATTACGTGCTCTACCGCGATCCTTATCCGATGTTTCCTTATATTTATTTATAGGCTGCGCCACACAAGTCGGCGGATGTGAAGTTAGCTACAAGCTACGCAATATCCAATCCTGACTGAAGCTCACATAAAGCCGCACATTGATTGGCTATTACGCAGCTTGTAGCTAACTTCACATCCGCCTACTTGTGTGGCGCGGCCTATGCATGTGTGCCTATTTCCGGCCAAAGGTTTTTAAAAACTCGGGTGGGAGCTCACTAGCCGCTGACGTCACAGCTCCAGTCATTCAACAGTCGCGCTCTCGTTCGCATGCCGCTGTGCACTGCAGTAAAAAACAAAATTATAAGGTTGTCTGTGGTAAACATGAAAAAAATACTATATTATAGTGCCTCGGTGCTTCAATTCAACAGTTCAAACACCCGATAAACCATTTTTTCAAGTTATTGGGGACCCAAAAATGTGGAAAAAGTGGATGACCGCCTTAAAAAGAGTTAACGCAATAGGCCCTAAAACTAAAGCGCACTGCAGAGCTGTAAAGACCATTTCGATGTAAGTATTTGTAAATAATAAGTTTATTATTCTTCATTTTCATCACATTTGACCTACTTATCCTACCTACTTGGCTACTTCTCATTGCTTAAATAGGTATCTTGCTACTACTACTACCTATGTAAACAGCACTCACATAATAGTAATTCTGTATCAGCCATTTAATAGTCCACTACAGAACGTAGGCCTACCCACAAAAGGTGATTAGGCCATATTCCACCATGCTGGCCCAGTGCGGATTGGTGGATTCACACACGTCATCGAATTTCTTCTACGGACGTATGCAGGTTGACTCACTATGTTCCTTTACCCAAACGGCAATGAATACGTACGAAGGCCAACGAATAATCCGTACATAAATTCCAAGGAATTCATTGGTACGGGACCGGGATTTGAACCCACGACCTCGATATTGTAAGGCGGGTGTCTTTACCATTTGACCACCATGGCTTACTAACCTATTAGAATATAATATATAAAGTGCTCGCATACTGAAAGGCTCCATAATATTGATTATGAATCATTAGATATGTTCTCACTGAATGGTTAAAATATAGGTAGGTTTATATTTTAACCTAAAAACCTGCCGTGCCCGCGCACGTAACAGCTCAAGTTATACTGGTCAACCCGTTAAACCAACACCGACCAACGAAACTTGGCCCACTTTTTTTATGCTGGGTAGGTTACCCTTTGAAAGACACAAAGACAGACATATAGACAGGTGTTCATAAATAACCAATAAATACTTAAAAATTTGCAGCCCGCAAGTTGATCAGCACTGATTTCTTAAATATTACCTATTTATTTTAATTAAAAAGAAACTAATGCGGACACTGCATAAATCAATAAAAAATATCTGGTTTAGTATAAAAATGCCTACTTAGCAAACTGATAACTACGTAAGTAAAACTTCTAGAACTTACCTAGACATCTGTATATCTGTGTATATGGGTAAATAGTACTGAATAGAAACTTAAAGCAAATTTTAAAGTTTATACTAATAAACCATAATATGAAATAATCATCAACAACACAGTAAGTATTTACCATCGAGATGTTGATTGTGAGTACTTCCCAAATAGTATACTTCCTCTATGGTGAGTAGTTGAGTACCTACCTCGCCGCCGCCGCCCCGTGTCGCGGTCGTGGGCTGAACGAAGTTGTGACGTAATAGCATAAGCGCGCGAATTTCAAGAAAGGACTAAAGCCGGAAACATACTATCGGACGCGGCTGACGGACGCGACTGACAGCCGCGGCTTAGCAATGTGCACAGTCTTAAGACATCCGGTGTGCCAGATCGCTCTCGGACGTCCGAACGCTCAAGGTCAGCCCAAGGTGACATCCGCGACTTATGTCCGATAGTGTGCACGGCTCAGTGTACATTCATTATCCAGATACCTATCAGTCGTGGCTGTCAGTCGCGTCCGAGCCGTGTCCGATATAATGTTTCCAGCTTAAAAATTCTCGTCGCTATAACTTCGGAAATACTGCATGCATTGCAGTCATGGCAAGATTGCAGTGAAATAAAAAGTAATATTATGTACATGATCTACGCTCCGATGTTAGGTGTATTTGATAGTAATATGTTGACCCGTTTGTGTTCTCCAATAACTATAGATAGCAAAGGGAAAAATCACAGAGATACCAGAGGGCGTTAGGCTACCTTGGCGGCTATGAAGTTAGCTACAAGCTGCGCACATCGCTTCTCTTAACTCGTTTACATAATATTCTTTATTGCTAAATGGGGAATAAAACTTATTGTTTCAGTGTGAGACAGGCTTTTCTGTACAATTACATCTGTGGTCACAGATTATATATAAGACATAGACAATTATTTTTTCAAGTTGCCATGTTTTACTTTTTGAGTGAGCGCCATATTGGATTTTGTTGTGCTTCAAAAACATTGTGAGCACGTGGATTGTTGGAAAAAAATTGGTGAAATTCGGTAGTTATATCAGTTACAATTAGTTTTATGGTTATAATTTCATTTCGTTACTCATAAGTGGCGTTATTCTTTTTGGAATATTCAAGTAAGTATACCTCTATAGCATGCCGGTGGCACCATTCCAGATTTGGATCGTGCACGCTCGGAATAGTACTGTCGCAGGCTGGTAGGCTGCGATTTTATTTATTTCTATCATATTTTACCGCTGTTAAAGTGTTAATTTCATTAATCAGCACGATTCTGGTTTTGCTTCATCCATATCAAGTTATCGATACAGGTATAATTGCGTAACCTTTCATTTACCATTCCGCATTTGCTTACGTGTTGCCCGTGAAGGTTCCACATACCGCTCGTGACCCTCGCCGGTTTTAATATTCGTACCTGCCGATTATTGTTGTATCTTCGTGTATATACTTACTAATCATCTTGTTCTTTAAATTGTAAAATTATAATAATTATTAGAACGTCGGTTAAAGTTTTTTCCAATTTCACCCCGGGAAACCCATGCGTTAGTTTCGGTACTCTCATTTCTAGATTATCAGACCCATCATAGTTTAGTAAAGTACCTAATCTGAAAATTTTTCTAGCTACCTACTATTTTTAGTTTCCATGTGCCAATTTAGATTGTAAATAAACACGCGGGACAATAACCTATTTACGTTCGCCGTAATCTCGGGGGTACAGTCTTAGTAGCAACTAGAGATATCAGTACCTATATCAGTGAGATGATAAGACAGTAACTTTGCTAAATCAAAATGGAGTGCTCACATGTAAGTATGTCAACTGCTTATCTTATAAAAATTATCAAATTGGCAGTCTTGACTCTTAACAGCTGTAAACTCACAATCCTTTCAATTAGATTATTTCTTTTTTTATTATTTTTCCTTCAACTAGGTTTTTTTTTCCTATACATTGCCGAATGGACAAAATTATTTATAATATTGTTAATTACTTATATATGTTTTAGTAATTGCATGAATTGGTGAATAGATTTGATAGTATTAAATATTTTGTTTTAGATCATTTCTAAAAGTGGCTCTCCAAAATGGCACCCAGTCGTCAGCTGCTCTTGTGGTCCGTCCCGTCAATAGCAGTTTTGTTGGGAATATTTTGGTTCAAGAAAAAGAGGGAATACGCCAAATCTGACCCAGGTGGAAGAGAAAGGTTGAAAAACCTGAAAGAAGAGTTGGCAGAAGCACTGAGTGCTCAAGTTGAGGCCCAAAAGTGCTCCCCATTGGGAAAAGCAGACCGGTCTGTTATAAAGTCCAAACCTATTGACATTGTCCCCAACGGCAGCAACTCCCAGCGATCTTCTCCCCTAGAACTGACAGATGAAGAAGTTGACTTGGAAATAGAGAAGATTATCAAAAAGAAATCAATTGGAAAAGATAAGAGGATGTCATCTGGCTTTGACAGCCACAGTTTAGTGGCTAACTCTACTCCCAGAAAACCTTCATTTGTTATAAAAGAAGAAGTAAAACCTTTGTGTTCATCGGTAACACCTAAAATGACTTGCTTTAATGATGCTAATGATACTCCATTGAATAATGGAGATTGTACAAATAAGTTAGATGTAAACCAAAACACAGAAGAATTTCAAGCAAACCTATCACAAATTGATAGTACTAAGTCTGAAGCCACAACTTCAGAGATGCAAACAAATAGTGGGAATGATGTCGCCGATACAGAGGATTTAAATGTTGATAACAATTTAAATGGTGAACATAGTGATACTAATGACAGTGATAATAGATTTTTGCCTCAAACAAGGCACATTTCTGAAAGAGATTCCGCCAACCACAGTCCTGTGGATCCAATGTTAGCTAGCCCTTCCATGTGTCACTTCTCTGATAATCACAGTGAGGTATGTGTTCTTTCTTAATTATATGTTTATTTAGTATTTTTTGTTTATAAATCAATCTTTTATTATTTAGGTTTTTAAAAATTTACTTTCAAATTAATCATAAAAGAAAAACTTAGTTAAATATTAAGAATCATGATATTAAAATATATAGTTTAAAATAATTTTGATTGAGAATTGTGCATAAAAATAATATATTAGCAACTTATGAATATCTCTGAGTAATAAGTCCTTCTATTGATTCAAACAATTTTAATTGAAGTGTAATTATCTTAGCTATTTTTTTGATTTTCATAATGCTATAGCTGTGCTAATGCTGTGCATAGATTTGCTTTAGGATTAATTGTGTGAATTTATTACAGGGTTCAAGTGACAGTGGCAAAGGATGTTCAGAAGCCGCTAGTCCCCCTCCTGCAAATATAAACCTAGTTCCTTCTGAATCAGCTCTTAGAATACATCAATTCCTTATATCACAAAGCCTTGTTGGTCTTTTGATTGGTAAACATGGGTCATTTGTCACCCAAATAAAGGGAAAAACAGGGGCGACTGTATATGTAAGGAGACATCCCGATAATGTGAAACAAAAGATTTGTGCAGTAGAGGGTGAGTAAAACAATACATACTAATTATTTATGGAGATATTGCTAGCCATATTGCAGCCTACTCGCCTTATGTTATAATATTAAATGTTTGTCTGAACTTTAATACAATTGTTCATTTCTGTATTTTAGGAACTCAGACTGAGATTGAGGCAGCTTTAGATATGATTAGAGATAAGTTCCCAGAAAAGAAATTCCCACACTTCTCACTTCAAGAAATTAGTGCAGAGCTGTATCAAAGACTCACTCCCCTTGTCCCCGAGTTCCTACAAGTAAGTTTTTCTTTGTTTTAATTTATGTAATATTATCAACATTATCTGCATATTCTAGAATGGCTATTATTTATGATGTAAATTATGTTAAGATAAAAGTCAGACATAAGCGCCATTTGCCCTTAATCCTTGTTTGTGACTGATAAAAATTATATGGTTTTTACGCCAAATATTAGTGTCAAAAATAATCTGAAATTCCTATGATTGTGAAATTGTATAATAAAACAACAAAATTACATCATTGTAAATAAACAAACAATTCATAATATCCAATTCGTGAATACTACTCAATTCTGTGTGGTTGAGGATGTAGGTAACATAATAATAAAATTAGCACTCAAATATAGTTACTAATCTAAATAGTATAGCAAACAGGTATGTTGGCTCGGCTATGTGTGGCGTAAAATTTGTAGTTGATTAATACCACACCAGTTATGTTGAAACATGCTACATACTCTACATAGTTTCAATATGTTTTGCTGAAAATACAATACAATATAGCTTTATTTCACATTTTAAAAACAAGCTTAAACTAGAAAATAATAAATAATCCGTTTGAAAAATGGGCGGCCTTATCGTCTGCAGCGATTTCTTCCAGGCAACCTAAATTAAAAAATTTTAAACAAAAATGATAAAAACATTTTATCTATTTTTTTTTTTTGGTGTCTTAGCTTAATACTAATAGGTTATTGGGAACATTGGCTACATGTCTAGAAGATAGACTTTTACCATACCTACAAGTCTTGTCAACAAGTTATGAAACATGCCATGGCGTTTAGCGCTAATCTCTTGTAAAAGAGGGTTTCTCTTACAAATTGATAAACCCTAAATATTATATGGATGTCTGCCCTAGATCCATTGTATGTATAAAGGTATATCTATCCAATGTGTTTTATACACTATACAAGTACTAAATTAAGTACATAGCAAAAGGTTCTATAGGTTTTAAGACATTTCTATTTTTACAAAGAACTGCAAATAAACACTATCATTCCCCATTATAAAAATTCATATTAGAAACCACTTGAACTACAATAATTTTCTCAACATCAATTTGCCACAGTACAACATACCATAGAGGCGCGCGCGTTATCGGCTAGAAGGGCGATAATAGACCCAAATATGAAGGCTCCATCATAGTTATATTGGCAATTTAGAATATATGTTTCTTTTTCACCATAGGCATTCGATAGAGAGAACACTTTTACGTTGCTATTAAATTGTTGACGCCTTCATAATTAGGCCTAATATCGAGGTCGGCGTCGGCCTTCCCTTGTGTTTGGCGAGCACTGTATGCTCAACGTGTCAGTTGCAGCTGGTGGAGAGCGTGAACAACGACACGATAATGACGTGCTTGGTGAGCGCCGGCCACTTCTTCCTGCAGCAGCCGCTGCACCCGACCTTCCCGTCGCTGCACGCGCTGCACCGGCTCATGGCCTCCACCTACCAGAACCCGGATGTGCCCTCCTTGCCGCGCCCTGTGAAAGGTAATTTCCAAACCAGTTCACGTATTACGCCTTACGACATAGCATTGACATAAGTGGACTGGTCTTGCACTCGATCTTTTTTGTATCGTGTCTGTGTTGCCGTGGCCTTTTTTTGTGCGCTCGATTTAAGGATACCGGTTGTTTAATTTAGGTTTTTAACGATTATACACTCGGCGGTTTCTTTGAGATTATTAAAACTAAAGATCGAATTCTTTGTTGCTAAGGATTTTTTTATACGATTGCTTAACGGAACTTTTCTTGGAAACAGATGTTTATTTTATTATTATGCATAAAATCAGGGTCGTATTTAGTTGTTATGTCAATCGATAAATTCGCATAAACTTGAAATGTCAATGTATGCTAAGGTCATATAAATAAAACTTCTCGCGTCATATTTGCATCTAATTACCCTAAAAGTAAGAAATATTATATATCTATAAATATATTTTCTTTCATAGACGATGTTTTCCCGTTATACTGCGTAAAATGAGTCATAAACAGAATTTCCTAGGAAAATTCCATTATCAGCAAGCTTCCGACCTTGTATATTCGAATGTATGTTTATCTGGCATATTCTTTCTTTTAGGTCAATAGGTCTATTTTTAATATCAACATCGACCATTTTACCGTTTTACCGTTGTGATAATACTATTAAGAATGTGCAAGTAAACTTAAAAACTTAAGAGCCCTAATTAAACTAACTTTTCTCCATCAAACCTTGAAATTGACGAATAACAATAAAATACACAATATTCTCAAAACTATACGGTAGGGGATTCAATAACTCGAAACACGCTTTAAAAAACTTCGCCTGATAGAAATTAAATGCGAAGATACCGCTTTTTAAAACAAATTCATGATTTTTAAGATAGTTTATTGCATTTTTGGGCACATTTCTACACGTTTACATTTTTTTTTTGATCTGTTATTTATGCACATGAATTGAACTATAACTTTCATCCATAAAATTTAGGAAAAGGTGGTAATATCAATTTTATATTGATTTTTGAATGCAAAAATCGGGCGAAACCATGGCGTATTGGTCTTCACCCGCTCATATGAAAAATTACGCTGATACTATGGCGCCTTAACTATAAATTCACTACAGTCTTGTATGGTAGAAGCTGATGGATCGACAAATGCCGACAACAACGCACACCTTGTTGTTTGCTTCAACATATTTTTCAACACAATCTATTTTTACTATGCCAAATAGTTCACGCTAGTGAATACGGGCTTTTTATTCTTCAGAGGGGTCCATTTGCGCCGCGCCGACCGAGAACAACTGGTACCGCGCGCAAGTTTTGTCGACGTCGGAGGAGAATGACACGTCTGTGGTGAAGCTCGTCGACTTCGGCGGCTACCTCACAGTGGACAACGATCAGCTCAAACAGATTCGCTCAGACTTCATGACGCTGCCGTTCCAAGCGACGGAAGCTCTCTTGGCGTTCGTCAAGCCTGCTAGCAATGGTTCGCTCTCTTTTCTATGTACATACTTTGCATTCCCGCTTTAAAATTAAAGACGCGATTCCATTGGTAAACATTTTCGCTACATTTCTCATGTTTGCCAAATATTCAATAATAGGTGACACTATAAACAAAAAAATATCTACTACTCGAATTGTAGATATTTTTGTAAGTCTCCACCAAGAGAAACAAAGATGTGCAAAACAGTGGGCCACAGTCGGCAACTCCGGTGGAACCGCGCCTTAAGATCTCAATGAGTACTAAGCACGCATCAATCAATCTCATTTTAAACAAAGCTGTTCTAGATAATAAAACAAAAATAGATTTTGTTTGCTTATTTTACAGCTAGATTCAAGACTCAGTTTGCAATTAAAATTAATTTTCAATTAAAATACAATGTTAAATTTCAAAAATTAAATTTCAATGTAACACATCAATCTTAATTTTATGTTAAGTTTTTGTATTAATAGTTTGTGGTGCAAACATGAATTACAAGTAGTAGCTAAGAAGCATCAATTCCACAATAGATTTATTTCACCGCCATACATTTTGTGACGCCCTAACAAGACGATCAAAAAAAGCGTATGGGCCGAAGCAAACTTCTTGGCGTCTGTGAACACGAAACGAGTGTCTGCGCAGTAGCAATATATTCATTTTATGTAAGCGGCGCAAGAGAAGGGTGTGCAGCTTGTAGCCAACTTCACAGACGCCAAAAAGTTTGATTCAGCCTATACAGCATTAATAAACTGACTTGTGTTTACAATTTGATCTCGCAACTGCAATAAATAAAATACGAATATGAAATTTTTACAGTAGAAGAACTGTTGCTTGAGTTATTATATTTTTTACATGCTATGTTTTTAATGAGATTAAATATTCACTTGTTAAGGTTGACATTAAAACATTGTCATAGGTGGTGAAACTGCAAAACTAGAATATTTTACACTATTATTCACATGTTACTCGGAATTGAGCATTATGCGTAATCACATCGTCATTTAGTTCTCATATACCAAAATCCGGTGTTTATTTGCCCACAAATAATAACTCTAATTGTATAAAAGGAGCAGCTACCTGATCAACGTTTATTTAAAGCCTTTCAAGGCTTAATAAATAGGTGCAATATTATTGATATAACTGCGATCGTTTTCTATGTGATTCTGTATTTATAACACAACTATTACAAGTACGAAAACCTGCCTATGTCCAGAGAACACATTCGACAGCGTATGTCAAATCGCCTGCGACTACCTTCGCCCTTTCAGGGTAGGCCTATGTATATAATATGTATTAATGGCTAATGCTGCTTAATACTTACACCAGTCTTATTATATTCCACTGCTCCAACAGACACCTTCCAACGACGATTCCATATCCACCACCTAGTTCAGTACCCATTGGTGAAGTTACATAATTATCCCATACGTCCATTATTCAATGGACATATGCCTGAATCCTCATAATATTTTAATATTATTGCAAAATAATGCTGACAGCACTTGTAATTGTTGTAAATATACCTAACTCATACATACTCATTTAGCTAGAAAATTGTTTTCGTTTTTTCTTATTTTTACTTCATTTTAAACCAAATTGTAAATATCTGAACAATTTTAGAAGCATCATAAATTACTCTGATAAACATAACATTCTTAGAAACTTGGGAGAAAATAAGTGTATTCTTATAAAACTGGTATAGTATGTATGAGCTGCCGGCATCCTTTACGATAGGCGAGGTAGGTCGATAGGGAATCAGGGGGTAGACTAGGGTTTTTAAAACCGATAGCTAGCTAGGACAGGAAGAACATAATTATGCGGTCACGAGAGTAGGAGTAAGAGTGGCATCAAACATCTATGTTAGTGGAAATAAGATGGTTATGTATATGTCCTAGTGGGCAGTTAGTTCAAGAATAGAGCCCCAGAGAGTCTTATTTGGTGTGGAGGCGACAAGTCTTGCACTGACGTCCCGCATGGGGTACTTGTTATTTCTTTTTCGGTTCTTTTTCTTTATCTTAGACTTCTTAGCCCCAGTGATGAATGCCGTATTCATATTGTATGTGGTGGTGTTTGCGCAGAGTCGGAGTGGAGCGGAGAGGCGCTCCGCATTATGGCGGGGCTGACGGCGGGCCAGCTGCTGCACGCGCAGGTCGCGGGCTACGACGAGACCGGCCTGCCGCTCGTCAACCTTTACCTCACGCTCAACCCGCAGGTGAGCACTACTACTTTGACCAGAGTTTCCAGACATAGTTAGGCTTTTGGTAAAGTAAGTCCATATAGGCTGAGTGGCTAGCCCACTGGGTGGTGTCGAGAGTTTTTAAGGCATTTACAACTGAGTGCTACCATGGCTTAGATGACACGTTAAATTGTAGGCCCCAGTTGTTTTAACCATTTAGCCATGTCAGAGGCCTTTTGGTTGTGGGTCCGAATAAAATAAACAGTGTCCAAAAGGAAACCTTTTGGACACTGTTTATTTGTTGCTCACTGTGTTGTTCTCTGTCACTGTTGCGCACTGTCACTGTGTTGTTAGGCTTTTTACATTTGGCATTAGCCTGATTGGGCACTCGATTTTATTTATATTCCATTAGAATTTAAGATTTTATTTATATTCCTTTAGATTTATGGTAATAATCAAAAAAGCTTAATTTTACATACCAATTTTTGTAGTACCTATTAGACACGAAATCCTTGATGTAGTGCCTTTTTACCCAAATGTCTGGCGAAACTCTGACTGCCGGACAGACCAGCCAGTAGCCGGAGTTTTGTTTTAAAAGGTTTGGCGACCCGGCAACCTTAACTCGGACTACAATACGTGCCATCAAAGATTCTTCCTCGGTGTGGGAGCAAGTCCTGCACTGACGTCCCACATAGAGCGTTTTGTCCATTCCCCCCTCCAACACCTACCTGAGCCAACCCTGCTCCTTAAAATAATAAAGCGTGGCTCTGGGGAGCTGTCATAGCTGCTCCAGTAACTTACAACACACAAACAATTAGTTTCTGAGAAGCCACAGAATATTCTCTACCGTTTCATTTTCCTGCAGGCAACCATGACAGAGTGGTCTTGGCGGCCGCCAGTGATGACACTTGACAAATCACATGGTTCGACTTGCACAGTAGACGTTTTATAGATAAACGATCGTTTATCCACGTCTACTCAGGTCGAACTACTTAGTTTGTCAACTCTCATCTCTGAGGTGGCACATATTTTAGTAGTGTAACCACAAATCTCGTGGCGGAAGACGGACAAGCTGATTCTTTGTAAAGTGCAAGAACTTTCAGAGATCAACTTCGAAATTGCGATAACATCTGTTGTTCTTATACTTTCGAGTCGATGAACTTTACGTATGAAATAGATTTTTTATTTCGGGCTGGCCGCATAGTAAATGTTCTTTGTAGTGATGAGTTTACGTACCTCTGAAAGTCGCTGACACTTTGCAAAGCAATACCTTCTATTGCGCTTACGTAAACTAAGCATTTTGTCACCGCGTCGATCGTGGCGACGACTTAACGATTTTCGCAGGCACATAAATGCCAAAAACTCCACGCTCAAAATTATATCTATGCGCTAACGTCAATAATAATTATGCGCGATTATCACTTAACCTGAGCTTTGAGCCTATATAAAATATAAGCGGCGGGCATAACCTGGGCCCTGGTTACTCAAATAACGTGATTTTTGCCGAGATGGATGTAGGGGCGCCTCTGCTACAAACTGGTCTATTTGGAAATCTAACATAGATCAAACTGTGATAATTTGTACACAGCTGAAATTAGATAACTCTTGACTCGCTCTGATTTTGCTTGGATTGATATAAAAGCCTGTGTCTATATGAAATGTTTCTGTAGTTCTCACGGAACAAGTTAAGTAATAGTCTCTCTCCTTATATATTTTATCTACATAGATTTTACTGCTTAAAACACCTTATTGATTTATTGACGTTTAGTCGCAAAACGACAGAAGCGCAAAATGACAACCGGGGCGCATATTGTCCAAAGAGCAAAATGTTCAAAAATAATTACGTCCAAGGCGCACAATGACTAGGAAGCAAAATGTCCAAAGCGCACAATGACTAGGAAGGAAAAATGTCTATAGCGCACAACGTCCAAAATTGCAATTAATACTACAAAATTTATAGGGCTTAATATTGTGTTATAACTGTGATGATATACAAATTATTTTGGTGAGTCAACACAGTAACGAGCATATTTGAAACAAAACTATAAAAGATTTTACAAAGTTGTGTGGTAACTACAAAGTATAAATGTAGTATAAGTACCCGACTATCCTCAAATTATATTTTTTTCAATAACACAACCGTCAAATTAATATTTTTTAACTTGTCATGTCATTGAAAAACAATCAAATTTCATGTCCGTTAAATAAATTATGCAATAATATTTAGAAATAATATAATCGGCCAAGTGCGAGTCGGACTTGCGCACGAAGGGTTCCGTACCATATGGAAGCCCCCCCGTAATATATTTTATTTTAATTCAATTATTTATTTTTGAAGGAAATATACAACACAATATACTGTAAAATTTAAAGCATATTGCTGTGCCGTTATTAATATCGAGCAAAAAATCACGTTACTTGTATTCCCATACAAATATCTATTTTATTTTAATTTAATTATTTATTTTTAAAGTGAATATTTGACCAAATATTTGTGAATATTTCAAGCAACTATCTGTCACCATTATTAATACCAAGCTAAAAACGGCTATAAATTCAGATTTGTTAAATGGAAGCTCCCCATAGCTTTTTTTTCTCTGTTTTTAGTATTTGTTGTTATAGGGGCAACAGCAATAAATCTGTGAAAATTTTAACGTTCTAGCTATAACAGTTCATGAGATACAGCTTGGTGACAGACAGACAGACGGACAGACGGAAGGACAGCAGAGTCTTAGTAATAGGGTCCCGTTTTACCTTTTGGGTACGGAACCCTAAAAATTAAGGAATAACATAATTATTATGAAAGATACCAGGAAAAAAATATAGTTTTACTAGTACACATAGCTTCAGTGTGTTGTTTCATATCGCGTATGTAGATGGCACTGTTAAGCTTCGTATAGATGGCGCATAACGTTTTAAAATACAAATAGCTGTACTCGAACACCAAAACAAGTTGATTTAACAGAATAAATAAAATTTTGGACGTTTTGCGCTATAGACATTTTGCTTCCTAGTCATTGTGCGCTTTGCACATTTTTTCTTCCAAGTCATTGTGCGCCTTGGACGTAATGCTCTTTGAACATTTTGCTCTTTGTACAATTTGCGCCCCGGTTGTCATTTCGCGCTTTTGTCATTATGCGACTAAACCGATGGATATTTTAAATTTATAAAATGTTGGCTGAAACAGCATAACGTCTTGTGACAAATATTTCGTCAATATCACATGATACAAACACAGTTTCGCCACGCGCCAATCATTGAACCTGGCCTCAAAAGTTATTTTAAAAAGTTTCTATTTTAACATCACTGTTGCCAGAAACAACACCTAAATATTTTGTTCACACTGAAGTAATGAGCGTTGATTTGAGAATATTTCCGGTTGGCGCGTGACCGCACGCACGTGATTTTACCTACTGCTGTTCATCACATTAGTTTTGTATATGAGTATGTTCATTACTAAACATCTGCAACGACCTGTAAGGGTTTAACTTAAATTTGAAATATTTGTAATTTTTGGCTTGATATTATCCCAAAAAAAAAGTCACATGTGTGATGTGTTCATACTCAGTATACCCTATCTCTCTCCTGATTAACACAGGCTATTTTTTTTATACCGAAGTTACCCTTCGCTATCGTAGCGTATAAAAAAACACGTGGCGCAGGCACAACCTACTCGTTCAAAGTCAAATTCAATTCACTGCATACGAAGCATATCGATGTTGAACGACCTCAAAAAAAATTACCAAAGGCCGCCCACTATAAACATTTTTTTTTTATTTATAAAGATCAATGAAACTACATCGAAAGATCAAGGTTCCGTCAGTTTAACCGGCCAAAAATGTTGGCAATCGTTCAATGTGATTACAGTTGTAAATTTGTTTGTTTCAGCAAGTAATATTCCTGAACAGAGAGCTGGTGGAGCGCGGGCTGGCCGAGTGGGACGAGCCGGCCGCCGACGCGTGAGCTCCGCGCCACTCTCACTACTTGTATATTGGATTATTGCATTTCATTTCATTGACACATGTACATAATGTTTGACGCTCGAGGCCGGCCTCGCCTCGCCTCGCCTCGCCTCGCGCGCTCCCGCGGGCCGGCAGAGCGTACTCCACACGCGAGTTGTGACACGTAGCGAATAAATTTAATAAATGTTTATTTTCTATAGAGCTACCTTTTACTTATTTCGATGTAGTTTACTTTTTTTATTACTTTAAATATTTTGCAGTCTGTATAACTGAAATGCTTGTATAAATTTAGTCTATAGTAAGATGATAAGGACTAATGTAACGTCAATCGTTAAATAGATCCACCATAGTGTCAAATTATGCAGATACTCGTTCGTCTTAGCTCACACATTTTTTTTAAAAGTACTATTATATTAGTATAATATTTATACGCGGTTAAACTAATATACTTAGTAGAACATGTTTGGCAAAACTTAACATCTAAGTTAAATAATTATGAATCGGCATCGACGTACAGAACTATTCTTAGTAAATGTTTTAATGGCAATTTCATAGTGAGTTAATAAAATAAGAATTACAGGATGCTCATTATAAACCATTACTTATTTAACTGCCATCAGCATTTTGTTGACCTGCCTAATTATGCAATTACATTATATTTGTGTTTAATCATTAGTGCCAAAATTCTGTAAATTATTTACTGTGTCTAATGAAAACAATCTTCAATCGACAAACTAATCTCCTGGCTGATATGCCGTTTACGATGTGCCTTTTGGATCTCAGTGCTATCTACGCCTACGTGACCAAGGAAGTCACAAAGTGTAGAATCAGTTGAAATGTATCCTCATTTATAATTTTAATGCAATGTTTCTCTTCGTGCGTAAAGACTGAAATGTATAGATATGTACAAATAAACGTTGTTGTAGATAATGTGTAAAAAGAAGATACATTATGGAACTTGTGTGCCCGTCGAAATACCGGTATGAAAGATTTTCATGCATGTTCTTCATTGTATGCGGCTAGAATATTTGCAGTGAAAGCTATTTTTACGACACACGGCAACAATTGGTGTTCAACTGACGCGACGGTTAGTGCACCACGTTACTGACCCCTCGCCTGCCCCAGTGTCATATAATTATTGTTATACTGACTGAACAAGGAGGCACGCTTAATACCACACATCTCAGCTTTCATTTGCTACCAATTGAGCGCTTACCGTTGCCAGCTAGACACTTCTACTACCAAATTATTTGTCGCCACTTTAAAAAAGTTGATCCGTTTTTTGCCTGGATACAGTCGTAAAAATGTTATAAGTTTCACGATAATTTCACAACCTGAGTTTTTGTATTCACGATAATTTCACAACTTGAGTCTTTGTATAAACATATAACGTTGAACAGAATAAACCTTCTCTTTCTTTCTCTGTCTCATCGCTAACTTGTTAATCATTGTGAATAGAATTGTCACCAATCTCCACTGCAGATGTTGTAGTCTCGTGCGATAAAATGCGCCTTTGTCGTCAGTGCTTCCATTTCTTTCCTTACAGATGGCACTATACATTTCATTGTATCCTGAAAATTCAGCTGTCTGCAATTTCTGGTGACCTAAAGTAGACAAAGTTATAATGAGCACTTGTAGAATGACTTGTTGAAGTTTTTGTAATAAATTAGTGTAAATTGTAAAAAGTAGTTTATAAATAAATTTGATATTTCTGTGTTTGTTAAGTAAATTCAGTATTTTGATAAGTTGAATGAATAGCGTTTGTTTTTTGGTAGTGAAATTTCTTGTACGAGTAATTCTGTAGTGAATTTGGCAAGCTTATCCTAGGAAGAGCTTAGATTGTGGTTTTGAACGTCATTATTTTTAGATTAAAGTCTGTTTTAGACTGTTAAAATAATAAGTCAGTTGTGATGTATTCAATACGTATTTACATTGTGTAAAAGTGATAGAATTTGATTCCTAAATCTATCAATGAATCAAGTACAGACTACTGGCCTTTCGTTTGCATTTTGTTGACGTCCTTATTTTGTAAATAAACTAATATATTTGCGGTTAAATCAATAAATTATCGTTTTAAAAATACAACATAGTTTAATTTCATATACCCTTTCTGAGAGACACATGAGGTACATCGTATTGAACAACTTCTAAGGACCAACCCAGAATTCGAGAAAAGAAAGGACATGTACAAAATTGCAACTGGGGATCTACAAAGAGTATAAAACACTAGATTTTTTTCGCCTGGTACACTCCCTACCGAGCTATCCCCTCTGCACGGTTAGCATGGTAATGTAGTGTGCAGGGATAAGTGCACTATTTTTTCTCGAATTACGGACTGAAAGTATAAGTCTAATAAGAATAGTATAGGCCGAATCAAACTTCTTGGCGGCTGTAAAGTTATCTACGTCCTGCGCAAAATTCAACCTTCGTGCAGCAATTATGTGAGCTTCAGTTAGGATTGGATTTTTTGCGCAGCTTATAGCTAATTTCACAGCTGCCAAGAAGTTTGGGACTTCAAGCTGGGAATACACATGCCAGCTCTTTGCACGTGCAAGCTACTGGCATGTGTATACCGTACACGTTAAATGGCATGACGCTACTCGTATGCCGGGTGTACCCGAGTAGATTGCACATCATTTAATTTACTGACATGAGGCAGAGGACGTGGGGGATTGCTAAATATTCTAACTTGCTAACTCCACACTTAAACTTAATTAATGCCTTAAACGACATTTAAAGGTAGGCAAAAACCTGTGTCACTGCCAGCTACTAGTATGTCCAGTGTAAAATACGGCTATTTTGAGGTTGACATACGCCACCCTAAAAGTGACTAAAAACACACCCATTGCAATATTAACGTGAGGGGTTTGTCCAGGCTTACACGTAATTTGAACCTACTGCTGATTCCGTATCTATACAGTTTTGTACAGCGCCTCTGGCGGAAACGAAGAACTAACCAAAATGTATGGAGCCACACGCGAACGCAAAAGTTTCAGTAACCTACGCAAACGGACCACGTACGTAAAAAAAAATCTATTATTATATCTTCGCCTGGACTAAAGGCTCTGAGAGCGAATTAGGATGCAAGTTTGCCAGCTACTATGGCCTGTAAATGTATCTTGTAAATACAGGTATACTTGCAAATGTTTACGCTGCGTACTGGTAACTCGTATGTGTCCGGGGCCGGCACAATTGTTTTAGATAGGTCATTTATGGGTTGCCTGGAAGAGATCGCTTCCAGCGATAAGGCCGCCTTGAGCTGCCCTAATAAGTTTTTCATGTATTACTGTTGTCTTATATTTTACTGTGCACAAAAAAGTGATTTCTATTTGCCGCGCGTCGCGGAATTCATTTACATATATAGTTATTCGGTTTTGCCGAACATCCCGAATATTCCAGCATCCAAAGGACGTCCACTGCTGGACATAGGCATCCCTTATAGATCTCCAATATGACCGGTTGTTAGCGACTTGCATTCAGCGGTCTAAATGAGGTCATCCACCCACAAGGTGGAAGTCCTACGCTGCGTTATCTCCACTCGAGAAGTTTTTTGAATATTCACCTACATATTCGATTTCAATGACGGCAGTGCCAATCGAGGCCGACCCAAATATGTAGCAAGCCATACCTCACTACAACCTGCAAGAGCCTATTCAGAAAGGGCGATTTACGCGCGATTGTTCTTCTTCTTAGTCGTATTCTTCATTACTGAAGGTCGTGTCTAATTTGGGGCGGTTTGATCCTGGATCCCTTTTTGGACAATGTTCTTCCACTTGGATCTGTCTGCTGCGGTTCTCATGGCGTCTGGGATGGGCATGCCGGTCAAAGATTTTATTTGTTCCATCCATCTCTTAGGCGATCGACCGCGTGATCTTTTCCCATCGACCTTTCCTACTACCATTAACTTCTCGAGGTTATTTGGGTCTCTGCGAGCAATGTGACCAAAGTAGTTAAGAATGCGCTGGAAGCAAGTCGTCGACAGTCGTGTTTTTATACGGAGCTCCCCAAGAATGGACACGTTAGTACGGCGCGCAGTCCAAGGAATACGAAGCATTCGCCTCCAACACCACATTTCAAATGCATCTATTTTGGATCTTTCTTCCTTCCGTAATGTCTACTTATTCTACGCGATTGTTACACTCATAATGATAAATCCATGGTTACACTCCAAATACTTTCGTCCAAACCGTTCCATCTGTTCCGTCGGATGCAAACGCGCGACTCGTCAATTACGTATAGACTCTCAACTCGTATCCATTGGACACAACAGACGCGGCAACGCACGCATTTTTTGAATTGGCTCTAAGCACATTATATTTGAATCTGCTCGAGCAGTCTGTGCATGTGTCCTTATCTAAGTATCTGTGCTGTATAGTCAAATAATTCGCTTACAGGGGCGGCTTGACGGAGTCGGGCCTGACTGCTTATGATATGTGGATGGAAGTTTCAGGACAAAGAGGTAAAAAATAAAACAAATCACTACAAAGTATTAATTTTATAAAAATAAGATAATTACACCTAAATGCCCAGTCCACTTATTATAAATATATGAATTACATCAACAAAAAATTACATTTATACTCAAAAACAACAGATATTCAAAAATTCAATTCTTATATTTGTTCGCAAACGTAACAGATGAAAAGTATCACATATCCGAAAAGTATTACAATATGAACAATTTTTTATTACATAAAAATAAATTAAAAAATGAAATAGGATCAACTTTTTAATAAATTCGTTCTGGATAAAATGTTACAAAATAATATACACTTATGTTAATCGTTCCTTCTGCTATGAGCTTCACCAAAAAAATTCTTATTCTTTCTAATGCATATATTATTTTGTTTATTGGAAGTTTTTAAAAACAGTAAATAAATACTGATAAAACTTATTTTGGTCCATATTTTTTACTAGTAATATTATGTTTATTATCATTAACTCTATACAATAATATACAAAACATAATCAAGCCTGTAGTGTGTTTGCTAAGCTCGACTAAATTAACTTATAACTAAATTGTTTCTAAAAAGCTACTAAATCGACCATGTCCATTTTTAGATAAAAAAAAATTGATAACAGATAACAACAATATCCTTGAAATTGTATTTACTAACGCAATCACATTGAACCAAAACAAGGAAGTGATTTAGTGCTACATAAAAAATAAAACATTGAGCGTTATTATTTTATCATCACCAATATTATTATCAATGTTGCTAACATTATTATTTATGGGTGTTGGTACTTGCATTTGCCGCTGTTAGGGGCCGTTCAACTATTACGTAAGCAGATTTATTACAATTATTTACCCCCCCTCGCCCCTTGTCAGCAAATGTAAGCAAAGTTCTTACCCCTCCTGGTATCTGTCATTGGTACCTGTACACATTTTTCTTTTTTATGGATTCATGAGCAGCAGATTTAATTCTAGAAATAAGAAAATAGATTTAACATAGAGAACTTTAAGAAAAGAAATAAATAACTATTGCTGACGTAATCAACTTTTAGACCCCCCCATCCCCCATGTCATCAAAAATAAGCAAATGATAAACCCCTCCACCCCCCTATAGTGCTTACGTAATACTTGAATGACCCCTTATATTTAAGTAGTTATTTTTCTTAATTAGCCTATTACAGTTAAGTTAGCATTTAATTGGCACTGAATGTTGTTTACAAAAATTATAATTCAGTGACTACAAGTTTTGTGCTAGTAATAATTTAACTCCATACGTCGGCAGAATATTTCTTCATCGACTCGAGTTTCTTGAGGAACTGCACGGCTTCCGTCTCGGATTTCCCGCCCTTCTCTTGGATCGCTCGGAGAACGATATTCCTAACGTCCACTGCCATGTTCTTTGCATCACTGAAAATATCATAAAAACAATTCTATATTATATTTCATGTTGTTTTTGTTTTCAATTATTATTTATCTCGGAAACGTTATTTCGCTTTAACTATGATAATGTCATCATAATTATCAGCTGACGAAATTTAATTTAATGTCTAATTTCGTTACCTATCTACATCGGTTACGATTGGGATTGATACTATAGATATATAGTAATTTTTAAAAGGAATAACTAATAACAACCCGTCCAGTTTTTGTTTGTTTTCTAACCTATAATAAAACCGTCGTAACACGACTAGAGAACTCTGAACTCATGGTAAGTAAGTAAGTTCGTATAGGCCGGTAGTTTGACTAGGTGTTTGTCAGCGATCACCGAAATTAAGCAACGTTCCGCACGGTCAGTATTTGGATGGGTGACCGCGGGTGGCATTTTCCAACTGAGCGCTACCGTGGCTCGGATGAACTCATGGTGAGGACAATGTAGCATAATAGTAATACTATGGTACTGTGAAAGTGTAGTTACTAAGATTCTTTAAAAACAGGCACAGGTACATATTTTTTATTACATATTGCGCCAAAAATGGCACAACCGACTTCAATCGTACAAAATTCGAATAGCTCGTTCGAACAAATGTATGCCATTTTTGTTATTGTTGACTTTCAAAAACCACAGAAACTATTTCAATACAATTTAAAAGAACAAACAACTGAAGAAGTACGATCTTCCAAACAAACAAATAATCATGAAAAATCGGTTCATATAAAAAAAACATACAGACGAATTGATAAAATCCTTCTGAATTCGGTTGGTAAGTGTAGTGTGAACTTAGAGGATTTAATTACGGGAAAAAATAGAGAGCTAGTTCCCCTCTGTCATGGTATAAGACAAAATCTTATAAGATGGAAATGAGATACCAGACATAATGAACAATTTTAGACTTAAGCATCTAAGCAATTAAGGTGAAATCGAAATATTAACAACTGCCACCCCATTTTCATTTCGACTTTATTGCCATAGACAATTAGGTAGAATCTTGAGCGAACACTTCTTCCGCGCCTCACGTAAAGCTGATAGAATGCGAATCGTAGTGCCTTCCTAGTCCGGAGATAAAGAGTTTGAAAGGTTTGTATGGGAAGCAAGTTTACCCGCAGATATAGAAGTGTCCGTTGCGCGTGCCGAGGATGTCCCAGAGCTTGTCCATATCGGCCTCGAGGTGGTGCGTGACGTACACCTTCCGCTCCTGGTCGCGCGAGAACGCCACGTTCAGCTTGACGTCGCCGTTGCTGGCGAACTCTTCCAGTTCCTGAACAAATAACACGGTTTATTAGCAGAAACAGCGACTGCTGATTATGAGTTCTGACCGCCCTAAGCTAGTTATGAAGGGTAGATAAGATGCTAGATTAATAGTGCATGCGAAGACACTATTTCAGCGCGCCCTAGGCTGCAGCCCAATTAGCCTAAGGGTAAATCAGGCCCTGTCATTAGTCAACTAGCTGACCCGGTGAACTTCGTCTCACCATTCGTCAACTGTCAATACAACTTTTACATGTAGGAACATTTTGTATGGGAAAATGAAATTATTTTTTTATATTTCTCGCAACTCTTATAAATTTTCTCTCCGTTTAAACCTTCTTCCTAACTTCCACAAATATTTCAAGACCAAAATTAGCCAAATCGGTTCGTTCAGCGTTCTCGAGTTATAGCGAGAATAATAACGACGATTCATTTTATATACAGGGTTATTTCTAATCAATTTGCATCTTTCTAGGGGCTTATTCTGTACATAAAAACTAACAACTTTTGTTCTACGACTTTGGTCAAAACTCAAAAAAAAAATCATCTGTTCCATACATTTTGTCGCGGATGAATTAATTTTTTCTATGAAACAACAATTTTTTTTTAGTTTTGATGAAAGCCGTAGAACAAAGTTGTTAGTTTTGATGTACAGAATAAGCCCCTAGAAGGATGCAATTGATTAGAAATAACCCTGTTTACCTATATTGATAGACTATTTTTCACTTTTTTTGTTCATATTTATAAAAAATGGATCTTTCGATTTAAATTTGATGTGATGGATCATATTTTAGACACACCCCTTACTAGGTTGTGAAACACCTACCGTCTTACCACAAAGTTTTAAGCACGCTTTAGACACTGTTTAACAGAACAACTAGGTTTAAAGATATTTATTATCACAAAGACAAAACAGTTTGTCACTTACATGATAACATAATAATTATTAATTAATTAATTACAAAATATTTTACAATTTTAGTCGCACCTATTCAATTATCAAAGTAAATTAACTAATTGAACATACTTATATATTTCTTTAACTTATATATAGACTTACTTCACACTTCTTTTATTTTACTTATAACAATACATCTTCTATACTCTTCTAAACTTTAACTTTCTTAGGAATAAGCCTGACTACATGTTGCCTGGTGTTAAGTAGAGATGCAATTCTAAGATGAAGCGCTTAAACACTAATCTGGAAAGTAGTTGTTTAGGTACATACTCTGTATTTAAAATTTAACTCCAACATCTTTGTTATAATTTTTATTTAGACTATGATAATGATACAATGAGATTGGGTTAGGTCAATTTACATTTTTTGGTGATATCCAATCAACGCGCGGTTTGTGTGAGCTTCAGTCAGGATTCGATATTGGGCAGCTTGTAGCTAACTCAATTTCTGCCAACTTGTATGACGCGGCCGATAATTTACATTTAGATAATAATATCAAATCACAATCAGCATTCCCTTATCATAGAATACACCACCATAACTATCTTATCGGACCTTGAATTATGTTATGTCGTTGCTACGGTGGTGTAGAATACACCGTAACAACAACGGATATTGGAAACCCAACCTGAATATTCAAAAAATATTCAAGGCAGGCAATTTATATTATACGTATTACTGATTGAATTTTAATGTAAAAGACACGCGTAATTTGGACTTCAATAATTTTGTTACGTATTGAAATTATTGACTGTTGCTGTCGTTAATGTTGTTACCGACTGGCTTAAGTATACAAAACGAGACATATCAGCCAAAACCTCTTATCTTTTTTAGTATTTACTATCGTGAAACGCTTACTTTTTCTGTTAGTTAAGTTATCAACGATGCCACTGCTTTGGTATATCTCTTTAATACATATTTATTGAAATGAAACAGTTTATATATCAGTTTGGTAAGTAAAGGGTAACTTTGAACTACATTGATAGCCGCATCTATGATGAATATTACTTAACGTGCCATGATCAAGTCATTTATACATTACTATCGGAACGTCCCTATTTTATTAAATAATTAAATAGGGATTATTTATTTATATTTTGTTTAAGATGACAAAAGATTACATTGTACTCTGTAATTCAATATTAAACAAAAATATGTACATAATGAACTATTTTTAGTCTTTAATTTTAATATTACATCACTAAATAGCTAAATTATGCCTGCGTTATCAACAACATGATAATTTAATCAATATTCTGCAATGTGGAATTTTCGCATTAAGAGATATTGTCATCACGTGCTGCTCGCGGAAAACCTGACGACAGACGACGGTCATTGATATTTATGTACTACTCGTATCTTCCTTGCAAAGTGATAGGGCTACATATCATAAATAGCTTTATTTTGCCTCTTCATAATGATAGGACGGCATTATCTACTACGCCTTACAAATCGGATAACCATAAGAACATATTACGTAGTATCTTTTTTTTTAGAATTGAAGTTTACAACGTATAAAAATAATACCATTACCCTTCTTTTGTCGCGGGTGAACACATTTGTGTAAGGAACAGATATTTTTTTCACGTTTGCAGAGCCCCCTACTAAAAATTATTCATAATGATGAATACAATGGTAACCTTGTACATATATTTTAGAAAGTGGCCAGTTACGCCAAATGTAGTAAAAACGCCACAATCATACCGCAAGTACACATCTATTTTTTTATAAAGTTTAGCTCGCATGTACCAGCTCTACACTCGTGGAGCATTTTCCAACACTCCAGCCGCGCACACCCCGCACAGGTCGCAAGTCGACTACACACACACGTCAGCGAGCCGGTACATTCGGTTCGGCAGAATTTGTCGAACAAAGCCGACCCGAAACAATTACTACACTTTTTTTTATTCCGTATAGGTTTGCGTTTGACTACATACTACTTCGGCAACATTCGGCATATGCCGATCGAGCAGGTCCATCGGGTTCGTTCGTCACAATTCTTAGTCTTTATTTGTCGATCGATCGGGATAAGTCGAAAGTTACCCAACCCAGTGATTATGTGCAGCAGCTGAGCGGCTTATTCCCAAACATTCGATTCGAACACACATTCGATTTTACCGCCGGGCAGTGCCGATTCACGCCGACTCGTTTATGTGTAGTGAGCCTTATACATAACTATAACAGAATACGGCTAAAACTCGCGTTATAATTATACATGTGATTGAATTAATAAATATTAGGTGACATACTACACCCAAACTGAGCAAAGCTTGTGTGTTTTTTTTTTTTTTTTTTTTTTTTTTTTTTTTTAATATTTTGGGACATCTAACACACGGCCTCTGACCCCAAACTAAAAGCTTGTGATATGGCTGCCAGATACTGATATACTACATATACTTATTTTTAAATACATATGTACTTATATAGATAGTAACTAAATAACACCCAGACACAGAGCAAACACTTATGTTCATCACATAAATATTTGCCCTGGGTAGGGATCGAACCCACGCCTCTTTGCTCCAGAAGTTAGGGTCACTAACCACTGAGCCACCGAGGCAGTCACTACTATGTACTACATATACCTACATATTTTAAATGCATACTTATTATACAGGGTGACTGGTAAACGTTGAGCAACCTTTTAGGGGCTTATTATGTACATCAAAACTAACAACTTTTGTTCTGCGACTTTTGTCAAAACTCAAAAAAAAAATCAAAAATAATTATATACAGCATGTATAGATGTTACATACACAGAGCAAACACCTATGATCATCACTAAAATGCTTACCCTGGGTGGTAATCGAACCCACGCCTCTTTGACCCAGGAGTCAGGGTCACTAACCACTGAGCCACTGAGGCAGTCATATGAGTATCAAATAAATGTGAACCCACCTCCTGGTAGATGTAGTCCTGGTCCTTGTGCCGGCAGCCGAAGTAGAGGATGTTGTCGCCGACCTCCTTGCCGGTGGTGCGCGCGTGCGCCCGCTCCTGCAGGAACCCGCGGAACGGCGCCAGCCCCGTGCCCGGACCCACCATTATGATGGGAGTCTGCGTTTGTATCGGCAACCTGCAGATATCACAAATACAGAATAAAATATTACGTGCTTTCTATCGGCTAGCTACCTAGCTTTCAGAATGACTCTGAAGTCGCTAAAAAGGATTACCATCAACATTTCAGCCATAGGACGTCCACTACTGAACAGAGGCCTCTCGTTGTAGCTAGTTCTAGTTGGTATAGCTAGAGATTTTGTCTAGAGGAGCAACTGCCTACTTTTGCCCACTCCAGAAAAATAGAATGTATCAAGATCTTTTTCTTTAATAGATAAGTGTTCACCTCAAAGTACAACAGGTGATTCTAATCTAGCCAGAAAGTGCCTAAGATACAGGTTCCGCCTAGTTTGGAGCCCGATTTATTATCGAATGTTTTGCTGATTTTTGAGCCATTGTATAATAATGCTATAGATTCTCTACTGTTCTGTATTTGATTCTGGGGTGGGGTACACAAGTTTTTATGGTAGCTAGAGGTAAGGCTCATCCGTGCCCCAGGCTATGCCAATGGATCCTACCTATAATCACCAATAAGCACGTCCACAATCCAGCACGATCCTACGGTCTTACTGAGATCGTCCGTCCACCCACTGGGTGGACGTTCTACGTTGCGCTTGCCGAACGTGGCGAAAAAAATTTACTTGTTCCGTAAGTTTTGTCGAAGCTGATTTTCAATTAGGATATAGGATAGGATCCTTTATCATAAGGAAATTATTTTTTTTTCTCGCATGATGGAAAGCGAAGTTGTAGCCGAAGATGGAGTACCTATGTAGACCTAGAAGATACCTATTCACTCTTGACTTGAAATTATCCAAATTGTAATTGTCAGGAAACAATGACGGAGGCAGGGCATTTCAATCCAATCTTAGTCTTATTTACGTAGATAATCATGGTGCTCACCAGAAGCCAGTTGAATACAAATGCTATATAGATACCGTCATTTCCCTACGTCTCATTTCAAAGTATGATTAGATATTGTCAAGGTTAATTTATACAAATATTTCATATCAGGTGTCTGATTAATACAACTGAAAATGAATAGAGATGTCGATATAATTATATGTATTACATAAAATATTGCTGATCTGCTACCTATCACATTTTAAAATTACATTTTAACACTTCAGACCAAATAAAAAATAAAGACAGAACGTTGTGAACAAACAAGTTAAGCCGAACAAAACTACGCCTCGCCGTGTACAGACAATCACACACACATCCAACGTACAATGAAACGCCTTGGCTTGTCAGTCGAACTATGGCGGCGCAATTCTGACGCACTCACACATGTATTAAAAACCGGCCTCACTTGACTGTTCAACGATGTTCTCTCTTGATTTTTTATTTGCTATGAGTTTAACACAGAGATATTTTCTTGTAAGTAGGTGTTCGTTTTCTACCAATCCTTACTAATATTGTAAATCCGAGAGTGTGTTTGTTGATTTGTTACTCTTTCACACAGCACTTGTTTTTTTTTATTTATTTAATTATTACACTCCACAGACTCCAGGGTCTGTGCTTTTTAAGATATACATTAAGAAAAAGATTTGAACAATATTGCTTATAAAGGCTTAACAAAAGGACTCTAAATCTAATAAAATTTATAACAAAACAAAATATGACTTTAAACTACGTTGATTTTACATATCATTTTCCAAATTGCTACTTATACCGCGCAGAGCCTCCATCACCGCCGCGTTACGGTCTTTAAAAAAAAGCACTTGATTTTTGGCATAGATATAGTTCAAGGGTTGGAGCGTGACATGGCTACTTTTTATCCCGGAAAAATAAAAGGTTCCTAAATCCAATGGGATAGCACAAAAAGCCAAATATCACGCGGGTGAAGCTGCGGGGAATAGCTAGTCAAAAATATAAAAAATACAACCTCTATTTTACAGAACATAGACGCACACACCATACTAATAAAACCTATATTGGAACTAACAACATAAGTCCAAATATTTGGTATGAGTTAGACTTTGTATGTTTTATGTATTCAATTGTATAAGCAGCAACAAAAATCGTAGTTGAAATAGAAGTCATTTTTGACCGACGAACCACCGGAGGAGGTATACAATTCGACGCGTATATTTTTTTTTACGCATAACTTTTTTCTTAGTGGTTTGATTTCAATAACCCTTTTTTTATTGGAAAGAATATACTTCGAAATTGGTCCCATTTAAATGTTATCGAAATCGGCTTCGCCATTTTTGATAAATAAACAATAATGTGAAAAATGCTACATCGATCCGTGCGAAATATTCGCGAATTCTGTACACGGGTGAAGTCGGTCATGCTGTTTTTTGCAAAAATAAATTATCATGGTCATAAAATATCTTGTAAGTATAATTGGTTATCTGTTTTCTTAACAAGAGGTAAAATTTATGCCCACTTTGATTTTTTGTTCAATAAAATATATACAAGAAAATCTTTGTATTCGTATTTTCTGCAAATAATATTGTTGGAAAGGTGGTACTTCGAGAGCTGCCGATGACGTCACAGCGTCCAGCGCTGTGTGGTCGGGGAGGGGGTCACCGGCGGCGGGACACTTCGGAATAGGGCCTCGGGCTAGGCGTGCGTGTGCGTTGCGTAGATCATAAATTGTCGCTAAATATTTTTGTACGAATAAATAATTTTGTTGTTAATTAGGTGTTTATCTTTTTAATTTCACTTCTGATAGACCTATTTCCTTATATCAGAAGTGGGATTACTAAGAAAACTCACGGCCTTTTCGCTCAGATTTTCCTGACATTTAGAGAAAACTGCGTATTAATTCGGAGTTCAGACGTTTGAATTTGTGTGTAAAGTGTAGTGTTTAACACGTTAAATATGTTTGGCAAAAGTGTAGACTTGCATTAATTTCGTGTTGATTTTAATACGTGATGATTACGCAGTTAGAACAAATAACTAGTAACCCCTTGTGGGCCCCGTGTTCTTTGTGTGGTGACACAGTAAAGTTCTTTGTTCGTTGTTCGCCTAGTAAGCGCGGTGCGATTACGTCATACAAGGTCCGATATCGTAGCGCAAGCGTCGGTCGGTACATGCGGGGAAGTACCTAGAGTCAGTATTACCACGTGTCGTGATGTGACCGCGATGGAATTCGGGAATGTTTACATTCGTAGAGCCGTAGCCCTTATTGACTTCGTAGCGCTTGTACACGCTGTAGCTTTAATAAATCTCGTAGCACTAACTCGGTCCGTGAAATGGTAAGCGCTGTCATAACCCGTCCAAATATTATTGACGGCGGCGGATAAAGCAAAACGTTGACTAAATATGTGGTTCTTTGAAACAATTCGGTTATGAAATCTGTATTTTGGAGAAAAGGTGCGAAATATATTTGAGCATGCTATCTTATACTTTCGCGGATGAGTGCATCGCAAGTCCCAAGCAGTAATTAAGATGGAGATCGGGATGTTTCCGGCAGCTGCGATCTGCAAACGAGTTAGTGACTTACTTTTACAAATGCTTCTAAGCTTGCATTGCAATCTACAAACGAGATATTTTGTCAGTTAGCTGTATAACTAAAAGCCGTAGTGTGTTAAGTAGTTGTTGAAGACCAACTTTTACGTTAATTTACGTGCAGTGTTTGTTTGTTCATATGTGCATTGATACGATCATTAATAAATTCAAGCGCGGAGTTTGTCCGTTTGCGTATTTATACGGATGTGTGTTGTGCACGTTAGCATACTGTAACGAGTATAAGTGATTTAGGCGTAACGTTTGTTTGTTCGTTCGCGTGCTGTTACGATTATAAGTGATCAACTTGTTGATGTGCACCTTGATTTCCATGCACCTAGATTTACGCGCCACGTTCCTTTCCGAATTGCTACGGGAATAGAGGTTCGCGCGCGATGTTTGTTTAGCGTATTGTTATTACTTAGCACTGAGATCTGTAGATTTCTCTCATCCGGTGTGTAAAGATCCTTTTTTATGAGCGAGACATATGTACGCCACGAAATGTACATCACAAAATTCACTATGGTGTTGCATTTTTTTATATTTATTCGGTGAGGTAACAGTAAGTCTTGTAGTGTTCCGCGTATTCCGCGTGATGGGTTAAGTAAAATAAGACAGCGACGTGTTATTTTGTCGCCTTATCGACTATTATGTAGTGGTGTAAACTCTAAAATAATTTTGAGAGCAGTTGAAGATGTCTTTTTCATCCGCACTATAACAGCCGTTACTATATACATACTAGCCCGTTACAAAGCTTTGACTTTAGATACCAGTCTCTTTTCACTGCTCTGTTGCACTGTAATAAAATATTGGTTCTGTGAGTTTTTTTAATGGTATTAGTAAACGCTTGTTGTGACATGTTGCACTAAATAATTACGCAATGATTGGTGTTAAGCGTATTGATTTGTAGTACCCTGATACTACCTACCGAATCTGCAACTTTTGTCATTATGCTCATTGATGTTACTGTTGGGTAACATTTATGTTACGTTTGAATTATGCGCATTAATGTTGTTTTGTTAGCATCTAATAATTGTGTGATTATTGGCGTTATGAGTAGTAGTGATTTAAAAGTAATTTTACGGGAAATTAGCCCGTTAGATTGAGGCATCTTCGCCCATCTTATCCGAGCCCAGTGACTATAATTGATAAAATGATTGCCGCTTTGATCATTTGTGATGATGCAAATCCCTAAATAAAGCAATCTGAATAAATTAATGCATATGGGAAATATTAGGAAGCGCTGCGCAAGCGTACTTTTGTTGCCGACACGGCACACCATCACAGGGCGACGCAGTTGCTGTGTCATGTAGCGGCAATCAAACACAACTTCCCGTTGCTACGCTGAAATGGGTGATCGTCCAAGTGGAGGTTGGGTTGGGATGGCCTCCGGCGAAGGAGTGCTTCTTCGGGCGAGGTGTCCTGCTTGCTGCAGCTAGTCCCTAGCTGCCCGACTATGTGGAATCATTTTGGTCTTGATATGGTTCGCCCGTACGTATGGATATTGCCTGCGCGACGCGGGCTTCGGTTTGTGATTGGCTGACGTTGGTTCCCCGAGACGCGTGTTTATAAGAAAATTGTAGTTTGTATCTTCATTTAAAAACTTTTGGTTTCTACTTACCGCCACCGAACAATTTTAATTGTTAATGAGTATGCGTTAAGTGAAAACAACTGAAAAAAAAAATGTTTACGTATGCGCAGGGAGGGAGTAAATTATTAATACGACACAAAACACAAAAGTGTCCACGTTCGCTTCAGTTGAATTTGTTGGAATTGTTGACTGAATGGTTGAGATGGCATTATTGCTATTTCAATAAAGTTCAAAATATAAGCTCCACCTGGGAGGCTTTTGAAGTTTTCCTGCCATATGAATACAAGCCAATTTTACATTTGATCAATAGTTCAAGTGTCATTTGTGTCAAGATTACATTGCAGTGTCTATGCGTTTTCTACGCCATTTTACTGTGATCGTGCATTTCAACTTTCTTGCTTTGTCACTTCTCCTGTTTTACATTATCCTAAAGCTGGAATACATACCTACGTGACTACATGTCAATGATTTTAAAACATCAGCAGGAGTTGTTTTACTATAAAACACGTGAGCCGTTATATTTCATGGACTAAATGTTAATTACTTGTGGCGATTATTTAGTCGGGGTCAGGTATAGCCGAGCTCCTTTGAAGTGAAAGGTTTTATTGCTTTCAAACGATTTCAAATGCATGAAATAAATCTGCAGAATAAAAAAAAAAGTTTCCATTTCTATTTTGAAGCCCTTATCAGAAAATTCATTGACGTTTTTGTTTCTAAAATGACATGCTTTGCATATTTTATAAGCAAGAAAAGTGTGTCTAAGTGGCCCTTATGTCTTGAAACAGGTTAAAGTGTCGTGCATGTAAAAAACAAAACGACCAAGCTCTGGATGTTTTGTCCCTGAATGTCAATCGGAATCTGTTGCGACTGTTATAGTTCTGTGACTTAGACTGTGCAGAACAAGCGGTCTTATTGCATTTTTTCATATGATCATAAAAAAAGAGAGTAACGTGAATTACTAGCTGCACGTAAATGAACTCAACTAGTACAAGCAACTATCAGCACGGTGTCTTCGGATGGATGACCGCGGGTGGCATTTGCGACTGAGCACAGTGGCTCGTATGGCACGCTAAATCGTAGGTTCCGGATGTTTCAACCATCCGGTCATGTCAGAGGCCTTCAGGCAGCTTGGAAACTCTGACGCCAGGGCTGGCCACCTGGCCTATACGAATTTACTTACAAGTTGTGGACGAGAAAGCGCAAATTGTAGTGAAATACCTAAACGATGGCGAAGTGATTCCAATCAGTATGAGAACTTCTGATGAATGATGAAATCACCTATCTGCTATGTTTTGTTTCTGAATCGCCATCGACTCAATTTTCTTTGTGTGTTCCATGATGGTCATGATCTTCATAGTGTAAACCAAACTTTGGAGTTTGTATTAAAGAACTTTTAGTTCTCCTGGTGGCCAAATGTCATTTCTCCAGAAAGATGTTTCTCGTTGCACTGTAACTGTACTTGCTCGTTTGTGTGTTCTCAAATGAATTGCACTATGCATCACATCGGTGAAATTATCATTAAAAAAAAACAGATATTTCGAGGTCGTCACTTTGAACTTTAAAAAATAAAGAGATCCTTTCGTCAAGGTATCAGCATGTCCTTCTTGTTAGCAATGAGCTAATCTTTTCTAAATTGTGATATTTGTGCTCGAATGTTCAAAGTACTGAATTTCTGAAATAAATGAAAGTGCATGTTATTATTGCATCCTGCTGAATCTGGTTGTCATTCATTTTAATTGACGACAATTTTACCTCAAGAAATGTTGTGCGTGCTGTAGTTTTTGTCGTTGATTGGTTGTCGGAGATCAGCCATGCGATATGTTGTGCTGGAGCAATTTAATTGTTCAGTTTTTATCGATTTGCTAATTATTTGACTAATTTTATTTTTGCGAGCAGACCTCGCCTCTGGGCAGACCACATCATTAATCTTTTAAATTCTGACGATTAGAGCTGGTCCATGAGGAGACCTCATAATTATCTGGGCATACCCCATCATTCTGACGAGCACACTTCCTACTTAAGCCAACCTTATAATTCTCTGGGCATGCCCCCAGCATTTTGACGAGCAGACCTCGTCTATGAGCAGACCTCATAACTCTCTGGGCAGACCCCATTATTTCGACGAGCAGACCTCGTCTATGAGCAGACCCCATTATTTCAACGAGCAGACCTCGTCTATGAGCAGACCTCATACTCTCTGGGCAGACCCCATTATTTCGACGAGCAGACCTCGTCTATGAGCAGACCTCATACTCTCTGGGCAGACCCCATTATTTCGACGAGCAGACCTCGTCTATGAGCAGACCTCATACTCTCTGGGCAGACCCCATTATTTCGACGAGCAGACCTCGTCTATGAGCAGACCTCATAACCCTCTAGGTAGACCTCATTATTTCGACGAGCAGACCTCGTCTATGAGCAGACCTCATACCCTCTGAGCAGACCCCATTATATCGATGAGCAGACCTCTTCTATGAGCAGACCTCATAACCCTCTGGGCAGACCCCATTATTTCGACGAGCAGATCTCGTCCATGAGCAGACCTCATATCCTCTGGGCAGGCCCCATTGTATCGATGAACAGACCTCTTCTATGAGCAGACCTCATAACCCTCTGGGCAGACCCCATTATTTCGACGAGCAGACCTCGTCCATGAGCAGACCTCATATCCTCTGGGCATACTACACGACTAATATCTATTCGCGAGCATATCTCGCTGTGGGCAGAACCCACTAAGCAGAAAAAGGAGATGCAGATGCAGAAGAAAACCTAACCACTGAAGCCGGAGAGCTGGCTGCTGTGGCCTGGGCATCGGGTCTGGAACCTGCCGGCGTTCCAGCCAGTGGGCCTGTGGTCTCCCGGCGTTCCAGCCAGTGGGCTTACGGCCTGCCTGATCAGCGGGCCTGCCGCCTGCTGCGTGCCCGGTCAGCGGGCCTGCAGCCTGCTACGTGCCCGGTCAGCGGGCCTGCAGCCTGCTACGTGTCCAATCAGCGGGCCTGCAGCCCGCTACGTGCCCGTTCAGCAGGCCTGCAGCCTGCTGCGTGCCTGATCAGCGGGCCTGCAGCTTGCTGCGTGCCTGGTCAGCGGGCCTACCGCCTGCTGAGTGCCCGGCCAGCAGGCCAGCAGCCTGCTACGTGCCTGGTTAGCGGGCCTGTCGCCTGCTACGTGCCTGGTCAGCGGGCCTGTCGCCTGCTACGTGCCTGGTCAGCGGGCCTACAGCCTGCTACGTGCCTGGTCAGCGGGCCTACAGCCTGCTGCCAGCCGAGTCGGCGGGCGTCCGGCCTGCCACATGTCCTGTCAGAGGGCCTACAGCCTGCTGCCAGCCGAGTCGGCGGGCCTCCGGCCTGCCACATGTCTTGTCAGCGGGCATACAGCCTGCTGCCAGCCGAGATGGTGGGCCTGCAGTCTGCCGCGTGTCCTGTCAACGGGCCTGTTGCCAGCCGAGACGGCGGGCATCCAGCCTGCCGCGTGTGCAGTCAGCGGGCCTGTAGCCTGCTGACAATCGTGAAGGCAGGCCTCTAGCCTGCTGCGTGTGCAGTGAGCGAGCCTGCAGCCTGCTGACGCTCTAGACAGCAGGCCTCCGGCCTGTTGCCTGTGCAGTCAGATATTCTGTCTGTTTCCAGCATGACAGCGGGCTCCCAGCCTGCTAGTGTTCTTGATACTGTGTCTTCAGCCTGACAGCGGGCTTCCAGCCTGCTGGTGCCCTGAACACCGTGTCTTCAGCCTGACAGCAGGCTCGCAGCCAGCTGGTGGTGTCTTGAACACCGTGTCTTCAGCCTGTCGGCGCGTCCAGACAGCGGGCCTCCAGCCTGTTGACTGCCGACATCCTACGAGAGAACGAGGCGTTCTCTTGTCAGGAGAGGCCGTGTTGGAAAGGTGGTACTTCGAGAGCTGCCGATGACGTCACAGCGTCCAGCGCTGTGTGGTCGGGGAGGGGGTCACCGGCGGCGGGACACTTCGGAATAGGGCCTCGGGCTAGGCGTGCGTGTGCGTTGCGTAGATCATAAATTGTCGCTAAATATTTTTGTACGAATAAATAATTTTGTTGTTAATTAGGTGTTTATCTTTTTAATTTCACTTCTGATAGACCTATTTCCTTATAATATACACAATTTAAAATATTTAAGAAGACATAACTTTCAGTAGTATTTAAACAAGTGAACAAACATGGCAAATAATACGTTTGTACATTACATAATTAATATGCATAAATTAATTTTTACATCAATTTTATATTTAAAACTAAAAGTATTTGATTGATTTTAGGTGCCAATCACTTACTTTTATCTTAAAGAATGACCCCTGAAAAATCTCTACTTGAAGATAAATTAACTTTGTTCGCACGATGTATTTTTAACTTCATTGTTATAATTATACTTTTAATTTCGGTGCGATAATAAACGGAGATAATACCATAATATATCTGTATCCGGGCAAATTCTTTTATCAGAGATATCAGGTTTGTTCGTAACTACGCACAATATAATATTTTTTTTCAATAATAATGATGACTAGGCGTCTTTTAAAACAAGCGACGTGGCGCCGGTATAGAGTATTAGATAGATTATAAAACAAATTGTAATTTCTAATTATCACGCTGCCGGCGCATGTTTGCCTAGAAGGGCTTATACTACATATGCAGGGAATAATGGTATGAAACTATCTATAGCCAGACGGTAGGTATGAGCAACTCCATTAAATTGGTGAACAACCCGTTTCGCCAGCCTCTCAGAGTATTTTAACTATGCCAGAGACCTTTAAACTCTGACACCAGGGCTAGCCACCCATATTGTGAGAAACCTACTTGAAGGACTGAGTATATTAAATAGATAGATGAACTCTTTATTAATTCACATTCACACACACATAAAACAGAAAATAGAGAAAAATAGATGCTAAAACATGTGAAGCAACCAGCGGCCTTATTCAACTACAATTGTTGTTGAAAGTGATTTCTTCCAGGCAACCTTAGGATGGAGAGATACAAAAGAAAATACGACGAGGTTTGCTAATTTAGAGGACACTTTAAAAGTAAAACAAAATAATATAAATAATAAAAGAATTATACAATAGACTAGACATAATACATACAAATGTTATAAATACTAATACATATATAAATAATATAGTAAAATAAACTAATAAATACTTTAAACTTCTAACATACACATATAAACAATGTATAAGTAAACAAAAACAATAATAAGCAAACAAATTACCACCCAAAAACTAAGCACGATTTAAAGATTGCGACAGATATAATTTTTTAACTTCCTCTTTGAAAACAGTTATGGACGGGGCCTGTTTAATGGAAATGGGTATAGGATTCCATAATTGGACTGCTTGGAATGAATTAGTCATTATAATCTGCTCCTATCAATATCAGCTTTCTTAAACTACATGTCACGGCGGGCAGTGCCCGAAATGTCGCGTGAACTTCTACAAATATTCCCATAATTCACAATTTTTGTAATTGACGTGTATGTTTGTTATACGTTGCTCAAATGAAGAAACAGAAAACAATCTCTGAGAGATACTAAAATGAGTTCGCCGTACGATCCCTCGATTCATTCACGTGTGTGAGTTAGTAGATTAACTTATATTGCCGCAAACATTTTGTCAATGTCCGACCGAATGGCCGGTGGATGCACAGCAGAAGAAACAAAAAAGGATCTTCCGAGTTACTTATTATACAAGACGCTTAGCGAAATTCGTACGCTGGGTCAATCAGCCAGTCACTAGGAATAAACATTGGCTAATTACCAGGTACTAGGTAGGTAAGAGTCGTTGGCAATTACTGGGTAGGTCGATAGATAGACAATTATACAGGGTTAGGGGTAAACAATTAACATCCTTTTAAGGGCACATTTTGTACATCAAAATAAACAACTTTTATTCGACAACTTGTCCCAAATCTCAATAAAGTAGAATCAGCAAATTATGTACAATATTTTTTTACATACCTAACTAATATTTCCACAGTATCTCCTCTGAGGTCCAAGTGATGGCGCGCGCGTTTTATAAAGAGTTAATTATGTTTAGACCATATTTAAATTTCGCATGGAAAAAAATAAATACGAATTTTTAGAAGTCTTAAAACAAAAGATGTTCGATTTGAAGCACAGAATATGACCTGAAAAGGATGCTAATTGATTACCAGTAACCCTGTATATGTTATATGTATACTGTATAATAATATAGCTACCTAATGTAATCAATGATTTAGAATGCCTAGTCACAGATTGGATAGTTACCTGAATTGCGACTTCCTGATGTAGACGGGTACGCGCGGCAGGGGCTGGCCGGGCTCGGCCTTGAGCTGCGCGAGCCAGGTGGTGGCCACGCCCTTGTTGACGCGCCCCGTCGGCGTCTGGTACTGCACCACCACCGCAGTGATGTGCACCGTCTCCGGGTGCAGCTGTCAAACAACCCTCGTCAATACTCGAACTGACACATCGACACGATCACAATGTGCCTCCGGTGCTCAAACGGCGGAGCAAGACCAACATTTCATGTGGGCAACATACATTTTACGTGGTCGTCTGGTAACGCAAAAGATGGGTTTAGAAAACAATAGTTGGGGGACATCCAAGTAGTAGCATGTAATCGAGATTCTCTAAGCTGAGCAGAGGCTATTTATTTACGCTACGCGTTAGCGTAGCGAGCGTGTTTTTTATGTTTTCATTGAATGAGGTGTAATAGATTTTAATTGGAAATGAGTAGTAACTTTCATCTGGTTACTACTCATTTCGAATTAAAATATATTTTAAATCATAAATTAAGCGCTTTTCGCCTACTTCGTCTGCGCCTCGCCGCATCTGGCCATTTTATAGTTTTAAGTTTCTTCATCTCATGATCTGCATAATATGTATGTCTATCTCGCTACTGGGAGCCTGTATATTAAGATGCCATCTGCTAACTTGTACAAATATGTCACCGACTTCAACAACTACTAACTTTTTAAATATAAGTAAATATTGTGTAAATTCTCTCATTTGTTTATATTTTTAATAAAGGACATCAATATTATAAATATTTTAGTGTCTGTACTGCACAGCAGTATCGACGTCGTGACATCGTTTGATTTAAAAATCATTCAGCTGTTTTCGACCGCAACCGACGCAATAGATTATAATTTAATCCAAATAACATTTTTGAAGAGTAATGTGTGTGTGCCAAAATCACATCACATCTATATTTTTGAAAAATTACTTTATGGCACGTGATCGTGTAGCGTCCTTTAAAAGAAAAGTATGAATCATGTATAGTAAACGTGTATGTACCTATTAGAATGATGAAAAATCATAATCTGCGATGAGTAAGTGGCATTTTATCAAAAAACCGCCGCTCCACGTTTACCTACCGATAAAAATTATAATGTTGTCCTTTGTCTCGAGTCTATTTACCTTTGGACTTGATGAAATAGAGTAATATCTAGGCTGTAGGCGCGGTAGCAACTCGCAAATGTGGTCTAGTGGCGGTTTACACGAGGGGATATCTTCTAGAATGTGCACGATGTTTCTGCAAGCTTCTGTGACAAATGTCTGGTATAACGCCTTGCCCTCGGGTGAATTTGTTGCCATGAGGAGTAATTTCTTCTTGTCCTGTAACGATAAAAAAATATGTAAATAGTCACGCGGTAGTATACGATTACATACGTAATTTGTAATTGTTCTCGACATGCAATTGTAGCGCATAAATTAGTGGGCCTTCCAGTTTTTGCTATATATCGTAAAACGGAAACCTTGGTTCGATTTACAGTTCAAAGTCCAAGGACTACATGTTATGTCATTGTAGTTTTATTATAGACTTTGAACGACACTTCGCTGGTGACTGGTGAGAGCTCGTCTCGCTTTTATAACACCTAGCTGATTTAAAGATCGGAATCATTATTAAAATTCACAGCCGATAATTACATCGCACCGAAAATAAATTAAAAAGTTACTAGTGCATCAAAATAAGTAAACATTTTTATTTAATATGGAATAATATACACTACGCGCCCATCCATTAGCCTAGCATCATCATCATCAAATCAACCGTAGGGCGTCCACTGCTAGACATAGGCCTGCTCTATGGATTTCCAACAAGACCAGTTGAAAGCGTAACAGCAACTATATTATAATTATCCTACCTTAACTAGGATGTTCGCATTGCGTCACTGTCTAAGTTTATTTTTTGGAAGGTTAAAACATTAGTCTCATATGAAGAAGAACCAACTGAGTGGTAATTTGATAAGTAGTATTGAATTACGATTACGAGAATTACGTATCGTAAACATGCTAATGAAAAACAAAGTAAAGCATTTCACGTTAACGTGTCGACATTTACACGATTATTTCGCACTATTACAATGTCACGACTATCCTTTGTCCTATTATGCATGTAAATATACTTCGTTTCTTTATGTGATTATCATTAGCACCAGTTTTAGGTAATAATGGACTTCAGAACTGCTTTGTTGGTAGGTAAATATTTAAAATGTTTTTTGAAATTTTCATCACAAAAATAACTCTGAGGTGAATATTTATTTTCGTATGGGTGGGCAGGACAACTCAAGGTTAGAGCAATCGTTTCAGGTACAATGAGCACAAATCACGGATTATTTTAAATAAACTCTGTTATAACCTAAATTATATAGATTCAGATTTGTGTAGTAATTGTAACATGTTACGCGATACATTGAACTTCGGTTCACGAACCGAATTTAATAGTAATATAATAATAGTGTAGAGTCAATGTTCTTGTTTACAGGTTGTTTTCGCAAACCAAAACAATAAAGTTTTATGCCCATTAATTTCAAAAATGAAATAAACAAAAACATTTGTTTCAATGCAGTCGCGTCAATATATTTTAAGTCTGTGACGTCAATGCTGAACCGGATTTGTACTAGTTTTGTAGGTATCAAGACGAGCTTGTATTATACATAGTGCCTTAATATTGCACGATACACGTACCCTGGAAAATTTCCTGGTCATCCTGATTCAGCAAAATTACGAACTTTGCTCCAACATCGCTACAAAATTGCCAAGTCATTATTACTACAATATCGTATGTTGTATAATTACCTACTTAACGACAGACTAAAATAAATATAGTTGTAAAATAAACCACACAGTGCTCTACCATGTTCTTATGGTATGTAATGTAAATATTCTTGAGTGACCTCCTGTCGAGTAAACGGCTTCACACGTTTTGAATAGCAAAGGTGACGTCCACAAGTGGTATATTATTCAGAGAAAAATCGAACTACGAGTAAGATGATATATACATCATTTGAAAGCTTGATTTATGGGCTTTTCAAAAATGTTTCATTAAGATTTTTCCATCCCTCCATTTTTATTTAAATGTGAAAAATAAATTGTATGAAAAATAACATTATAGCTTTTTATTTTTACTAGTTTAGCAACAATACCGTGCTTCTATCGTTATTTTACTTTCATTTGTAGCTGATTCTTCCATTCATCTCTTAATTTGCTAAAATTAAAAATTATAACCTACCAGTGTGACCAGTTAGTAGGTACAATGTGACAAAAAAACACTTAAAAAGTGTGTCTAATTGGTAAAAATGCTTTTATTTAACAACTTGGAGGTTACTTGATCAGGGTTGATAGAGATAAACTACCTATTGAGTCAAATATATTTATTTATCTTAATAAATTCAAAATTAATTTTAAAAAATTCGGAAGGTTCTTTTATATTTTTAACTGATGTAATAGACTCTTTCTGAACTTTCTCGAAATGTAACGAGTGTTGTGGTTAGAATTTTTGATTATTATTATACCAGCCTCCATACATTTTGTGGACATGTTGTTTATAGATTTATCATTGTTTCCGGAATGTTAAGAAAATAAAATTCACACACATGACATTTTGCAAGTGGTTGTGATTCTTTAACTAAGCTTTGCCTTGGGCCTTGATATTTAGATTTTTTGCCATCCCATAATAACCGTTTACTTTTCCGGGATGAAAAGTAGCCCATAAGTAAATAATAATAATAATGGAGAGTGCTCCAACCTGTGAACCATTTCCATTGTCCACGCCAAAAATCAAGTCTATCCGTTGCTGTATCGCTGAGTGAAAGAGTAAGAACATCATCATTTCGTGGCAATGGCTAGGAAGTTTTTTTTTTACAGAGGTTTATGGGTAAAACTGCAGCCAAAAGAGACCTGAATTTGGCTACCGCGGTAGAGGTTGCCAGATTTTGGTCCCAAAAGATTTGATAACATAATATCTTATGTAAATATTGTACATACCTATAACCTTTGTAAAGAGTAAGATACCAACAAACACACTTTCAGATATGTAATTTTAAATAATCAGTACAATGTTCACCCGACTTCGTATAGTTTTCGTAAACTATGAATGCCTTCCTATACAAGGTGTAACGGAAAGGCTGTATACATAAAACGTGGGTTGATACTATACCTTATATAGATGCTGTATTCGAAATTCCGAGCCAAAATAACAACATTCAAATTAAAAAAAAAATTAAATATGACTGACTAGAAAAATCTTTTGCACGTAAACAAACATGTCACAACAAGGAGGTGTAGTCTGATTTTGATGGGCAAGGTCGTGTTATTGACCTCACAGCTGTTTAGTGTGATAGTGCTGTGCAAATGTGAATTAATCATAAAAATGACTAGTTTTTCAAAAAAAGATTGAAAATCAGCAAACGAACTTACACGGCTAAACATGCCCCCAACTAGTTTGTTATCGTTATCTGATTTGGTACTTTCAGTATGTATACAGTCTTTCCGTTACACGTTGTATATAATAACAAGGCATTTATTTTTTATGAGAAGATGGTCGACTACAGATAAAGTAGGGTAGGATTTTGTGTAGAAGGCCTGCCTTTCAATATCCAACAAGATTGTTTTTCTCAAAGAACTACATAAAATTCACTTAAAAGAGAAAAATACATGTTAGGTTAGTACTAGACAAAGTTGCAAGCGTAGAAACACAACTTCAAAGTAACGACTAAACAATAATTTATACGAGAATGAGTAGCTACTTAGAATCAATCAAAATAGCTAAAGTACTTATACATATATACTTTTATACTAAGATAGGGATGTAAACTTCCATGTGTAGTATATTGTGATTTGTTTGTGAACAGGTAATTTAGTTTGATAGGTATGATATGTGTCGGTATCAGTGTGATAAATAAATAAACTATGTATAGCTAGGTTGACATGTGGAATGTCAGGTAGATGTTAGTTAGTTTATGAGAAGTTACTCACTTCTTCATCCGTGCAGTATTCGGCCAACTCCCGCAGAATGTGAGTGCGGGGCAGCGCCGTGATCTCGACGTAGTGGGTGAGCGCGGTGCGGTAGGAGGTGGGGCACGGGAATGGGTTCTTCTTGGTGCTCTCCTGGTCGGTGTTGATGAGGGAGAAGATATCATCCAAGTCGGTGCCCGTCAACTCGCCGATGCGGCGAACGAGATTCGCGTCGTTGATCGGGTACACGGCCACATGGTCGCCTGCCCAAAAAGCGTAGAAAGGTTAATTAATAGGGAATATGCTTGGGTCTATTTTGATCGTTCTTAAAAAGTGTATGCCATTTCCGCGCGTTTTGCATGACATCACAGTCTAAACGTCAGCTGTAAAATACACATTTAATTTTGTACTTAAATAATAAAAATTGTTATTGTAGACCTTGGCGATAAACTACTATTGAGATTATCTACTACGATATTAAGCATATTTCCGCAGTTGGGCGCGATTTAAAAAGAAAAACATTGTGCTACAAACTTCTAAGTCTTGTCACATGATAGAAAATAGCAAGGAAAAATAATTTTGATTATTTTTTTCTATTTTCTGTACGGAAACGAAATATGCAGGTTTGTAAGTTTTGAGGGCTTTAACAAAGCTTAACGCGCATAGAACATTATATTTTTTTATTACTAGTAATATTAACCAAGTTTGTGAGTCATAAAAAGTCGTTATCTCTAAAATTAATAGATTACGAGTATTCATATTTTATTAGACTGACGCAGATCACCAGCTAATTGCGTTATTGATTTCATTTATCCTTATAAATGATTCTTCGAATTCCTCATTGAGTAATGTCGATTCCTGAAAGAGATTAATATAACAAGCGAAGCAAATCACTGTTTCAGATTAATGCGTTTTTCAAACGCACATTTCAAAGAAAAACGTGTAATGTATTTGTTGTATTCTACGACATTACCATAACCAATTAAAACCGCAATATTTGTTTGTTTTTCCTTAAATAATATCATCTTTGTTCAATATTTAGCTTATATTTGAATGCATCACACTATTTTTTTCTAGAATTAACACCTCACTGAATTAGCGCTCCATATCAAATACATATAAATAACAATAGATGCAAAAGTCTGTGTTTGATATGTTACTATCTACATAAATATGTATCATAACAGTCTCTGGCAACCATATGTGTTGCTTAGTTTGGGGTCAGAGACCATGTCTAAGATGTCCCTCGTAAAAATAACATTTCTATAAATGATGTTACATAATTAACTGTCGGCTTTGCATATTACATTAATGTACAATCTCGGCACTGCAAAACCAATGCATCATTTTGGCCATTTACCTAGTGTCAAGTCTAGTTAGTGTCTACAGTTCTATCCAAAGGTTATCTATTACTTTACCACTATCTTTGGCCTTTTCCACTAATGGGTATTTTGACGTGGTAATAGAGCAAACTGAGATTGACAATATTCATATATGGTGCGCAAAATATATTTTTACCTAAGTCGGATTACTTCTCTTTTCCTTGGAGCATAATTTCCCTTAATCTTTTACTTGGCATGGACTGAAACGTTTTTGAACTCATGGTTGTTTTGGAAGGCTCCTGCAAAAAGATATTTGAGAAACCCTTCTTGTTGGAAGTCTGTCTAAAAGTATCCAATCTTAATATATATAAATCTCGTGTCAGAATGTTTGTCCTCAATGGACTCCTAAACCACTTAACCGAATATATAGTAAAATTCGCACACCATGTGCAGTTCGATCCAACTTGAGAGATAGGATAGTTTAAATCTCAAATTATAGTCGCAATTTTTATTTATTTAGCCACAGCAACGCGTGGCCGGGTCAGCTAGTATTTAATAAGTATGTTGATTTGGTTTCAACGTATAATATCCCTTGGATTAGAACCTATTTAAAATGTCAGATGCCGTTATATAAATTGTTTCATAGAACTGTAAATTTTATTAGTTTCACCTGTATTTTTGCTTTCTTGTAACAAACCCCTTTGAGCTCGATTTTGACCTACTTTGAGCGATCAGATTTTCTTTAAACTTTGCACACCTATCAAAGATCGATGACAATGCTATTATAAAAAAAAAAAAAAATAAACAAAAAAAATTAAGAAGTTGATGAATCCTAAGCGTGTTTTTAGTTTTTTTTAAAACTATATTTATATAAATTAAACTTCGCACGGATTGGTCGTTTACGGAACTTGTATGGAGTACTCGCAACTTCCATAGACAACAGAGATTCTCCATACAATTTGTCAAAGTTACGTATACGTTCCGACGTTCAAAAAACGCTCCCCAGAAGAAGTGGTTTGCGTGTACTTACCAGCCTCGTACCGCATTTTCGATTCGGAAATGTCCAATTCTACATGGAGACACGAGCGGCCGCCGCCGCGGTGCAGCTCTCTGTTTACTTTGATTTGTGCTAAGAATGGATTCTTGGCATCATAAGGTCTGAAAATAAAAAATAATAATAAAGTAAGTTCGTATAGGCCGGGTGGGATATAGCGCTGGTGTCAGAGTTAAAAAATGATGTAGGTACTAATTCCACTACACTATGGGTGACACAGCAGGTAAAACGGCTATTTGAGAGATTTCATTTATTCCTGCGCTATTATAAAGTATATTTAGGAAAACTCGAAAAAAAATCTACACCATAAAAGTTAATATTATATTAGGACCTGACATTAGTCTGCTTTTTAAATATATTCGAGTCAAAATGAGCCACTAACAATTTCACGAGCTTCCCAATAACTGAATTCTGAAACATTTTTGTGAATCTTGGTTTCATATCATTCGTGGGCCGAAAAACTAAAAACGTATCATTTCAGTATCTAGAGGTCAAACAGAACTTAAAAATATAAAAATGTTTATTTAATGATTTCGGTAATCATTTTTGCTCGCAGTTTAAATGCTATAAAACCAATGACGTCTACCTGTTTTTATGTAGGTAAGTAGGTATTTGAATAGCTAAATAAACCAAAATATTATGTACTCATAAGGTAACATAAGGTGCAAAATCTAAAGAGCGATAAACAGGCCTAACCAAAAGGAATTTAGATTGAAAAATGTTGTCAAGAATTTTTGGGTAAAATTAGTGTGGAATCACTATAAATAAAAGTTTCATAAATACAGTTTCACAGTGATCGCAATGAGTATCGTACATGTAATCTTACATATTTATAACCTTGCGATATCGGGAAGTGGCAGCGTCTTGTAGAGGTGTTTCTTTTTTGTGAGCGAAACACTTTAAATTGAAATATGACAAATAATATAATATAATATTTGAAGTATGACCTGTGCGCTAAAATATTTGAGTATTTGTATGTCTGTCTGCGGCATCATAGCTTTCAATTTTATTTGAGAGCATGTGAATTAATTGTATCGTGCGCTATATGTGGCATATGACGCTGTACTATTGAAACTGTTTATAACATTAATTGTCTTCTAATTGAGGCACGAAAATTGTAGCTACACTACAACAACCGTGCAAGCGGAGGCCATGGGCCTATTACTATATAGCCGCAAAAGCACTTGTAAATGAGCTTTTGATAGCTACAGAAAACAGTGAGGCCAAATTAGTCATCATGTTCACGGTTGACAGTGCTGCTACTATCTACGGACTCAAAAGACCTGTAACAAGATCTAGAGTTACCGCTGAGTGTCATGCGACACTTCAAACTCTATCGAGAAATCACAGAACAATCGTGCGCTGGACAAAGAGTCACGGATCATGTTTAGGCAACAACATAGCCGACACCCTCGCTAAAGAGGGCACGAGAAAACAGGTAGGGGACGAAGCAAGAAAACACTGTAAGCCCACAGCGGCGGAAGTGCGAGAGTTGCTCCGTCGTCATACCGAAAAAGAACAACAGAATATCTGGATTGGAAGCACTCTAAGGCTGCTTTACCCAATCTAAATAGAAACATCACAAACGACCTATTGAAGTTGCAGCGGCAAGACTTCCGACTTATGGTAGGACTCATAACTGGTCACTGCAACTTACATAGTCACTTGTATAAACTTGGCCACTGACAGCTCACTTTGTCGTGGCTGTTTGCAGGAGAACGAAACTGTAGAGCATGTTCTGTGGCACTGCAAGGGCACGGAAGACACTAGAATAGCTAACGGATTGCATGATGCTTCTGCATTATCATCAGCTTTGGCATCTACACCGCCATCATCTGATTCACCATCTAAGCTACTTGGAGCAGTTATGACAGCGGCCTAGAGCCACGCTCCGTTACTTTAAGGAGCTGGGCTGGCTCGGGTAGACGGTGGAAGGGGAAATGCACAAAACACCCCATGCGGGACGTCAGTGCAGGACTTATCGCCCCTACTTCAAATTAGAATTGTAGGTAAATTATATCTCTGTACGGCATGGCGGCAGACTCATTGTGATAGACCTTATCATACAATTCGGCAGATATGAAGTTAGCTACAGCTGCGTAATATCCAATCCTGACTGAAGCTCACATAAAGCTTGCGCGTTGATTGGATTTCGCGCAGCTTGTAGCTAATTTCACATCCGCCGACTTGCATGATTCGGCCTATAACTGTAACTGTCTGTGACATTTATATCTATAGCTTACATAATAAAATTATAGTAAAAATCACTGCTTTTTGAATACAAAAATATGAATTATTAAAAGGGTTAAGAGATAGAAAATGATTTAACTCTACTCCCGGTCATGTTCCGTATTGTTGCTGATAAAGACATGTGGACTAATGATTCCTATGGCCCATAAAGCGCTCCAAAGGATGTCCTTTTTAGGAAGTAATGGTGTTTTGAATATGTCGTGAGGATCATAATAGTATTATTGCGAAAATGATCCATAGTATCTCAAATTGAGCGCTGGTGACGGACGATAACGAGCACCATAAAACGCGCACAATTCTTGATGCGTTACATGAATTGAACCATATTCTTCTAGACAAAGAATAATTTGTAAATGTTGGTTTTAATCATGATCTGTCATAAGCGATAAGGCCGCCCGTTATTCTACCATTCTACCAGACTGTTATTATTTTTAGTTTAAGTTTTTTCATGATCATTTGGTGCAATGATAAATACATTTTACGTTGTATTGTATTGTAACTGTGTTCATGATGAATAATGCAAAACTAAACGAACTTCAAAAAACGAGAACTGTTAGTGGAATCAAAGAAATTAGTGGAAAAAACGAAAGATTCTATGTTATCACTCAAATAAAAAAATGGTCCATGTGTGATGATGGATCACCCATAGACTTCCAAAAGACTAGGACAAAGCGATACTCATTCAGGTTCAGTTTCTTCAATCTTAATCAGGCCTTCCTGTGAATGGATATCTTACGCTACGGTTGTTAGTAACAACCGTAACAACTTGATACGGTATCATTGACCATCAGATCTGCGTGCTATGCATGCCCTCGGCTATGAGCATTAAATGTAAAACAGTGACGCAACAGGTTCCAAATTTTAAGTGGCCAACATAATGTAATACGATGCAATGTTTTGTTTGAAACGGAAAATGTTTGCTTGTCCTGCCTGCAAGGCTCGAGGTCCTTAGAAGCGCAAGGCCGCAGGTCCACGTCAAACTACGCCACTGATGTGCAATACCAATGGTAAGTAAGATATAATTTACATAAATCTATAAACTTATGTGTGTACTCTGATGATTCCAGTTGAATGAAAATGATAAAACTTACGGTCTCTGAACCTGCAGAGAGTGTAACCGAGCTATTTCTCCAGTGAATACACTCTGAGGGTCTAGTTCTGTGAGTGGATGCGTCACGAGTCTGAACTGTCGCACGAGCTCCTCCTCGCCCGTGCTCTCAATGTTGAACTTCTCGCACACCGCTGGCCAGAACTTATCTTTCCATGTGATGAAGTCATCTTCAATGCTGCAATATAATTTTATCATTCATTACGCGATAATAGCAACAACGGGAGACTTGCGCCCGCATCAGAGAGTTAGTGACTATCCTTAGGGTAGGCACACTAGGCTGCCCTTCTCTGCATCCTGACTTTGGGAAAGGTCCACCCTCAAACTTTTAAATTAATTAGGAGGTCCCAATTTTTCTACTGATATAATTACAAAAATTATTTCTTTCATTGTCAAATTGAAAAGTGTGTGGCAGACTTCCAAAAAAAAATTTTTATATGTTCTTAGATATCAACCACACAACACTTTTGGCAGATATTCAAATGCCGAGCAGTAAAGTGCAAACATAACTGTGCAATGGACATCACAGGGCAATGTCGATCAAGCATTTCATAGTGAACTGAGATTACAACTCTTATTATAAATCTCAAGGTGCTAGCTGCATTATGCTGTATTATACAACATTTTGATTCATTAGTGATCAAAATTCCGAGTGGTCTACCCTATTATAGCCATTGTAGTGCAAGTAGGTGATATAAGTACATCAGGAGAGCAACTTACACACAAAAACAGACATTTTATACTATATATGTATAACAGGACTGAACTCATGTGTGTAACGACTATCCCTACACATGAGTTCAGTCCCGATATATATAGTATAAAATGTGTGAAAACCACGTTAATTTCCATAGTAAAAAACAGACATGTGATTATAAAAGGGTTCTGTTATTTTTATATCTGAGGAATGGATCCTAAAGATACACTACAGTTTTAATTAAAATAAAAGACAATACAGGTGTTACTCAAATATTTTTGAGTAATATCTATTCAGAACTATTTGAGACAAACCCATGTGCTCAAGTCTTAAAAAAGATCATCAAATGCAGTCGAGACTAGAGTGGATATTACTCAGAAATATGTAACACTTTTACTGTAAATCATTAATTAGAATATGCGAAAACTATGTTGGTTTCCATAATCAAATACAGTATTGTTGCTTACTTAGCGTCATCATCACCCAGGCCTAATTCAAACACTCTTGTGGCTCCAAGCTCTTCCAGTCTTTTGTCAAGGTATATTGCCACTGCATTGTAGTGTTCATATGTTTTATTACCTAATCCAAATACCTGAAACAATTAATCAGGTGTTAAGGACAATTTTGCAGTTTACTTGTTCAAGCATATTTTACAATTAGCCATAAAAATATTCTAAAAAAAATTAATAAAACAAATAATTTAAAATATTGAGGTAATTTTTTTACAAAACAACTAAGCTACTTATAAAATACTACTACCTATCCAAAAAAATTAAACAAAAACCTATCTGTTGCAATTTGGGGAACAGAAAGAGTAGCAGAGGGTATAATTTTCATATGTCATTCTGGACTTATGATGGACATAGGTATATGGAGTGAAAGTAGTGTAAATGGTTTAAGTATTTATGGCAGTTACATTTGTCCCTTGTCCTTCCACCTTATTGCTTTCTCTGTGACATGTCATAAAGCTACAGTTTTTCTTACTATCTAAATCAAACTGTATGGTAATATAATCAATATAATCTTCCGGATATCCACAACATGTACACCTTGAAGAAAAATATGCGTGATAGCAGACGCCATACAATCCTCTTACAGCCTACACCATCACAAACCAACACTGCACACCACATCCTTTGCAATAGAGTTGTCTACAATTGGAATAGGTTGCCTGAGGATGTCATCTCAGCAAGAAGTTTAAACATATATAAGAATAGACTGGACCTTTGGATAAAGAAGGAAAAAAATCCTTGACAGATAAATACTAATTTTATTTGTCATTGCTTGATATAGGCACATCAGTATACACTGCTCGCCTATAATCAAATAAATAATTACATTCTGAAGAGATGTTTGATGTTCTAAATAATAAATGATAATAAATAAATTATAACTGAATATTTTGTTCATGCATGCATGGTTCTAAAACTCCATTTGCAGTGCTTAGTAAGAGTAAAAATATATACAAGTGATTTGCTAAAATGACTAGCAACTAAAAATGCTGTAGACATAGACAAGTACTTTAAAACACTTCATAAATTTATTTTAAAAATGTAGCTCATAAAATAGTAATGGCATTGAGACACCAATGCATGCATGCAGTAGATGAGATGTTATGTAGCAAACTATAAAATAGGTAGTATGTAAATTAGTTATTTGGATCTAATGTCAAAATTTAATGACTACATAATTTCGTACCATAAATCGTAATTTTGAAACGGTCGATAAAAACTGTCTTCTTTTTACCACTCGTGGTAAAATTCCGAAAAACACACTCATATTGTAAAATCTACATTTATAGGTTATGTATAACCTAAATCAGGAAAATGGAACTATAGTAAAATATTTCTTCACCTCACTGATTCACAATCCATTTCAGGACATTTTTGATGATATAGATAGGACTTATAGAACCAAAATACCAGTTATTAAATGAAATGATGTAACGATGCTGAAATTATTGTATTACACAACAAGCTCATTTACAACTGACGCACTTTGTACTCTAAATAGAATGTAAAGAACTAATTTATCATTATTTTGCCTACAGTGTGTGTTATGATTTCTACAATAATCCCGTTTTTTCGTTTTCGCTTTTTGTTTTGATCAAACAGTTCGTACAACAAATGGCAAAGAAAGATCAAAGAAGTTACTTTAGAGCAAACGAAACGTCAGTAATGTCATCCGTCATCGACACGCGGTGTTACCAGGACATTCACGTTACTGTTGCTAGCTTATTTAATGGCACTTATCTAAGTGCTATTTTTAAGACGTATTTGGGGCATTCCACGCGAAGCGGACGGGTACAAAAAGTCGATGTATTGGATTTCGGTAATAGATATTTAATTATATTCTACCTATACATGTCCTTGATACGTGTGCCAAATATTTATGTAATATAATGAATGGTTAAGGAATTAAGGGCTTAAATATTTTTAATGGAAAACGGACACCACATTTCGGCAGTATTTCCAGTCTAGCTCCAATTCCAGTTTCACGCCCATTATAAAACTTAGCAAGGATATTCTATACAATATAAGCTATTTTGGACAAAAAATTAAAATGGTCTAACTTTGTGAAAATTCGGAAAAAAATCTCATTTTAACATCTCATTTTTTTTCTTTTCCAAAAAGTAACACAGTTAAAAAGTTAATAAAATGAAGTTATAAATTCAGTTGTTTAATTATACCAATCTATAATTTTAAGACTTGGTAATCGGTTCTGAAGTACTGCGTGGCCACCGGTGTGGCAAAATTTCAAAGCCCTTAATTCCTTAACCATTAATTATATCACAAAAATATTTGTTACACGTATCAAGGATATGTATAGGTATATATATATTCTATATACTTACTTAAATATTTCCGAAATCCAAAACATCGATCTTTTTTAACATTTGCATTTTGTCTAGTTTGGGAAACATTTGGTAAGTAAACAGCAAAAATATGTTTTCAAAAATGGGAGTTAAAATCTATCTATTGAACTTACCACTTAAGCAAAGCCACAATGTTTTATATTATGATTTATGAATAAATGGTTTATCTGTTAAGAAAAAGTAATATTTTATGTTGGTCATAATTACACCGCTATGTATAGTAGAGAACCAATATTCATAGGTATGAGACTTAATATTAGAGGATTTTCATGTCAGACACCATTATACTGTACCTACTGATTTTTGATCTTTTGCCAAATCCAGCAAAGATTGAGCTAAGTTGGCTGCACTGTTCAACTCGTTTCTACAATTGACAATGACAGTGATTAAGATGGTTTGGGCTTTTTTGCATTAACTTTAAGTATAATCCGCGCCACACAAGTCGGCGGATGAAAAGTTAGCCGTAGATGACACTTCGCCATAATTCGCTAATATTATTGCGCATGTGTGTGCAATGCCGACGCAAGTGGTGTAGCTCTGAGCGGGCGCAGGAAACGCGAGAAATGCATGAGATTGGCGGGCGGGTACCTATGTATGCAAATATTATTTATTATTAGGTATAAAATTAAAATCTGTCATATTTGTCCTCTAAATCTTTTTCCCTTGTCCCTCTCATATTTCAGTAAGTTGCTGTTATAAATAATAATAGTGATCAAGATCGGTCAAATATTTTTTTCATGCATTTCAACAGTTTTTACGAAGATTTATGGACTATCTATGGATACCGAGATTTTGCTATTTGCTAACGGCACTCCACTAAGACTACTAAGATTAATGACTAACGTAATACCTATTTGTATTCTTTTGAATTAAGAAGTGGAACTGATTTTGCTTACAGATATCTGTGCTGCTCAATGAAATAGAAATCAAATGGAATTGCCCTAACGACGAGAAAAATCTGCATACCCACCGCACACAATATGGCGGATTAGTGTTGTTACTACTACACTACACTTATCGATTTCCCCGTACCTATCAATAAAACTATCGACACAAAATTAAGATAGGCCGATGGCAAACTTTTATTTAAAAAACCGGACAAGTGCGAGTCAGGCTCGCACACCGAGGGTTCCGTATAAATCCAGAATATTTCACAAAATTAGGAAGTACTGTACTGTATCAGCCTTTTTAACAGTCCACTGCAGGACGTAGGATGTTTGGGCCATATTCACCACGCTGGCCCAGTGCGGGTTGGTGGATTCACATACGCCATCGAATTTCTTCTACTGACATATGCAGGTTGCCTCACGATGTTTTCCTTCACCGAAAAGCCAGCGGTGTTAAATTCCGTCCATAAATTCCAAAGAACTCATTGGTACAGGACCGGGATTTGAACCCACGACCTCACGATTGTAAGGCGGGTGTTACTACCACTAGACCACCACGGCTTCTTCACTAACACCAACGGTCTAACATCGATAGTTAAGGAAGTAATCCACTTTTGAATTTGACATCTGCCATCCGAAACTGTGTAGATCTTCTTGAGCTCTATGACTCTACGACAACAATGGTTTACAATCGATCATAACGGAAATAATAGACTATTAAGTTTTTTACTATAGATTCTATAATATGACAGCTAGCACCAATGTAATGTAGTAGCAGCACCAATGAAGTAGGAATGAAATGGAAATGGTGATATGACATTTACATACTTTGACATGAAAAAGTTTAAAAACCGAAATAATAATCTTGTTTGTAAAATTTTGAATTTTTATTTCATTTAATTTTTCATGTCAAATTTGACAACTGTCATTCCAAAATTAATGCTACGAGTAGAATGGCATAACAGGTGTTAAAGGGTTAGCTGTCATATCATAGAATCCATACTACAAAAGCACGACAGGTGTGAAAGTAACAGCTGTCAAACTTAGAAGTATTATTATTTCCGTAACTATCGAAGCTAGACCATTACTGTCTTAATAAAAGTAATAGCGCTCAATAGATATGTCATATGACAGCTGTCAAATATTAAAAGTGAATTATCTCCGTAACTATCGAAGTTAGAATACTGCTAACTTCACAAAAGTGACAGAGCGCAATTAGATCTAAATTTCATATGACAGCTATCAAACTTAAGAGTGGATTATCTTCGTAACTATCGAAGCTAGACTAATACTGTCTTCACAAAAGTGATAGAACTCAACGAGATCTACATTTCATGGGACAGCTGTCAAATTTTAAAAGTCGATTATCTCCGTAAAATTGATAACTGTCATCTGAAAGATATCATATATCTCTTTGAGTTCTATCACTTTTGTGAAGACAGCAATGGTCTAGCATCGACAGTTACGGAGATAATCCACTTTTAAGTTTGACAGCAGTCATCCAAAATGTAGATCTCATTGAGGTCTATCAGTTTAGTGAAGAAATCAATGGTCTATAATCGAAGTTACGGAGATAGTCCACTTTTAAGCTTGACAGCTGTCATCCGATATGTAGTTCTCATTAAGCCCTATCACTTTTGTGAAGACACCAACGGTCTAACATCGATAGTTACGAAAGTAATCCACTTTTAATTTTGACATCTGCCATCCGAAACGTAGATCTCCTTGAGCTCTATCACTATTGTGATGACAACAATGGTTTATAATCGATAATAACGGAAATAATAGACTCTTAAGTTTGACAGCTGTTACTTTGAAATTTGTCATACCATTTTAGTATGGATTCTAGGATATGACAGCTGTCACTTTTACACCTGTCCTGCCATTCTAGTGTGGATTCTTGAATGACAGCTGCCACCTTGACATCTGTAATTTTTTTAGGTACGGGGAAATCGATAAGTGTAGTGTGGTAGTAACACTAACCCGCCATATTATGTGCGGTGGGTATGCAGATTTTTTTCGTCGTTAGGGCAATTCCATTTGATTCCTACTTCATTGGTCAGCATTCGATCTTCAACTCTGTATGGTAGTAATCTTTTCTATTTAGTCAATACTTAGGTGAGATTGTCGCGATAAGCCGCGTGGTAGTCTAGTGGTAGTGACACCCGCCTTACGATCGTGAGTTCGTGGGTTCAAATCCTGGCCCCCTACCAATGAGTTCTTTGTAATGGTTTGGTACGGAATTTAACACCACTGGCTTTTCTGCGAAGGAAAACATCGTGAGGCAACCTGCATAGGTACGTCCGTAGAAGAAATTCGATGGAGTATGTGAATCCACAAACCCGCAGTGGGCCAGCGTGGTGGATATGACCCAACCACTCTTTGTGGGTAGGCCTACGTCCTGCAGTGGACTATTAAAAAAAGGCTGATACAGTACATACAATACAGGTGAGATTGCCAGTTTCTAGTGTCTAGCATAATCTAATAGATACCTACGGTGCACGAGTAGATATTCCAAGCCTTCAATTTGACAAGGACAACCAAGTGATCCTATACGGGTTCCTGCAGAAGTATGGAACCCTAAAAATTAAGGGGATTTAATGTTTTAATACGCTAAAGAGTTCTTAGTATACATATAACAACAGCTCATCATTTCAAATATGGTGATATAGGTTTATAGCCGCGACGCTACATCGCAATTTGCAAGCACCATCAACTTTTTGTGGAAGAACAAAAAATTGTTGATTCAAGGCACGTAAACAACTCAGTCTGCTTACCGCATAATTCAATCCTGTTAAATCCGGATCTCCATTCTTTAACCATTCATAAAACTCCATGGAATTGTCTGTAGGGTCTCCCTCTCCGTATGTAGCCATACAGAATACCGCTAATGAATTTGGTATATCTTGTAATTTTGTGAGCTCTTCCTGCAAGAAAGCATACATATTATGTACGTTATCAATGAAGTGGCTAGAGATGATAATATTTACTTTAATTATAAGGGTACAACTATATAAAAGCATCAATATGGAATCTAAAGAAAAAATGCCAAGTCGGTGTATAGAAGACATAGCAAAAGGCTGCCATGGCACATGCTATGTAAAAATCAGAGAGAGTAAGAAAAAAGATAATCTCTAATACCTAAATACATAGTAAAAAATATGTTTCTATTCCCGTGTGCGTGTCTGTGCTGAAAGCTTAAAAATATGCCAAAGATATACTGAGCGCCACACAAATCGACAGATGAGATGTTAGGCCGCAGATGACACTTCACCGTGATTGGCTAATTATTGCGCATGTGTGCACAATTCCGACCCCGCGTGTGGTGGTGTGTAGGGAGTAGGGCATGCAAAAACCGGATGGTTTTGGAAAACCGAGTTTTTCGGTTTTTGATTTAAAAAACCGGGTAAATCGATTTTTTCTAGTAAGTAAAGGAAAATACGAAAAATAATGGTTTGTTTATTTGTTTATCAGCCTGTCTGTACTGTTCCATTGTTGGGCAAAGGCCTCCCCTCGAGATTTCCAGTTTCGTCGGTCGTGTGCTGATGCCTGCCAATTTGGATTAAATGTATTCAGTTCATCGCGCTATCTAGAGAGTCTGCCACGAAGCCGCACCGAGTTGGAACTCCATTCGGGGGTGATTTTAGCACTTCTGACATGTTACTGAGTAGGGAGCGCGCGGGAGACATGAAGTTGGCGGGCGGGCGATTGATATTCATCTTAAGTTATCCCGAAGAGGTTAGCTAGTTTCTTTGTATAAAACTTGGACTTTTTGGCTAGCACGTGAGAACAGCGCACGTGGCGTACCTACCTACATATTACATCATAGAAATCCTAGAATAATATTTTATTCGATCAGTCAAAGAGGTAAAATAAAAACAGAAAAGACAGGATCAAATTACCGCTAAGGCGAACGATTCAATTTATTCAAACTCATTAGATTATCATAGAGTCAAAGGACTAAAGGACTTAAACTATGGTTTCATTAAGACAGCGCACGAGATAATATTTTTTTGTTTTTTTTTTTTGCATTTAAACTAAAATGAGAATCAGTTGATGCACTTTCGTGTATAGATTGACTACCTACTAATTTGGTTTTTAGGCATCCCAAGTAGCAAAATAGATCTAATAACTGTCTTCAAGACTACATTTCAGCACTCCAATAACAATTTTATAGAGTACTACAACCCTGGATTTGGGCGCACTTATTGGAGTACAAGTTCTTGTTACGCTCCCGTAAAGAGCTAACAGGATGCTAATTAGTTTAATTACTGTCTTGCACGAATATTTTGAAGCACTAAAGCTCCTTTAATTGTCTTGTTGATGATTGCTACAGGTGTTAGTACTCCTGTTATTATCTTCTTCCAGTTCGTTTAAAGTGTAATTGTATTAATAATGTGCTAATAACGTTTTAAGTTATTTGTAAAAAAAAATACAGGCTGGATACGGCAGACCAATTAGTTTTTGTTATTTTATTGGGTGTTAGTGTTTCTATTAGGAAAGTAATTTTAGTTATTGTTTTATTTTAATGACATACACGTAGCTTAGCTAGAATTAAGTGAGCATGCGATTAACACTTGGCAAATCTATTTTTACTGCAAAAGTATATCATCTTTGGGCTGATTTTTTAGCGCGCTTACAGAAATAGAATGTTGAGTCTAATGTAAAATTATGATCAAGCACTTGATTATTCTTATTTGATTATTCAATCGCCATGTTTAAAAAATGCTCTCTGTCATGACATTTATAAGATTATTAAAAGTAAAAATGCGCTACATTTACTCTTAGATAAGATTAATTCACCACCATATTGAATCATATTAGAGTTCCCTATTGATAATTATGAAACGCTAAACAGAAAGCCAAACATTTTTTATTTAATTTGTTTTCGTTATTGTTATTTGGGGTGTTAAAAAAAAGAAAGAGATTTTCAAACGTGGTCACCTAGTCATGTATCAATAATAAATACTGTAAGATGCTCTGAAAGCTTTGAATTTTAACACTGTCCAATAAATTATTATTCATTTTTATTACAATAAATGAATATAGTTATTCAAACATTTCAATACAATTCACTTATTATTATTCCTTTCATATTTACAAAATGGTCAAGTTCCTTGATGTGGGCTGTTTTTTGACTAAAAATGAATTGCGCCTACTTATACTTATAAATATGCAATGGCCTTGGATGCGTAAACACTTTGTTTTATCTGCTAGCTGCAAAGGATGTGAATTATTGCTTTCTATTAACAATGTTCATTATAGACCTTTACACTTCGTATGTTCTCATGAAAACATAGAGTTACTATTGAACTTTGAAATATTTTGGTGTCCCGACTGTTCTCTGTACAGTATGTATGACCATTACTGCTTGCCCTGTACTAATCCGAAAGGAAGTGATTGAGACAATCATTATGATAAACTTTTACTATGGGCCAACTCAGAATTTGAGAAAAAAATCAGCTGTTCCATGTAACATTGCAACTCGGAATCGATAAAATGTATGTAAATGTAAACACACCTGATTTTTTTATCGAAATCCGCGTTGGCCCTATAGTAAACATTTATTATAGGTACAGTTACTCTGAATCACCTCTTTTCGGCTTGTTATATCAGGCCTGGATAACCCTGTATTTGTACTACATCAATTGAGAGATTTTTGTTACAAAAAAAAACTACTTGGTAAAGCGTCATTAATTCTTGTATTTAAAATCACAGAAAGATCATTGTACGCTACGTGAGATATATTGTGTTTAATAACCCACATTTTAACTTTTTTTCGCAATCGTATTTTGTTTTCAAAATCTAGTTTTTCGACATCTGATTCATATTCACTTTCATCACTATTATATCATCCGCATGTGTAGTATGTATCATCCGCATGCTCATCGTCACTTATATCAATGACATTTACGAGTATATCACTTTCGTAATGTACTGAACCCTCAGGTAAATTGTTAGTTTCTGCCTTTTCAAAACTTGCTTGACAATGGCTTTTGCGTTACTAATTCAGCGTGTCTTTTATGCACAGTTTTTCTATAAGCTCCACTTCTTTTGAAACGCTTCCATTTTTGTAAATCCATTGTAATCAATATAATGAAACTGTCTCAAATCGAGCGACATGAATAACTGATAAATATACTTCATAGTAATAGCCTAGCGCTTTAAATGATTATTTACTTTTATAAGTGTCTCTCTTAAGACCACATGACACTTCATACTTACAATGATCTCAACTAATTCTATTATAAAATCTGTGAATCTTACACAATGTTACTGTAAAACTAAATTGCTACGACATCGCTTCATACTTATAATGATCTTAACTAAATCTGTTATAAAATCTGAGAATCTTACACAATGTCATTGTAAAACTAAATTGCTATGTATTTGTAATGATCTCAGATAAGTACATTATAAATTATGAAAATCTAACACAATGCCATTATAAGACTATAATTTTCGTAGGACTATTGAAACTTCGTCAATGCAGTTATTAGATCATATATCTTGTAACTATCCTATAAAGTAGTGTACTAGTAAACTACAAGCCATTTATATGAGTGAATATGCTCTTGAGAGCATAAATGCTTGGACAACGCTATTATTAGCATAAAAATTTTGGAAGTCTTCAGGAAAGCCTTTATAGGAGCTTTTTTAGTTTAATTTTACCTATTGTATTTTGTTATAAGATTCCCTTGCTAGTTGGGATATGTATCTCATAAACACTACCTATCCATGGCCGCTACATAAGTTTTCAAACTTAAAATGGGTAGTTTATCAGATCTGTAAATGGCAAAAAAAATTGAATATCGGACCAATCAAGACGAGAGAGAGCCAATCAAACAAACATTCACACAAAATCATCGCATGAGAGAAACATAAAAGAGATACTACCCAACCACGATTCGGTCAGAGATATAAAGGTTAGGGGCGATGATTTTCGCTTCATATAAAAGTTATATAGTTAAATTTATAAAGTTATATATAAAAGTTATAAAGATCAATGGTAAATAATTAAAATATATGTATATATAATATTCATAACTCACCAAATAATAATAATTATAATAAACTCAGTACAGTAAAATAATAAAATATAATTAGCCTGTGTATAGTTTGAGAAATTCCTATGGTATATTGCAACCCTATTACTAACTTGTAAATAATTTAATTTAAATACCTACATTGTTACACTTAGTATAAATATTAATAAGTAATTAAGAGTACTTATTGTTCTCTTGCAGCGCCCTAACGGGGTCTATGTTTTGTACTACAATTAGTTTTAACATTGTTATGTACGCTACATTGTGCAAATAAATAAATAAATAAATAAATATTTTTTTGTAATACAAGACTTGTGATAATACCAACCATATCGCATTCTTCAGGGTCTGCGACCATGCCTTTCATGCTATATCGTATGCCCTCCTTCGCGAGTCGACCGGCGAACTCTTCACCAGTCCCAGTTTGAGATCCATAAAACACCACCAAACTTCTGCCTGAGGTTTTGAGTTTGGTAATGAATGAATTTTCTGTGATTTGTATAGAGCCTGCAGGCCTGAAATAGAAAGATACATTGTATAACTATCTACTAGCTGCATAGAAAAATATTTTATCTAACTAAGTATAAAACAATATGAGCTAGAGACGGCTACACACTTAACGGAACCTATAGGTTCCTTACGGCGGTTGTCTTGGATCAGCGCGCGAAATTTTCGCGCCTTAGTTTAGTTGATGCACTTATGTACCTACAGACCTACACCGTCATGACTTCATGAGTCTTAATATAGACTTTCTGTATATAACAAAGTATTTTTGTGTTATAGACTAACACTATTTTGGTTTTTAGGTTAATGTACCTCTTTATAGCTTTGGTTGGAACAGTGTATCTATAGGTATGTTTCTTGTACCATCACAGAGGGGTGCACGCGCAGAATTCTAATTCCGATGTCAGCTCTTCCAAGTTAACATTACCTATTCATGGTCGCAAAACGAGTTTTCCTAAACTTGCGATACCTACCTAAGTAATTTATCTGTAGGTAAATATGGCAAAAACCAAAGAAAAATTGAATTTCGGGCGCTGACCTAAACGTTGGTTAAGTACCTACATAAGTATAACGTTATGATATCACTAGTTGGTTGATTACTAGATAAATAACTAGAGAAGAAATCTGTTTCTAAAGTTAATGACCTCGATCTATTGGTGCAAGTTTTTCGATGTAACTGAATTACACTCAAAATAAATATAAAAGGAACTTTTATTACTTATAGTGTAAAACTCAGGAAGTTACAACATTTAAGAAATTAATTGGCGGCAGCTCAAGCCTACCCCGGCTACCTACCTAGGGTTACAAATCCTGGCGATCCCCACGAAATCGGGAACTAAGTTGCTAAAACCTTAGGGCGAATCTAGTCAATCATTGATAAAAGGTTTTATTTGTTGTTGTTTTATTTCCAACTCAACACCTTTATGCATTTCTGAGATAGACGATTGTGACAAACGGACGGGTAAACAGCCAGCCGAACAAAGTGATCCGGATTTCGTTTTTCTTTATGAGATTGGAAGCCAAAAGACATCGATTCCAATAACTAAACTGTATTACCTAGTAGTAGTTTGTCCACGAATGTAGATTACTATTGTCTATTGTAATCAATAATATGTAACACATTAGAATTAGACAATTAGGTACCTATCTAAATATCTAAATACATGATATGTATTTCTACCAACCATAATTGAATTAGGTAAATACCTATAACACATCATGTAGATGTTTTGTAATAATAATAAAATAAAACAGATGACTAATATGGGTTCAACTGACATCCTGCAAGATGCTGCTGTGGATATAGCGGTGTAACCACGAGTCTGGACCCATACATTTCATAATTTAAAATTCTACTGTTAACATTTTTGGAAGGAATCATGAGCAACGTAAAACAGACAACTAACAAAGAGTTATTTTTGTGATAAACATTTCAAAAATTCGTCGCGGATGCGCGTCTCTTTGCGTCTTCGCGCCGAATTTGTGAAGTGTTTATCATTTTAACCAACTTATAGCGTTGGCGGCGCCACCTGTGATACAACGTATTAGACAGGTTATCACTCAATTGAAGTTATAAGAACTTCGGAATATTGACGAGAAATGACGCACTGCTAAATCAATGAAATGATTTTAATTTTATAGTGCATCCCACACTAGGTTTATCTCAAAGAGTAATTTTTGTGATAAACATTTCAAATACTCTAGAATCCGTCACTTCGCTCTGGATTCAAAAAAGCGCCCTCGCCGTAAAAATATTATTTGGCTCCCATATGATACAATCTATTATTACTTATTACTCAAAACATCAGAATAAGAACTAGTTATTAAAAAAAATACGCTTAGAGTTCATCGATTTCTTATTTTTTTATTTTTATAAATGCATTGTCATCGGTCTTTGATAGGTGTGCAAAGTTTAAAGAAAATCGGATCGCAAGTAGGTCAAAATCGAGCTCAAAGGGGTTGGTTACAAGTTACAAGCAAGCAAGCAAGGAAACATACATGTAAAACTAATAAAAACGTGTTAAAAAGAATTAATTGTCCTTTTGCGAAATGAAATTGCGAATTTGCGAAATGCTTATTGTATTTCTAGATCAACAGAATTTAGATATTTTTAACCTTCTTGCACTTTCAATGCACATTTTAACATAGGTACAAGACTATTTATTATAAGATTGTTTTACTGGATCTAACAGCTGAGCCCTTAGTCCAGAGGGGTTGGTCCAGGTTTACACGTAAATTGAAACTACATCTGTTTCCGTATGACTGTATACATTTTTGTACAGCGCGGTCCCTGGCGGAAACGCGGAAAAACTATCCAAAATGTACCTACCTATGAATTCAATGAACGCGAAAGTTTAAGTAAACTACGCAAAATCTGGGGCTCAGGTTTTGCCTAGTTTAATTACGGAAACAACTGTAGTCTCAATATACATGTAAACCTGAGGTTTTGTAAGACTAGACTTAAACTTTCGCGTTCGCGTGTGGCTCTATACATTTTGGTTAGTTCTTCGTTTCAGGCGCTGTACAAAAATGTATGGAGCCATACGGAAACAGATGTATTTTCAATTTACGCGTAAACCTAGACTAACCCCTCTGGACTAAGGGCTCAGCTGTTTGAGCCAGGCCGAAATCCGTCACATTTGCTGTTGTGTGCTACTGCTAGGCTTACCACCAGAAAAATTATTCGCTGCTTACAGCTCTTGCTAACAATGTAGGTAAGTTTATATATATAATACTTAGATTATTTACTTGTAAATAATCAAAGATATTATACTATCCTACAGGGAGTTGACTCGCTCGCGTGAGCCAGTTTCCCCCGAGCGAATCACTGAATCACTGAAGTCTACATTTGAGTTAAAAATAATGAGTTAATAATTTCTCGAAGCAAAATAATGCTTTGTATAGATATTTATCTATCTGAGATATAATATCTGAGTTTGTTACTATTGACATAACTAACAATGCAACGTATAATACTATGTAAATTGGTAGGTAAATAGATATCTACCTACTCTACTCATCTATTGCGTACACTTGAGATCTTTTATATAGGTACTTTCTTAGGTATTATACAGGTAGGTATGTACGATACCTACCTACCGCTATCAACGTATTGATAGGTAGTTATTAAAAGTTAATTTACAGGAACATGATGCAATTTAAATCTTGCATAATAAAATTGCAATGCAATTATATATTTTCTGAATCTACCGTGCTCTTTGAAGTTTTCGAAGCCAGTTTTGTTTCTATAGGACCTACCTACATTTGCACTAATTCCAAAATCATATACGCACATAAGTACTTACTGTATTGAATATTTGCTAATAAGTATTTCATCTTTTTTGCTATCCTTTTTGGAGTTATAGAGCCACCAAATGGTGCCTCCAAATAAGATGGCAAGCACTATAATGTCAAATGTGCTAAACAAGGAGCCCACGGCTGCGGCGGCCGCGGCTCCTGTGGCCGCATCTTTGAGCACGTCCTGCGCATTATCCGACATGGTTTAAGGTTATCTGTCTTTGCGCAACTTTATTACGTGTTAATCACTTTTACCGCGAAGGCACAAGGTCACTTTGTAGTACTTATTGTTCGCGAGGATTATTAACACCCGGCGACCTAGCGCCCCTCATACATAACACACACTGAATTACACTGCACTGACACTCAATGATGTGACGTGAACATTAGTTACTGGATCAAGTCAAGTAAATGATAGAAGAACGGTTCGAACAAGTCGAATGAACAAAACGACCGGCTGTACGAATAGAATACGATACCCGAAGGGCAGCCGAGTTAAGCCGAACAAACTTGTCTACGTGGTTTGAGCGTAGAACCCAGCACTCCGCGTGTCTACGTAACCTGAAGTCCCAATGTCAAACATTCATCGAACCAAGTAACAAGGTAATGTTGAAATTTTCGAATAATAGGGCACGCGCCGCCGCCGTGCAAAGGCGTGGGGCTCGAGTAATGAATGGCGACTGACTGAGCGAGTGTCTGCCGTCTGGGTGGGCTGCGGGCTGCCGCTACTGGCGTATGTCGCCGACCGCGTCCGAAGCCTCCAGCCAGCCGTGTCGTCATTCGGCCGTACGGCCTCTTGCGCCATTTGCAATTTAAACACATGCAATCTTATCTCACGAGCTCTATTTTCTCAGACTCCGAAAACACGATACAGTTACTCTATTACGTATTCATAACATCTGTAATTGTCCTCAATTTTAGGAACCCTGCAAAGGATCATACCTGCTTAAGTGCTATACATGTACGTAGTAACTATAGGTAGGTACCTATTCGAAGATAGATTTGATAAAATCATGATAACAATTCATTACCAATACACTTAGGTACCTACTAAATGTAATAAAAGCAACAGAGCAGACGTAAAACCATAATTCCCTTGGTTGGCTTCCATATATATATATAATTCAGTAATGCGATGAAACTATGACATAATATATCATCATCCTAGTAAAATTTACCTATTATTTAGGTAGGTAAAGACTCTTCTTGGGCAATCTGGACATTGAGATAAGGCGTGATTGCCATGACCATAGCCCATCTTTTATTGATTTGAATAAATATATCAGTCAGCCTAGCCGTGGTGGCGTAGAAGACACTCGCCTTGCAATCGTGAGGTTGTGGGTTCAAATCCCGGTCCCGTACCTACCAATGAGTTCTTTAGAATTTATGTACGGAATTTAACACCACTGGCTTTGCCACTGCATGCGTCCGTGGAAGAAATTCGATGGCTTAATGTGAGTGCCTGCACTGGACTATCGTGGTGGATATGGCTCAATCACCCTTCGTGAGTAGGCCTACGTCCTGCAGAGGACTATTAAAAAAGGTTGGTACAGGTACAGCCATACGTGCGAGCAGTTAAAATTCCAAAATTTATAAAGTTAACACCTATGACCTCACATTTTACAGCTTACGTAACGCGAATTAATTGTACCTACATAGGTAATTATGTAAATGTAAAACGCGAGCTACTTTTGTCCGGAAGTACTTTTGTCAAGACTTTGCAATACTTGTTGTCCAAAAAAAAAGTTTACAGTTGATCTACTTATAGTGATTAAAATATTCCAATCAATTCTTGTAAATCAAATTCCATTGGAATATAAAATAAACCAGTCGTTCCTTTCCTTAGCAGCTTAGCTAACAATGCAATATTCCTACACGAATATTTTTCCTATTAGATCCTGTCTTGATAGGTAATCAAACTTCTATAGGCGGCGCGGGCGCCGGTGGGAGAATTGCGTTTTTTTTTAATATAAGCTGCAAAGTTTTTTCACGGTAACTGAGAAATTTAATTTTTACCCAGCTGCCAGGGACTATAAGTAGATTTGGTTTTAATTTCAACTCTTAAAACTTCTCAGGTTCTGACTCCATATTTCTAGTACCTACGAGTACGACCAGAAACGTGCTTTCTAGTTAGATCCCAATTAGGTCACCTGTCCTTCCTTAGTTAAGTAGTTAAAAACGAGGCTCCTTCGACAGTTACTAAGATAAACCACTTTTAAGCTAGACAGCCGTCATCCGAAGTGTAGATCTCGTTGAGCTCTGTCACTTTAGTGAAAACAGTCGACAATTACTTCAAATTAAAGAAAAGGTAGATGTAACGTCATAAAGGTGAACACACTATAGTGTGTTCACCTTTACGCTGTAGCGGAAGACCACGAGACGTGAGGTTGCTCCATCGACAGGAGCCTTGCTCGAATGAAGCTGTGGCGGCCTCCGCCACTACTTTGATTTTATTGTCGCTAAATGTCGGGAAATGTTTTAGCCGAGAGACCTAGCAATTTTTTGCCACTGGCTTCAATATACGCCCAGATTTGACGAAACAAATTTTTTGACTACAGAGAGATTCGACATATTTTGGCTCTCCTATCTCTTTTGGCTATCCAGTTCTGTGGCTGCACCTGCTGCCGATACAAATACATATAGGGCATCACGCCCTATAAAGCTTATAAAGGGCTATAAGGCCGAATCATATAAGTCGGCGGATGTGAAGTTCGCTACAAGCTGCGCAATATCCGGTCAACGTGGAGATTTGTGAGCTTCAGGATTAGATATTGCGCAGTACAAGCAGCAGCAAACCTATTCCGACCCCTAATGATAAATTGAATTGCTGACCAGCATGACATATTCATTGAGAAAGTACGTCGCTGTAATGAATTCGCAAATTTCATTGTTGTCAATAATAATGTACAAAATAATAATAAGTTATTATATACCTAAAGATAAATTGTTCTAAGTGGAGTGGGTTTATCCAAAGGTGCCTAATAATGGTGATTGTTGAAGAAATGCCGCAAGAGTTTTCGCTAGTTTATTTCATGAGTTCAGCAATTAAATTGCCTAGTTTCCAAAAATTCCATTGCATCTTGGCATGGCGAATGGCAATTGAGGAAGGCGTAGGTAAGTGACCTAGTGCAGTTGGTCTTTGTAAAACCGTTTTGTCAGAATTTCTCACATCTACTCCATCGACTTGTATAATATGTACCTACTTAGGTACTTAAAAATTGTATTCAATTGAAATCAACCCGTTTTTAGGTTTCCGCACTAAAACAGTGTCTGTCCCTCCCTATGGCACAAAGCTTCATATCTCCTACATTTATGAATCAAATTAGCTTGAAAACAGTGTACAGGTACAGTAATAATATCGAAGTTTTAAATATTTTAAAATTTGAATCCAGAACTAGTGCACTTAGCCGAAAGAAGGTGATTCACACCATAATTATGAACATCTTTTACTATGGGACCAACCCGGATTTTTTTAAAAGATAAAAACTTTCAAAATTATTTTTAGCACTGTGAGACTATAGCTTTTGGAGTTATAGAGGAAAATTTAAATTTTTAAACTTGCACATAGATCAGTGGCCATTGACCTTAGAAACATATTTCTTAGCAAATTATGTTTTCCTAATTAGTGACATCATAAAAATAGTTTTTTATGATTGTCATAATCACATAGTCACCATCTACGGAAGCCTATCATACACGAGTATTTTATAACAACGGCAATGAGACCATCTGAAAGAAGTATCCTGTAAAACTCAAGAAAATATACTTTTCCATATCGGCAAAGAAGATATAATTGATATCGGTATACAAATGACGGAGTTTAGTTTAGAAGCAAAACATATTGAAAAATTAAACAAAGTAATCTTTTTAGGAGATGGTTGAAAATGAAATAATTATAAAACAACTAGTTTTTACCCGCGGCTTCGCCCGCATGATATTTTGATTTTTGACGCAATATCATTATAATTTATAGCCCATGTGTTATTCTGATATATAAGCTATATTATTGCAAAGTTTCATCTCAACCCGTTTAGTAGTTTTTGCGTGAAAGAGTAACAAACATCCATACATCCATCCATCCTCACAAATTTCGCGTTTATAATATTAGTAGGATAGTATATAATAATAGTTTACTAAAATGTGGTCTTAAAAGTTCAAAAGTGAGGGCGATAAAAAATGTTGATGAAACCAATTTAATAGAAATTTAATACATCTAATTTCGTACAATGCTCAGATACAATATTAAATTTTACTAGGTAACAAATTTCGACAGTAACCAGAATGGTACAGACTACCTATACATTTATAGATGACCTTACGTGACTGAGTAGTAGTAACAGGAAAAGTTATGAAATTAAATTGGCTAAAATGAAATCTGAAGCCTTTTCACAATATGTAGCATTTTATACGAGACATATTTCAAATTGTTTCACACCTATTCACCGTACCGTACCTACTATACTAATCTGTAGTACCTACTATTTAGTTTTAACTGTTATTATCATACACGTAGGATGATAAGACGGAATCAAGCTTGATAATAGTCTTGCAATATTTATTTCCGTCTTAGATTCGTATAAAATTTTACCAAAGAGCTCGACGATACGGAAAAACAACGTCCTCAATTTTAATAATGTATGATTTGTGACGCAATAGGAGGTCAACTACTCAAGGTGAGGGTCGGCAGGCCGCACAAGCGTGCTACGGTGCTTTAGCTTCTACTTGATAACTAAAATGACATATATCTACCTAGACGTTTGTAGTGTTGACCGTGTCAACACTAACTATATAGATGGATGAGGATGACCCATGACATGACCATGAGTGGCAATCACAACATACCGTGTTAATGTTCCTACCTAATAGATCCGTAAGAAATGCTGCCACGTTTTGAATGGAACAATAAATACATCCTGTTTGTAGAATGTCTGACCAATCGGCGGTCATCAAAAGCAACAGAAATCTCAAGCATGGCCTCAAACATCCTAAATTCTTAACTAATACTGCCTACTACCATTATTATATCTTCTTTGCTACTACTGCTACATCGAATGGTTTTTGACGTCATATAGATACTTTTTTAAAACGTTTTTTGTAACTGACTGATTATTCCACGTAGGTATCTTTTAAATACAGAACATGGTTCTATATGCGTCGCTACCGGTTTATAAGGTAGAATTATAATTTTATGTAAGTCATTACATACAAATATTTATTCATTAAGATTCGCTGACGATATTTTTGAAATATTTAGCAAAAATGTAACTACAATGTAGAGTTTATTCGGATGGAATGCCATTTTTTGACTATAACTGGTAATTTTCCGCTATCATTTATGGGTTTTTGTGGTTCCCCACCCAGAGGACCATTATTTTCAATCTACTATTGTCCATGTTTTGGAGTATTCTAGTTCATGAACGTTATATAGTTTGTATCATACAACGACCACGAACACCGATTTAAATAATAACTTTCCGAATGTCTAGAATATCCAATATAATTAAAAAAAAAAACATGACGGTCACACAATCTGACATCAATTTATTCTAAATAGTCATAGTCAGACACCAACGCGAAGGAGCTCAAGGTTTTTGATTCTATGGAGGTGGTTGCAATTTATTTTTGTGGCATGTCGCAACATAAGAGGGGACGCTCCCGATGAATTGGCGGATACAGTGGAGCGTCGAGCGTTTCCTTGTTCCCGCCACAACTCGCAGACGAGAGGCACACGTAGTTTTTTTTGAGCTGGAGTTCCATAATCACCTGGCCAATTAAGGGGTATTTGGCACAAGATATCCTTTCGTGTTCGAATTCGTGGACTACGAAACATGAAAATATTTACTCCTAGCGTATCAATGATCGCTGTGGGACTGCAGAAACACAGCGTCGTTCACAAAAAAATGACTCTGCATAAAACAGCATCACACGAAAATAGCAATGACAGATGAACATAATTCTATAGGAAAAAATACTATTTAAATATGACTGTGATGACATATTTAGCTTTAATCCCTTTATTTGGCAGGTTAGTCAGTTACAGCTATGGGCACGGCGGTAAATTGACTCGGCATACAGCAGCAGTAATACACGATATCAACAAGTACCGATGGCACATTTGCATAATGCATGTTTCTATAACAGTAACTCACTCAATTATCAATTTTATACTTTCAGCTGATCCCCTGATTACATTTATTTTAGTGTCATTAGTATTTATGTAGGTACTCGTACAAACAAAACAAGTTTAATTTCCTATTCTCACTTCAACGAAACTAGATGATTACGATAGCATTCGTGAATATAATCACGTAGCATGGTTAATTTATGTATGACTTAGTTAAATGTGTTTAATGGATTCGCATTTATTTTACAATACCAATTCAAAGGGTAATGATTCAACAGTTAATAGACTAAATAGTAAAAATACTAGGCCTGTGTTACAACACGGCCCCCACACTGTCGGAAACCAAGTTTCATCATCATTATGGTCTTCTCCTCCTTTTGTCAGCGAGACAGGAACCAGTCCGAGGTTTCCCTCCTTGCTGGGGCTGGACGCCCTGACACATTCCCTTATCGCCCTCTACCAATTCGGCATGCACTGCCGTCTTGGCATGGACCGACTACGTTGGCCATCCTGGCTTAGGTGGCCATTGTGGCTTAGTGGAGCCCTTTCTGGGCCTCATCATTGTGGCTGCCTATTTGCCCTCTTCGCCATCGTCCTCCTCCTCTGCGTCGGCTAGAAGTAGGTCCCTGGGGAGGGCGAGCCAGGTACGTGCGGACTCAATTGGGAGTGGAGCGTGGTGCGGTGCGAGTGGGGTGTGGTCAGTTGTCTGCGCGATCAAACATGTTGCGCGCTAGTCGGACAACGAATTCCTCCACTGATTCTGCCTTCAGATCTCGGGCTATGCAGTCGTTCCGCACGTACCAACCTGCTCCCGTTATGATCCTCAGCGTGACATTCTGGACTAAACCAAGTTTTTAAATTGTAAGTTTTACCACCCCCGACGAAAAAAGAAGGCTGTGTTTGTATATTGAAATAGCACAGTAGCTCGTAAAAATGGGCCGAATATGAGTTGCTCCTTGAAAGCTGTTAAGATGTGAAGGAACCTATTACAAATAAGAAATACCTATTACAATGAAGTGTCGGAGAACTCGGAGACGTCTACACTTTTAGAGTTCCGTAGTAACAAGGAACCCTTATAATAGTCCGTCCCCATGTCACAAAGCTTCATTATAAACAAACAAACAACAACACTTTATTAGACAACCACATTACATAAAAAACAGATTATAAGGACAAAACAAAACAATAGGTCTCTAATTAGCGGCCTATCGCTTTAAGCGATTTCTTCCAGGCAACCAAGTTATAACATTTGTTAAATTACATTCACATGCAAGCCTGTAATAGACATTACATATCTTGGATATAAAAGCACCTAAATGCGACTTGGGTTTGCGTATAAAACATATACCTACTAGTAGGAAATCTTGATTATAGGTAGGTCTAATAATGGACCAACATATCGAGTCTTTGGAATCAAAGTCCAAGTTAGAGCGATTATACTCGACGTTCTGTTTAACTTGCCGCAATTTGGACTATGCCACTACCTTTTCAAAAACAGGTTTTTTTTACTATTGCGGATGAATCGTACGTTAATGCGTTTGACTACCATCTCCATGATTCGAAGACGAAGCACTCAAAGTGGTACTTATTCAAACTGACCTTAAAAATCTAGGATGTAATCTAACTCAGAGACAACAAAGAGACCGGTAGTTTTCTTCTCTGGTTTACCTTGCATGATCATTTTTCCTTATCGAGGTAACACTAGATAGCAACTCTAGGTTTATAAACTTTGCATACAAATAAGTTAATTAAGAGATGTCTTTTGTAGCTGTTTAAAATCATAAATATTGGGCCAATCGCTTTTTTGAGTGACCGCGATTTTGAAGATTTTTCGGTCACTTGACCGTTTGCGTATTTGACCACGATGTTACGACCCTAAAACTGGGCACACACGATGCGATGAATTGAACAGGATCAGACCAACTAGGGCCTTCGGTAGGTAGAGATCATTCGCTTGGTGTACCACCTCGATGATCAATAAACGGACGAACGTTCAATAAACGGACACAGCGCTCGACGACCGTCTTCATAAGGGGCAGTTAGAGACGTGGTGCCTGGCTCGCAAGGCGGCGCGCTTGAGCCAAGGCCAGCGATCCCATTCCCCTTCTCCGCATCGCTACGACACCGGCAGGATGAGAGAGCCCCTCTCCGCGCTTCAGTTGGGCTGAGTGTATACTTCCGAGACCGACCATTTGAAGCTGCGTTCGCCTGACCGAGTACGCCACCGGACCGACGTGCGTCACGTCGAACAATCGTCCTGGAAGAAGAGATGCCGCCCGCACCCGGCGGTTGCAGGTCGTGAAGACTCCTATTCCAGGACATCCACTACGCCATGACGGCCAACCTTGCGAGAATAGCAGGGTTGAGAAAGCGCTGTGAGAAGCCGCCCGACCCTGCGGTCGGGATTGGGTACTCGCGTCCTCCTTTTACATTGCCCTACATCCAAAGTGGTGTAGCGTCCATCCCCAGTAAGGAGGTACGCCTCGATGCTGGAACATGACTCTGGAATGTGTATACAGGAGGAGAAGAACCGAAATGAAATGAAAAAAAATCAATAAATGGTCAAATAGTCTTAACCTGTTGTTTTAAATTTTATTTCCTACATTTTTGGATTCCATAAACATCTTCTAGGATCGATATTTTTCGATAAAGACAGGTAGGCGTGTAAATTTGTATCTTCAATAACTCTTATTCGAGTTTCAATGTTTCATGTCAAATGGTCAGAAACTGTTTGATTTTGTTGTTGATTTGGTTTTCTAAAACTTATTCCCATAAACTTATTGTAAGATTTAAAGAGTGATTAAGTTTCGTTTGTTTTGAACATTTATTCGAAAAATATAGATCCTAGAATAAACTGATGGGCGACAAAAATGCAGGAAGTCAATTACACACAACTTTGGTGATGACCATTTCTCATGTAAAATTGAAATTACACGAATTATTGAAGATTTGCTTAACTATTGAGGTGGTTCAAAACAAGGGAACCATCGATTACATACCATCAATGGTTAACTGAATTAGGCACTTGCTGGACTAATGCGATAATCGAATCGTGTGTTGAAGCTTCAGTTGGTGGTTCCAAACACGAACCCTCTCTACTTACCGTTGAGTTATCGATGAGTTGAGTTATGATGCGAGAAACTGATCAGTTCATCGCACCATGTGTGGGCAGCTAAGTTATATTTGTAGCAAAAACAATACTAAAACAACGATTGAATAATAACTAATTTTATTTAAATATAATTATAGATATTTACAAAAAAATATTAATATTAAAACCATTAAAGATTTCAACCTACATCATAGATGTGTAGGTATTATAGGTAGGTACATAAATAAACTTTGTATGATATACTAAGTAATAATAGAATATAAATACTAAAGTAATCTCAAAAACAAAGAACAAAAGTAACTAGTAACTACTCTCTACTCTACCTACTTAAAATGTCATTGTTCAACTTTCTTACGGTTTGCTGGCGAAATGTAGAGGTACCCACCGCTTCTGAAAAAGAAACAAATGCTTCAACACAATTCTTTACATTTTAAAATAAAATAATGAAAATCAAAGGATCAGTGATGTGTATTATTTTTATTTCATTCTTATTCAATGAGATTCCCACAGCAATTTCATCATTTGAAAACATTAAGTGTACTTAGTGTACCTACTTAGTGGATAAGTGAGTTAATGTTTAAAAATCTGTGCATTGTGAAAAGGCACTTTTGCCTGATAAAAAAAACCTGTACAGTAAAAAATAATAGTCATAGAATACTCCGAGTTAAAGATAATAGCATCTGTGAAGACGATGAGTCATTGCGCATTGGCTATTTATTCAATGTCAGCGGCGCAAGGAGGGGATTTGTGCAGCGTGTAGTTAACTCCATAGATGCCATTTAATTTGATTTGACATTATGGCTAAGAAGATATTTCACTGTAAGTCTACTTTGTACCATGTATAAAAATAAGAGTAAATATATGGTACACAATGCATATTTATGCACTTAGTTGGAAAATATTTTGTATATTGAGTTTAGTTTGTAGTGCTGCCATATTTTTGGAGCAATGTCATGATAATACGGTGGGACAATATTTTTCTATAGGCCTATTATGAAAGAAAATCTTATTGAAAAATATGTAGTGAATATTCAAGTACAGTACAAAGTCATGATGCCTAAACTCTGTCTAATTTGTTTTTATTATGTGGTAGTGGTATCAATTTTATGATAGTTGTATTATACCTTTTCATGATTTTTCCATCTGCCAAGTATTTGCCACTGCTTCTAAAATCAGAAAGAAAACAAATATTAACTTTGTCCTGTATGTACCATCAGTGTATTGAATTGATAAGCATTTCGAATTCAGAGTTGTGTTGTTTTATTTCATTCTCAATCAATGAGATTCCCACAGTGATATCATCATTTGATAGCATCGCATGTGATAGGTAAGCCACACACAGATACATGGGACATGCTGTCTCGGTCTGATGGGGACCTACTTTAGCACAAAACTCTTGAATCACAACTATGTGTAACATCAAAAATAACAAAATTCCTAGCAGACACAACTAATGTTGTTTTGCCAAATAAATAAATCGGGAGAGCCACTTTTATCACATATTAAAACCCAACAATCTATTCTCAAACTAAATAAAGACAAAAACATCGATAACAGACACTGTGACAGATTTTAATATTATTTGTCACAGAACACAACAATTATTCATATGCATTTGCGTATTTGCTATTTATACGTGCGCACGCAGAGTAAAGAGGCCTTTTCTCCATATATCTGTTATAATATGACACACAGTTGACTCTTCTCTCGGAAAAATAATGCAAGTTTAAGACTAGGAAATATGTTGAATAAGGGATCTAGAGCATAGTTGAGTTGACATGTGATTCTTGAAATTTTCAAAAGGCTACCAAAAGAAAAGAAGTTTTCAACTGAAATTTTCTGTGTATATTACGCGATATCACCGGTCACCGCCGACCGTGAGCTGTTCACGTAATTCATTTTCAGTTATGTAGAGGATAATTGCGAAATAGTATTTTATTCATTTAACCTAGTGTTTAATTGGCTCTATTAGTACGAAAAATGCAAGCCATAATAGGTTTTATTTGCAAAGACAGTTCTAGAATAATACAGTACAGTGCGCAGTGTAAAGTACGCCAGATTAAAGAATATATTAATACTGATCACAGTATTAACTTACAAATTATATTTAATTAAGGTACTAACCTTGATTTTAAGCATTGAATTTCCCAGTTGGCAGCTGATGCTTATCACCCAGATGAGATATACTGAAATAAAAGAAATACTTCAAAAATAATAGTGAACAAAATCCAGAATATAAATATGCAAACAATTGTGGCCGTCAAGGCTAAATTACTAGCAAAACGAAATGATGAAAATTATAATTAATACATACCTACATAATATATACATGCTCCAATTTAGCGAAGTTTTTTATGAATTACGAACTCAACCATGGCTATTGCATAACAGGAAGCTGGAAAAAATAGAGTATGTAAATGAAATAGAAAAACATGTCGAAATTATACCCTAAAAACATTGATCCTCACTCACCTGTTAGTCATTTTTATATTACTATTGCTACAATTAATGATTTCTTTATTAAGTCAATTTAAAAGTAAAATGTACAAGTTTTTAGATGTTTTTATTCTTAAAAATATAGTGCAGCGTATAGCTTATATGATGCCGATTTTGTTGGCAACATCTAACGCGTCGTAGTCGCGGGCTAGCCTGACGTACGCCTTCTTCTTTCCATCGGGCCTGAAAAGAAGAACAACATCAATTCACATATTATCATGGAAACTTAAGAAATTTTGCCTAAAAATATATATCAGAGTTGTGTAACTTTCATTTCATTCTCTATCAATGAGATTCCCACAAAGATATCATCATTAAAACTTTTGAATGTTTGAATGTCTTAATTGACTGCCTCGGTGGCTCAGTGGTTAGTGACCCTAACTATGGATCAAAGAAGCGTGGGTTCGATCCCCACCCAGGGCAAATATTTATGTGATGAACATAAATATTTGTAATAAGTGTTTGCTCTGTGTCTAGGTGTTATTTAGTTACTATCTATATAAGTAAGTATTTAAAAATAAGTATATGTAATATATATCAGTCTCTGGCAGCCATATCACAAGCTTTGCTTAGTTTGGGGTCAGAGGCCGTGTGTAAGATGTCCATAAAATATTATTATTATATTAATTATACAAAATGTCAGGTTTTGTGACATGAAACAAGTTATTTTACTTTTACCAGGTAATTTTATTCTTTTTGCTGTCTTTATAAGTGTCAGTCTTTATCATTGAGCATGAATTGTTGAATTCATACTCAGGTTGCCTCACAGTGTTTTCCTTCACAGAAAAGCCAGTGGAGTGAAAGTCCGTACATAAGTTCAAAATAAATCATTGCTACAGGATCAGAATTTGAACCCACAATCTCACAAATAATAGGCCAGTGTTACTACCACTAGAGACTGGACCACCATGGCTCTCAAAAGAAAGATAGTGATTAGAATTGTAGGCTAAAAGACTGAATCAAAAATGTTAAGAGATTTATGCAGCAAATATATTATAATATATAAAATCTTATCTTAGTCAAGAAGTTAGTTGAAAATCAACTGACCTGATCAAGGTGTTGACTTTAGCAACATTGATGTCGTAAAGTTTCTTGACTGCAGCCTTAATGTGGTGCTTGTTGGAGCTGGTGTGAACAATGAATACCAAGGTATTGTTGTCCTCAATCTTTTTCATCGCAGCTTCAGATGTAAGCGGGAATTTGATGATGTTGTACGCATCCATGCTGAAATGAAAAATAGAAATGTTGAAATTATATTCTTCTAATAACTTCAACTGAGTGATAACCTGTCTAATACGGGTATTACAGGTGGCGCCGCCAACGCTATAAGTTGGTTAAAATGATAAGCACTTCACAAATTCGACGCGAGTCAGGACTGCGAATTGGCTCAGTTGGGAGAGCGTCGGGCTAGTGATCTGAAGACGCAGGTTCGAGTCCTAAATTCGCGGCGAATTTTTGAAATGTTTATCACAAAAATAACTCTTTGAGATAAACCTAGTGTGAGATGCACTATAAAATTAATATTCGCCGCTGATGGTGTTTTAGGATGTTTTCATTTTAAGCCATTCAGAGGCTCTTACTATAAAAACTGACAGATCAGCAGAAAGACAATTAAATTTTCAAATAGAAAACAATAAGATTTTGTTTTAAGTTATACATACCGATTCCTCTTGGGGAGGGACTTCCTAGGGTATTTAGGGTGCCTAGGAGGCTCAAAGGTCTTGGGCCTACGGAAGTGCACAGAGTTGCGAATCTGCCGGACTCGCTTGCCATGTTCACCCTTGACAACCTATAACAGGACAAAAAATTATTTTGTTACTATCACACGAAACAAAGGTTCAGTTTTGCACTCAATGCATGGTTTTGCCCACCGTAATAAAGTAATTACTATGTAGTAAAGATACATGCAAGAACAATTTGGGCATTTCTCGTATAGTTTATACAAAATTGTTTTGACTGAGCGAGTGCAGCATCTTCATTTTGAGATTGGCAAATTTTCTTTCATTTATCCATTTATTGGTTGTCCTTTACAGGTCACATTTTTCAACAAATCTTGATGAAACTTAGAGAGATGTGGATATTTTTGGATTTGTTTGGTAGTGGTATTTGATTGGACAGTATATTTTTCAAAAAATATTATCTGTAGCACTATTTATCAGCCGATTTAGATTATACATTGTTTAATAGCCAAATCTTAATCAGATTTAAGAGTATGAATCCAACTGGTAAAGAGCAAGTCGAGAATAGGTTTAAAAAGACGTTTAAACAGATGTGAAATGTACAGTGCAGGAAACTGCTACTTTTTGTCATGTATAGGTCTATACAATACAATTCAATGTTACAACATAGGACAAGTTGTGGTGCAACAGCAATAAATATAGTTTAAAAAAACTAAAAAGCATGCTTTCATAGCATATCAAACTAAAGTGTAAATTTTTTTTTAATATAGTAGTTTATAATAGTTAAAATAATAATAAAAGAAATACTATTGTAAAAAAAAGTGGGGTGCTCGATTAACGAAAAATAATGGCACAAAGCGCCCCACGCTTTTTTACAGTAGTATTAATATTTTTCATTCATTATTATTATTTTCTGCATATATTTAACATTATTTTACACTTTTTAGTTTGATATGCTATGAGAGAGTGTTTTTTCGTTTTTTTTAAAAACTAATTTTTATTTTTCACTTTTTAATAATCAAATAAAGGCATTGTCCTTGGTCTTCAATAGATGTGCAAAGTTTAAATAAAATCTGATCTGTAAAGTAGGGCAAAATCAAGCTCAAAGGGGTTGGTTACAAGCAAACAAACATACAGGTGAAACTAATAAAAGCGTGTTAAAATGGGTCAGCAGGGACTTCACCCCTGGGATAGTGTGTAGCTTGTAGTGCACTTTTCATTTACTATAAAGTTAACATCTACTTTCACCAGTCTGATGTGTTTGTGTCAACATAAAATAATACACAGATTAAAAGTTACAGCGCAACAAAACAATATTTCTCCGAACATGGAGGTAAGGATTGATGACACACTAGTGTCATCAATCCTTAAAAGAAGGGGTGTGTTATACACAAGACCTAAACTCAAAACACATTAATGCAGGGGATTTAATTTGGATTTCCTGTATTATTACTAAAAATAATGCAAAATGGGTTTGGTAGAGTGCTTTGAGTAAATTTACAGCTAAACTAAATTATTCATACCTTCTTTTGAGCTTTAAGAGCCTTGGCAACAGGTTTCGCAACCTGTTTCTTCTGCCCCTTGATGCCAGTCTTCTTAGGCTTGGGTGCAATCTTCAACTTGGCAGCTGCAGGTTTCGGTTTAGGCTTGCCTGACGCAGCTTTCTTCACTGAAGGCTTGGCACTAGATTTGACCTTTAGTGCCGCAGCCTTAGCGGAGCCAGGTTTCGCGGTAGGAGCAGACGCTGGCTTCTTCTCAGCAGGTTTAGCCGCAGGTGCTGAAGCAGGCTTGGCCGCCGCTGCCTTCGCTGCCGCCTTGGGTGCAGGGGCAGGAGTTTTAGCGGTAGCTGCTGGCTTCGGTGCACTAGAAGCCGTCGCAGCTTTAGGCGCCGGTGCCGGAGTTTTGGCCGAAGCCTTCTTCTCGGCGGGCTTTGATCCGCTCGCAGCTGTAGATACCAAAAAATAAAGTTTAAAAAACATAACCTCAATAAACGAGAAAGCACCATGTCGGATCACTAATCATTTTGAACAAGTACATATTCAAGCACGAGTATTAGGGCAGTCTGAACTGTATTTAACCTGTATTTTGTTTTAATTCACACAGCAAATAGGGTACACATAACTCACAACATGTATTACCGCGTGGCCTAAATTTGGCACTACAACAATCACTTCAGGCCATGTTATTTTCCACTTAATACGGCATGTTTCTTTAAAGATGCATAAAATCAACGTTTTGGACAAGAATTTTCACTGATTTTCACGTTATTTTTCACAAATTTTGGATACATACCGGATTTCTCTGGTTGCTTCTTGGGAGGCATCGTGACAGAAAAGATGGAGGACTAGAGAACCACCCAGAGACAAACTAGAAATTGACATTCGACATTGACACAATATGACAGCTTCAGCATCACGTAAAAATAATGCGCTCTACACAGTATCAAAATCCCACAGATAGCTGCGGCCTAGTGTTCGAACAACTAAAAAAGTCCGAAACAATCTAGATTCTAGATTAATGGATAACTGGCCTTAAGCTGTCTAGGATCTAAATACGATATACCTTGTACAATATAGCTGTATCTCTGTGCTTGATCAAGTTTGATACGAGAGACATTGACATACGCGAAATGACTCACGCACATCAAGTACCATAATTTTTATAGTCAAAATTTTCGGAACACAATGTACTTCATGCTCGTGAATCTCGACCATTATGTGCGTACCGAACATTTTCCATAGTCAACGTATAACTAGACAGGGTTCTAAATAATAATTATATAAGTAAGAGAGGGCGAGATGTGCAAGTATTAAAGTGTGAATAGGACGAAACTAACATCTTTTGTCTCTATTTGTATATTTTTTTTTTAATTTGTCTGACTATTACGTCTAGGCCGTGCGTTAAGCTCGAAACATACTATCGGACGCGGCTTACGGACGCGACTGACAGCCGCGATCTAGACTATGAAAGTACACTGAGCCGTGCACACTATCGGACATAAGTCGCGGACGTCACCTTCGGACGTCCGAGAGCGATCTGGCACACCGGATGTTTTAAGACTGTGCACATTGCTAAGTCGCGGCTGTCAGTCGTGTCCGTCAGCCGCGTCCGATAAAATGTTTCCAGCTTTAAGCTCGAAACATACTATCGGACGCGGCTTACGGACGCGACTATTAGCCGCGACCTGGACTATGAAAGTACACTGAGCCGTGCACACTATCGGACATAAGTCGCGGACGTCACCTTCGGACGACCTTGAGCGTTCGAACGTCCGAGAGCGATCTGGCACACCGGATGTTTTAAGACTGTGCACATTGCTAAGTCACGGCTGTCAGCCGCGTCCGTCAGCCGCGTCTGATAGTATGTTTCCGGCTTTAGTCCGACAAATATTTCGCCCCAAAAACTACTGTTGAAGTTTTGATGAGATGCTTATTAAGTAAATCAACATATTTATGGACTATTAATTTCTATCACTTCTATTAGTATTAAACAGGTTTTTACTATTATCTAGAGTATCTAAATATGATAAAATTATAACAACGTATATATGTATAGCTATATAAGTATGTAAAGCACATCTTTTTTCTCACACCCTATACGCAATTGACAACATTTCAAATTTTACCATAGTTATATTTATTTATTATCTGAAAGAAGAATTATATTTTCCGTAAAATTAAGTTTTGAAAAGTAGCTTATTCTAAAAGGACGTAACTGCAAAATTTAGGACTCATAAACAATTTTACTGAAGCCACATTAGAAAAAAATAGGTGCTAGCGTTGCTGTCACTATCAATGCCAATCAATCTGTCACAATTCACAACAAATAGGCCGGGAGGTCAGCGCAAAAAGTCCACTATGTACCGCGGTATACTATGGGAAGAAAAATATAAAAAAATGTTTAACAACTGCCAATCACCTGAAATATGTAACAGGGTCTGCCATACAGGCTTTAAATTAGCACCACTTAAAAGAAGAAGAATAAGTAGTACTAGTTCCAAGATACTTTTAAAACTCAAACGGATTCTTTCACCAAATGCTAGGGAACCCAGCTGGCTGACTCCAGGGTATTGATGTACACTATTTTGATAACTTAGTACCAATAATTCAGCTTTTGGAAAGTATTTGCATTTTTTGCGTTTACCTCTCGGGCTAAAGCAAAATAAATAATTTGAAAATGACACTGACATTTTATTTTTTAAACTCTTAGATTATTGTTTAAACTTAGATTGTTTAAACTACATTTTATTTATCAACACTGTCAGTGTTAACTGTCATTTTATATTGCTAGTATTTTTTTTATCATTGGCAACTGAGCTTACAGTATAAATCCCGAAACGGCTTGGGTGAGAGTTTTTATCTAATATCTTAGCAGTTACTGCACTAAAAATTTTGGAAAAATAAGAATAATAATCAGCAACCCGATATCTCGAAATGGTTTTGGAATTTCATAGCCTTGTGAAATATGAAAACTTGTCAATTGAGGATACTAGACTAATACTTCCCATCCGCCGATTTGTGTGGCGCTTAGTATTTTTTTTTTTTTTTTTATTTCGAATAGGTTCGCGTTTGACTACACACTGCCTGATGTTAAGCACAAAGAGAATGGTTAAGCAGATGCGCGGTCTAGGGTGTAGCACGCTTACCTAGAAGATACCTATTTACTCGGGATTTGAAGACACTCACGTTGTACTTTAACGGGAATAATACATAATATATTAGTACATAATATAGTCAGACCAGATCAGATCAGACCTCAGACCACAACGCCGCGGAGAGGCAACCTACATAGAGCAGGAAGTGCTCCAGCGGCACAACAAATTTCCCAGGGGTTATGGCCCCTGGCGCCCAGCCTTGGCAAAGGGGAGCACTCCCAGAGGCCAATTCTCACCACGCCTAAAAAGGTGATGGAAGGACCAAATGATGATGAATAATATAGTATAAACTAGCGGACCCACTGCAGCGCCATCTGCTGATATGCGGATCTAAACCATTCAGGGCGCCACCAAAACGCATTCAAAAATATCATTCAAATCGGTCCAACCAGTTGTTCAGTGACACACATATAGGTACAGTAGAATTATATTTATAAAAAGATACGGAGGTGCTGAAGAACATAACAGGGCATCTTCCTATGGCCTCTTCTATACACAGAACTATAAAATGATACGTTTCGCCTACAAGACTCAGTTTCCATCACAAACTAGGCAGGTATTTAAGATACTACATAATGTAATTGTTTCTTAAAAGTGCTTTATGGATTATGGCCTTCTCGTGAATATGAATGGCAGGAAAAATAAAACATTTGCCTGCTTGAAAATAGCATAAATTATATTAAATAATTAGATCTACAACTACTTATGTAAACTACTGTTATTCACAATAAGCCTTCATAACGAACTTGTCTCTGGATCAGCTTATCATAAATAAAATTATCTAAATTGCATATTTGTAATTAATGGCATACAAAATGGGGATTCTAGAAATCTGTGTGACAGTTATCTGTACTTTACTTTTAAACAGTAGGTCACTGCGTATATTGCAAGTAAGCATCATGTTCCAGAAACAAAATCGTGAAGCCAACAAAAGTAATCTGATAAAAGATTGTTACATGATACAACTTCTATGTTACATTATAGTCACTGTGAGCTTGACTAGAACCAGCTGTTGTACGATGAAAAGAACCAATGTTCAACAAAGGAGTGCCATAATTTGTTGCTACGGAGCCTTGATGTGGTGATTGTACATTGTTTGCTACTTGTACTGGTCTTTTTCCTATTATCAAAGGAAAACATTCGTCAGGAATACAAGATAATGCAGCTTGTATTCGTTTCATACGATTAGAGCATTCTTCAAAATGGTCTATGACATTTTTCAGCTCGGGAACAGATGATACATTATGATGAGTCTTTAAGTTTTTATCAATTACTTTTAAACCCTCAGTGGATGTAAATGTAACCTTTTCTCCACTGTAAAAAAATAAATCAATATCTGTTGCATTCTCCATAAGCTGACATTTCGCTAAGTTTGTGTACAATGTTATTTTGGGTGTTTTTGCTTTAACAAGATCGACAAAGCGAGAGGCATATAAGTATTTCTTCCAGTGTTTCTGAGGCAAATTGTGATAGGAAAATACTTCATCTGGTGTAGGATCATAGTCTAAGTTATTCTCTTTACCCTTGCTATTGTCAACGCTGTATATAACAACCTTCATTCCATCTTTAGAAATTTTGCATATTTCTACCACTTTCTCCTCTCTGTCTTTGCCTTTTTTCTTTATGAATTCAACTACAACACCTGATGCTTCTATTTTCAATATGGCATTACGAGTCCTGTGTGAAATAGTTGGTAATCTGTCGGCACACAGAGGAGGGACATTCAGAGTGTTGGACTTAATGTTACACAGCTTAGGGATATTTTCCTTATTTTCTTCACTGTTCATATTTTGATATGTAACTGAATCTTTGTTACAACTTAAAGTTATCTTATTCATACTGTCAACAAGGTTCCTACTGCCATTACACAAGTTTTCTAATGTTTGCAAACACAATTTATTCTGCTGTTGGACACCAAATAATTCAGCAGACCCATTGTCATAGCAATTTTTATACTGGGGCACATTGACATTGGCAGAATGAGAGCTATGTTCTTGCAAACCAAAGAATACATTGAATGATCTAGGTGCTGTTTCAGAACTGTCTACTCTCTGTTCCCTGTTCACTTTATGATAGTCAGATGGAATTCTATCATCACTTCTTGTTTTACTACTATGCTGAGTGCTGTGGAGTGTTGTTAAGAATCCAGAGTCTCTAGACAGGTCCTGTTTGCATGTTGTGTTACTGACAAATGGATGTTCCATAACTTCTTTTAACGTGATCCTCTTTCTAGGATCTTTGCATAAAAGTTTCTGTAGAAGATCTTGTGCTTGAATCGATAGCTCTGTAGGAATTTTATAGTCAGCATTTATAACTTTATTGAGAGTAGTTTTCACATGTTGAGTGTGGAAAGGTGGGCTTCCTACCAATAGAGTGTACAGCATGCAGCCCAAGCCCCAAACATCCGCTGGCAAGCCATGGACTTCTCTGGAAGCAACTTCAGGGGAAATATAATTGGGTGTGCCACACATGGTAACATGTTTTTCATCTGGTCCATTCAGCTGAGTTGCTAATCCAAAATCTGCTATTTTAACATTGAGGTCCTTGGTCAGTAATAAATTATTCAGTGATAAATCTCTGTGAATGATATTGTGTGTATGAAGGTAAAGTACTCCACTAAGTACTTGTCTAAAAATATCAGAGGCAGCCTTTTCCGAAAGACCTCGAGTTCCTAATTTAAAGTGCCTTGCTAATTCACCATTATGTGCAAGTTCTAAAACTAAATATACATAGTGTGCATCTTCAAAAAAGGTGTGCAATTCTAGAATAGCTGGGTGCTTTAGGCGTGAGTGTATGGTGACTTCTTGTCTTACTCTGCCGATCATGCCAGCACTCGCCATTAGTGCTTTGTCTATCATTTTGATAGCTATAAATACTCCTGTTCTTCGACATCTTGCTCTATAAACATGTGCAAATCCTCCTTTACCCAGATGTTCTAATATTTCATAATCTTCTATTTTTTCTCCAAACATATTAATCTCTATAAAATGCGTTTGTCATGGATAAAACTAAATTGATGACATTGTAACTTGCAATACAATTTCTTGGTCTTCTCCATTATTTGCCAATGTACTGAAATTAAAAGTTAATTATGTTTGAGAATAGATTTATTGACGTTGCTTATTACCAATGAACTTATTGCATAGTACAATGTTTTATTTACTCTGGGTGGTTTAGGAAAAACATGAACAACTTTCAAGGCTGAAATTTTGAGTTTGAGAATGTAATGGAAACTAATTTTAAGTACCTTATTCACTATCCATTTAGCATCTTCTATGCTTTTAGCAATGATTTCTTTAACTCTCTCCGGGTCCGGTTCAAACTTATGCTGTTTATAGCTCTGCAAGCATTAGTTATTCTATATCAAAATGTCATTTTCTGTCCATAAATGAACACTTAATTTGATAAAATGCACAGACGAGACTTCTTATTCAAGATGAAACCATTAAAACAGAAACTATTTACCTGTTTTACAGCGAATTTGTAATGTTTACAAGCGTCAGGAGGTAACCTTTCACACTGACGTAACAGATGTTTGTAAAGTTTCAAAGATGTCATCACATTTGTATCATTTCGTGATTGAGATAGCGATCGAATAAATAGCAAAAACATCAGTCGCAAAAATAAATGCTTTGAAAATCAACACTGCATGCAACTGCAACGCTTACGCAATTTAATTTTCAAAATAAATAAAATTAACTTTTTTTTATCAATTTAATAACGACCATGGATACAAAGTGTTTAGGCCTTATTTTTTATAGTAGGTATACTGTCATGTCAAAGTGTGTCAAAATAATTTAAGTGTCTCGCAGACAGCTGAGACCATCCCAGGCCGCTGCTGCTTGGAGATATGGGGACCTATGATTGGTCGTAGGCACGTCGTTGGATTTTGAATTTTGTTTCATCTATGCTTAATTATTATAATCTATGAAATTATTTATTTATCTTTATAATTCAGTTCATTCACTCATTCGCCAATCTTTGAGAGACACAGTTCAACAATTTTCTTTTTTACATAAAAAATACTAATTTTAAAGGGAAAACTGTTATTCAGATGAAAATGTCGCTTAGTTCGCTTTTAAATAGATGTGTGTTTATGTAACTATTGTTTGGTGTTGACACTTTTTTTAAACATCTATGATTCATGTATGGATTAGTGGTTCTTGTTACATTTCTCTTTATTTTGTGATCCTTGCTCTCTATTTGGCTTGATAATAGATTATGATTCGTTAATGTCTATGTGGTATGGCACTCGTTACAATCAGACGTTCTCCGAGTGTGCAAACACCAAAGAAAACGGTGAGTATTAAACAAAGACGGATATTACAACACATTCATTGTTGACGTTAATTTTTGGTGGTAGGACCTGATGTTCATAGAATGAGCGCCTACAATACCAAATTGAGTTCAAAGACAATGCTTTTTGTATTAGGTAAAGGATGTCCCAACTGTGATTGCTCAGTCAACCTACCCCTAGCAAGCCCCTATTAGTTTGATGAAACTAGTATCTACTTACTCAAGTTGTATTTGATCTCTTTTACTTGTAATTACTCTTCTACCAAAAATAATTCTTGTTCAAAATTAACCTAAGTATAAAGTTTATTTCACCAAATGTCTGAATCAGGTATGTTTGCCTGTTGGTTCTGTTGAATAGTTGTAGTTGTCTCTACTTATTACTATTAGGACATTGGTCTAATAAAATGGACCATACCATACTATATTCGCCTTTAAAAAAAGCATGCTTAACACAGTAAAATCTTATCAAAGCATGCAAAGGTTATCTAGATAGATCACCACCATTTAGATCTATCACTCTAGAACCATCAACACGAAGAAGAAGATTGTAAATTATCCTAAAGTAAACTGCGAAAATAATTTAATATCTGAATAAATATTGGGTGTTTTTCTTGATGACCGAGATAATCTACAATGTCATTGTACTCATTATTTTGACTAACTGCTGTATGAGACCGATTCCGAAATAATGTACATTTGAATCATTGTCGAGCTGCCTGTCAATAGAAACTAGCATTTATTAACTACAACAAAATATGAAACAATATACATAAGAAACTAGCATTTATTAACTACAACAAAATATGATACAATATACATAAGCTACTAGATTGAATGCAATTGCATTATCCACAGACCCTTGAGGGTAAACATAATCCAAATGCTCAAGCTTGCTACCAGTTGGCAGCATGCTTGGCATGCTAGCATAAATACCAATGCTTATTAGTTTATTTTTTTATCTTTTTGTTATTATATCCTGCAATGTTTTTTTTTATCTTTTCATTATTACATATCATGCAATGTCAAGTTTCATTATAGTGCATTTTTTGTCATTTATGATTATTTAAGCATTTTTTATGCTTTTGTATGTTAAGACAAATAAATAAATAAATTTATAAACTAGCAATTTATTTGCATTCAAAGTACATATTCAGTACTTCACTGTGTCTGTGAATACAAAAGTAATTTAAAAAATTACTTAATTTAAAAATATTTTAGGATGACACTAAATTCCCAAATGTAGAAAAACATTTGGGGATTTGTATTGAAACAAGTAATAACAATAGTTATTTCTGGAACGTGGAGTTAGTTTGAACATGTTTTACTGGGCTGAACTTCACTGTATCACACTTCACAATAATAAATCCATGATAAAAATGACTAAGTAGTGTTTTATTATTAATATGTTCTCAAATTTGTTGCAGGATGAAGTTGAGCCATCAAGTGAAATTATAGAAAATGATGTTGAAAGCCGCATCAGTAAAAGGTAAGGTTTTCCTAAATGAGGTATTAACTTTAAAATGTTGTACTTAACATACCACAGCTTCAAAGAAGTAACTAAAGCTTTTTATGTACTGCAAGCCATTTCATTTTTCACAGAAATGATTTCAATTTAGTTTAAAATACAAAAAATATTTTAGTTAAAAGTAAGGGCTAAAAATGTGCTTGATCAAGTCCACAATGTGATAGGTATAAATCTTTACTGAATTTACGTAACTGTTTAGTTTGACCATCTTTGATTTTTGACTATATTTTAGTTGGGTTTTTTTTGTTGACTAATTATTTAATTTACCCCACTGGTCAGAATTGTTTTTTTGATCGGTATAATATGTTATCATTATATGTTTGTCTGTTCTATTATAACTTCTAAACTGCTTATTAAATTAAAAGTACCATGAAGTAAATATTATGTATGCTATCTTGCTCTTTTACACTAAACATAATACATATTACACATTATTAATATGTTTTTTCAGAAATTCATTGACATAGGTAAATGTACAAACAAACTTTGAATCTATGAATACCTACTCAGGTTTATGATTTGAAGCTGTGAAAAAATCTAACATTTAATAGTTTCAAAATTTATCCCTTTCACCTGTCGAATTTTCGCTCATTGAAAGGAAGGGAATAAAACCCTTAAGTACTTTCTCTTGACCTGGAGTAATGGAAATTGGCAGAAATGCAAGGTCTTCAGCATGAGTAAGGAAAAAAATCGAAATCTAGTAATTTAATTATTATATAATTTATAGCTTTACCATGGAAAAAAAAATTACTTACATTTAAAATGTCACATCAAAACTAATATAGCTTTACTATAGAAAAAAAAATACATTTAAAATGTCACATCAAAACTAGAAAGCTGTCGACGCTTAAACGACACGTCGACGGTTTTTGGGCGCGAAATCATTACAATAATAAAATAGTAAGCATCTTAATCAACCGAACCCTATCATGAGTAATAAATCATAAATAATTTTTAATTCTCTGTATAGGCCGAATCAAACATGTTGGCGTCTGTGAAGTTAGCTACAATCTGCGCAGATCCTCACGTTTCCTCGCGCAGCTGACAACGATGTTGCTAAGTGCAATGACTCGCATCGTGTTCGCAGACGCCAAAAACTTTAATTCGGCCTATATACTATCTGAGAAGAATGAGGGTGTTACGAGTACGTTCGCAATGGTAGGTCAGAGTGTCAAGTGGGAGATTTGCAAATCAAATCGAATTACTTTTACGTCGAGTTGACTGAGCGCGCCATGCACACACGCGAGCACATTGACACACACGCTTGAATTAGCCAATCACAGACGTTGCCGCGCTCGAGTTCGATCGGTTTGGCGCTCGTTACCGTAAAAAATACTCACACTTAGCTATTCAGTTTTCTGTACGTGACACAAGATGGCGCTGTGCCATTTCCATACAAATCACATCAAACGTTAACGCGATCGAGCTCTAGCGAAAATCTCGCACTTAGCCCTCTGTATACGACTGTACGAGTAGGTATATAATAAACACAATCTCTAGGTATAAATTTTGCTTTGAGCTATATTAACCTTGTCCTTAAGTTCCTAACAATATAACTATGTACCCCAGAGAAAGAAAAGATTCAGCACATCTATGATATTTAGCATCAATCATACTTATACACATATTTAAGCTGATTCATTAAGTTATGTATCAAACTTAAAAATGTTAAATGTTACTAATTTAATCTGTGACATTTTAGCTGCTAATGTGATAAGACTATTTCATAAATGCTGTCCTTTTTATTGAATGCTAGTTTCATCAAGATAGTACTTAACTGCACTTGATATATATACTAAGTCCAGCCCCTTATGTAGAGTTGTGCATCTATTTTGACCATCTAATCATGGGTGCAAATTCAATATCAATATATTGAATTTGCACCCATGAATGGCACGCTTTTGACGGGTTAAAAATATTTGTAATTTATTTTGCGAATCAATGAATTCCGCAAATTAACTAATGACCTAAGTGTAGCAGTAAAATAGGCCTTTGAGTGAGTCACGGTCATAATCGTGTACATTGAACCTAGTCAAAAATGCTACACGTCATGTTAAAGGATATCCATAAAGGTTATTAGGAGAAGGGATCTCAATGCGCGATTTCTTGGTTTCAACGGCATCGCCTCACCTTCACTATCAAATATCACAAGGACAAGCGCCTGAAAGCAGCATTATGATCGCTCGTTGCTCGACCTCAAATGAATGTTGTTTCGCATGAGTCAATCGAGAATATTTTATTTTGATGGGTTCTTTCACGTTATTCTGAATAAAAATGGGGAGTAATAGATCGCTGGAGTTGTTTCATACATTTTCGTGAAAATAGATGCGCTAACGGAAGAGCCTAAATTAAGAGTAATTCCAAAGATAACGAAACAAATTACAATGTAATTTAAATTCCGTTTTTCTTCCTAAAAGCGAATCGCAATAATGATTAGTCATTGGCGGGTTCTCTTTAGAGAAATAACAAAGAGCGCGCGTGCGAGGAAAACGGAGTATTCCTCTGGTCGCCTCGTGTTCCTGTTCGTTGGCGTGGTCTATATTTACGCGGCAGTGCGCGCCCGGCGCTCGGTGTCAGAGAGAAGCTGCGAGTGCGTGACGCGCGTCGGTCGGGCTCGTCAACTGGCTGCTCCGTATTGTAGTATGCACACGAGGCACGCTCAGACCGCCGCACGGGCGCGCCGCCGCCGCCGGATGCCGCGCCGGCTCTCGCGAATCGGGACTCTACGAATACGCTACAGTCTACCGCATCCGTTGCAAAATCGCAACCACAACACCGCAATGTTTTTGTGTGGATGCCTTATTCAGTGACGAGATACCTGTGTGAACTTATGTGACATTAGTTACTCGGATTACCTTTACTCTTTGTCTTCAGCATGGTTGCTTTCAGGTAAACAATACAGCGTGACGTCTAGCAGTACCCTAACTTGCGTACTGTGTATTGCGATTTGCGTGATAGAGGTCCAAAGTAGTATTATAAAAAGTATTAGTCTTACCAATTTGCATTGGGATAAGTGAGGAATAATCAATAAATCTCCTATCAATAAATAATTAAATAGCAATAAATATAATTTTTGATTCGGAGTATCAAACGTTTTATTTTACGAATTATTTTTCAATTAGAAATTTGGAAAACAAGGACATAAAATGTTAAATTTACGCCCATTATACGTCATGGTTTGTTTGTAAACAGATTGTAAATGGACATTGCTAATTTTGGTTTTCCTTTAAACTATCTCTTTAATCTTAATGTGAAACGATTAGATTGAGTCAACAATATTTATCACCATGAATTTATTTATCGTTATTCGTTATAAGCGATAACACAGAAGTTATCAGTTTATACAGAAATTTAAGTTTTTCGCGTATGTGACGTTTTGATGTATTTTTTCACAAGTGCGAGGATTTAAGACATTATTTACGGTATTTTCTCCCATTTTTTGTACATCATACATCAAGGTATAATCGTGAAAGTTTAGTGTTTAAGAGTATGTTTGTAGGATTATCGATTTTGTGTTAGGTATTACAATACAAATTAACAATAAGACCCGGTTTATATTCATTAATTCGTACTAATATTAAGACGTGTCATCCAAACAATTGCAATTTCTGATTTATTAGCATGGTCAGTACAGTTATTCTTTCGTCTTTCTGAAAAAATGCAGTTGGCATGAAGGTCTTTGTTTGTTCATATCTGTTAAGTAGGTCGATTTGCAGTATTCTAGGTCAATTAACACACTGAAATGACTAACTTGTGGCCTAGTCTTCATGCTGCAGTTACTGGAAACACTGTTACTTAGATTTTTTTAATTCTTGCACTTTTCATACAAATTACTACTAAACAAAATCTATTAACACAAGCAAGTAGTAAACTACCTAAAGGAAATGTATTTTATTTATATATTCTCATTAAATACTCGCTTTGTTGTCAATCTATATTTTTTAAGGCGCTCTAGGTCATGTCAACTTGAAACTTACTTTATTTTAGAAAACCAATAATACACTTGTTACTCGGCTTAATGATTGCTTGCCCTTAATTGTTATTATCAATTCACGAAATTAAACCAATTCGACAGAACTAAATGAATATAATTTTAGCACTGTCAAACTGGGATTAGTAAATTGTACATCAAAATCAAGGGCAATGTTATTACGACTAATGACCTCCATGACTATCGATGTATAAGACGATTTCTTTAAATGTTGTAGTAGTTTTACGAGATTTTAACGATAAAATTGTATATTATTGCAAGTATAGAACGGTATTCATCGCAAGCAATTGCTTGTGTCCTTGTTGGATATTTAGGAACATTAACATTGAGCTATTCACAATGATCAATTTGAAAGATACTTGAGTTTCTTGTACCAAACACAACACGATTTATATCTACTTAGTACAGATTGCTGTCTAACCGCAAGAATATTAACTTGTATTTTAAAGTCATAACTGTGTTGCTACACAGACTGTTGTCATCAACGATATGTTGATAACGAATTCAAATATACGAAAACCAATAAATATATAAAAATAATAAATAAACCAATAGGTAATAAAAAATACATTTAAAACATCACAGCTGAAGAAATCTCAACTAGAGACCTCAAACTTAAAATGTATAAGATATAAATTAAAAATCGGCCAAGAGGGATTCAACTCGTGCATGAATGATTTCGTACCTATCGTATGAGAGGGAGCCCCCTTGATTTATTTCAACTATTGTAATGAAACGCTTGTCCTAGACCTGCCCAGACTAGCCGCTATCAACAAAACAAGCACTTCATACGGTTGATAGAGAATAATAAAAAATACACAGACAAAGATATAGGGACACTGGACTTACTCTAGGTACTTAGGTTTAAAGGTTTTAAAGTTCATGATAGCACCAAGTTTCGCGTCGACGTAGGTACGGATAGAGCACGGAGTATATAGCTGGAGAAAGAGCTTCTCACGGCGGGCAAAGCTCTCGAAGCACCACTGCTTCTTTGGCAGGCGGAGGCTTCAGCAGAGAAGGTTCAGGAATCCCGCCGGTGCTCTCGCGAGCAGTAGTTGGTTGCGGCCGCAATGACGGCGCGTCAAAAATCTGGAAAGTTTTGCAGAAAATTCAAGCGGTTCATGTAGGCCGCGTTTTCGGACCATGCCGATTTATAGGTCCTGACTGACCTGGTGGCCAGCGTAGGCGTTTCCCAAGTAGAAGAATTATCAAATCAAAGAAATTGATCCATCATGCACCAAAGTTGACTCTAGACTGCCTGTGTCAGTGAGAAAAATAGAATAACAAACTGAAAGACTCTATTAGTACACTATTTGTTTTTGAAGTGAATATACCGCTCCGGATCATAATGTTGAATTCGCAAAAACTACTAAACATTCTGTGAATATTCTACCTGCTGCTGTTATTAATATCGAGCAAAAAATTACCTTTGTTGTATGGGGAGCTCTCTTTAATATTTATTTTATTCTGTTTTTAGTATTTGTTTATATAGCGGCAACACAAATATTAGAATATCATCTGTGAAAATTTCACCTGTCTAGCTATCACGGTTCTTAAGATACAGCTTGGTGACAGTCGGACAGTGGAGTCTCTAATAGGGTCCCGTTTTTATCCTTTCGGTACTAAATCTTAAAACAGTTTATCGGTCAACATCATCACCATTATAAGCAGCTTGTTTCACCCCAACTGCTGTGCATAAGCCTTCTTCCTCCTTCTTTCGCCAATCTTTTACGTTTCACGATACTCTACCATAAATGTCTCGTAATACGAAGTCTCGACAAAGTTAATTCCTAGTCAATTAACAATAGCATTGATAAGAGTGATAGCGGCACTCAAAAAAAGCATTGACCTTTCGGTAAACTCCTTGAGTGGCGTTGTGCGTAGCGTAGCGTAGTAAACGGCGCGGGCCGCGCGGTGCCGCGCCGCGCCGTCGCCGTCGGTCGTGCACCGTATTGGGTAAGGTTGTTGGCGCGATGGGCGGCCGCGAGCGCTCGCGCCTGTCTACCTATACTAGTATGGGCGGGCTACGTTTTGGCAACACGCCGTCGCGCGTCCACGCCGCGCTATTTTTAACGAACCTTGAGAGAAACCGCCCTTGCCGATTAAATGCAAGTCGCCTTATGGAAATCCTCGCACACGTATCATCGCTGATCTATTCGCGTTCTATTATTAAACGACATTTCACCCTCCTTCCTTGTATGTAGATGTACGGTTTACTAAGTCTTCCCACATGTTTCCCGTAGAGCTATTTTCGGATGACCTCATCGTGCATTTTACGCCCAATATATTACATTACAGTTGGCTACCGTTTTCCAAAAGGCAGTCGACCCGTGTTGTTTTAAATGTCATCATGGATCATAGAGCCGTTGTTACGTGATTATGTCCTTAAAGGGCAGAGGACTATTTAAGGAGTTTTGGTTTGAGTTGGGTCTATCATGGTGATTTAATTTTTCTTTTTTATAAAAGGCAGGGAAAGATTAAAATTATCTAAGGGCAATGAATAATGATTATTGCGTATAATGAGGCCGGAGGCGTGCGCGGTGGCAGCCCAGCCAGCGCGACGTCGATCTGCGACCCGCGTCTGCGCAGTGAAAGGGAGGTTAAACGCGCCGCCCGCAAGACGAATTGCCGCAACTTTACTAAAAATGGCGTCATTCATACATTTCGCAGTTGCATTATGTTTTAAAAATAATTACGGTGGAAGTACCTCGGACGAATCTCGTGCAACTATGTATAGTAACCTTCTTTCATATGTAAATATTCATGAGCATGTTTAACCGAATAGTTCAAAGCGACAGTCGCGAAACCCTTTTGTGAAGTCTTTTTATGTTTTATTTTTTATGTTCTGCACTACAACAAAAGATGTGCCGATGTTCTGCTCGTCTGACGCAGTGTGTAACGCACGGTCACATGACGAGAGGATCTCGGCGCTCTCCTGTCAGACGGCCTCTGAGCTAGGAAGCATTTACCTAGAAGCTAAGAGGTACGCTATGGTTTTGCAGCCTCAATGAGTGCTACTTCGCGAACAAGGGCGCGGCCGTGGTGCTGGGCGGGGCGGAGCGCGGCTGTGATCGGCGGCTGTCGCCGGCGCGCGCGCACCCTCCCTGCGACATCCAGCACCATCTGCAGGCTATGTTCGACCTGCTGCACCCAGAGGAGACGCTCAAAATGGTAATCTCCATTTTTAGTTTACCATTTGTCAATTTATCGTAAGTGAAGATTAAAAACTGAATTTTTAGCGATTAAGTTGACTGCAACAGGTTTCTGGATTCGGATATTGTTCCAACAGATTTTCAAATGATGTATTCCATGATATTTCCGCTATAGAGAATCCCAGAGAGAAGATGAATGAGAAGGCATTACCCTACGTCTAGGGCTGTCGGAAGCAGGCCATACCATAATCATAATATGTACTTAGATCCTAATAATGCTTAGTCATAGAACATCCACTTATAGTCTTGGTTTCTAAAAAGCTAGCTTGGAAACGGCTCATATTGATACTAGATCGACTGACTACTTTATGTCCTCTGCTGATCTGTTGGCACTATTCTAGATAAATATGACCATGATACAGTCATCATGAAATACCCACTGCCCACAACCTACATAAAACATAAGAGGGTGCAAATGAAAACTAAAGTTGGGACGTTTTGACTTGAATTGAACAAAATCGCCCCGAAAAGTACGCCTCAAATGTTGCGCCTACATAGACGGCAATTTCCTACAGTCAGAAAGCCCGTCAGTTTACTTTAACGTTGTATAAAATAGAAAAAGTGTGAATAATTGTGTCGTATATAGGCGGTGAAGCTGGAGAGCGCGCACGCAGGTCGCACGCGCTACCTGGTGGTGGTGTGCCGCGGCGAAGAGGCTGCGCTGCTCGGCATCGACTGCAACGAGCGCACCACAGTCGGGCTGGCGCTGCGCGTGCTCGCCGACACCTCCATCAAGCTCGACGGCGATGGGTCAGTACCTCCCCCCACACTACGGCACCGACTCCACCGCCCATTGCTAGTTGATCTCTGCCTAATTTACACGAATCTCTGTCAGAATATACAACAAGTCCTCTATCAAAGTCTGTTTCTTATAAAATACTGTGTTTCAAATCCAAATTAAACTGGCACATTAATAAACCTGCTTAAATTAAAGAAACGCTCAGTCATAAATGAGTTTTAATCTCGTAATAGTACATTATGATATAAGTGCGGTAAGTTGAAAATTACAGCCGAGGCGATATTGCTATAAGGAAGCAGAGGCTGTAATTTTCAAAGCGCACATATGTCATACGACGTTTTATAACATATTTGCGAGGTAATTAATAAAACTAAGACTTTCTTAAACGAATAAATCTTTAATTACTTGTTAAAGCAGTTATAGAAATTTGAACAATTTTTAAAAGTGATTGTTATGTTGCCAGTTGGCATTTTTAATGTTGTCAAGTTATTATTATTAGTTACAATTTCCCCAGTCTCTCTCTCACTCTCTTGAGTGAAAGTAAATTCATCACTACTTGACGACATTTTCACATTTTCAATTAAAAACAATACAGCGAAAAGAAAAAGCGCGCGAAATAATTTTTATCTCCCAACGTTAATTTTATTCATAAAATATTGACCACTTTTCTGATATAAAAACTCTTTGCTAAGATTTAAAAAAAACATCGTTCATTTTTAGACGGAGCATCTTAAAAAAACCGTGCATGTTACTTTATTAAAAAAAACTCGTAAGTTTTACATTACAATAACGCACAAGTGCGTAATGAAATACATTACGATATTGAAATTGGTGTAATTACAGCCACTTTACGAGCAAACATGTTATAAAATATATTTTACAGGATAGCAGGGAAATAACAAAGGTGTCTTGATTTTGAAGAGAATCCATACTTATATCACAATGAAGACATTTAGTGTTTACATAATTATCGCCAAAAGCTCAGTGGCAAACTTAGTGTCAGCAGACAATTGCTACGCGCCGTATGACATAACATAAATCCGATTTATTTTGGTGTTTTACAAGGGCAACTACCGGAACATACCGAGGTGAAATCATTAGCGACAAGCTTTCCAACGTAAGATACCTCAAGTATGCAGCTGAAATTATGTCATTTTATTTCCAAACATAACTTTTGTTCCACACATTCCTTATGTAATGTTGACAAGGAAGAGCTTGATTATTATTATGTTTACAAGCAATATAATATCCTTATCTTTTGTTGGTAAATACTGACGACTATAAAAATAATACTCTTTATTGTGTTTGCAATTATCGACCGCAATTATCAACTCACAAAGAAGATATCTCTACAACTACGTCACACTAGCAAAATATAGTTTCCTATTTTAATTAACCAAGGAATTAGTATATAACTACAATACCTATCTATTCTTTATCCGTGACCCGTTTCCGATGGCTTACTTATGAAATGATATCGGTAAGTTCGATAGGCAATTAGCACGTTCCTACTAATAGTTAGATAACTGTGTACATATTGACGTAAATAAACGTATGAATAAAATATACGTACGTGCGTATAATAACATGGCCTGCCTGTGACGTCTAGTTTTGGGGGCGGAAACTTACAAAAATGGTAACAATATGTCACTCTAATATCACTATAAGTATAGTACACATGTAGGTAGAGTATGTATTAATATTATTGTGTAGATATAAATTATACAGACAGATTTTTATTGTATTAAATTAATTTAATTTTATTATTTGCGTGTTGTGTTTGCTCTAAGGTGGTTGATCAGCTTCACAAGTAAATTATTAAGAATTAAGTTGTAAAATTATGTATGTACATACTACATCAACCCGTTTGCAAACCAATTAATAAAAAAATATTACAAAATTAACTCACAAACTAAATAACCACTCTTCGTGTGTAGGCCTACGTCCTGCAGTGGACTATTAAAAGGCTGGTACAGTTACAGTTTACAGTACAAAATTAACTTCGAAAATCTTGATGTGCCCATGGTGAATGATGAAATAGAGTCTCATAGAGCGTGATACGAAACAAGGCTGGAAAACCATCCGAACCCCCTGGCGGGACAACTTACTATCCCTGAAACCATACGTCGACTCGAAAAGCGACGGAATATTTTTAATAAGGATTAACAATAATTCATAAAAATAAATAGGCTAGCTCCGCTGGGAGCTGCACTATAAACGCCAAAAAGAACGCAACTCATCTACTTATAGTATCATAGACTAATTGCAAGATCAAAACAAAAAAAAAAAAAAATAACTTCTGAATAAGCAAGAAAAAGTACTCGAACATGATTGTTTGTTTTGGTATTTGATTTTATGCCATTGTGCTTTTAGCTATGACTTAAAAAGTTGTCATAAGTTTTGAAAGATATAATTTAACAGTTAAAGTTGTCGTGAGTTATTAAAAATGTATTTAATAGATTAGTAGACTGTCCTAAAGATAGGTGAAAATTCCCTAGCAATGTATGCGTCTCTCAAAGAAAGTAAAGATCTTTAAAAAAGTTTGAATAATTGAGGGTTTTTGATATATTTTCCTCCAGAATAATAACCATTCGGGGTTCAATTATCGGTGAAAATTAGCCATTCCTTTATTACCTTAAGGATAAACAATAACTAGAATCCATTTTCCTCAAGTAAGACAGATAGTGTAGTATAACCTGAATTGAAATAATGTAGTATCTGCTCATTGTCCACAGAGGTTTCAGTGTGTGCGTGTGCAACCAACAACACATCTTCAAGCCGGTGTCTGTACAGGCCATGTGGTAAGTGCCGCGTTTTAACGACTACACGTTTATCTATGTACAATGTACATAACAGTGTTTACGATGACCACTGACTGCTATTTGCCAAATGTACTATTGACATTTAAGTATATGGACAAGAAATCCCTACAAATTATGACCCCATAATAATAAATAACAATAATAACATAAATGTCTATAGAAATTTGACTGCAACTGTTGTCTTTGCTCAGGAACAAGGTGTGTGTGTGATACGAAAAGTTGTGTGGGCGTCTCTTTGTATCTCTAAACTCTAAGAAATATACTGACAATAATATATGTTGCTAACTTCGTAATGAACTTGATTTCCCGGTATTCGAAAAGGATAATAAACAATGTGTGTGCCAGGTCTCATTGAATAATTTTTATAATTTAATTTAGTATTTTCTTTAATAAATCACATTTTCTGTCTTTCCACTAAATTACAACAAAGGCGTCGTTAAGACTCGAGTAAAACATAATCCGCATACCTTCTTAACATCAGGTAGAAAATCTCTGAAAAAGAAATCTCAATGTAATTGCCATAGGTACCTACGGAAAAAATGTGCATGCATTCCTACGCAACCATAGTCTAAACATGGCAGCTTTTTGTACCTATTTTTGGTATTTCTACCGTTTTGGCGCCTCTTCTACCGGAATTAAGAAATGAAAATAAGATACATTCTCCTATTTATTACAATTATATAAAAAAAAAAAACAAATTAAGTTCAATTACTTGCGGCCACATTTCACAAGGCAACCCTGTTTAAATACATATATTCTTCTATTCATAAGTTACGTAAAAAATTGGACCGTGTACGCTATGAACGGAATGTTCTTGCGGTGGGATCAAGGACTATAAGTACCTTGAACGTCAAACAATGTGTAGAATAATATACAATGGGTATTAAAATAGCTTTTTGGTCAATAAAATGCATTAAACGGGCAAATACGTATGCGTTGGTAAAGAAACGAAATTGGTCTAAAAAATCTCATTCGTAGCAGCTCTATAAATAAAAACCAGACAAGTGTGAGTCAGGCTCGCACATCGAGGGTTCCGTACAAATCCAGAAAATTTGACAAAATTAGGAAGTAAGTAAGTTGTTAAAAATTCTATAAGTACTATAACCATCGACAAGTTTTTTTTTTCACTTTACTCGCCATACATCGAAAATTACAGTTTAAAATAATTAAAATCCTGTTTTAGCATATTGTGCTAATGAAGCTCTTTTATATGATACCTTACATGATACGATTTACTCACTTTGAATTATGAACCCATATTTTGTGAATTTTGAGGCCCTATTTTTTTGTGATTTAAGTAAATAAAAATTACAGTTTTCAGATTTATTCCTATATGTCTACTCTGAGACAATGCTTCTAGCCAAAAGCCAATGCCTGAAATTGGCGCCTTTTAAAATATATAATAGTTAAACTTCTTTATCAGTCGCTTGCTCGATTCCAGTTAATTCATAGGCTATAAATTAAATATTCGTAAACATTTCAAAGGTACTCTAGTATAGAACTTGTTTGCAATACTTTAGACGATTATTGTGCTGTCTTAAATGGAAAACATCCTGGATAATTTACTTGTTAGAAATATGCAGGGTTATTTCTAATCAATTAGCATCCTTCTAGGGGCTTATTCTGTACATCAGGACTAACAACTTTTGTTCTACAACTTTCGTCAAAACTCAAAAAAAATCTCAGCTGTTCCATTTGTCTCGGGTGAACTATATTTTTCTATGGAATAACAAAATTTTTTTTGAGTTTTGACGAAAGTCATAGAACAAAAGATGTTGGTTTTGATGTTCAGAATAAGCCCCTAGAAGGATGCTAATTGATTAGAAATAACCCTGTATTGTGTGCAAACTAAACCGGCGTCAAATGCGAAGTTGTTTTCTTATAATAAATTTTTGCAAAAAATAGTATGTCCTACTTCACCCGCGAATATTTCGCACGGATCGATGTAGCATTTTTCACATTATTGTTGATTTATCAAAAATGGCTCAACCGATTTTGATAAAATTTAAATGGGACCAATTTCGGAGTATACTCTTTCCAATAAATTTTTTTTTATTGAAATCGGACTATTATGAAAAAAGTTATGCGTTGGTTATAAATAAAAAAAATACGCGTCGAAATGAGTACCTCCTCCGGTGGTTCGTTGGTCAATAAAAGAGCAAATCACCTTTTTTACTCAACAATAAATACCAAGTAACTAAACAGTATAAAATGAATAATATTCTTCAAATGTAGAGTAAACGAAACCCATAAGATTTGTAAAAACCATTAACCGACAAAACTGGAAATATCTCGAAAAGAGGCTTTTGCCCAACAATGGGACAATTCAGGCTCATAAACAACAACAACATCATCAGCTAATCACCTTTATAAGAAGCTGTTCCGCCGTCCTGTGTCCACTTTTGCCATCAATCAATATCTCAAATCTAAAGTATTTGTTTTACAATGAGTCCTGCCCACATCCACTTTAGCTCAAACAGGCAAATTGACCTCATAAAGATTAAGTATAAACATTAGATGTATTTACTAATTTTTAGCTATACTCTATAAAATTTAACTTGATCTCTGCGACAGTGACATTGACATAGAAGATTGACATTTTTAGAGTTGAGATAGTGGTGGAAAAAATCGATTTTCAAACAATGTTGTAATGAAATCGAATGAGTAGTTGAAGGTGAGAAATTGGATTTTATTTACTTACTATTATTTAAGATCAAGTATGTACACATGTAAATAATGTTATGATATTAATTATATACTCATAATAATGTAACGATAGTATTTATCGACGTTTTTCACTATTATCGATGCTAATGTAACATATAATTGGGTTTAATTTAATTACACATGTAAAAAATTTTATGATATTAAAATATACAATAAAATTAATGATAAATTAAGTTTTATTTAAAATATCGTCACTATAAACTATCGATATTTTAATTAAAACTCTATCTAAAACTCTGTGGTCACGATTATTCGTCGCCCATCACTAATCGGCATGCCCATAAAGTATGACATTGACAGGTTAAGAAATTTAGGACTTCATAGGCGTGATTTTTCTGACAGCTGTCGCAGAGATCAAGTTAAATTTTATAGAGTACTAGCTGACCCGGCCACGCGTTGCTGTGGCTAAATAAATTAAAATTGCGACTATAATTTGAGATTTAAACTATCCTATCTCTCAAGTTGGATCGAACTGCACATGGTGTGCGAATTTTATTATAATCGGTTAAGCGGTTTAGGAGTCCATTGAGCACAAACATTGTGACACGAGATTTATATATATTAAGATAGTGTCACATTGCTAACGATGTAAAAGATTTGACAGTAAGCAGCACAGCATCGTAAAAAAATGTTCCAACTGACCTCTAAACTTCAGTAAGAAGATGACATCTGATGATGCTGCTTATAGCCGGTTCTGGATGTTATTGATAAGGGAGGCCTATGTCTAACCTAACACCAATGATCGTTTCAAGATTTGACAATGTTTTTTTGTATGCTTTTTTGACCCCAAGTCGATGTACCGCGCAAACGGGACACCCATGCGAATTCTCAATTCTCATTCAAACTGTTATTTTTACTCGCCGCCCCAAAATACTTATTGACTTATTGATAGTTGGAAATTTGGTTTAGTGTCTTCAAATCTGGAGTAAACAGATGACAGGTACGGGCGTACCTATCTACTGCTGTATCTCTTTATCTTGAGCTCCTGGGCTGCAGGAGCCCAGCATATACATACAGCATACCAGAATACATACCTGAGGATATGTCTGAGAAGTGAGAACGTTTATAAGGGGAGGCCAATGCTGTAATTATGATATATTTTTTTCAACGTAGTAACGATTCTAAGCACATTTGATATTATGTCTACGGAATAAATGAATGATGGGTTGGATTTCGATGCGAATTATAGTGTTGAACGTATTAGAAGTGAGATGATATGTATGACGTTTCATAGGTCAGCACTGCAGACGCTGCACCGCGCGAGCGGGCGCGCGCGCGAGTGCAACCACTTCGCGGGCGGCGCGTCGCACGCGTGGTGCGCGTACTACGAGCGGCGCGTGGACTCGGACCGCTCCTGCCTCAACGAGTGGCACGCGATGGACAGCATCGAGTCGCGCCGCCCGCCCTCGCCCGACTCGCTCCGGCACAAGTCAGTATCTCCTCTAGATATAGATGTAAGAAAAAAAACAACGGGTTACAGAAGTGAAAACTTGAACATATAAAATACTATCATTTATGTGGTAAAATACAATATCACACACGCACACTCGCGCAAGCGCCCTGCGCCGCTTAAACGAAACGGCAGGAGCAGGCATACGTTTTCGCGGTAGAAAAAGAGGGGGATATTACTTCCTCTCTACAACTCGCCTGCGGTCTACTCACGCTCCGTCCTACGAATTTTCGATCACCTTACGCGAGTTTAACTTTTTTTCCCTTCAAAAATTCTGAAGCCAATATGCTTTCTAAAATGCCCCGACCATAAGGCTTGGCAACTACATATTATACCTACAACACATTTACAAAAAGTGTAGTAATATTGCAACCATACATCAGGTACATCATAATTTACTAAGGGACTTAACACTGAAATCGCAAGAACTTCCATTGTCGCAATTTTTTGGATGTAACTGCTGATATGTGTTATGGTCGGTCCCATAAAATCGTTTGTAAAAAATAATTGACTCTGTGCCACAACTGACATGTACTTTCTGAGTTATCACGCCGCGTATGCTGCGATGTTGTGTACTGGAAACATCTGAAACTTTTGTCTGCAAGTTTTAACTCACAATAGTTATGACTCTTTTTCTAAGTCCAACGCTCCGATGAGTAACCGGAACCGTTACCGAAATATCATTTGTTTATGTTTCGTAGAAAGCAATTTGATATGACCGATATACGCCCATATAGGCATGTTCACTCCGCGCCTAGACCCAGTTTCGCGGCCTCGTAAAGGATCGGAGCCCGCAAAGCGCTAATTGAACTCGTTATCTGCATGCAAAGTACTGAGGAAAATCCTATACGATTGTTGCGAATTTCGTGCCAAATTATCTCGACTCTTCTCAGTTTGATCTTGTAATAACTAGTTAATAGCGAGGATACGTCTAAAATAAATCTTTTATAACAGTAACGCAAATTATACGATTCGAATTCCGGTGCCAACTGCAAAATGATTTTAGTTTCAGAAAAACCTTGATTCTGACGTTTTGCTAGTCTACCAACTTGCGTGTCGGATTTTATAAAGGAAGCTTGTACCTAAGATAACTGTGTGGCACGCAGTCTTTTTCAGTTCTTGTAGGAATAAGGTGGATATATAAAGTGATATTAAAAATAAAATCATTTTTCTGCTCTATTACTGTTTCAATTTTCCAATGAAATGCCGAGTAAACTGAGCTCTTCACATTTGAAAGCGGTGACTTGTCACAGGTATGGCTTTAAGATATCACAAAATGCTGTGGCCCAATAGATATTTAGTTAAATGTCTGTTGCCTGTTCAGATTTAGAGCAGATTTCAGCAGATTTTTTCCAAGGTTTTGCAGATGTCACCATTACACCCAACGTCCCTGCACTTTGCAAAGCAACACTCTATAAACAAGAACACACACACCATAAGTAACCTTCGTATACGCCGGGTGGCTAGCCCTGGTGTCAGAGTTTCATTTTAAGCTGCCTGAAGGCATCTTTTTTATTTCATATACCTAGGTTTGTGTTTGACTACAAACTGTCTGATGTTAATCAGATATGCGGTCTAGGGTGTTATTCACGCGTCCCTAGAAGATAACTATTTACTCGGGATTTAACCGATTTGATTTTTCGGGAGACACCTACGTTGTACTTCTCTGACGTGGCTAAATGGTTAAAACAACCGGAACCTTCAATTTAACGTGTCATCAGAGCCATTATAGCGCTCAGTTTTAAATGCCACTCACTCCACATGCTATGCAATTTCAGACCGCGCGAACGCGACGAAACGGAGCGCGTGATCCGCTGCACGCTGAAGGAGATCATGATGAGCGTCGACCTGGACGAGGTGACGAGCAAGGCCATCCGCGGCCGCCTCGAGGACGAGCTCGACATGGACCTGGCCGAGTACAAGTCCTTCATCGACCAGGAGATGCTCACCATCCTCGGCCAGATGGACGCGCCCACCGAGATCTTCGACCACGTCTACCTCGGCTCCGAGTGGAACGCGAGCAACCTCGAGGAGCTCCAGCGGAATGGGTAACTTTTCTCCTAAATTTTAATTTAGGATTTAGAAATATTTATAATATTATGTTTTCCGGCATTGCTTCGTCCCATATTTTTCACATTCGTTAACTGTCTGCCATAGTAGTAGTCCTTGTGATGATGAACGACAACAAACCGAACTTTTTCTTTATGATGTCGTATTACTTCCGGATCGAACCTATGAATCACTACTTACATCAGCCCTCATACTTAAGCGTACTCTTTCAATTTTCAGGGTCAGGCATATATTGAACGTGACGAGAGAGATCGACAACTTCTTCCCCGGGATGTTCGACTACCTGAATATAAGAGTGTACGACGACGAAAAGACTGATTTACTCAAACATTGGGACAACACGTTTAAGTACATAAACAAAGCGAGGAACAACGGTTCCAAAGTGTTAGTGCATTGCAAGATGGGCATCAGCCGCTCGGCCTCCGTCGTCATCGCGTACGCCATGAAGGCCTTCAACTGGAACTTCGACAAGGCGCTCAAACACGTCAAGACGAAACGGAGCTGCATCAAACCCAACAACAACTTCCTCAACCAGCTCGAGACCTACCAGGGCATCCTCGACGCCATGAAGAACAAGGAGAAGCTGCAGCGGTCCAAGTCCGAGACCAACCTGAAGGCGCCCAAGGCGGCGGGCAAGGCCGAGAGCAAGGCCTCCGACCCCGCGCCGCTCGTGCTCGCGCTCTCCGGCTCGTACGGCGGCCGGCCGCGCTCCTGGTCGCCCGACACGCGGCTCGCGGCCGAGCCCGCCGCGCCGCCCGCGCCCACCTCCGTCTCGCTCGAGAACCTCGCGCTCGCGTCCGAGACGCGCCACATGCTCATGCCGTGCGCCGGCGGCTCCTACAGCGTCTCGCCCAACCAGATCATCCGGCTCAAGGAGGAGGGCGCGCCCTCTGTGCGCCACATCGTGCACGAGATCGAGCGCGGGCGGCGCGAGCCCCGGCGCCGCCGGCCGCCGCGCCCGCCCGCCGAGCCCGACTCGCCGCGCCGCGCGCTCGACGCCATCAGCACCTGGGACCCGGGGGAGCGCCCGCCCGACGACCGCGTGCTCAACAGCGACAGTGGCATCGTGGACGTCACCGCCGCGGACCAGGAGGAGCGGCGGCGGTCCGAGGGCGAGGCGCCGCCGCCCAGCCGGCAGAGCTCGTGGAGCTCCTTCGACAGCGCCGTGGTGCTCGACCTGTCGCGCCACTCCTCCTGGGGCTCGTACCCGGCCGCGGCCGCGCCCGCGCCGCGCGACCCCGACCCGCCCGACCTCGCCATCATCACGGAGCACGCGGAGGCGCGCGCCGCCCGCCGCCCGCCCGACCACATAGCCGATAACGAACGCAAGTTCAACGAAACCTGTGCCATACTGAACGAGCTGGCGAGCGCGGCGCGCGCGGACGGCGCGCGGGCGCGGGCGCGTGGTGCCAGCACGTGGAGCGGCCGCCTGTCCGCGTCCGCGCCCGCCGACACGTGGCTGCGCGCGGGGCTGCGGCGGCGGCGCGCGGCCTGCGCCTCGCACGGCGACCTGCCGCGCGCGCCCATCGGCCTCGTCAGCAACCTGAAGCGCGAGTTCGAGGCGCGCTCGGAGCCGGAGCGCCGCCGCGAGGAGGTGTCGGTGCGCGTGCTGGTGGGCCGCTACGACCGGCCGGCGCGCGCGCGCTGCGACTCGGCGGGCGAGCGCGCGCCGGCGCCGCGCCCCGCCGACCGCCCGCCGCCCGCGCCCGCGCCCGCGCCCGCGCCGCCGCCCGCGCCCGCGCCCACGGTGCTCTCCTTAGCTCCCATTGACTATAGCGATGTGGTATCTACTGTGATGTCGAAAGCTCAAAATAAAAAACAATTGCAACACGGGAAGACTCATCCGTTGACGAGGCTCAACCTGAATCGGTCGAATAATAATAGATGTTCAAATCCTGTATACAATACTATGTAGGAATATTTATGGTTTTTATTTATTATGGATTCTTGCCAAACTCGATATTTTATCTTCTAGAATTTTATAAACTATATTTACAAAATAAAATTAATTTGTCTTTCACATAATTTGTATTAAGTGGCTGTTTTAAGTAGACGAAATGTTAAAAGAGAAAAATAATACAACTGATGTACAACTTTTACGCATGTTTCTTATTCATACCGCCGATTTAAATAAATGTTACGAGCACGACTGTTACCACTGATACAGTTGTAGACAAATATTTATCCGAAGTCAATAGTTTGCAGTCTCTTCCCAGTCACGAAGGCAACTCGAGGTACCAAATCCAATTCGCTTACTTTTTTGTATGTGGTAGGCACTTTACTCTTTTTTCGCCTTATTGCTCCAAAATCAAATGAATATATTTCGCCCGGATTGTTTCGGATAGAACATTCAGTCTGAAATAAAAGCAGAACCTCGTGTTAAAGTAACAGGGCAGCACAGCTACACGAACTTGCTCTAAACTATGGACATTAATTTTTATAACGCAATTTAGTAACCTGCTACAGAAACACAATAAAAATCTTTCGATACCGTAAAACGAGGTGACTAGAACTCGCGGGGTAAATAGAGAAAAAACTGGGAAAAACTTCAAGCGTTTCGTATGGCAAACTCAGTGATCCCTCCATAAAGACCACTTATTTATCATATAAGTAGTTTTGTGTTTCTTGGTTTGGCAACATAAAAAGTGTGGAAACATCGCAATATCAGTCAAAATTGAACGTCAAAGTGAGTAGCGTAAAGCTGGAAACATGTTATTGGACGCGGCTAACGAAGACAGCCGCGACGATAGGTATCTAGATAATGAATGTCCACGGAGCCGTGCAAACTACACGGATCACTAGACGCGCTCCGCGAATAAAGTGAGACGGCGAGGGAACGAAGGGAACGCGTCTTCGTATGGTGAAATTAACAATAAAAATTCATATAAAAATGTTAAGTCAACTTTTTAACCAGTTTACGTGATTTGCTATTATTTAATACATTAAACATAATTTAATAAATACTACTTATAAAAACTCGTCAAAAAATAAGATCTTCGTTCAAAACAGAGGTGACTTTGGATTTTTTTTCGATCGAGCGAAGTTATTCCTTGTGCGTATCAAATATGGTTTGCCAACAGAAGATATGCTCCAGAATAACATATATTTTAGCTTTAAAAATGTTTTTGGTACTACAATCTGGTTAGATATTTTATACACAGCCCCTTAAGCTACTGCTACCAAGGAATTCTATCGTCTACAAAGCACAGTTCTAGAGATAATCCCAATGCTCAAGTCCGCTGCCAGTTTCACTACTTTTATAACATTTACGGTCTCATTCCAAAAGAGTATGTTCACAATCATAGCTTACCATTTTCATTTTAATATCCACAACTCTCAGTATGTTTGAGTCGGTGCCTCCACAAACGATCAGGTTCGTCTTCGGGACCATTTTGCCGCAGTACAATTTAGACGAGTAGCTGTCGGGCACGATGGTTTCGATCAGTTTACATGAGCCGTAATCCCATATCTGTATACAATCTTTTTCTTGCCAGGAACAAGTCAATATCTAAAACATTTAATTTGAAATAATGTATGTTTTCAATTACAATCTGTGGTTCTAGCTTAACTTATAAAAATACTTTGTTCGTATTTATTTCGGAGTAAAGTTATCCGAAAATGTCAGATAGGAAATATGTTCTACAGGCTTGATTTGCAAAGGATTTAGTCAGGATTTGATATTGCGCAGCTTGTGAACTTCACATCAGCCGACTTGTGTTGCGCGGCCTATATACATACGTAGCTGTTCAAAGTTTTGCGTTAGATAATGGTACCTAGATATGTTTAGGATACGAGAAGGCTTGCTATCCTTTCGGTAGTCTAAAATACAAGACAGAGTTCTCTTCAACCTAAGCGTTCGTGAAGACCCTAAAAGACGTCAGTATAATTTTTCACTTTTCCTTTTGTGGTAATTTTATTAGCTTCTTAATATTTTAAGCTTCAGCTCGTCAAGAAAGTTGTCCAGCTGTAATATGGGGCGATATCGTCGTCCTATATAGTTAAACTAGCTGACCCGGCCACGCGTTGCTGTGGCTAAATAAATTAAAATTGCGACTATAATTTGAGATTTAAACTATCCTATCTCTCAAGTTGGATCGAACTGCACATGGTGTGCGAATTTTATTATAATCGGTTAAGTGGTTTAGGAGTCCATTGAGGACAAACATTGTGACACGAGATTTATATATATTAAGATAGGCCGAGCCTGTGAACATGAGGCGAATTGTTTCGCAGTAACAATTTATTCACATGTCAGCGGCACAAGAAGCCCCACTTCATGTGCGCAACTTGTAGCTAACTTCACAGACGTCAATATTATTACTGCTGGAAAATACACGTCTGTGTTTTCATACTATGTTCCGAAAAATAACACAAACGTGTGTGTTTTCAGCAGTGATGTGTTTTAGCCTATAAAAGTTGTGGAAAATATACCTGTTTCCCGGGAGTATCGAAATCTAACCCCTCTCCACACATGTGTACTCCCATGAAGTACTTCGTCGCGTACGGTTGTCTGTCGTCCCAGCACATCACGGTGTTGTCCCACCCGCCAGATATCAGCTCATGGTTGGACTTAGGGTTAAAAACACATGCAAATATTCTGGACGTGTGGCCGTCTAGTAAACCTTTTTTTCCACTGTAAATCAAACGTGATATAAAGTAAATCTATGATTTTGCTTTGGTTATTTCATTCAGCTTACAGCTGTAAGATGTCCATTGCTGGAAATAGGTCATCGGTGAACGTCTTACGCTGCACTTGTCAGTATGTAGTCTCCTTTCGATAACTTTACGCCCCTTAACCATCCATTCTTCGAATTATGTGCACGTCAGTACGTAACTACAAGTCGCGGCATATAAGTCTAGGGCTGCGCGAAGTGTGGAGGGGATGGCTGCGCATGGTGACCGCCACACTGAACCCATGCGCAACCATCCCCTCCACATTTCGCTCAGCACTACACTTACGTGCCGCTACCTCTAAGTACATACTTAGTACCGTAGTACGTGGTCTCCATTGAAGAACGTAATACCCTTCCTTCTTTACCGTAGTTTTTCGGACTATGTGTCATGCCCACTGCCGCGCCGTCGCTGATATCCAATGTTATTAATTTAAACCTATAGGTGCTCAACGTGTCACCAGGCACTCTATGATGAGAGTCATGAGTTAGGCCAGCATAGCTTAGAATACGACCACGAAAAGAGTTTTGCGACGTGTGATAAAGTGACAGGTATTTACTTCACCATAGCTCTGTCTCGTTCTGACCGGCAGAAGGCTCGAATCAGTAGCTTGTTTGCCACTTTATACAGCGGCGTGTTGCTTTGCTAAGTACAGAGACTTTCAGAGGCTATACAAATATTGCTCATTATTAACAACTTTTACTGTGGGACCAATTCCGAAATCACGAAGGAAAAATAAAACAAGAAAAAATAAGTTTGACTGTCGGCAAAATGTAACAGCTAATTTTTATTTGTTATTTCGGGGTTGGTCCCATATTAAAACTTGTTTATAAAGTAAGAATATTATTTGCTTTGTAAGGCACCTTCTTGCATAATAGGTAGGTGCAGGGTTACAGCTGGTCCTGTACTAAGCCGAAAAGGGGTGATAAAGACCGTCATTATGAACAACGTTTACTATGCCAACCCAGAATTCGAGAAAAAATCTGCTTTTCCATACAAAATTGCAACTAAGAATCGACAAACTGTATGAAACTGCTGTTTTTTCATGGAATTCCTGGTTGCCCCCATAGTAAAAGTTGTTCATGAAGATACTCTGAATCACCTCCTTTCGGCTTAGTGGACAAGTTTTGGATAACCCTTTATAATATTATAAAAAAGAATTCATGCTTATACTTTTGAGGTCTCTGAAGTTAGGCACGCGTCGTGCACTGCGCAGGTGGGCGCAGGCCGTGTACTTCCGTATGCGTTCTGCGCAGCCACTGCGCGAGCTTCAGAGACCTAAAAAGATTGGCGCGTGTATGCTGAATCATACATTCGGCCTATACCTGACATTGGTGGATATCACCTTAAATAAAAAGCTCTTTCTTGCGTCTGCACCTCCTCATCGTACATGTTCAGGATTGCGTCATCTCCGTATGTGACGAATTTACTATACCGAGGATGATAATTTAGTCCTAAAGTTTGTCTTTTCTCCCGTATCGTGTACAGACATTGGTCATATTTATATTTCCAACATTTTATGCATCCATTTACATCTGTGAAATTAATATGTATCACCATACATAGTACGGCTACTTGATCTATTAGAATAGTATCTACTTTACGGTACAGTAATATAGGTACCGGTCTTTGCTTTATAGTCCATTGCTGAACATAACAACGACGATTGGGGTACCTACTGGCCCAGAGCGGGTTGGTGCATTCACTTATGAGACAACGAATTTTTCTACCTATGTATACAGGTACTCACGATAGGGATGTCTATTCACTATATCGATAAAGGCATATTATGTAAATAGGAAAATGTAGTTCTAATTTTATTCGCTCGTGTTGGTGGCAGCACCATCTATAGGCAAGATAAACTGGGGCGTTCTATGCATGTCGTCACGGATTTACCCGTGGTCATTCGGCAGTGATACCTACTGTTACGTATCTTACAGGAAAATGGTAATGATAATGAGTATCCTCATTTTATCACTGGCTACGCCAGAATTTATTAATTTTTTAAATGTTTCTTGGTAAAGTGATATGGAGAATTGTTTTCGCTTGGCATTTTGATAATAGAAAACACTTATCAGTTATAATCTTTCACACTTTGCTTTCACATATACAATACCTATCAGCCTAATCTAATTGTTCAAATAAGTTCTATAGTTAACTTCGAGCAAATATCTATAAAGTCACAATCGTGCAAAAAGTGTCCGAGCCAGAACTCTGCCCAAGCTACGTAGTGGGCAGGCTTTTTAGTTAGTCGTTAGGCGATTTAAAGCCGTCTACAACGCCGTGTGATGCCAAAGTGCTCGTCACAAGGACTAATTAGGTGACATAACGTCGGCATTCGAGAAAGCGGGTAATTGAAGTCGGTATGTATGACGGCGCTCGGACATTTTTTTACTACTTTCGCTTAGGGACTGTGGCTCTGTAGATATTTGCTGGAAGATAGTTAAGCGAAGATACAAACAGGATGCTAGAAGCTTATTGGTGGTCGGATGCGCCTTGCTGACTGGTCGGTGTTTGATGGCGGTCACAGGTCCCGGGTAAGTGCTGGTTTCGACATCGACGAGGGTGTGCAAGCAGGCGCCCGTGTGACAGCTAAAAAGTCTAATGGTGCCGTCGGTGAAGCCTGACGCTATACTGCTGTGGTCTTCCGTGTATTTGCAACACATCATTTCTTTGTTTGTGTCTCTGAAATTCGTACAAGCGTTTGCAAATATCTAGGTCATTTTTAAAATGTTATGAAACCTAGTTACCCATTTAAAATTCAGCGAAATTACACGATTGCACGTTCCACGTGGGATTTCGAATTGGGAGGTACAGGTAGCAGATACACTGTAATACTTAGTTCGAAATTCTGGTTGATGCTGACTGTTTAATGGGCATACGCAATGCATAACATTAGGCGAACGCATTGCTCGTCTCGTCACTTTGTATACAAAATAATTATTACCTACAGGTACGAATACCTCATTTTCTGTTTACTGAAATTATTCATATCTACTTATTTGTATGATATTATAAAAATGAAATGAAACTGCGGAGAAACCCGAGCCACCCACTTACATTATAGAGAGTAGATTCACTTCTCCCTGAAACACTTGGCTTTGCTGACTATGAAAAGACTTCTTCTCGACGTGGGGCATGCTAGTGTGAACAGTTACTATTTCTTTTTCTGGTTCATGTTTTTTTACATACGTATTTGTTACCGTGAAACTTTTCCTTGCTGGCCCTTTACTATTCGGAGCAGTTGGCCCCGCTACAACTCTTCGTTGTGGATCCATGGTAAATTAAATTAAATGGTAAAGGAAAGCAAGTTTTGGAATAGTAACAGAAAGTCGCAGAATTCTATCTAATTGGTCTAGAGGGCCCAAAAAGGTCAGGTATGTCCATTAAATGTGAATGAAGAAATACGATTCTCCTGAGAAATGCTAGATGATCTAAAACGTGATGGATGATGTGAGTATGAAATGTCCAAGAAATCAAGAAATGTCAGTGTAAAGATTTTCAAAAAGTTGATTGACCTACAAGTGTATGGACAAGAAGCTCTCTTTGTATCTCTATTCTCTATAGCTAGAAACATACTATCGGACGCGGCTTACGGACGCGACTGACAGCCGCGACCTAGACTATGAAAGTACACTGAGCCGTGCACACTATCGGACATAAGTCGCGGACGTCACCTTCGGACGACCTTGAGCATTCGGACGTCCGAGAGCGATCTGGCACACCGGATGTATTAAGACTGTGCACATTGCTAAGTCGCGGCTGTCAGTCGTGTCCGTCAGCCGCGTCCGATAGTATGTTTCTAGCTTAAGAGTAAGCATAGGGCCTATTCTGTGGAGTAAGCCACATTAAATTCATTAAAATCTCTTGATTTCGTATTAGCTCATAAAGTTAATAAGCGGCCTAAGTATACCTAATAATACGTATACTTAGGCCGAAACATACAAGTCGGCAGATGTGAAGTTAGCTATAGGGTGCGCGAAACCCAATAAACACGCAGCTTCAGTCAGGATTGGACAGTGCGCAGCTTGTAGCTAACTTCACATCACATCCGCCGACTTGTATGATTCGGACTATATCAACGTGATATTTTTGAGCTTCAAATAAATATTGAAAATATATTTAGGTACTAAAAATGATTCTGGGTTGGCCCCTTAGTAAAAGTAATACTATATTAGTCTTAATCGCCACCTTTTCGGCTACACAGTACAGAACAAGCAGATATATATATATATAAATCTCGTGTCACAATGTTTGTCCTCAATGGACTCCTAAACCACTTAACCGATTATAATAAAATTCGCACACCATGTGCAGTTCGATCCAATTTGAGAGATAGGTAGGATAGTTTAAATCTCAAATTATAGTCGCAATTTTAATTTATTTAGCCACATCAACGCATGGCCGGGTCAGCTAGTAAATATATAACTCTTGAGTAGGTATACAAGCCGTGGTGAACTAGTGGGAGTGACACCAGCCTTACAATCGCGAGGTCCTGGGTTCAAATCCCGGTCCCGTACCAATTTATTTATTTAATAATAACTAAAATGGCACATTAGGTACCACTTACATTAGTTACAAACATTCAATCCAATGAGTTCTTTGGAATTTATGTACCTACGGAATTTAACACCACTGGCTTTTCGGTGAAGGAAAACATCGTGAGGCAACCTGCATACGTCCGTAGAAGAAATTCGATGGCGTGTGTGAATCCACCAACCCGCAGTGGGCCAGCGTGGTCGATATGGCTGAATCACCTTTCGTGCGTAGGCCTACTGCAGTGGACTATTAAAAAGGCTGGTACAGTACAGTGTAAGTACGTTCCGAGACGCGCGTTGCTCTGTGCACAGTTGCGGCGTCGCGCTGGGCAGCGTGGTGTCGCCAGCGCGCTTTTTCAAGCAGATATAACTGTTATGTAGTAGAGTTGTATCTGCTTGTTCTGTACTAAGCAGGCTGGGCGGTCTCATTATTTCTTTTACTACGGGGCCAACTACAACAGCAAAAAATCTGGCGTACTTTCTATCAGCTGGAATCCACAAAATGTATGAAACAGCTGATTTTTTTTCGAATTCCGAGTTGGCCCTATAGTAAAAATTGTCCCTAAAGGTACGTAAAAATTGTTTTATGTACCAGGTCATACAGGGCTATTTCTAATCAATTCATTGACCCGCGACAAAATGTATGGGAACAGCTGATTTTTTTTCGTTGCAGAACAAAAGTTGTTAGTAATTATTATATACTACGAGACTTATCGCGCACTAAAATTACGAGATAAATAAATACCTCCTCATCCCGACGTTTCGGCCGAGTTGCATCGACCGTGGTCACGGGTAGACTGGGACCAGTATATAAATCTCGTAATTTTAGTGCGCGATAAGTCCCGTAGTATAACCTCCTGAGACCCAGAAAATAAAAAATCATATGACTTATCTGATTTTTAGTTTAGGTGCTATTGTAAGTATCAGGATTATGGGAAAAATAGTAAAAAAAATCTTCCCCCACCCAAATCGCCAAAATAGGAGGTATCACCGGTGATACCTTGGGTCTCAATCAGATCACTATGGGTTGAATTTTTTTTTTCTATATTATTTCTAGTGGATAAAAACCATAGAAACAGTTCAAGATAACATATAAATATGGAAATATATTACATTGGAGCTGATGGAGCTTAGCTAGATGCCACTAAGTGGTCACTATCACATAATTAGTACATATTTTGGTACATTTTGTAAGTGGCGTAATGTATGAATTATACAACTCTATGCTTTTGTAGATGAAAGTGTAGATAACTACTGATTGTGAAACATCAAGTATATAATGATTACTTAGGTTCCAGCTGCAGGAAACTCCCTAGACATGAATTATTCTTCATGCGTGCTACTTGAATTGACTGACCCTCAGATATCTTTAATTTAGCAAATTTCTGTGTTATCAGAGATATGTAAAGTTTTTTGTTCTTCTACTGCTTTGTCAAGCTCATACTATTCACAGAATACATGCTATCTTCTATTTATTTTTATTCTGTTGTACTAAAATACATAATTAGTAATTTTTTTCGGGAAAATTATTTATGTAGTCATCTTACTAAAAAAATATTATACCAATAGGGAACCTTGACCCAAAGTGGTAGTAAAAGAGTTTCTAGAGCGTTTCTAAGCTAAAAATTCATAATCCCTCTGCCTACCACAAGATTTGGGGGAAAAAACGCCTAGAAGCTTCTATACCAAATCTTCATACTACATAGCCAGCCTTGAGCCCTCGAACCTTCAGCTAGACCTTCGTGACTCAGTAGCAGACTTCTTCTCGATGTATTATTGCTAATTACTACTCTTAGAGATAACAAAGATTGCCAGAAAATTAAAATTTCGTTCATAATCTAAATATTAAAAATGTCAATTTTAAAGTCGTAAGTGCCCAAGGTATCACCGGTGATATGAAAAATAAATCGGGTTTTTTTCTTGAATAATGATAATTTTTTAATTCGTTTTTTTATGTATGACGAATGATTAACTTTTTAGCTATTCGATTAAAACAACAAAGTGGGCAAAAGCCAACGAAAATAAAAAATAAATCATATTGTCCATGGGTACTGTTTTCAAAAAACTTAATTTTCAGTACAAGAAACTTAGTAGGAAATAGCTAAAAATTAATACTTTGCCGTATTTAAATAATAGACAATATCATTAAGTATCTAAATTGATCCATAGTATATACCTAAATCCTTTGAAAAAGCATAATAATTTTTTTTTCGCAAGGTATCACCGGTGATACCGTGGGTCTCAGGAGGATATAATAATTGTGTTCAAATCGCGAAAGTTTAAAAACAACAAAAGTTGTTAGTTTTGATGTACAGAATAAGCCCCTAAAAGAATGCTAATTGATTAGAAATAACCCTGTGTAAGTTACTCTGTTTGTCTTACCCATGAGTGCACCAAGTGAGACCCGATGCTGGAGTCAATGTTGATGTAAGTAAATAAATGGTGGGAGTCTGACGTCTGCCTCACTTACTTTACAGTAGGTATACCTACTTTGGTGCATATGTACTAGTATTTTCCCTTCTGTGATCTGAAACTCCATTGCCAAATAAGGATACTTTTGGTAAGGTAAATAGGTATGGCTAAACATTATTTGTCATTAATAACAAAATTAAATCTACATTACTGCTGCTTGTAAGTAAAAAATAACAATAAGACATTAATAAAACGAAAATTTCAACGCTAAATAAATTTTATTCCATGTCAAGTAGTTTCACACTCAAAGTATAATGTACAGCTTAGTTAGACATACCTAATTAACGTCGAACCTGTAGGTATAGCATTTTTTAAATATCACGGAGTAGCAAGGATGTGCATTTCAAAGTTAGGTATAGGTATGTGAGAGTGCTCTAGAACATGTAAATAAGGGGTATGAACATGATAGTTAATAATAACAATGATTGGGTGTCTAGGGAGGAAAGTGAAGTACTTATTTATTTAATATACTGTGCGTCTGCTACATTCACCGCCAATCAGACGATAACTTTTCCAAGTACCTATTCATTATAAAAAAAAATCGTGAACATTGTCGTTTAGAACGATGATGGCTCGTGATCGCGAAGCCAGCCGACTCTTTTTCACACAATTTCTTTTTGATTCTATGTTCAGAAGTGATACAAAATCCACTGCTTTAAAAGCAGCATTTCTAAAGTTGATCACAGTTATGAAGTAGGGACAAATAGTACTTAATTATAATTATGTCTCTTTGTAACATAAATATTATATGACAAGACATTTATATTGTATTCTTGGAATATATTTTTATAGCTTTTTAAACTTTCTTTAAATACATAATATTAACACAGCATTCGATAAATACCAATCGCTTCCCAGAGCAATAGCTCAAGAATCATCATTCTGACTTTGTACAAAGTAAACTAAATATATTTATTTACTAATAAACACCTTATGGCGTATGACGAAAGGCACCCTAAAATAATATATTACCAAGGTAGGCGATTGCATTTTAGCTATATAAATATACTATAACTTTAAAATCTTCAATGGTAATACATAATAATGGTTTAGTCTTATACCTGCATCCTACAACAATTTAGCTATATGTGCTCTATTTACTATTCCCCCATTTAGCGAGCAGGTATCATCACTTCAATATCACTTATTTTTTTGTCAAAAAAATAACCGACTACTCACAATAGAGCTGTAAGATTTACAGTGGCAATATTAAAATTTCATTTATTTATATTAGAGCTGTTTGAAAATTACGATACCATTTTTTTGTGAGAAATACTATTTTGCGAAATTCCTTTAATTCTAAATACAGTTTGAAAAATAAGATGGTAACCGGTCCACAAATAAATAAATAGCATAACACACGAAATAAGAACCTGACTATTTTTAGCAGTCGGTTTAAACGAGGCCATAATCTTTGTATAGTATTCAGCACCTATCTAGTTATTCGTGAATGCGGGTTGATGTACCTACTATGTTCGCGATTTTTTCTCATCATTACATGATTGCTGTGAAGTATGATTACATAAAACAATTATCAACTAGGTATTTAAATATTTTAGTAAGTACTTCATTACAATACAAAGGATAAGAGGTAAGTATAGATAGGTACATGACTTATGATGAGATAGTAAAATTAAATTACAGAACTTGGTTTGGTTAGATGGCATGGTTTGCCCCAAGTCTTATCCTTGATAAAATAAGAGAGTATCGGTCTCTACTTTATAAAATGACATGCATTGATACAATATTCCGAGGGTTGTGGAGTTTACTATACAATGAGCGCAACGCAAATCGTGGTCGATCGGTCGTTTGTAATATCTGCTTCGATATACTTTGCACTAGCTACATTACAATTTACAAACATTACAATATTGTTTCACAATTAATTTTACACGCATAAAATATAAATAATGTTAAATATCTGTAAATATACACACGTGTTTAAAATTCTATGTTTATAAATCATATAATACAATAAATAACAAAATTGACTTGTTGCTCAAGAGAAGTGTCTCTATTCCAAATGAATTGCTCATAGTATTAATAGCATTACTTTATACACACGTTAACATTCTTACGCTATCTATGTATAGGTATGTATAACGACATTCGACATGCAATTACAAAAATTAGAACCAAACAACAAGTAGCCAAATAAGTTAATAATTAAACAATCAAAATCAAGCGAAAAACATACCACATGAACATCACTAGGTACAATCCCTCCTCAGTTAAAAATAATAGTTACGGAATATGTACTCTACTCATAATATCATAGATCGCGTTTATATGTCGGCGGCAGCAGAGAATTTACAATGTTTTATGAATTTAATGAGTACAGTTATTCAATTATAAAATTTTACTGCATAAGTGGATTTTAACAAATCTCCTGTAAACACAATAATATGTTGATGATAGCTTTATCGAGCTTTTCATTCAATATTTTTTTAGCATTTACATCAAAGCACAGACTGAGCTTTCTCTGTATTTTGTGCGCATAAATACTTTACCCACAACTATTAAAATGTTGAGTGTTGCTCTACTGATGGGCTTCTTATTAGATAGTTGCATAAAACCAGCATAGGTACGCATTCCATGAATTACTAGTGAGTTGCATAATTTCATTACATACATACGGCATACCTACTCAAATACATTATTATTCATAATATCCAATTCACAATAAATATATTAGTTACACCACAAGTTATCATTGCTTAAAGAATCAGGATTGTACATTTTCCATAACTAATATATACAATATGAGGTGTCCTTTGTACTTCATATTTAGGGTAACGACAACACTATCTACAAATCGTATAACTTACCAAAGAGCTATTTATTATATCAAACATTCGTAGATCGTTAACACTTCAATTAAATTGCAATTATGTAATGGGATTTTACAAGTATGGTTCGAATTAGGGTTTGTACGCGCACCGATTGTGGCATAGTCATGGATGTATAGTAAATAAATTATTAAATAAAAAAGCTTGTAAAAATATAATTTCCTTTACTTAAAACTCACAGCCTAATAGATTTAACCTATGAACCATCATAAGTTTAATATGCCTGAGATATGACATCATTGTTTCAAGGAAATGATAATGTGTATGAATAAACCTATGTTTATTTTTAGAAAAAATATCATGCCGAACTTTAATCGCGTTAGTTTTTAATTTATCCTTTTTTTTGCTATGCCAGCATAATTATTAAAGAAGTTATCATTACTTTGAGCACAGCTCGTAAAAAATAACTAAAACCAAGATGGCGCGTTCTGCGCATCTGTAGTGCAATGCGAATAGCAGAGGGGATGCACACTCGCTACCGAGATACTTAGTGTCTTTATAGTAGTTTGTGCTACCGAGTGGTGAAGTAATCAGACTGACTTCAGGCCCGGATCCACCTCTCAATATAGGTTATGGGGCAAACTTTTAAAAATAAATCTTGATGAACGAGATGATTTTTAGGGTCCGACATTCAACACAGATCTAAAGTACTGGCCCAAGTGAGGTCAGGTGATGACCTCACTTGGGCCAGTACAAACAAAAAGTTTCTAAAAGATGAATCTCTATGAGCTTGCCCTTATGGTCCATAAAGGTGGATCCGCGTCTGCCTTATTCCTCTGACACCTAAAAATTGACTTTCATTTACTCATGTAGTGCAACCTGTAAAGTATTTCGCGCTCCCTCTCTCTACCTAATTGAGGTTTAACAAATATTAGGTTCAATAGTAACACAAAAAATTAAATGGTTCCTAGCTAACGTAATTTCGCACGACACATGTTCAAAACTGTTAAGTTAAAAAAAAATTTTTGAGTAATATATATAAAAGTAAAATAGATAACATCTTTTTTGAGCAGTTGAGTAAAAATAAATATTATTATTGTTTAGTGAATAAGGATAGGAAAGACTATGCCACAATGGTGGATTAACAAGAGGAAGAATGGTTTCATTTACTGTTGTCAAAATGTGCTACACATCTTTCCTATTACAATAATAATATAATTATTTATTTTTGTAGTTCGAGTAATGGTTCTACAAATGGTGGGTTTTAAATAAATAACTATTGATCCATTTGTCGAGGCATGTTAGTTTGTTTGAATTATTATATACAGTCTTGCAATTTGTACAACCATCCATCTGAATTCCTTACATGTATTTACATTCGGTCATAGATCTGCGCTACAGCTATCTTTATCCATTCAGTAAACAATCCCACATCACTTAGTAACAAAAATATTCTAGCTATTTATTTCTTGAAAAATAGACATCTGACTTTATTACTTCATAACCACACCCAGCTGAGGAAACTCACAATATATAATTTATAATAATCAACATCATTTGATAAACAATGATAACAATTGATAGACTTCTATTTCATATAAAATGTATGCATTTTCAACAGTCTGCTTTCGTTTCCAAACTTCAATAATGTTTAAAGCGAGGCAATATTATGTTGTGCCTCATAAATAAAAATTATATAGTTATGTCCACATTTGCAACGGTTTATTATAATGCAATTATAGAGGCAGCTATTTGTTTGATGGAAACCCATTATGACGTAACAATATTTTTTTAGGTACCTTTCTTGTGATATTTGGAGGAGAGATATCAGTACTGAGTATGTACTTATTTTGAATAAGTAATGTGTATGAATGATGCTACCTGTTTTAATCCAGCAATAATGGTATATATTCATGATAAAAGTTAATGGCAAATTGTTATCAATGTGATGTAGAAAATGTTGCAGTGAAAAAACAACACTATTATAATCTTAATCACAAAGCATTTTTTTGTCAAAGGGTTTGTTACACCCTCCCATCGTCCTACAAGGATCTAAATAAAAGCAGATGATATTAAGGAGCGAGCTGTTTCTTCATTTCTCTCTGTTACATGTAAGAGAGAAAATAAGACAGCACCAAATTGTTTCATAATATTTAGAACTTTGCAGGACAATATACACACTTTAGAGTTAAGTAAGTAAGTTCGTATAGGCCGGGTGGCTAGCCCTGGTGTCAGAGTTTTTAGGCCGCCTGAAGGCCTCTGACATGGCTAAACGGTTAAAACAACCGGGACCTTTACAACTTTAGAGTTTAGAATTATGGAACTATAAAGGATGATGTGTGTTTTGGTACCCATGTCCAATTAAGATGAATCACACATCATTGGATAGCTATTTTCAAGAGTAAAAATATCTACCAAGATGTCTACCTCGTAAAAATTGACCATTTTGAAACATAGTCTTCAGAAGAACCAGTCTCTGACACAGAGGCGTAGCGGCTAGCGCGGAAGGCTCGCTGCACTTGCACTGATCTTATTTTATTTACCAAGATAATGACAAATTTTTATATTGATAAATAATAAGGTAGGAGGAAAATGAAATTGATTCATTGATGTGACAAAAAATCTTCAAGGTAGTACATCTTCAAGTGGAATTTCAAAGTAGGATTATTCCAATCGGACAATAAATTGGGACTAGTGCTAAGATTATTCATATTCTACTTAAAAAGACCTTTCTAATGCTGTACCATTCATTTTGATTGGCTCTGGTACCAAGTTCCATACATAGTTGCCCATCATTCTTTGATGTTGGTCAAAGGCATCAGTCCATTTTTGACACTATGTAAATTATTGTTTTTTGCATTCATATTTTATACAAAATTTTTCAATAACAGTTTTTGTCAAACATAAACATTACTAAAATGCATTTTGTCAATATTTTTGCCCTGGAAATCTCACATGCAAAAACAAAACCAAAAGGTTTTATGACAAACGGATTTAGCAGATGACTGTGATCATGACCACTAAAAATACCAAGTATATGGTATGTATTTTCTTTAAATTATATAAGAATCGACAAACAAAAGCACAACAATTACTTAATTAAAATGTTATATAATTTATCTACCCATTTGAAACATAATAATATGGCTGATCCATAACATAGTAACTACGGTAATATAATGGTTCCAAGAAAATCAACAAAACACAAGCAATTCTATAATAAATAAATAACATCAGTAGCAAACTATGTAGTAGACAAATCACTCTTCACCAACAGAACAACCCATTTGTATTGTAGATAAAAACAAATGATAAATTATCTAATTGTTGCTACAATCACAGAGATTATTGTGAGCTTGTTGTATTAGGTGACAGGATCAAACTGAGTGGCCCTGGGACTGGTGTCTCTGTCCCCACTGACTAGAGGGTCCCTGTGCAGAGTTACCTTGTTGCATCCAGGACAGGAAGTTGGGCGGAGCGGGAGGCGCCGATGACGCAGGACCTGCGAACGCGCCTTGCTCGGACCCGCCAGATGGGATGTTGTTGATGAGGCCCCAGCCAGCTTGGTTCAGAGCCGCCGCTACCAGAGCTTGGTTGACTGGCAGCCCGCCCATGCCCAGTGGCATGCTACCTCCTTGGCCCTGACCTCCTCCGCCAGCAACGCCAGTTTGACCGTGTTGACCAGACATACTCAGGGCTTGCATATTCACCATGTCCATGTTACGGCTATTCCAAGAGTTATTATTGGAAGCACTGTGAGGGTGACCTTCTTCATAGTTCCTATTAGGCATGTTACGTTGGTTTGAAGCACCTTTGTTTTGTTTGGGTGATGCATTTGAAACATTTACTGACACACCCTTTATAATATGATCTTGTCCACACAGGCTCTGTGCCACCTCTGGATCCAAGAATGTTATGAAACTGAAAGCTCGAAATGGTTTCGGAATAAATACATCAGTTACTTCACCAAATTGAGAGAAGTATTCTCGAAGATCGTTCGCTGATAAATCTTCAGTGCAGCGGCCCACAAACACTTTGCATGGCATGGATGCCACCGACCCCTCTTTGGAGTTTGGTATCCGAACATCACACCACCTCCCATCAATCATGTGCCTTTGAGCTAAAACTCTCATCTGGGATGTGTAAGAAGCAAATCGAATAAAGGCGAAACCTTTGGACATACCAGTTTTAGGGTCTCTTTTAAGCTGTGCCATCAAAACCTCTCCAAACTTTTCAAAATACTCTCGGACAGTTTGTTCAGTGGCTTTCCATGGTAAGCCCAACACGATTAAATCGGAGCACAAATTGTCATTTCTTTTATTTTTCGATGATGAAGACTCTGAATTCTCGCCAGCTTTGCGTTTACTTTCTTTTGGAAAGCTACATACATACAGATGATTACCCCATCCTTCAGGGGGAGGATACAGTCTGCCATCCCTTAGTCTGATGCCTCGGATAGTTTTCGTCTCAGGGTGTCGATATTTGAGTCCACAACAGCCGGGAAACTGCGCAGACACGGTGGTTAACATCAACGTACCATCTTCTTCGACTGGTAGTTCTATGGGTTCCTCGTTTTCGTCTTCAGCCACGGGCAAGTACTCGAATGACATTATTTCTTAGTCATGAACAAAATTTGTTAAAAATTGATTAAAATATACACAGATGTTACACTTATTACTACAAAAATGTACAATTTTTATGTCATCTAAATAAATAAAATTAATTAAACGTCACCTACGGGTTATGAACCCATTGTAATTTGCAGCAGGTTGAAAACATAGTTTACCCAACTAGCTTTGATCTTTAGGGAAGGTCAAACTCAAGGAAAAAAATTGCTTTACAAGTATCAAATCGTACTAGGCGTACTATTTCTATAGACAACTTTCTAAAATTGACAGTATTTACATCATTACCAATAGAGAAAAACATTTAGAAGAATTAAAAAAATATCAATATTTACAATCTGTGAACTTTAAGAATGATTTCTTCTGTGTATGGAGCCTCTATAATCTAAGGTATGGAGCGTTTATGGAGGGAGAATGGGTGGAGACATAGAGCTAGGTGGAGAAGTTACTAGCGTATAGGATATGAGAGAAGAGATGTGCTATACATACTTAGATAGCTATATACACGTTGTTATGATTTTATCATATTTAGACACTAGATAATAGTAAAAACCTGCATAGGCTCCATCACACACAGGCGGTACGAGCGGTAGAGCGGTACGAGCGGTAAAGGGCGGTACGGCGGTACGGCAGTACCTGCACACACTGGCGCGGGCGCGGTCGGCGAACTCGGCGAACGCGACGCGGGCGGGCAAACATCGGATCTAGGGTTGCCATCAAATAAAAATTCATTGCCGTGTTTCTGATATGAAATTGCCGTATTTTGATTCAACAGAACCATAATTTCAATTCCAGCTATCATATCAAACGCAAAGGCCCCAAATATTTCTGGTTATCAGCCTAAAAAGACATGATCTTATAGGACGCAACTTTAAAAGATTTAGTAATTTACAGTGTTTGATGGCAACCCTAGACCGCGTGTCCGCCCGCCCGTCCGGACGCCACGCGGTCGGCGGGCGCGGTACGAGCGGTACGGGCGCGGGCATAGTTTTGCTACTGAGCACTAGATGGCACTATCTTTCAAAGTTCTGCCGCTTCACACTAGGTGGCGTCATGCTGGTAGTTCTAATAGTGATGGGACAGTATTTCAGAATGTGATAAAGTTATCGAAATTACATAATTACAAAATAATTTTCTACTACGTGGACGTAAGAAACAAGCCTAGCTTCTCTGTAGTATAGTAGTTATACAGGATCATCTCCTTGTCCAATACTAAGCCCCTGATGCAACATCATCATCATTGACAATTGTTACTATGAGGACCACTCAGAATACAAGAAAAAAACATCAGATATTCCATACATACTTGCCTCTCGGAATCAGTAAAATTTATGAAACAGCTGATTTTTTTCGCATTACGAATTACACCATAATAAAAGTTCATAGTGATGGTCTGAATCACCTCCCTTTGCACCAGCTGGATAGCCCTGTATTTAAACCTATTTCTAGAATTGGCTGATGATGTTAGAATGGCTCTTACATATAATAGAAATAAAATAATTCTATACCTACTACCTACTAACTACACTTATTAATTAAATAAATAGAAACAAGACATTCCTTGCATTTTTATTTCTGAAGGCGTAAGTACATCAGACAATAATAATTTGTTCATTCATAGTTACACAAAGCATATTTAAATGTGTATTGTTACTTACAATATCTGATAATAAATGCACCTTTATAGTCTTTGGTGGGTGTTTGTGTAGTCTACTGTCTGTAAACCTACTAGTTTTTACTATGCCGCATCTCAGTTTTTCTCGTCTCCTCACCGTTTATTATGAGAAAATGAAATTTAAAAAAAAAGGTCGCTATTTATTGTATAAATCAAAATTGACCGCAAAAGCGCCATAGAGCTGTTGGGGCTCCATCCAAACTCTTCGGTTACGTCGAACTTCAGCCGAAAGAGTGAACAACGATCGGCGTACCCGTCAGGCCTGCTATGGCCCCGCGCGATCTGTCCGCGGTCGAGGCGCGGGCAATTGTTTACAAACGCGAGCTGCGACCGGACCTGTGTGAGCTCTTCTTAGATAAAGGCTCCATCAAACACAGGCGGTGCGAGCGGTAGAGCGGTACGAGCGGTAAAGGGCGGTACGGCAGTACCGCGACCGGACCTGTGTGAGCCCTTCTTATATAAGGCTCCTTTACACACAGGCGGTACGAGCGGTATAGCAGACGGGCGGGCATCTGTATTGTACTGGTTATATAAGAAGGTCTCACACAGGTCTGGTCGCGGTACTGCCGTACCGCCTTTTACCGCTCGTACCGCTCTACCGCTCGTACCGCCTGTGTTTGATGGAGCCTATAACCAGTACAATACAGATGCCCGCCCGTCTGCTATACCGCTCGTACCGCCTGTGTGTAAAGGAGCCTTAACCAGTACAATACAGATGACCGCCCATCTGCTATACCGCTTGTACCGCCTGTGTGTGATGGAGCCTTGATTGATTAGCGGCCGCGGCCTATCAATCAAATAGTTTAAAATTAATACGCATGTTTTATTGATTGAAAGGCCAAGGATACAGGCTGTCCTAGTCTGGAGGACCCATAAAAAAAGAAAAAATGGCTTCAATTTTTGCAGAGACGCGTACTCGTGTCTGTTTATCCATGTTAAAAGTTATAGTGTGGCTCCACCATATATTTATTCGAATGAATGAAAAGAAAAAGCATTCGCTGGGTATTTTATCTGTGCTGTGCTGTCAATCTGACTGACTGACTGGTTTTGACCCCTCTATAATCTAAGGTTTTGACTGATTGTTGTTCACAATCACAATTTATCAAAGTGAATGAAAAATTGAAAATAAATGCAGAAATTCTTCGAAGAATAGTGTTAAAAAAGGTTTTTTGCTATTTCTTTTAAACTTATCTTTTATTTGTTGTTACTGATTGTAATCAATTGGTCATCCATTATATTTTCATCCATAATAATTCAAGATTTTGTACATAACCTTAGAAAATTGGAATTGTTCAAGCGTAGTCGTTCAAAATATGTTTTTGTGGTAGTAATAATTGAGTATTTGATTTTAATTTTGATATGGATGATGATTATAAGGAGTATAGAAGAAATAAACCCCAACAAAAGTTTTATAAACCTGGTAGTGGTCCTTTGAAGCGATCATGTTATGGTTTCGAATCTAAAATGAATTCACACGACGATATGGGTAGAAGGGACAGGCATCAAAATCATTACGGTTCTCAGACGTCTGTAAATGAAGCGAGTGATGGAAACAAAGACCATACTGGTATGCGACCAAAAAAACCAGAACAACAACTGTATGTAGCCAAGCCAAATGACTGCTCTCCAAATACTGACAGACAATCAAAAGGATCTATGAGGAGTGACAATTCTAGTCAATACAACAACAGGAGAATCTCTAATAATCCTGATAAACCATATAATAGTACTGCTTATTCCAGAGGAGCAATGCGAAGAGATAGACATTATGGTGATACTTCTAATAAGGAGGTTCCAGGTAATGACATGAATTACAACCGGCGCTATAGACAGCCATCTGAAACAAGGTCTATATCTCCTACACACAGTGCTAAACAACAGAATTCATTAGACAGAAATAGAGATAGCAGAAGTATGGAAACATCTGCTGGAAGACATATTTCTGGGTCAGGAGCAAAACCTCCTTCAGGTAGGAGAAACTCAGCAGGTTATATGTCGGACACCTCCAGGCCTCGGCACATGGTGAATATAGACAATATACCCCCCAGGTTCCGCAAGAAATATTTAGAACAGTCAGGCTATTATAGTTCAGAGAGTGTAGACCAGCTTCATAGAGACAAACACATGTCTAACCCCTCTATACCACCTATGACAAGCCAGGATCAATACTACAACCCTGGCCCAAATTGGTCTCAGACTTTGCCATCAAGAGGAAGGGGACGACTTAGGGACACTGAAAGTTTTGATAGAGAAAAGTTTATGAACACATATCTGAGAAATTATGAAAATTCTAGAAGGTCTACTCCAAGCAGCTCTTATGTAAACCTCTATGATCCTAATTCAATGGAAAATTCTCAGGCCTTTGATAAACCTGACCCAATGGTCAGCAGTATGGAAAGCCAGAAAGAGATCAGTGAGAGTGGTAAGTTTTCTGTTATCTTAGTCATACGATAGGCCCAATTACGAAGGTGCCATCATAGTATTTCAACTCTATAAATGTAGCGTTTTGGACGTAAGTCTGTCAAGCTACATTTATTGTAAATAAATAAATTTGAATTTGAATGCTTATAATATTAATTTTTAATATTTCTGTTTCTTTTTCACTTAAGGCATTTGACAGAGATAACACTTTTTACGTTATTTAATTTACTATGCGCCTTCATAATTGGGCCTTCATAATTAAGAATTAAAGAAGAGTTTTTATTATAAATACCTTATTTTGTGGTCATGTGTTCTACTTCTTTCTGTAACATAATCTTACAAAACTTAAGTTCATCTCATATAATTTTAGTGTATGAAAAGTGGGGTTTTCTGTCAGTAGTACCATTGATAAGTCCCATTGATGGTTCTACTCACATATCTATACTTTGCTAGTACCATTATGGTACTAGCGATGTAGAATTTATATCCTCTACGTCGCTAGTACCATTGATCAGTACCACTGATGGTACTATTCACATACCTATATGTGACTAGTACCATTAATGCCTCCAGACCCGGAAAATAGAATTTGCCAAAGGTTGAGTACCTATAAGGTTGCATACATGAAAACTGTGAATACTAAAAAGTTGAACTTATTTCAAAGAAGACTTAGGTAATTATGGGTAACACAAGAAGCAGAAGGTACAATCGTTATAGTGGGGGCCATTTTATCATTCATTGTAGTTGCATACATGAAAACTGTGAATACTAAAAAGTTGAACTTATTTCAAAGAAGACTTAGGTAATTATGGGTAACACAAGAAGCAGAAGGTACAATCGTTATAGTGGGGGCCATTTTATCATTCATTGTAGTCTTCACAGATGATGGATTACTGTTTCTAACTTAAATACTAAAAACAGACTAACACTTATTGAAGGGAAGGCAACAACCTGTTTTGTCCCCCCGTTTTTTGCTCGATTTTATTAATGGCAACAAATAGACGTTTGAAATATTCACAGAGTATTTAGTTGTGTATTCAGTTCAAAAATATTTACATAAATTAAAATAAAATATTATCTTCGTGCGCGAGTCCGACTTGCACTTGGCCGTTTTTTTCCACATGAAACTAACTTCATTATGGAAATCTTCACACTAGCAAACCAAGTTCATCCCGGAATATTATTTAATAGATAGATAGATAGATAATTCTTTATTAGCTTAACAAAATACAATACAAACACAAATTAATACAAACACATGCAATATAAAAACATTAAAAATTAGTTATACTAAATGGAGGCCTTATCGCTTCAAGCGATTTCTTCCAGGCAACCATGAACGGAAAGGAAATAGCACATTAACTAAACAGCAGCTTTAGCAAAAAAGAATTTAAAAATAAACAATGAACATTAACAAACACAAACAAAAATAAGCAATACTAACACCTAACTTAGTTAAACTTAATATTAAGCCCGATTACAATGGCGCCAGTGTAACTATATTAGCTAAATAGCATAGATCTGTTTCTTTTTCACTTTAGGCATTCAATAGAGAGAACGCTTTTTACGTTGCCAAATAATTTACGCTGGCGCCTCTGTAATCGGGCTTATTATCTACTGATAAATAATTATTGGTACTTCTTTAGAGGGCTATGCTCGGAGTCTCTCTGCGTGATTGAATTAGGATCGAGATCTGCAGATGATCCAAAGATACCGACATAGCCCAGCAGATTAGCAAATTGAAATAGTAGTGGGCAGGGCACATATACATATTTACTAATTATTTATTTGCTAAAATGTTTTTCGAAAATTTTGCGGGTGTCATTGTACAAGCCTTACATTCTGCTCGTTGAATTTTACTTAAAATTACTTATAGTTCGGCCGTTCTGAGAATGCGTTCCTGACACATCGCGATTGAACTGACGACGTAACTTTGTAATGGCGTTGCAGTTACGATAAAAATATTTTTGCTGGTTGTTTACCGTTTTAACAATTGATGAGCATTAAAACAACATTATTATATCAATAATCAATGAATGTTATAATTTTGTGCCAAACTGAGTGTCAAATAACTTGGTAAACAATATTTTTCTAAATCTATACTGCGCTATTACAAGGTTATGTCAGCGCTTTATATTTGTAGTGCTGTGCTAACAATAACAGGCAATAATAGTATCGTAATCTGTTCTTATACAGTTATATATACTTTGTAAAATAATACGTTTTGTTTTTCTTTTTAAGAATTTGAAAATAATGGACTATAAGATAACTTTCATGAAATATAAAAATAAAACTACGACCAAACCGCACGCGCGATATCAGGATTGATTCTGTTATTGATAATAACATAATTATACATGTAGGCGAAGATGATGATGAAGACACCACCTCCTCAAGCGAATTGGAGTCTGATTAATATTCTGTACGCACATTCAATTCAATGTACTTTATTGCATAGAAATACAGATTGTAACTTTGTAACAAAGAATAAATAAAATAATTTTATTATATTAATATTAAGTACCTACCTTTTTTTGGTTTCCACTTAAATATAAATTTTAAATGATTCCGCCAATTTAAACCGAAAATAATCTTAAAAATAATGCGGCGGTCCATTTTGGAGGAACGGTAACGAACTCAGTGTTATGTTGTGCCCATCACTAGTCGTGACTAACTGATAGGTGTCAGGAACGCATTCTCTGAACGGCCGAACTTATAAGTCTTTTTTCATTAAAATAAGTTCAGCTTTTTTTGTGTTCAAAGTTTTGATGTATGCAACCTTAGATAATATAGGAATTCTACTTTTAGGAAAATTCTATTTGCTGGAGGCATTAATGGTACTAGTCACATATAGATATGTGAATAGTACCATCAGTTATTGATCAATGGTACTAGGGACATAGAGGATATAATTTCTACGTCGCTAGTATCATTATGGTACAGACCGTTTCACTCACGAAGTCGCGCCCCTCCACAGTAAATTATTGGTTTGCATTTATACGCGTAGACCTCGTTTGTACACAATGCCTTGGTGTGCATGTAGAGGCTAATAGTACAGACAGTAAAAAAAAATATGATTACTTAGGTTACACTGTCGTACAACTACATTCAATAAATATGGAGGGGCGCGCCTTCATGAGTGAACAGATCTATACTAGCGAAGTATACATACGTGAGTAGTACCATTAATGGAACTAATCTATGGTACTACTGACAGAAAACCGTTATTTTAGTGCTGTGCTTCATTGTTTAGCTTAGATATATAAAATTATATTGTCATCATTTTCAGCTTCTATCAACGGCATAAGTATGAAATCAAATACTGCTTCAAGCAACCAAATAGGGTCACCGCAAAAAGAATCCGATAATGATCATGACAGTGAAACTACATCCCAAATTTCATCTACTCTTCTAGATGTTACTAATTTAGTAAGTATAGTGTTCAGAGACTTGTTATGAATAATTTGTACATGCCATATGTATGTTATAGTAAGATTTGATAAACCATTTTTTTTTTAATCCTGGGAATTTTGCAATAACACGGATAAATAGACATTGGCTATGATATTTCTCTATCTTACTGAAAAAAGTTAGGTTTTAAAGAAAAAGGTAGGTTGTAAAAAGAAAGGTTAAAGTTTTTTACATAAATATGAGTTGAATTAGTAAGATTTGATAACAGGGGCGCAGCTACCGCTGTATCTACCGTATCAATTATTTGATTTGATTTGATAATCCATATTTTTTTGCAAAAATATGGATTATCAAATGTTCCTACAACATGTATAAGAACATATTTATTTATACTATGTGATTACTGGTGCCAGGTTCAAAGTTAAGAAGTTAAAATGATTTCACAATGTGGCCAATTTTAAAGTCGCCATTGTAAATTAAAATTTTCTTCTGTCTCTCAAATGCATATAGTGAAAAAGAAACAGCAATATTTTAAGTTGCTATTAATTTTAAGATGGCACCTCTAAAATTAGCCACAATGTCTAAGTGTTTTAACTGTTTTTTGACCAATCTGACCAGGGGCACCAAATGGTATCATTCCACATTTTTTTGATGAATGATGTTGTCGTCGTCGTTCGTCGTTTCAGCCATAGCATGTTCACTGCTGGATATAGGCCACCCTATAGATCTCCAATAAGACCGGTTGGAATCTGCTTGCATCCAGTGCTTTCCTGTAGTGTTACTGAGGTCATCCGTCCACCTTGTGGATGGATAAATATGGACAATATATAGATGAATATCCTATGCTGTTGTACTGATGTTCATTATGATGTACCTAACATTAAGGTTTCCTGATGCCTGAAAGATTTTTAGTGATAACATATTTTATTATGCATTTTGTATCTAAATCAAATAAAATGCAATGAAAATAATTACTATTAGTAATGATTACTTTAATTATAATTGTTTCTATGGGAATGGTTCAGAAATGTTTCAGTGTCTTTATAAAAATATACATATAGTAATAGCACAGTCCAAAACTTAGGTTTCCTGAAATTATTTAAAACTGCACAATTCCATATGGGACACCAGTTTAGTACTTAACACCGTTGGGGTGTCTAAACTTTTTAAATGACACTTAAGATACTCAGTATTGTTCTTTAAGAGTATTTAGTGTGTTCTAAAGAGTATTTTTGATATATCCAACGACATGATTAACTTCTAAAACAAAGTTTGCAGAAAGGTTGGTTTAACAAGTATTTATGTTTTAGGATTGGATAGAGGAAGTAGAAAAAAACATTAAATTAGACGACATGTGTGATTCAGCGATATCTTTCTCTACAAATACTAAACCAACAACAGAAGAACCAAAACCTGCAGAAAATCGTGAATCAAAACGAAGTGGTAAATCAAGGCGAAAAGAAAGGAGGTAACCACTTTAGCCATAACATAAAACTATCATAAGATTTTATCAATATCCTATAAGACTACTTGAGACATCAGTCTTAGTTTACATACGACTAAATAATAAAAATCTCCACATAATAAACATCTAACCTTTGAGCAAATGTCTATAGAGTCACAATCGTGAAAAAAAGTGTCTGAGCCAAAACCCTGCCCAAGCTACGTAGTGGGCAGGCTTTTTAGTTAGTCATAAGGCGATTGCAAGTCGACTACAACGACGAACGCGATGCCAAAGTGCTCGGTTACAAGCACAAATTAGGTGACATAACGTCGGGATTCGAGAAAACAGGTCATTATGAATTATTTCATGTAAATATCTAAGTCGATATATTATGTATAACGGCGCTCGGACATTTTTTTACTACTTTCACATAGGTACTTTGGCTCTGTAGATATTTGCTTGAAGTATGTAACAGAAAATGTTTGGTTTCAAGTCATAGCCAAACATCCATTACATCTTGTGGTCTCATAAATTTAGGGGTTGATGTAGAAAGCACATTAGACATAATAATCTACTTTAAATAATGAAATTTAATTGCTACAGGAGCTCAAGCAGGAGTCTGAAACATGCTGAGAAAAAGTCCGATCGCAATAGGAAAGATAGTATAGCTAGTATTCAACCTGAGAATGACAGGAACAGAAAGGACAGCAATGCTAGCATTCCTTACGAACCCATCTCGGCTAGTATGAAGAATAGAGAGAGAAGAGATAGCCATAGAAGCAATCGATCTTCTACTCTAGGGAACAGTAGAGATGACTTGGACCGGTGGCGTTCTTTGAGATCTTACAGCCGAGAACAAAGTACTGAAGGGTATGTTGTGAAATTTTTTCAATCTATTTGTCAGTTCTTTCAAATTTTAGTTAATAGTAATGCAATGTTAATCTTCATATAAATTGGATGTTCATGTTTTGTACTTAAAATAATTAGACAGTTTATTACACATAAAATAATTACATCTTAATATTTTCGTTTATGATTTGCCTTTGTAGACATAGACCATATTATTCTAAATGTTGATTACCTATACTTATTATATATTTTGAGAGACAATTTTTGATTTTTCAAACATTTAATTTCAGACGAATAGTGTCTCAATGCAACAGCAGAGATGTTTCAGCAAATCGTGCCACAAGTCCTAAGGACAACAATGGATTTAGGATTCCTAATGCTGTGACTAAGTCCACTGCTTGGCTTAATTCAAACCAGGTAAGTCATAGGAATAATGCATATTAGTTTAGCATCCAGTGTTAGACAGAGCAGCAGAAATAGTACTACAGAAGGATCACATCGAGACAACAATTATACAAATAGCGACTCCTGTGGCGACGCAATAAAATGCAATTCAGTTCGTATAAGCGCCTCTCTCTCGCGCGTAATTCTGTCACTGTCTAGCTCGGAATATCGGTACCCCCGACACCATGTTGGTGTCGCCCGCTCGAACGTACCTAAACTGCGAAGTGACACCCCGTTGGTGTAAGTATTAACTGTAGTGTACATAAATGTATTACAATAAGTAATTAAATCACATCAATAGTATACTTATGCGTTAGTGCTGAAAGTTTTACTTGAAAAGACTGGCTTGGATTGAGATAGAACGGAATTTTCCCGCTTATATCGGCAGTAACCTGATGTTGTTAAAAACAAATTTGGTCCTTGCATTTATCTTTTTTTAATTAATTGGTTTTATTTCTGTCCCAACCGGATCTACTTTTACATATATTGTGCAGTTTGTAGCGCATTTCAGAGCAGCTATGAAGTTTGACGCGACATCTACGTTATTGTATTGCAGAAGAAGAGCGGAGGGTCGTGGGCGAACGGTCGCACGGGCAGCGTGGAGCGCGGGCGGCAGTCGCCGGCGCCAGGCGGCAGCGGGCCGGCGGCCGAGCCGGCGTCGGGCGGCGGCCGGCGCTCGCGGAAGCGCAGCGGGCGCCGCCGGGGCCGCGGAGCCGACCCGCCGCCCCCGCCGCCGCCGGCCGCGCCGGGGCCCGCACACGCTGCGCACCCCGCACACGCAGCCCACTCCGCACATGCAGCACACCCCGCGCACGCAGCACACCCCGCGCACGCAGCACACCCCGCGCACACAGCACACCCCGCACACGCAGCACACTCCGCACACGCGGCACCATTGAACTGGCGGGAGGAAATATTGGAATCCAAAAAACAAATGCACGATAGGTAAGGACTGAACACCCTATGTGGGGCGACAGCGCAAGTCCTGTCGCCGCCAACACGATCACTATAGTGGGAATCAATCTTCTTGGCGTCTGTGAAGCTGGGCGTATCCCAATCCTCGCTCAGCTGTTAGTGAGCTTTAGTTGGGATTGGGTTTTACGCAGCGCGTAGCTAACTTCACACCCGCCAAGGAGTTTGCTTCGGCCTTTACATATTATAAAGCAACGCCGCCTTTATTGTGTGTATATTCGCTTACATCTTGTAAAGTAGGTAAACAACATAACAACTATCTTATAGCTTGTACCTATAATTTGTTTATCGCCGGGCGAAATCAGAACACAGCACTAGCTCACTAGGCGCAAGAAATCTTGAAACTAGTAAACAGCATTTTGCATGCTGTAAATTATGCCAACGTACTTATGAATACAAATGTATTCCCTAAAGTACTACTAAAGTCGTATGATAATGAAGTTTGCCAAAAATGTGTGCATTTTCAAAATAAATTCACTCATAAAGCCGTCATACTTTAAAACCATTACTATTACACTATTATATTAACCGTAGATATACTACTAATGGACATAGCTGGCCTCGCCTCTCCTAAAAAAGAGAAACAGTGGCAAACAGTTTGCATCCAATGGCAATGCCTTTATGAGATACATATTTATCAGTTCACCAGGATATTGCTATTATAGTACTTTTCTAACATAATTATGAAAACAATATTGTTTACGATTTAGGCCACAGGAGAACCACCAACGCAGCAGGTTAAACAGTGTCATGTCAGACAAGTCCACCACAGAGCCGTCAAATCATCACCCTGGTATCATTGTCCTCCCTCAAGGCTCCATGCCAAACCAGCAAAAAGATGTAGGGTAAGTTGAAATAATAGTACATTATGGTACAAGTGTCTAATGTAGGTTTTTTATATAATAATGACAAAACTACACTACTACTACATAGAAAGCAATTGGATCATCCACAGACCCTTGAAGGTCTAAAGATAATCCAAGTGCTCAAGCCCACTGCAAGTTGGCAGCGTGCCCAGCATGCTGGCAGCATTGTCTCGCTGAATGGCAATGCTTATACGTTGAGCCAAATAAACACCAGCATTTTGGTCACGCGTCGCGTCCACCAGACGCTCAGAAAGACTTTTGAAAACGAATGTTGGTGTTTACCAAATAAAATAATACTAAAAAAATATTTTCAACAGTGAAAACTATAGGCCAGAGTAGAACCTTTAAAAATAATAAAGATTGAAAAAAAAATAATAGTAGGATGAAACCCATTAGAAAAGGAGGGGAATATTATAAAAATAAAAGGAAAAATAATTTACGGGCGATCTGAGGTCGGGAAGGGGATGAGGGGGGGGTTTTAAGGGGAAAAAACGGTTTTTCTCGATTTCCGGAAAAACTAAAAGTCCTATCGAAAAAAGTCAAATAGCAAAGTTGTAGGTAATAAAAAGATCTAAAACTTTTCTATTGACACTTTTTTCACATAACCTCAAAATTTATGTGAAAAATCCAAAAATCCGAGTTTTTGGTTTTTTATTTTTATCTTTTACAATAATATTTTTTTTTTTAACAAAATTTGGTGAAAACTTACCTTTTTATGTCCCAAATACGCTGTAACTTATTTGATTAAAAATATTAATTTTTTTCACCTTATTTTGAATGAATATCGAAAAAACACCCTAATTTTCAATCGAAAATTCAACCGTCAAAATATCAGCTTTTTTCAAAAAGTTGGTATGTTTTCTGTTTGTTGAAATCTCTACTTTCCGATGGTGAAAAAAATATATATGTTACTATAGTAAATCTTCTCAGAAAATGCAAAAAATCGAAAATAAATATTAAAGAAATAAATGTCAAAATGTACTAAAAATATATTATAAATCTATTAAAAATGTATAAAATATATATAGAAATCGGCCAAAAGTTTGTTATTAAAAATATATTTACGATATATATTTTATATATTTTTTATAGATTTTTAATATATTTTTTATGTATTTTGAAATATTTTTTTTTCATGGGATTAACTAAATTTGTTTGTCTAAAATTAAGGAGATTATTATTTTTCTATCTTGTACTAAAATATCATTTAATTTCAATCTTTAGGTTATGTTACGTTAAGCATACTATTTTTTAAAGAAAATATTACGATTTTTATGTTTGAGTTGATTGATAGAGATAGTATTTACCTTCCTACGCATCATGCTTCATATTTATATCTGTATCAATCAACTCCAACATAAAAATCGTAATATTTTCTTTAAAAAATAGTATGCTTAACGTAACATAACCTAAAGATTGAAATTAAATGATATTTTAGTACAAGATAGAAAAATAATAATCTCCTTAATTTTAGACAAACAAATTTAGTTAATCCCATGAAAAAAAAATATTTTAAAATACATAAAAAATATATTAAAAATCTATAAAAAATATATAAAATATATATCGTAAATATATTTTTAATAACAAACTTTTGGCCGATTTCTATATATATTTTATACATTTTTAATAGATTTATAATATATTTTTTGTACATTTTGACATTTATTTCTTTAATATTTATTTTCGATTTTTTGCATTTTCTGAGAAGATTTACTATAGTAACATATATATTTTTTTTCACCATCGGAAAGTAGAGATTTCAACAAACAGAAAACATACCAACTTTTTGAAAAAAGCTGATATTTTGACGGTTGAATTTTCGATTGAAAATTAGGGTGTTTTTTCGATATTCATTCAAAATAAGGTGAAAAAAATTAATAGTTTTAATCAAATAAATTACAGCGTATTTGGGACATAAAAAGGTAAGTTTTCACCAAATTTTGTTAAAAAAAAATATTATTGTAAAAGATAAAAATAAAAAACCAAAAACTCGGTTTTTTGGATTTTTCACATAAATTTTGAGGTTATGTGAAAAAAGTGTCAATAGAAAAGTTTTAGATCTTTTTATTACCTACAACTTTGCTATTTGACTTTTTTCGATAGGACTTTTAGTTTTGCCGGAAATCGAGAAAAACCGTTTTTTCCCCTTAAAACCCCCCCCTCAACCCCTTCCCGAACTCAGATCGCCCGTAAATTATTTTTCCTTTTATTTTTATAATATTCCCCTCCTTTTCTAATGGGTTTCATCCTACTATTATTTTTTTTGGTTGCATAAATTATCGAGCCTGGTGTACTAGTAGTGAACAATGTTTCGAAATGGAGGGAAAAAATAATCAGTTTTCCTATACGCGCGTAATGGCAATCGGCCATAGACTAAAAGAATGAGGTTTCATTAGTACATTAATTTATTTGCACCTACTATTGAACACGAACTTTTTTGTATCGAAACTTTTTTTTATGAACAAAACAACTTAAGCAATAAAAAAAAACTATAACTCACTTGTGAATAATAGCAATAAAAAAGTCACAGTTTGATTACAGGTGTCATTATGTTCCTGATTGCAGTGAAATTAGAGCTACTTTATGAGCAAGTGTGTTGAAAAAAATATTCTCTCAAATGAGTAAATTCTTTAGATTAACGAAAGAGGGGAAAGTAACACTCATTTCAAATACCCACAATAAAGCAATTCAAATTACCTTTCACATGTTTAATATTTAACAATGTAATAATGTCTATTTTTAACCAACTTCCAAAAAGGAGGAAGTTCTATGTTCGTCTGTATGTTTTATTTTTTGTATGTTCATCGTTTTTTTCGCCCATTGTGAACCATATCAACAAAATCGTTTGTACTTGGAAAGGGTATCTTCCCGAGGTGGTCTCATTAAAATTGCAACAAAATTGGCTTAGCCATTTTTGAAACATCGACAATAATGTAAAAATTGTATACATCAATTCGAGCGAACTATTCGAATTTTGTACACGATGAAAGTCTGTCTTAATGATATTGATTTTACTCTTTTTTTTTCAGACGCGGAGGATCCATAGAAACACAAAAACATTTGTACGATCCACAAAATCCTTCGAAGCCGATCATAGTTCAAACTAGTCCTTCAAAAGTGGATATGAGAATGGAACAAGGTAAACAATAAACATCCTTTCTGTTACATTAAAGTAAATATATAATATAAATAGTGAAAATAAATAATAAATTCTTCTCTCTTCTTTCATTATTATCTCTTATTATTATTCTTATTTTCACTGCACTCTATTAGAAATATATTGTAATTAATTTGTTAAATACTGAACAAACAAATATAACAAAAATGTTTTGAAAAAATAATATGACAAAATAGCAAAACATTTAATCAATAAATATCACCCTTATTCTTACTACACTGCACTCTATTCTACACGTCCATCCATCCGTCAGCCATAAGAAGTCCACTGCTGGACATATACCTCCCCTATGGATCTCCAATAAGACCGGTTGGAAGCGGCTTGCATCCAGCGCGATCCTGCGGTCTTAATGAGGTCACCCGTCCACCTTGTGGGTGGACGTCCTACGCTGCGCTTGCTGGTACGTGGTCTCCACTCGAGAACTTTTCGACCCCATCGATCATCTGTCCTCCGCGCTATGTGCCCTGCCTATTACTATTTCAACTTGCCAATCCGTTGAGCTATGTCGGTAACTTTGGTTCTTCTACGGATCTCCTCATCTCTGATTCGATCTCGCAGAGAGACTCCGAGCATAGCTCTCTCCATAGCTCGTTGAGCTACTTGGAGCTTACTAATAAGGCCCATAGTGAGAGAGCACGTTTCTGTGCCATCAGTCATCACTGGCAACACTCACTGGTCAAAAACTTACGACTTGAGGCACTGAGGTATGTCGGACGAGAAGACGCTACGCAATTTTTCAAACGCTTTCGCGACACGTGTTTCGCCTCTTAACGAGGCATCTTCAGGAAGTGTTGACTCTTCGAGGTTGCTCGCAAGAATACACACGAAGAGTTAAACGAATTGCAGTGAGAATAAGGGCGCTATTTAATAAATATACCGCTTTGTGTTGTGTGTACTTATAGTAAATTGAAAGTCACTGAAATCTCACAGCACAGTCGTTTGGCCTAGTGTGAGTTTCAGGGTACATTAAATATTGTAAATGTAATAAATAAATATACTAAATATATATAAGTACTAACAATAGCGCCCTTATTCTCACTGCACTCCAAGTGTTTTTGTCATATTATTTCGATTCACGATCCCCTAAATATGTATCTGTACGACTGGCTCATGCACTATTTGAACGATATAAAAATAAAGTTTGTTTAGTGGCTTGTGTGTTTTCAGCGGTGAAAGAGTCGAACCGCGGCAGCACCGGGTACGACGCGAGCGACGCGGCGCGCGCGGCCAAGCACCGCTCGTTGCTGCAAGAGGTCGACCGGGCGGACGTCATACTGCAGACGCACTCCATCAGAGGACCGCTCGCGCTAGCAGAACATTGGAACGACGTCGTGAATACTAGGTAACTTATGGAGCTAAGAGTGGATACAATTATCGGCCAAGTGCGAGTCGGACTCGCGCACGAAAGGTACCGTATGGAAGCGCCTCCCGTATATTTTTCATCCCCCCCATCTCGGAAAGAGTATTTTTGCTCTTCGAAATCTGAGTGCAAAATCCGTATTTATTCGCTAGAGTTCGATGGTAAAGTAAAATTGAATTTAGAACATCGTGTGCACTAAGTTTGTGAATACAAAACCTATTTACTTCTAACTCCATGGTTCCGAATTTATCATACAACCTTTTTTAATTTGTTCAAAACTCAGACACGGAACTTTCTTGCTGTTCTTTTTTTAATTTGCTTTGCGCGCGTCATTATCTTATCATGTATGTCGTATTATTAAAAGTTTCAAAAATAAGAAACTTGAAAACAAGTGAAAAACCTAAAGTGATTCTAGCGACGAGGAAGTTTATTTGATGCCAACAGAATTGACTGAAACTTAATAGTGCGCAAATGACCTTTCACGCGAGAAGTATTTGAAACAGTGCGGTATGTAGATGACTTTAATCATTTCCTCGCTGAGGTGGTATGAAATAGTACATTGTTCACCGAGAGGAGAAAGTCACCGATTACCGTCGAGGGTGTCGTTTGAAGTCCTCGCCTACGGCTCGGGCTTTAAAACACCCGAGATCGGGAATCGCACTTTCTCTCGAGTGATACATAGTGCTTTATACTACACCTACGAGGGAAATAAAAAACTAAATCTTTACTAATTGAAATTTATATTGTAATTGAACCTTTTTTTCACTTTTCCATTGCAAAAAATCGTCATAAGTTTTATTATATTTTTCAATTGATTTCTGTGGTAAAAGGTTATCAATCAGTATTTTTGCTGTTTCCTTCAACTGCGGCGGAGTTAAAAAATCTTCATCATCACTATCACTACTTATCATTTTGATAGTTTTATTTTACTTTTCTACGAAAACTGAATCCTCAAACAACACACAAATTGAAAATGGCGCCAATGGCGTCTGCAATTTTCACATGTTCTTTTTTCAAATTGTTTGACACCATCCAACACACAGCTAGTGGCCAGTGTCATTTTGCGAACTTGGAGATAAAAACTCACTGTAAAAACTTTTGGCTTTTGATATTTAGGTTACCAGCGCATAGTCTTACCCAAAATTAAAAAAGAAAAACCACGTAAGAAATGGATTTTCATACACTTTTCTCTCCCGCTCAGATGCGTTTTCTCGCCGCATATTTGTTCGATATGCAATGACGTACTTTCTACCGTAAATTTGATAAAGTATCAAGGTACTTTCCGAGCAGGTGTAGTATAAAGTTACGTGTTGCAATCGAGTGCAAAATTTTTTACCTTGTGCTCTTTTGATTCCTTCGCTAACGCTCAGGATTCTAATTGTTCTAGTCTAATTATAGAATCCTTTGCTTGCTCGGTCATCATAATTGAGCACGCGGGTAAAAATCAACTTTGCATTGTTGTATAAGTTATACAACAGTGCAAAGTGCACACGATGTTCTATTATATATAAGTTGTATTTGTTATACAGTATAACAAATAACTAATATTGTAATTTAATTATTTATTTTAAAGGGAATATACAACGTAATATTCTGTGAATATTTTATGCATCTACCTGTCACCGTTATTAATATCCAGCGAAAAACGGCTAAAATTTACTAAACGGCTAATATTTACTTTTTCAGCTATCCAATGCGGTATCGGTTGTATTGAGATATGATATTTAATATCAGTACACTACTTCGGCTATTCATAATATCTCTTTGTCCACAGACAATTTCTTCAAAGCGCCCTAGAAAAACTCCTACTGTCAGATCTCAAATATTGCCAAGCGGACAACATGGAACATCATTTCTGGAAAATATTATATTACAATTTCATCGAAGTACTGAGAAAGAGCTTTCCCCAATTATCTCCCACAGAAAAACCAAAAGTAGTGAAACTAATAAACACTATAATCGAGGAGGGAAATGTGTATTTTGAAAACTTGGTTCAGCTATTGGAGAAAACGTACAAGTTTAATGTAGACGAGTATATAAATGACAATCACGTGTTGCCGCCGAAAGGACTGGGCTACGTCGGCCTGGCTTTGATCTCAGTACAGAAGCTCTATGTATTTCTCGGAGACCTGGCGAGGTATAAGGAACAAGTGAATGAGACAAATAATTATGCTAAGAGTAAATTTTGGTACACGAAAGCTCAACAAATTAATCCTAAGAATGGAAGACCTTACAATCAATTAGCAATTTTAGCAGTATATTCTGTAAGTAATCAGATATAATGTAAGATTAATCTTAACCTTAAATTGCAAACCTTATCTGATTGATACATTTATAAACAGTTAATCTTCTTTATGTCAATGTTTCATAGATAATATAGTAAAATTTGAATCTCCCGACATTTACCCACTGCGGCCCCGCAATGTGCAGGTTTTTTGCAGTGGCTCAAACTTTGGGCATTTGTCAGGTCATTAATGTTCTCAGAAACTACACAAAGACTAGTCAGGGATAAAATTGCCCAAATAGAAAAATAAATTAGTACCTATAAAGTAACTACGTAATCTAAGCGAGTAATTGCGAAAGTTTGGGAACTTCGAACGAAAGCGCGACTTCAATTAGTTGTTGGCATTTATATTACTTTACGTAAACAATAAAAAAGTTCATTTATTATCTAGTCCGCGCCACACAAGTCAGCGGATGGGAAGCTAGGCGCAAAACTCTACGCAAAAGGCAAAATATTGGTATGCGCGGATGGAAAGTTATGCGCAGAGCGCTGTGCAAAAGCCGTAATATAGGTATGCGCGGGAGCCAGAGAAACGAGACGCCGGGGCACACCCGCCCGCTAACCTCATGCCTCCCGCATGCTCCCTATGCCCGTGCTCACAACTACGCCACTTGCGTCGGCATTGTGCACACATGCGCAATAATTAGCGAATTACGGCGAAGTCTCATCTGCGGCTAACTTCTCATCCGTCGACTTGTGTGGCGTGGATTATGCAATGTATTATTAAAAATATCAAAGTTGAATATGAAACGATCCGTTGTAATGATCATGTGTTTGTTACAGAGAAGAAAACTTGACGCAGTATACTATTATATGAGGAGTTTGATGTCATCAAATCCTTTTCATTCAGCACGAGAAAGTTTATTAACATTATTCGAAGAAAATAGAAGAAAAGTAAGTTGGGCCTCAAACTTATGGGGCATTACAATGATTTATTCGTATTTCTACAATGTTCATATAAGCCGGATGACTAGCCCTGGTGTCTAAATTTTTAAGCCGCCTAATGGACTCTGTTAAAGGGTTAAAGCTCGTTGAGTCGATGATCTTGTAAAAATCACGGGTCTATCTTGGACAAGATTAGTACAGGGACAGGGATGAGAGCAGTACAAGCAGAGAGGCGATTGCAGAAATGGCCTTGACATCCGAGAAGCTCCATACATTTCCATCACTCTTTTCTATTTTTAGAAAATAAGGCACCATTTTTGATTTTCGCACGGTTCGGAATTCTCCGTTGAACTGTTAAAGTTCCTTATACGTCCACCGTTCGAAGTTCTAAAATAGAACCCCTGACATTGAATAGGCACGCTAATCCTAAAGGTACCGTCGTTTTTAGTACGAAGCAGCGGAGCGCAAGCGACGAGCGGCGATGGAAAGCAAAGCGGCTGAGAACCGCGCGGAGGCGGGCGCCGCGAGCGAGAGCGGGCCGGGCGGCCGCCGCGAGCTGTGGGTGCGGCCCGCGCCCGCGCCGCTCGCGCGCGCGCACCAGCTCGAGACCGAGCAGCTCAGCGCCATGTCTCCTGTCGAGGTTTGTGTGTGCGACGATCGACGAATGCGACAGTGGCGCCGTTTACCAACTCTTGTCTTATGCTACGTATCGATGTGGGAGCGCGCGGGGTGGATCGATTAACCCGATCAATCAGTGTTGGAAAATGCTCGACATTAACATATGCGGGCTGAACCTGCTCAAGGCGAGTACGCTACGAAGTCACCAGTAAATAAAAAAAATATAGGCCCATAATTCAAAATGAGTAAATCGTATCATGTGGAGTATCATATGAAAAAGCTTCATTAGCACATGTTAAAACAGGCTTACAATGTGTAATTTACGAAGTATGAAAAGTAAAAAATACTACATTGTACACCGAGGGGAGAAAACGATCTATTTCTGCTCGAGAGTATTTTTTATTAAAGGAAACTCGAAAACAGAAATAGAACTTTCTCCATAGTGCTTTATACTACCACACACACCTACGAGGAAAATAAAATACAATATTTCTTTAATTAAAGTTTAGGAAGTAAGTTATTAATGACTTCTTGGGCTGTATTTTTTATTTCTGGTGGCGCCATCATTACAAAATCGTCACTTTCGCTATCAGATGCCATTTTGGAAAATTATTTAGAAAATTAAAAGCTAGGTACTGTCAAATTATCAATTTAGTTAAAAACAAAATTTAACGCAACGAAATAAATTGCCGCGCTTTTTTTGCATTGCAGAATAAGATCCTCATTTCATTAAAAATAGAAAACAAAAAAAATCCGCCTCTTTTCTCTAATTATTTGATATAAAACCTTTTTGAGATTTGAGGTTTGTAAGTTTCCCGCCTCTTTTTCTAATTATTTCATACAAAATCTTTTTGAGGTTTGACGTTTGTATTTTTTTATGTTCGCTGCTAAAACAAAAAAGAAAGCTAACCGGGCAGTAATGGATTTTCATACAACATTCCTGCCCTGCTTCGGAGGGCAGTAATAAAATTCCATATAACTTTTCCCGCCCCACATTTATAAGGGAGAAATTACGAACTTTGTAACCCGTTTATGAACGAGTAATAAGACACTTTCCGAGTGGGTGTGGTATAAAAACTTTATTCGATGATTTTATTTATTTATCCTATAGAAATTTCAACATTACAATTTTGTGAAATTTTCAGGATTTGTAAGGAACCCTCTGTGTGCGAGCCTCACTCGGACTTGTCCCGGTTTTTTAATTTATTTACAGATCAATCAAAGATTGCAAAAATAATATGCGCAAGTACAGAGGCGCCATCTGTTGGCATGATGTTATGCGTCGGAATCTTAGTGCATTTGTGCACTGATTGCCCGTGCCTTTGTGCGTCTGCTTTTAACATTTTTACTACAAAACCAACGCCAACAACGAACTATATCTTGAAGTAAAAGAATATGGTATAAGATTCCCTGCGCCAGCGAATACTCGCCCTTTTGTTTCGAAGAAAAATGTCGCTGAATCTGTCCTTGCTTTGTTACGTACACCAACTAGAGTTTTAGTAGCCAATCCAAGTTTCATATTTTTTAAAAGGCGTCAGATCTTGGTTGATTATTTAGTCCGAGATGCCACCGCAAGAACATCCGCTCATAGTACAAACCAATTTTTTATGTAATTATATGTGTAGGAGAATATATTTAAATAGAGTTGCCTTGTGAAATGTGGCCGCATTTTTAGATATATTACGAAGCTTAGACTTTGTAATAATAATAATTAATATATATTATGTTAGGAAATGATAAAAATTAGAAGCTACAATTCGCTAGGCTACCTTGTATAGATATATTCTATGATTCGAAATGTATCTAAAAACAAGTGAATGAAAAGTTTTGTCAAAAACTAATCAAACTTCTTTCAATCAAAAATACTGGCGACCACATTTCGCAAGGTTTATATGTATTCTCCTATTCAATACATTTATTTAAAAAACAAATGAAGGATATGTTTTCCTATAAATTAATTAAACATTATTAAAGGACATGTTCACAAAATGTATGGAGGCTGGTATAATAATAATCAAAAAATCTAACCACAAGACTCGTTACATTTCGAGAAAGTTCATATTTTTCTGAGTCTATTACATCAGTTGAAAACAAAAAAGAGCCCTGCATTTTTTTTAAAATTAATTTTGATTTTATTAGGATAAATAAATATATTTGGCTCAATAGGTAGTTTATCTCTAGGAACTCTGATTAAGTAACCTCCAAATTGTTAAATAAATGCATTTTTACCAATTAGACACACTCTTTAAGTGATTTTTTGTCACATTGTACCTACTAACTGGTCACACTGGTAGGTTATAATTTTCAATTTTAGCAAATTAAGAGGTAAATGTGAAAGAATCAGCTTTGAATGCAAGTAAAATAACGCTGGAAGCACTTTATTATTGTTAAACTAGAAAAAATAAAAAGCTGCATTATTTTTTTTCAGATAATTTATTTTTCACTTTAAAAAAAAATGCAGGGATAAAAAAATCTAAATTAAATATTTTTCAGAAGCCCATAAAACAAGCTTTCAAATGATGTATATATCATCTTGGTTAGATTTTTCTCTGAATAATATACCACTTGTGGACATCACCTTTCAAATACTTGCGGCCACATTTCGCATGGCAACCCCATTTAAATATATTCTCCTATTCATATAATTACGTAAAAAATTAGTTTGAACCGTGTACGCTATGAGCGGAATGTTCTTGAGATGGGATCTCTAATATTTTTTAAACGAATTATGATTCAAAAGTAGTACCTACAGTGAATTAATTTCATAGATTGACTTTCTTTTGTTAAACTTTTTAACTAATTTTTAAAACACTTTTATATCATTTTTGTGGAACATAGTCTGACCCGAGAGAGGTGTTTAATAACCATACTTGAAAAAAGCAATATGCGTATAGGTCCCGACACGTAAGTTGAACAAAAAAATACCACTCTCTCCCTTTCGTTAGCAAAGAAAACACAAGAGAGGTACTCGTATCTATAGTTCAACGTTCAAGTTGTTTACCGGTTACTATACTTGATGTATATTCATAGCGATTTTATTTGCACCATCAAGAATTTATGTCAAGTTTTTTTCTACGCATAAAAAGAATTTTATAGGGTGGTATATAATTATCTAGAGCCATAAATATTCTTTTGTAATTCAGAGCTCGTTCCGTCCCAGTGCTGGGCAAATGCGCTATCCTCATAAAAATGGCTTATTTAACAATAAATCCCATACAACAAAGTAACCAGAGCAGTGCGTTTTTTACTGTTGTTTAGTAATCAAGTTGATTTATAGATTCTTTGTTTTGTTGCAGTTGAATAAAAACTTCCTCATTAGTTACTTGCACGTGCACGGCAAGCTTGTTACGAAAATCGGGTAAGTGTTACATTTTTTTTTTGAATTGCAGGAAAGCTAAATGTATAGGCTTCAAACACAAGTTTACGAACGGCTATTAACACATTTTATACCTTTTTTAACAACTTACGAGTCTTTTTCTGTAATGGTGTTTTTGTTTTTCAAATAAATGACAAGACGAGAAAGTTACCACTAACTGTAAATTCAGTTCAAAGCCATTTAATATGTAAACTTGAGTAGTAATAAAACAAGCATTTGTTGAACATAATATATATGATCTTAACTTTTATTTACTTCAAGAATTTGATCGGCCACTAAAAGCGTTGTTGAGCGCTAACACTTTCAATGGCCGATCAAATCAAAATACGAGCGTATTTGCATGTTACATTATAAATTATTGTAACTTTGATACTGCGCAGGCGTTGTGAGAAAAGTTTTAACCAAAGAGAAGTCCTAGTGCTTTAGAGCAATGTTTGAATAGTCCTCCTTACTCGTAAATTAACTCACGGAATAATATACCGCCTCTAATCAAGAGCCTGATTAGAGTCGAGTCGTCGAGTCGACTATTATGCGTTTTATGCGCCCAGAGCTGGCCTTTGCTGTAGCGCTATTTTGTCTACTACACGAGTCATGGTCTTGGTAAAATTTTTGCATCTCGAAGGTCTTGTGTAGTAGTTTACGCATTTTCATGCACTATAGGTGAGCCACCCAGAATTTTAAACTACGTATCGCCTGCACGAAACTAAACTGCGATCGTTACTCAAACATGGTATAGATTGTCTACCCATCGTAAAGCCAGAGTACAATAAAGGCTACAAGATTTACATTGTTCGTAAGCCGTTCCTATCCTGACCATTTGTATTTTGATTAAAGAATAATTACTTGTATTTTTTTTTGTATAATTGAATTCAACTAAATTAAGAAAATTAACTGGATTAATTTTCTATTTCATTTATTAATACACTTCAACACATCTCTTAAAGATATTCCATTAATTGTTTGTATAATAATAATGACATAATTATAATGGTATAATTATGTTATTATTATTATATAATCATTAATATTGTAATTGTGTTATTATGATTATGGCTCCATTAGTGAAAAATAAAATACACGAATTCTTGTTACTTGGACCATACACCATTGCAAAATTATCGAATTAATAATGCATTTTTGGGTTATAATAAGCCCGATTACAGAGGCGCCAGCGTAACTAAATTAGCTAAATAGCATAGTTCTGTTTCTTTATCACTTTAGGCATTCGATAGAGAGAACGCTTTTTACGCTGCTATTTAATTTACGCTGGCGCCTCTGTAATCGGGCTTAATGTCTATTTATTGATTTTTTTTTCTTTCATCAAAATGAACAGTTATTCATTGTATTAGCTGCCTGCTTATTTTTATTTTAATTTGATTTAAATCTCACAAGAGTAATGCTAACATATTCTGAAATCATTTTGTTATAATCATAATATACATATATTTAAAACTTTTATGTATAATACCTACCTATTAATCTGTATAAATTAAATGAATATAAATTATAATGTCACCGGAGACAGGAATCTAAGGAGCTGTAACACAGGGTTTCCTAGTACACCTTTGATACAACCTATGATGTAATTTAATTATTGTGAAATAAATGATTGATTGATTTCGATCGTACAGGCCTATATCTTGCAATAGACGTCTAAGGGCTCTGACGATACTATTGATTAGGTATGATGAGATAGAGGGGTGTATTTGTTTTGTTTAGCATGGAGACATTCCACGAGTGCGCGAGTCAAATGTTGCGGCAGTTTCGTGCTTTGCTGCACCGACAACCGCTACCGACGCCGTCTGCGCGCCTGTTGCAGCTCACAGCACTTAACATGTTTGGCGTTGAGCTCACGCCTCACCATCACAAAGGTATAATCACCATATTCTTACTAATATTAGTATAAATCCGAAAATGTGTCTGTTGGTTTATTTGCTAATCTTTCACGCAGCAATGGAATAAGTTCGTATAGGCCGGGTGGCTAGCCCTGGTGTCAGAGTTTTTAGGCCGCCTGAAGGCCTCTGACATGGCTAAATGGAGCAATGGAGTAACGGATCGACATGATTTTTTGCATGAATATAGTTTAAAGGTTGACAATTGTTAACAAGTTTATGCTTATTCCGTAAAAAATAAACGATCCAATGGGAAGCCTCGAGTACATCTAGTACGTTTCGATAAACATCAAATGAATAGACAAGACTGAACGCTTGATCATGATATTCAGTGAAGTTGAATCAAAACCATCACAAATTAATTTAATCAATGCCAAATTTTATTATAAATATTTATACTCGTCTGTAAGTACATTTATTACATAAAAGTACGTATAAGAAAGGTATAATTACGTGTGCTTTTTTAGGGTCCCGTACCCAAAAGGTAAAACGAGATCCCTATTACTGAGACTCCGTTGTCCGTCTGTCTGTCTGTGTGTCACCAGGCTGTATGTTATGAACCGTCATAGCTAGACAGTTGAAATTTTCACAGATGATGTATTTCTGTTGCCGCTATAACAACAAATAAAAACAATAAAATAAATATTTAAGGGGGCTTCCGTATAACAAACTTGATTTTTTTGCTCTTGACTTGACTTTTTGCTCGATATTAATTACAGCGACAAGTAGACGCTTGAAATATACAAATAATATTTAGTTATACATTCACTTTCAAAATAAGTAATTAACTTTAAAAATAAATTAAGGGTATTCAGTACGGAACCCTTCATATGCGAGTCCGACACGCACTTGACCGATTGTATATTGTAATGCACAGAGTTGAGCCACTTTTTTAAATCCTAATATAGAGTGAGACTTATTCATTTATTTTGGTCAAAGACCACACAAGTTAAATTGCGTGGAAACAACTCGGGAGTCTGCGATTACAAAAGTATCCGGTTCCAAGGTAAAGGAGAAAAGAAGGTTACTACAATAATAATATCCTTTATACAAATGATGCACGTAGTTCAGTGCCATGATTGTGAAAATTGTATGGTATCAAGCAGGAGTTCGTCCTTCATGGGCAGGTCTAAGCTCAGCAGTGGACTATTAAAAGGGTAGTACAATAAATAAAAGGTTCCAACTTAACACTTGCAAAGTTTTAAATCTTGATAAACCTATACACATACCTAAAATATAATAAAATAAAATATAGGTATATAAATGCCTAAAATATCTATCTAAATAAAGGATACATTATTATTTGTGTTACATAGAAATACGGGACCGTTATAACATTAATTTAATTAATCGGTGAAAAATAACTCGTTTGATAAGTGTCTTAAAAGTGTGGCCCATAGTGTTAGTATGAGATTATTCGTAAAAGATAACTACAGAAGTCTTCGTGGTGACTTCGTACATTTTGGAACAGCGCCCCTGGCGAAAACGAGAGAGAACTAACAAAAATGTATGGAGCTACACGAAAAGATAATTCACGTTTTCATGTAGGTACTACATTATCATACTAAGATTATACAAAGTTATCTGGAACTGATGTACTAAGCCAAAAGAAGGTGGTTCATTATGAACAACTTTTATTATGGGGCCAACCCGGAACTCGAGAAAAAAAATAGCTGTTTCATACATTTTGTCGATTCCGAGTTGCAATTTCGTATGGAACAGTTGATATTAATCTCGAATTCTTATCGGTTGTCCCCCCTAGTAAAATTTGTTCATAATGATGGCCTTAATCACCCCCCTTTCGGCTTATTTCAGAGCAAGCAGATAACCCTGTACGAGTACATAAGTAAGTAAAACCAGTCCCTCGAGATGGTTGCATCGTGCCCAGAAGCTACCAGTGTCGATAAAACAATTATATATATTTACAGAATTACAGGATATACCTTTGGGACCATTATTTACAACCATTTACGTCAGACGACTTAACATTGTTATTATGTTTTCTGACGGATATCAAGTATCTACACCGCACATGAGAAAAACTTGCGCGAATTCGATTTTTAGATCTCTTTTGAATAAGTGTTTCTTTAATTGGATTAAATAAGAGTTATAATGTTTGCCATGTCGTAATTGGTTTTGCCGTGTTATAAGCTCAATAAATTAAAGGACATGTCCACAAAATGTATGGAGGCTGGGTATAATAATAATCAAAAATTCTAACCAAAACACTCGTTACACTTCGAGAAAGTTCATATTTTTCTGAGTCTATTACATCAGTTAAAACCAAAAAAGAGCACTCCGATTTTTAAAATTAATTTTGAATCTATTAGGATAATTAAATATATTTGGCTCAATAGGTAGTTTATCTATCTATCAACCCTGGTTAAGTAACCTCCATTATTGTTAAACAGAAGCATTTTTACCAATCAGACACAGTTTTTAAGTGTTTTTTGTCACATTGTACCTACTAACTGGTCACACTGATAGGTTATAATTTTTAATTTTAGCAAATTAAGAGATGAATGTGGAAGATTCAGCTACGAATGCAAGTAAAATAACGATAGAAGCACTTTATTATTGCTATACTAGAAATAATACAGAGCTGTATTATTATTTATCATACAATTTATTTTTCACATATAAAAAAAATGGAGGGATAAAAAAATCAAAATTAAATATTTTTTGAGAAGCCCATAAATCAAGCTTTCAAATGATGTATACATCATCTTGGTTCGATTTTTCTCTGAAAAATATACCACTTGTGAACGACACCTTTAATTCTTAGCTATCACCGAAGTTAGTAACGTTCGGCTCGGTCAGTCATCGGATGGGTGACCACGGATGGCTTTATAACTGTGTGCTGCTGTGGCTGTGATGACACGTTAAATAGTGGGTTCCGATTGTTTTAACCGTTTAGCCATGTCAGAGGCTTGCAGGCGGCTTATAAACTCTGACACTAGGGCCTGCCATCCGGCCTATACAAACCTTCACTATGGAAACTAGCGTGGTTTTCGCACATTTTAATTAAGTAAAGCATCGTACTCAAGGTTGGAGTACTAGCACTCCAACCTTGAGAAAGATCGCCAAATGCGATTGAAACTATAGTAGCAGTTTTCTACTAAAATCAAGCGTGAGTAACACCTGTGCTTTACTTAATTAAAACTATACAAACTTAATTATATTCAATAATAAAATCTACAAGTACATTACAATTAAGTGTATGTTTGTACATTAATAAAATACGTACTTCATAAATAGACTAGTACAAGGCATAAAACCTTTTCCTGTACTTTTTCTTCTCACTGGGATCCGGTGGCGTTTTTAATCGTTTCACTTTATTGCGTATCGATCCTATCTGGGCAATAAAATATTTACAACATCCCATGATCATCGCAAGATGATGCTTCGGATCTTCGAACAAATCGACAGTTAGTTGCCAATTCAGCTCGAGACGGGAGAATGTGAATTTTATGATGCATAAAAATAAAAATAATAACGGTTTTAATTCAGAAACACGACCAACTGGGACTTGTTATGTATTTACAGTTATATGTTTCAAATCGACGAGAGATCATTCCCTAGGCTGTACACTGCCTCTTGCTATTAGACGTCTATAATTACAGACACAATCAAGCAAAGGTGGAAACTTTGGTTTAATTATAAAGATAGTAATTCGCTTTAGGTTCCATTCTAATCACCAAATAGATAAGATTGAGGTGGCAAGAACTGACTAAGCAAGCTTACGAACTATTTTATTACACGAATCACCATTGGTAGTCTCATATATAGTGAACAGGTATTTTGTAGGTAAGCATGCTGCATCTGAGAGTGCATCATTTTCTAAGCCGAGCAGGATGTGAATTGACGCATATTTTTTTTTTCTAAATCTCATTAAACTTGATCTTCCTTTTTATTTGAAGTCCAGCGAGCCAATTCGGCGAATCTAAATAGTTGTTCTGGACCGAAAGTGATGTTGAGTGTTATGGACGTTACAGGGTGACTCTAGTCCACATGTTTTTATTAATTGTTATAGTTATACCACTTTAAGCCATGTTTTTCTCTTCCATGGTACAGGTCAGGCGCTTTCATTATCCTGTTACTTCAAAAATAAGAGTGTCTATGCAATAATTAAATGATGTTAATAGTAGATTATCCGGACTGGCACTATCACCCCCGAAAACGCTCAATGCTTTCGTATATGTACTGCAGATTTTTTTAGAGACGTATCAATCTGGGGCACGGTGATGCCTCCAGCAAGTCCAGCTAATCTGACTCCGTCTCATCTCCGAAGGGATTTTAGTGAATATTTTACGACCGAGCGGGTCGGTCACGTAGCCACTATTAATTTTAATCTACTGGAAATTGCTTGAAGTATCTACATTAATACTGTTTAACGACATGTTGAGACGCAGTTACGCACATTATTATATACTATCATAATCTAACGTAATTAAAAGTTAATTCGCTATACTTTTATGGGTTGTTTTGTCATCTGATGTCAAAATAAGTGCACTAATTTATAAAAGGAATGCGATAAAACCGTCATAAAACGACTAAATAAATAGCGGCGGCGTTAGCAAATTGGTCGAGAATACTTTTGAAAGGAGCTACCCTTACGTATTCAATTTAGAAAATTAATACATAACGTGAGGTTGTAAGTGTGGCTATTTCCTGTGGCTCCGCCGTTCGCAGTAAAGGTTTGTAATTACAAATTACAAGTTATTGGAGGTTGATGCACCGCGGCCCTTCCCCGCCCCGCGCCGCCGGTGGCGCCCGCTCGTGCACACATTTGACGGAGACAGGTTCAACAAACTGAGTGGCAGGACCGGCGACGCCGCAGAGACGACCGCACTTTTACGCCATTACTCGTAATGATGTTTTGAATTATTATAGAAAATTTACGGCCCACGGGACCCTTAATTACGAGGTTTGGCAAATCGATATCTTTTAGCGAAACATTTTACGCACTCGGCCTTCCCAGGCGTTCCTGGAAAGATTCTGGGTAACATTGTTTTTATGTGAGATAATGTTGCGTAAGAATTTATTACGTGCTCGTTTCATTTTGTTTTCGTTTTGTTGGGCGTTTTTCTTTTTCGAGGCAAAGATCTGAATCATAATAATACTGTTGCTTTGTTTCCAATATCTTTTACTGTATATTATTCATGATGCAGATTTTTATAGACACTAAGTTATCGTCGGAAAACATGGACGACATCGAAAACTTTGTACTTTTCATTTGTTTTAAAGTACAGTCAATATCAGGCCACAACTTAACCAAGTGATGTATGGCGAATTGAAAATTGCTTGACCTCATATAACTGGACCTTTAAAGAGGAGAAATTGGACATCTCATACGTACATATGGACTCTCAAACCGATTTACAAAATTGCTACGTCCCAAATCGATCTTCCTATACTGAGTAGTTCTACCGATCTGACCGATACAGGGTTATCTGCTTGCCCTGTACTAAGCCGAAAGGGAGTGATTAAGACCATCATGATGAACAACTTACTATAGGGCCAACCAGGAATTTGAGAAAAGAATTCAGCTGTCCTATACAAAATTGCAACTCGCAATCGACAAAATGTATGGAACAGCTGATTTTTTTCTCGAATTTCGGTTTGGCTCCATAGTAAATTTGTTCATAACGATGGTCTGAATCTCCTCTTTTCAGCGTAGTAGGTACACCAGTTCTGGATAACCCTGTATTGCAAACTTATAGGTATGATCTCAGAGGTATTTTAAAGTATTCCCCACGGAGATAAAATTAGGATTATCTCAATGCAATATTAATGATTTCCAATAAGGTGTATTAATTATCACTTAGTGTTGTAATTTTTTTTTTGTAATTAGTCTTTTAGAAAAGTATAGAAATTTTACTAAAATAAAATAGTGTTGGCGTACTTCCGTTCGTATGTTCGCACCATCAATTTTATTATCTCATCCGTAGTTCGCTGCTGGTTACTTCTGGTAGGACGTGTTTAATTTCTATCTTGTCGAATTTAGAAAAAAAAAACTTATATTTAAGCATTGTACGGCGTATATCTTTAGACGAAAGACATTTTTATGGTATGGATGTATTTATAACCAACGCGTTTTCAGAGAAAACGAAATAAATCAGTTATTTACGAGTACCACATTTTGTCGAAAGTCAATTCAGGTCCCATAGTAAAAGCCGTGGTGGTCTAGTGGTAATGACAACCGCTTTACATTCGTGAGGTCGTGGGTTCAAATCCCAGTCCCGTATACCAATGAATTCTTTGGACTTTATGTACAGAATTTCACGTCACTGGCTTTTCACTGGTGAAGGAAAACATCGTGAGGCAACCTGCATACGTCCGTAGAAGAAATTCGATGGAGTATGTGAATCCATCACCCGCATTGGGCCAGCGTGGTGGATATGGCCCAATCGCCCTTCGTGGGTAGGCCTAAGTCCTGCCATAGACTAATAAAAGGCTGGTACAGTACAGTAAAAGTTGGTCATAAGTACAATGCTGTTCTTTTAGCCTATACTCACGAAGCTAGCTTCGTGCCTATACTTCCAAAAAAGCGGTCTAAAATTCGAATGATTTTTGTTGCAGTTGTATATTCCAGTATATCTCCTTCGTTAATTGTCAACCTATCAACGTGTTTAAGTGTTATTACCTAAGTTTTATTAAATGAAAAACTGACCGGGTTTTCGCAGGACACGTTCGTGAGAAAAAGACTGTTATGTCTTTTGCGAACAATAAAATTTATTGTACCAGTTCCATTATAAGTTCTTTGATGAGTTTACACCATTTGTTGTAGTAGCTTATCTCTTCAGTGCTACTGGTATAAAAACCAATAAGGTAGAAACACAACATAGGTGGGGTAGTTAGTTATTGGCTCTGTCGTGTTAGGCCGTGGGCGAGCGTTATCGCAGGTGCAATCCGTGCTAGGTATTTTTAGACTGCTCTATCTATTTATACCGGACCGGATCGGCCCGCCGTAGCTGTCGATGTATGATCCGAAGGCCGGATACATATCATCTAACTCCATGCATTTATGCCTATGAATGTCGATACCAGTTTTGTAACAAGACGAACATTGACTTGGTGAAATTTACACGACAGGTCATAGAGATAGTAAATAGTCCTAGTCTTATACAAAATTATATTCAAAAATGGGTGGTCATTTTTGTGATTCCATGTTTAAAACTTTCTATGAAAATCAGCCAACCCTATTACTTAATGGCAAATTTGAGCTGAATGTTTTGGTATTTTAGCTAAATCAATGTCGAAATAAAAATATTGTGTAATATTTTTATAGTAATATATTATTACTAGCTGACCCGGCCACGCCTTGCTGTGGCTAAATAAATTAAAATCGCGACTATAATTTGAGATTAAAACTATCCTATCTCTCAAGTTGGATCGAACTGCACATGGTGTGCGAATTTTATTATAATCGGTTAAGTGGTTTAGGAGTCCATTGAGGACAAACATTGTGACACGAGATTTATATATATTAGATAAATTTCTCGGATCTTATTAAACAGTTATGTGGAGTAATTTCTGCTTATCGATGATCTCACTGTCCAGTATATTTTACATGGGAGGCATTTATAAACGCAATGAAGGTGTCCTGAGTTCCGGTTATGCCAACGTCTGCCGGTCGAGTATAACGCATATTTCGCTTTGATTTTTAGACAAAAAACAAATTAAATGTAATAATGCATTTATTTTCTTCAAATCGCGCAGGATGCAAGCTGCTTCCTACTTTATTTGGGCTTATTGGAAATCCATGGAGGCGGCCTATGTCCAGCAGTGGACGTTCTACAGCTGATGGATGAATGGATGGATGATGATAGATAAATATAACGGTACTATAGTTTTTTCTTACTTCGTCAAATAAAACATTAGTAAAACTATTTTCAGAAAATCATTGCAATAGCTATTTAATACGAAATTTTTCCTTATATTTCCTGGTAATTTATATCGTCAAAAATTTGTGAATGCACGAGTGAGATAGCTGCCTAAGTCTGTCTCCCCTTAATACTAACAGATTTGTGCACATCGGATGAGAAGTCTGATTGTTTGCAATTAATGTGAGCTTGTAGATTAGTATGTTGATTGAACGAGGTATTCTGTTTATTTTTATTGTTTAGGCGTTGTTATTTAACGAAGGATAACAGGAAATTTAAATTTATGCGGATACCATCTTTTTAACTTTGAATGAATTTAATGTTTATTGCCTTTTTTTGTAACATGGGAACTTAACCTTTATAGGAACGAAGTGGTTTTATATTGATATCAATAGAAGAACAAGGAATAAAATATTACATGATGTCATTTTTGTATTGTCGTGGTTGTCGCTGTTCCTTGACTGCTTCAAGATACAATGTGCTTATGGAAGACCAATTAATAAACCTAAGAACCACACATCAGGTACATCATTATGAACAACTTTTACTAAGAAATCAAATCTGAAATCGTGGAAAAAAATTGTTGTGGGATAAAAAAACTTCATTGTCCTTTGACAAAATGAAACAGCTGATTTGTTTTGATTTTGATTTGTAAGTACAATGAGTCCAATAGTGCCGTAAAATGTATATATTATGTATTGGAATAATCACTAATTTCAAGAGTACTGGATTTATTAGACGCGTTAGATTTAAATTTGGCAGCCAGTAGAGCAGTGGTCGTTACACTTTTATGGACATAGGACAGTGCGAAGTATCACTGCGGGCCGCACACTGATGAACTTAAATATTTTAACATATTAGCCCGCGTTGTTTTAGGTTATTGTGCTACCTACGGAAGACAACAATGCAAAATAATAAGCGCGAGCAAAGCGAGCACGAATTTTTTTTAGGATTTTTTCAGTAATTTCAAAATGGGCATAAGCAAGCCAGACTAACTCATTTCTACAATGCGCGAGCGCAGCGAGCGCCAAAATTTTTCTACCCTTTTCGGTAATTTCTGAACAGTAGTAACAGTGGTTTGAATATAGATATGATAATAGTACACATGACCTCCACCTAGACCGGGGGCCGTACCAATCAAGGCCGCGGGCCGCGGTTTGACGACCACTGCAGTAGAGTCTGTGGTTAGTATTTTCCAATAAAAAATATTGGCAGCCTCGTCGCTTAAAGCAACTTTCGTTCAAGCACAATATATGCTTGTATTGTAAATAGGTGATATAATGTTCACTGCCAAAATTGGGTTCATCAGCCATGGGAGGATCCATTAGTATCTATTCAGATGCAAAAAACTGATTGCCATAGTCGAAATCGGCTTGGAAAGCATTTTATCATCAAGTGATCGTTATTCGGTATGGGAGCGAGTCCTGCACTGACGTCTCGCAAGGAGTGTTTTGTGCATTTTCCACTTTAGCGTCTACCCGAGCCAGCACATATCTGAGCGTAGCATCATCAGGTGATATAATAATGTGTTGGTTTGTGCAGATGGCACTCGGTCAGCGTGGTTGGACTGCGCGCTGGGAGTGTCCCTGCTGATGTTCGGTGCGTTGCTTGAGCGATGTTGCGCGCTGTTGCCCGCGCCTGCGCACTCGCAGCAACACGCCGACGCGCTGCTGCTTCTGCCTGCTATCAAGGTTACACATGCCATTACTGCACTTCATATTACTTCACATTCATACAGAGACAAAAACACTACACAAGTTTAAAACCCAGTATGTAGAATTATTCAGAAAAGGTGTACTAAGCCGAAAGGGAGTCATTCAGATCATTATGAATAACTTTTACTATGGAACCAACACAGAATTCAATAAAAAAGAATCAGCTGTTCTCAAAGTGATGAGAAGCGTGCTGCTTTATTGTAACATTTGATGACTTTTAAAGATAGCAATATTTTCAGCTTAGTACATGGACATACCTAGATAGATGTTGACTATAGATTTACCTGACTAGAAATCATCCTATGGCCATATGATTATGTCACGATGTTTTCATTCACCTTTAGATTTAGATAACTAAGTATCATCTATATGTTAGTAAACTGAATCATCACTACTTCATGAGGAAACATTAGGATTTGGATTTTCGTTTTATGTATAAAGTAACGACGTTTATACGCGGTGGCCTCGTGTATAAATTTTGATAAAAGGTTGCAGATTTGCCACGAAATTCTCACGGAAAAAGTTTGCAAATTATGTAAATTGAAGCCGGATGCAATACGTTTTACTTAAATTTAATTGTAAAGGCGATGTTGTATAGCGTAATGTGTCATGTGGCTTTGATCAGCTTGTGTTATAAAGCTTTAGAGCATAATTATTTATAAATTGATATGCTAATAGTAATTAGTCGTATTTTTAGCATAGTTGTGATGGTTTTACAAATATTTATCCTACGACTTGAAAAATCCATCAAGATAGAAGTATAAAATGTTTGTATATTACTTCGATTTCAATAGGTGGTATCTTCGGTGTGACCTAGGTCACTTTATTTGGCGAAATAAGAAAATCGCACTCTAAGTAGGCTGCCGTGCAGTCCTTAAAACGCAGTATCTGACTTTTTGACGTTTTTAAGTTAAATATTGAACCGTAATGGGCACGCCATAAGGAATCGAATGATTTAATCGGTTTTTGAATATCGCAACTACAAGATAGTTAAAAACAAATACCTCAACGCAGTAACTAGGAATGTTTTATGCAAACTGTAACGATAAACTATCTAAAATACAGTAAGAGCAATTACTGTATTTTAATAACTTTGTTCTCCCGGATAAAATGCAGTAAATGTAGTTATTGCTACAAAAAATCTGTTAACTAAACCTTAAAAAAATGGTGACCACATAAACTAAAATGCAGTAAATAGGTAATGTACTGAAAATATTAATACTGCAAATTTTATTTTTATTACTTTTCAAAATGATTACAGACTAGTATGCAGTAAGGTACAAAGACGTGGTGTTTTAGATAGCATCGCCTATTTTTTCCATACAGTCAAAACAAAGTAAAATGCAGTAAAGTTAATAAAACTGTCCTTTATTTATGTCATAGGTTGCTTGTTGCTGTCAATGTTACTAATTAAATTGCAGTATTTTAGTTATATACTGCAGTATAATCGATAATATGTAACACTTAAATAATAACATTTTACAACTAAATTGCAGTAAAAGTCGTAATTACTGCATTATAATTGGTAATTCGAATCAAGTTATTGTATTCCACTGCTTTCGTGGAGTTTACTACTGCATTTTAGCTAGAAAAAGACGTTAACTTTTCTGCAGATTTCTAGAAGGTTGCTTCCACTTATTTATCCAGGTTATTTATTTAAAAGTGCGATGTTTTATAGACTAGTGGGTTATAACGAAACTTTTGAGCCTCTTAAGAAGTATACAAGCACTAATTCAGTAAATGCTGAAGCATCGTCGTTCGTTTTAGTTATAGGACGTCCACTCCTGGACATAGGTCTCCTCTAATGATTTCTAATAAGACCGATTAGTAGCGGCTTAAATCGAGCGCGATCCTGTGATCCTAATGAGGTCATCCGTCCACCTTGTCGGTGGACGTCCTACGCCGCGCTTGCCTGTAAGTGGTCTCCACTCGAGAACTTTTCGACCCCATCGGTTATAAGTCTTTCGCGCTATAAGCTCTATCCATTGCCACTTTAACCTGCCAATCCGCTGGGCTACGTCGGTAACTTTGGTTCTTCTACGGGTCTCCTCAATTTAGATTCGATCTCACAGAAAAACTCCGAGCATAGCCCTCTCTATGGCTCGTTGGGCTACTTGGACCTTACTAATAAGGTCCATAGTGAGGGACCACGCTTCTGTGCCTATGTCGGACGAGAAGACGTTACGCAATTTTCCGAACGCTGCCCAACCGAGAAGGATTCAGTGATTAGCTTCTATCTTGAAGTCGGACCTATCTAACTGGACTACTTGTCCTCAGTAGACGTACAATTCAACGATTTCAAGCACCGAGTTTCCAATGAAATTAGGGTGGGTACAACATGAGAATTACACATGACCTCTGTTTTGTCCATGTTCATTAGAAGACCCACCTTTTGAGAGACTCGATTGAGGCCTTCGAGCATCATGCTGAATTCTTCCATCGACTTTGCCATGACCACGATATCGTCGGCAAATTGATGGTAAGTGATGTATTCGCCATTCATGTTGATGTCGAATCCTTTCCATTACAGGAGCTTAAAGGCGTTCTTCAAAGTAGCGAAAACAGTGTCGGAGATATTACGTCTCCCTATCTTACGCCTCTTTTCAAAGGGATCGCTTTGGAGCTCTCTTCCTGTACTCGAACCGACATAGTGGTATCATTATACAAACACTTCAGTACTTCAATGTACCGATGGTTAATACGGCATCGTTGGAGAAACTCAAGTACAAGCCATGTCTCGAATGATTCAAAGGCTTTCTCATAGTCCACAAACGCCAAACAAATTGGCAGGTTATACTCCTTGGTCTTCTGTATAACCTGCCGCAGCGTATGTATGTGGTCCATGCTGCTAAAACCTTTTCGGAAACCGGTTTGTTCGGGAGGCTGGAAGTCATCAAGCCTGCGTTCGAGACAATTCGTAATGACCCTTGAAAACAACTTATAAACATGGCTCAGAAGCGAGATGGAACAGTATTTTATCAATAAGGTGTTGTCACTTTTTTTGAAGAACAACACCACCATGCTTCTGTTTCACGCTTCTGGCGTTATGCTCTCGAGGACTACGGTATGTTACGGCTGTAGCTTGGCATAGAAAACATTCTGGAAGAAAGCAAGAGGACCTGGTGAGTGCTTTCCGGGTGTTTTGATTAAGCCGATGAGATGCCGTAACAATTACAACATGGCTCGATAATTGTTCGGCCCAGAAGAAAATTGGTGCCCTTTGACTTTCTTGATAGGCATAATTAATAGCTACGACATTGCAGTTACACTATAGTTGAAGTATTTTACATACCGCAGCCCGGACATACTTTTATGTCTGCGGACTCATTTCACCATAAGGTCGAGCAATCGCTGCAGAAAAGAAAAGTTTATGACTTTCAGGACTTCTGCCAGGCTATAGAAAAGTCGAACTCGGATATGACTTATGTCAAACAGTTGGAAGTATCCGATTTCTTTGTTTTGCAGCAAAATCTCAAAGATCGTTCAGTAAACAGAATTTATCTAAAAGATATACCTAGTTGAAGTCATGGTAAAGAGATGAAAATACTGTCTTTATTACAAAACAGAATTTTGATGCTGAAGAATACGGCCAATTAAACTGTTTAAAATCAAAGAAACCTCCCAAACCAGAAGTGAGGTCTCAGCCCAAGGGTATACCTTATGCCAAAAAACTAGACATAATAAATAAATTAGGGCCATTAATGCCTACAAACCGAATTAATTTCTGGAAAAATATTCCAGTAACTACTTTAGAAATCGATGATGGTGAGGAAAACTTTGTCTTTGATAATGATGACGAGGAATCTCATTAAGTTTATCTTTGTAGCTTTTTGTGTTTACGTAGTATAATAGATAGATGGATAGTTAAAACATACGGAAGGAGAGCATTTATTTTATTAGTATACTTAGAAGAATATGATTTTTGTTCTTAGATAGTCATTTGTGTTTAAGTATGTCTATGCCATTCTATTGAAAGATTTCATTAGTTTTCATTGCATATTTCTGTTTTTTCGTAAGTATTATTGGCTGGGCTGGATTTAGGAGAGAGCAACCGGGACTACAGCTCTGGGCCTCCACAAAAAATAGGGAAAAAATCTTTCAATTCCCGACTAGTAAACAACTCTTCCTTTGATTCTATGATATTTCGCTGTTTTACTTATACCTAAAGTACTTTGTACATTTATTATATCGCCCTTAAATATAAACAGAAATCATAGATCTTTATTTGTTCACTCTAATCTTGCAATAAATAAAATGTCAATAGTCAGATGGCCCTGATAAGCATTTGCAATTTACTGCCCATCTTCAGGAAGTATCAACTCCCTAGACTGGAAAATATTATTCATTTTATTTGGAAAATAATCTTGAGCTAGGTTGCCTCCACTCTTTTGTTGCCCCAAGGCCTCGAGACCTCTAAATCCGGCCCTGATTATTGACAGTTAATCATAAATGTTAAAAGTGGTTTAAATTGAAGTAAGCTTAAGTTTTAATTACTACCTCTGTACTGTGAGTTTAACTAACCCAAATTGCTATGATAAAAGTGACTTTTATGATAAAAGTCTGAACTATAATAGTTCTGAATAATAATAAGTGATTGTGTTGATTTCTGTTTATGTTGAAGTGTTGATTTCTTACTCAATCTTTAGTAAAAAATATTCTGATAGACTTTGTCTCTTTCTTACTCCATAAAATTAGTAGCTTACGTAATTTAGCCAATAATTATTAACATACTGCATCTACATTTTACTCAAGACACATTTTAAAATGCAGTAAAATAAATCTGATACTGCATTTTAAACAGCAAAATAGTACATGTCACGCATAATTTTGCAGTACTAACTCAAATTACTGCATTTTAATCTGATTTTGCGTACTTTTTCACTAAATTTGATGTGTCGTAACAGCTCGTTTTTTGGGATATTTTTTTCAAAATCGTTTTTATTTATCATTTAATAATCTAAGTGCGTATTTTCTCTCGTGAAGTCTTTCTCCGAATTCAGATGCGCCCAATGACATTCAAAACATACGTCATAAAACCTTGTAACATAGGAAAAAAACAAACCAAAAAGTTTTTCGCGTTTTTCTCGAAACTGCGTTTTTGCTCATACTGCGTTTTAGAGCCTGCACGGCAGTAGGGTCGCTTAAGAGCTTGGCTTAAAATACGTAAACAGTTTTGATCCGGGGTTTGGTTCTAGGTTTGGCAGTTACAATAATAGAGATATTATATAAGTCGTATTTATCATGTCACTATGTTCCAGTAGAAAATCATCGACCATTTTAAAGCCAACCACATTTCTTGCCTGCTTCAGAATAATCTAGTTTGCAAGTTTGTACGACTTTAAGGTTAGCTATTTTATTATAGCTAGCTCTGAATATGGAATATCTGCAAATAACTCGCTGGATTATTATAAAAACGGCGACACAGGGCGCGTCTTGACACCGCAGTCGTGACGAGTTTTTGTAATGTAAACCACTACACCACATCTTGCCAGCGACTTTAACAACACACCACAATGCGCAGAAAAAGACATGTCACATGTCGCGCTGCCGCCGCGAACGGGTTTCATTGATATATTTTCAAGTTATAATCATACACATTTGTTTTACTAGTTTTTGTTGGCGACTTCGCTCGTAGGTACATGTCATTATGAATGTTGTGATTCTCATGCTGTGTTCTTTTTGCAAATAATTTTAAAATGTGAATCTTAATCTCATGCTTATGGACCTCATAGTTTTCACTCACACTCATTTATTGATTGATACATTTTAGTACACGTCATATAACTTACTTTTACTGCATCGATATATAAATACAATGAATAAGTATTAATTCGCGCCAATAAGGAAAACATTTGGAGGTTCATGTCCTTGTCCTTTCACTTGCATAACTTAATGAGTGCGAGCAAGAGGTGTCGAACTTTCGGATGTTTGCTTTATTGGCGCAAGTTATAATAACACATTGTTTGACTTAATTGTTGAAATATTTTCAAACGGCTAATTATCTAAGCTCTTTTCGAGTGTGAAACCGCTGTCGCTTAAATCGGCGTTATTTCTATTATTCACCTATTTATTAATCTTACTTTTTGAAATGAATAAACATTCTTTTTGTTTATAGTGCCGCTTAAAAATAGCAAGGAATGAAGATAAATTAAAACATTTTACGTATTTTATTAAGCTTTTCTCAGCTGCACAGAAATGTCTACAATAAATTTATATTAGTGTAAATAACAGAAGCCTTGCATAGATCGGAATTGGACCGCGTATGTTTATTTTTATTGCAGGTGTGGTCCGACTGGATGCTTTGTCACAGCAGCGTGTGGAACCCACCACCTTCCTTTGAAAACTTCGATATTGAGTAAGGACTTAGCTCTTTTCTATGAAACCTGTTTAACTAAGCCTTCTCTAAATATGCTCTTATTTCGTATATTTTATTCCGCAGCTCAGATAACGACCCGTGGGATTGGCTTGCGAAGCTTATGAATATTCTGGAAGCTTTAGACGACAAGACAATTGTTTTAGAAAACGAACAGAAAGAAGGTAAGGAATTCATTCCGATTGACCTTGAAACGCCTAAAATTTTCTGAGCCACTTTGACCTTACTTACGGCATATATGCTCTTTTAATTAGTTTGTACTAACTATTTATAAAACATTGTTATCCAAGTTAGAAACGATTTGATCGTACTTTATACATATTGTAATATTGCCTTGTTTATAAACTAGCCTTGAATAGTAGATTGTATCATATGGGAGCAAAACAATATTTTACGGCGAGGGCGCTTTTTTGAATCCAAAGCGATGTGAGGGATTCTACTAAAGAATCCCTCACTTCGTTCTGGATTCAAAAAAGCGCCCTCGCCGTAAAAATATTATTTTGCTCCCATATGATACAATCTACTATTTTAGACGACTGAGTGTATTAGATTCTTCTAGGTTTAACATACATATAAATGAATCCCTATTTCCCTTGGTCACGGCATCAGGCGTAAACGGCTGACCCGATTTGGCAAATTCTTATTTTTGTCGTGTTTGTTATAGTGATGAGAAGGTTATTATGAAAGATAAAATAAGAAAATTTTGCGGAAATATAAAACATCAATTTAATTTTCCCATAATAATATACTCGTATTTAAAAAAACATCAATTTAATTTTCCCATACAAAATGTTCCTATATTATGTAAAAGTTGGTAGCGCTACACGCCATCGAAATTAGTGTAGCAGATGAAGGTGATATGAAGATCCGGGTCAGCTAGTTTTCGAATAAAATCAATCCTGATATATTATGTGCATGTGGCTTTGTGTTATCGTTGCGGTTGGTCCCCAGTCGGCACACAATACTCATTAGTTCTGAAAACTGCCGCCTCTTCGCCGGCGACGTATCCTTACTTGGAATCCATTGACTCACAAAACGCGTCACTGCAAACGGTTGCGTCTTTATACACATTCAACGTCCCTCATTAACCGATTACGTGTCTTAATCGTGAGCATTAAATTAAGCTTTTAACTTCACGTACGAGTACGCTCCTGCTTAATAAGTATAGAACTCGTATAATAGGGCGGGTAAAAGCAGAACTGAGATAATATGGTAATTTTATTGCAAAGAGTGAAAAACAGCATATTATAGCTTCAATGTAACGATTAATGTGCTTGCGAGCTAATGTTATCACTTTTCTAGATTATTTTTGTCTATTTTATCATCTTTTAAATAGATTCAGGTTGTAATTATTTGATTAAGAGCGTGTCGGACATAAAATAATTTCCATAATATGTTAGGAAAGAATCTGGTCTCATTTTATGGTATTTTATTATGGCTTACTAAGTAACTTTGCTTCGTTTTTAGCATCTCGTAGTGCAGCGACAAGAACATGTTGAACTATTAATGCAATAATAAGGTCTATTCGGATGTCGTACAGTATCATAACTAAAGGAAAATATGTTTTCTCTAGCCTTTTATCTACTCCTTTTAGGTAACCACTATATCTGATTTCTTATGAATTAATTTGAAATACTTTACGATGGATCGATACGATGCGATCGAGCTTCTGCGTATCTTCGCATTTCGTCCATTCGTCCACGATCTCCAGTCGATAATTTGCGCGCCTGGTCTGTCTGTGACCATCCATCCGAACCATACAGGGTTATTTCTAATCAATTAGCATCCTTCTAGGGGCTTATTCTGTACATCAAAACTAACAACTTTTGTCCTACGACTTTCGTCAAAACTCAAAAAAAAAATCGGCTGTTCCATACATTTTGTCGCGGGTGAAGTAAATTTTTCTATGGAACAACAAAATTTTTTTTTGTGTTTTGACGAAAGTCGTAGAACAAAAGTTGTTAGTATTGATGTACAGAATAAGCCCCTAGAAGGATGCTAATTGATTAGAAATAACCCTTTATTGCTATTAAGTAGCTTGTCCATTGCCCAACTTAATTTTCTTCCAGTGATTACACCAACTGCATCTCCCAGTTTATTTTCTACCTAAGCCATAAATTCGCTTTCGGTTGCCTTATTATGAGCGTAGCTATATCCACTGCCTTTTGCACACGCACCACTTTGATTTTTCGGCTGAATATTTAGGGAGGGCCGTGGTTTCCGCAAAGTATAGGTTATTCACCCCAACCAAACTTGGGATATATTTATTCTCTGCCGTCAGATTTCTGACACCTACCTACAGGTAACTTGTACGTGCGGTAGGCCAAGGCTTCCGCCGCTTATGCCTCGAGACTGATGTCTCGGTGTCAGAGTAGGTCCGGTCCATTGGTGCAGATGTGAGGCTTGTGTGCGTATCAGTGGTGCCGTTGTTAAGAGAGGTAGTATCCGCAGGTCACGTGTGCGTGCGGTTGGGCGAGGACTCGGCGCTGGGCGGGTTCACGCCGCTGATGTACATGGAGGCCAGCGTGGGATGGGCGCGCGCCGAGCCCGCGCTGCAGAACCACGCCGCGGAGCACGCGCTGCGCATCAGAAAGCTGCTCTTCTTCGGCACAGAGTCAGTACTCACTCCCATCTCTCCCATGTGTAATATACAAGTACAAAGTGTTGTTTCCTATCTCCTCTGCAATATGTAATATCATTATATACAGGTGTTACTTTCTATGTGCAAGAACTTTTAGAGGTGTATACAACTTTTATTATATGGTCAACTGCGAAATCGCAAAAAAGTCCGACTGTTCTATACAAAAAATTCATTGACTCTCTACAACAGTGTGGAACAGCTGATTTTTTCAAACACCTCTGAATGTCGTTGAGCTTTGCAAAACAATATGTCGTACAAGCACATGCCGCATATGTGGCGTGGCACGCTGATCCAACTGAATAGGAACTCTTGAATTAACAGCGGGGGTAAATAGTTAGTTTAGTAATGTTAGGCTTTGTTATGTATGTGTTGGTAATTAAAGTGGGTTCATCGGTGCAGGTACCTGGTGGGTGTAGAGCCTCCCGTGCTGCGGCTGGAGTACCCGGCGGGCGCACCGCCTCGGTACGTGAGCGCCGTGCAGCGCCCGCACCGCCCGCACCCGCCGCTGCACCATCTGGTACGCTAATTATTATTTTTCTTTCACTTTGATCGTGTAAAAAATTCGAAAACAGTAGAACGTTGATTATCCGGCCTTAAGTTATACGGATTTGCAAGTATCCGGACTACTCCCTGCGGTCAACAAAATTAATTTGAATCCACACATAGACGGACATATCAACCTTTCATAACCCGTTCGTTGTGATTTGTTATTGTTTTTGTTGCTAAGTGTACTCCGGTGCGCCGCGTAGCCGCGCGAGGTCTGAACTTAAAAATTCGAAGCGTAAGCGAGTTGTGTTATCGCTTAACGATAAAATAAATATTATTGATTCATATCAAAAGGGAAATATGGTCGTAAGTAAGCTAAGATAATAAGAAAAAGAGCTTTTTTATTTATTCGATTATCCGGATGTTCGATTATCCAAATGGCCAACGACACGAATTAGTCCGGTTAATTGGCTCTACTGTAGTTGACTCGAATAAACTAAATACTACAACTAACATCACAAGACTTACCATTGCTTACCATATTGACAGAGCGAAGCCCTGGAAGACGAGGAGAGCTCGAGCTCGCAACTCCGCGCGGCCGCGAGTCCCGGCGAGAGTCCGGAGAGCGGGGCCGAGGGCGCGGACGAGGCCACCCGTCTGCTGCTGCGGCGGAAGGAGCAGCTCGAGACTAGGAACGCCACGCTCGAGAAACACAAGCAGCTGCTGCAGGTGAGCTTCCTTCTCTGAAACGGGTTGCCAAACGAGCTCGAAAAAGACGAGTCCTGCGTAATTTTGATAATGATGTTTACAGGAGTCTCATAGAATAGCAGCCATAGAAGAATAACGGCAATCGTTCTACCGAGTAACTGGAATTCACAAAAAAAAACCAGTTAAACCAATCGGCTGTTCCATTAGTTGTCTGAACTTTTTGTATTGGACAACTGATATTTTTTGTAGGTTCCATAGTAATAGGTGTCCAATTTTATGTAAAACTAAAATCGTCTTTGAGATATTTTGTGTGTATTGAAGTTATAGTCAAGGATATAAAATTATGGAATCGGGATATTCGGCAATTCAGTTGTAATCTGTTAGCTGCAAATTGCAATATTACCACAGATTTTGTAGTTTCTGGTTACTCTGTACTCGAGCCCCAAGACAAGCCTAGTATAGTTTGGGGTTCGCAGCTCATCATTTGGAGATACATGTCTAGCATAAGACAAAACTGTCATGTATTAGTTTAAATCGTACACTTAGTTTTTCGCTTTAAGTTCTTTGTACAGGGTTATTCCTAATCAATTAGCATCCTTTAAGGAGCTTATCCTAAACATCAAAATTAACGACTTTTGTCAAAACTAAACAAAAAATCAGCTGTTCCATACATTTTGTCGCGGGTGAACGATATTTTTCTATGGAACAATACAGTTTTTGTTTTGACAAATGTCGTAGAACAAAAGTTTGTTAGTTTTTATGCACAAGATAAGCCCCTGAAAGGATGCTAATTGATTAGAAATAACCCTGTATAGTTGTGTATTTCTTCTTTTTTGGTTAGTAAACTACTTTTTACTTTAAAAATTGCCGTAAAATACGGCTGTCCAAGTTGTGTTTCTAATATACGGCAATTTCAGACTATCGTATCGCGTATTGGGGGACTCCCTAGAATTTGTGATTTTGGCGAGCATTTACGGCATTATTTCCCCAAATTGGCCAAAACACGGCAATTTGGAAGTAGAGATGCAGCTCAGATTTTTTTGATAATAATACTGCTATCTTGTTTTCCATTTCAGGAAATGCTCCACAGCGGGCCGGGAAGTGTGGAGATCGAGGTGCGGCCGCGATGGCTGGTGCCCGACACCAACTGCTTCATCGACCACCTGCCGCTGCTGCAGGCCGTGGCCGGCGCGCCCGCGCTGCCTTACGTCCTCACGGTGCCTCTAGTCGGTCAGTGACGTCATTACATCACTAGCTGCTTCTGACATCAACTGCTTCATCGGCCTCCTATTGACCATCATTATTGGAAAATCTGTATAGGTTGGCAACACCACGAATCAAATTTGGTTCCAACATGTAATAGAAGTTTTACAGCGTCTATTAGACTAGACTAAATGCAGATAGTATTTTAAGTCAGCAGCGAAAAAGCAGCGGTAGACATATTAGACTATAGTTACTACTAACTTACTAAGACTTGTTAGCAACGTTTTATTTAACTTTAGTAAGACTAATAAGGCCTTTATGTATGATGTGTGCAGTGATGTGCGAGCTGGAGGGGCTGACGCGGTGCGCGCGCGTGGGCGGCGCGGCGGGCGCGGCGCTGGCGTGGGTGGCGCGCGCGGGCGGCGGCGTGCGGCTGGCCACGTCGCGCGGCACGCTGCTCGCCTCGCGCGCCTTCACCGCCGAGCGCGACCCGCGCGGCTCCACCAACGACGACACCGTGCTCGCCACCGCGCTCAACCTACACCACAACCTCGCCACCCAACAAGGTATGGAGTACTGTAACAACAGTTGCAGTCTATTACATCAGTTAAAATAAAAAAGAGCCTTCCAAATTTTTTTAAATTAATTTTCAATTTCTTAGGGTAAATACATATTTTTGGCAGAATTAGTCGATTATTTCTGGCAACTGTGATTGCAATGGCAATTAAGCTCCCTTGAAATAGCTAAAATAAAATCATTTTTGAAATTGGACCCAATTCATAATGATTTTTTTCAAATGTGGCTCTAACTGGATGCACCAACTTTTTATGAAATCTATAATTTTAGCAAAATATGACATAAATATGGATTAATCAGGTAATAATTCAAGTAAAATAAAGATAGAAATATGGCTAACACCGAAAAATAAATTGTGAGCTGTATTTCCATTTTTCATTAAATTTATTTTATTATTTAAAAAATATGGGGGTTGGGTGAAAAATATAAATTAAATATTTTTCAGAAGCAAGTTTTCAAACGATACATATATTATCTTGGTTAGATTTCTCTGTGAATAATATACCACTTGTGGACGTCACTTTAACGATGGCGCCTTCATATTTGGGTATATTATGATTGTAGGTGCTGCGTACATCTTCAGATACTGCCTGACTTATACAAAGTCTCTTGAGAGGCTTCAAGATCACTTGATTTACTATGATAGTATTGCTAAAATATGCGAGACGCATTCTTATCTTAGGCGGTACGAATTAGAAGCATAGGATCTTAAAAGGTCTTTGAATGGTTAGTCATACGAAATAAGCACGTTTACTTAAACTGATCAATTTGTTTTAACTCACGACTAATTGATTATAGCAAATAATTATAATAATGTTCACAAAAATGCGGGAATTAGTCACGTCTAGTACAAGTATAGAAAATGTTACATTATAGTAAAACGATCTATGAAATAGTAAAATTCGTTACAGTGTATTGTGCAGTTAGTCAGGATTGTAGTGTGACAAGCACGTGCTAAATCTTCATTCATAATGGACAATACTCATTTCTATGGCCGGGCGCTACGGAGCTCTGTCTAGGAGATGTTCAGAAGGTGCGAGTAAACAGAGTGGCCGCGAGGGCGAACCACGTTTTTCCCCATTCCTAAGAGGATTCAGGTCGGATTAAAAAAAAAAAAATTACCTAAAAATGATTCGTCTTGAGGTTCTAGTGTCTATAATTTGACTATCGACATCTCAGCTCTATGTCCTATGGCGGGAGCACAGTGAGAACGGCGTCTCTGCACTGTCACATCAGCTATCATATTTATCACACATGCGTATTGCAGAGAGCCGCGGCGAGGCGGGAGCGGGCGCGGGCGGGGGCGCGGGCGCGGGCGCGCGGCTCGTGCGCGAGGTGGTGCTGCTGACGGACGACCGCAACCTGCGCGTGAAGGCGCTGGCGGCCGAGCTGCCCACCCGCGACCTGCCCTCCTTCGTGCACTGGGCCGGCTTCTCGCAGGACACCAGCGTAACTATCTCTTCCACTACTCCTAACTAGTGTAGACAGTAGCTAAAGGGTCAGGGGAGTTTCTCCGCAACGAACAGCGCACTTCATAGCTAACACATATTACAGCAGTAAAAATATAATTTATCTTTGCACTAAATTTCCGATCCATTTTTATATAGTTTAGTTTTCACTTACTGAGCATAAAATCACAAAATGCGGACAGATCAAGAAGGAGCTTCAAGCGCCATCGCCATCTTGAAAAAAAGTTGTTGGCGGACATCTCGGAAACTATGCACTTTAGGGCTAAATATTATTATATTTGTATTATTTGTAGAGAAATTTCGCATATTCCATTTTATGTTAAATTTTTTGTAATCAATGAACCGATTTTTGTAAAATTCACCGTTTACGATTTATGGGCCATTATAAACCAGGAAATAAAAGATACTAAATTTTATTCCCTATAATAATGTCTCAATAAGTTTTGCCCCAAAGTGCATAATTTCTGAGATATCGATCAGCCAACAACTTATTTTTAAGATGAAGCTCTACCTGGGCTGTTCACGTTTTGTGATTTTATGCTCAATAAGTAAACCTAAACCTTTTAATAAAAATATCGGAAATTTAGTGCGAGGTTGACAAATAAACCGCTATTTTTACTGTAGTATAAATTTTGACGCGTTTTCTTCCTTTGAATGCACGTGCCAGCACTAAATGTCGAAAAAATCCATCATATTATCACGTAAATAACGCCCTATGCTAAATAACTTTATCTATAGAAATATTGATTTTGCGTTGGATTTTATGAGTGGATTTCATAAGACCAACTAATCGCAGCGTGCCATCTAGCTTGGTACTATTTGTTTACTTACAAAAAAAAAACATGACCAACTTGCCGGTGGTGGAAGCCCGAAAAAAATGCCTCTTTTTATGGTTCTCAAAAGACAATCTTGGCTGTTCAAAACTATTACCTATTTATTATAAATAGTATTCGTAATATATGATAGATACATGCTTTTAGAGTCCAGAGGGACATAATTTTACATACATTTCCTGCCTTGACCATAAATTAAAGTAGAAGTAACTTTACTGCTACGTTATATCGGAATGTGTTATAGAGAAAGGACATGTCCACAAAATGTATGGAGGCTGGTACAATAATAATCAAAAATTCTAACCACAACACTCGTTACATTTCGAAAAAGTTCATATTTTTCTGAATCTATGACATCAGTTAAAACCAAAAAAAAGCTCTCCGTTTTTTTAAAATTAATTTTGAAACTATTAGGATAAATAAATATATTTGGCTCAATAGGTAGTTTATCTCTAGCAATCCTGGTTAAGTAACCTCCATTATTGTTAAATGGAAGCATTTTTACCAATAAGACACAGTTTTTAAGTGTTTTTTGTCATATTGCACCTACTAACTGGTCACACTGGTAGGTTATAATTTTTAATTTTAGCAAATTAAGACATGAATGTGGAAGAATCAGCTACGAATGTAAGTAAAATAACGATAGAAGCACTTAATTATTGCCAAAGTAGAAAAAATACAAAGCTTTTTTATTATTTTTCATACAATTAATTTTTAACATTTTAAAAAATGGAGGGATAAAAAAATCAAAATTAAATATTTTTGAGAAGCCCATATATCAAGCTTTCAAATGATGTATATATCATATTGGTTCGATTTTTCTCTGAATAATACTCGTATACCACTTGTAGACGTCACCTTTGCTAGTAATACAAGTCTACTATACTAGCGCCAAAAAAGCTTATTTTACTCATAATTGTCGGAGCTTTATCAATCTATATGGAAACAAATACAATACAGTACGCGATAAAATAATACAAAACACATTTTAATAATAATTTTTAACGTTACTTTTATGAAATAAGAAAGTAATGTAAGTTGTTAGTTACATGCCTCAGGCATGAAAAATACTAGTCGAAGAGGATGTAACAATATGAGAAAATTGTAGGTGATTTAACATAAATCACAAACATCGTTTTACCCAACACATTTCATTCACGATTTCAGGATCGGTCTCGTAGTAAGACTGGTTCATAACGATGAGTACAATCATTTCGGCTTAGTACACTCGTCTCGTGTATAGCCTATAATTGAATGGTGCTACCACTTAACTATGTAAAATTGTAAATGATTTGCCTGAATCGTTCTGACTCATTATGCAATCTTCTATAAATAGAAGCCGGTGCGTTTTAGTGCCTTCCGCCGACCGATGATACGCCTCGGGTGTTTGCATTATGCTTCGGCTACATTAGCGGGCGAAGATTCGTATCGTGTTGGCGCGACAAAAACATCGTGTTCGGGTATAGGCGATGTTCTTGTCTACATTAAGGCAGGCGAAGATTCGTGTCGAGTTGACGCGATGCATCCAAAGAGAATGTAATAGTACACGGCACTGAAATGACGTAGATGTAGCCACCTATACTCTATAAAATTTAACTTGATCTCTGCGACAGTAGAAGATTGACATTTTTAGAGTTGGGATAGTGGTGGAAAAAATCGTTTTTTAAACAATGTTGTAATGAAATCGAATGAGTAGTTGAAATTGGATTTCATTTACTTACTATTATTTAAGATCAAGTATGTACACATGTAAATAATGTTATGATATTAATTATATACTCATAATAATGTAACGATAGTATTTATCGACTTTTTCACTATTATCGATGCTAATGTAACATATAATTGGGTTTAATTTAATTACGCATGTAAAAAATGTTGTGATATTAAAATATATAATAAAATTAATGATAAATCAAGTTTTATTTAAAATATCGTCCGTATAAACTATCGATATTTTAATTAAAACTCTATCTAAAACTCTGTGGTCACGATCATTCGTCGTCCATCACTAATCGGCATGTCCATAAAGTATGACATTGACAGGTACTGTCTGTACTATTAAGAAGTTTAGGACTTCATAGGCGTAATTTTTCTGACAGCTGTCGCAGAGATCAAGTTAAATTTTATAGAGTATAAGCGAATATTGGCGCGACAAATCCCTTTGATTCGCGCCAGTTTACCGACAGCTCCCCGATACTACATCGTCTTCGCCCGAATACTACGCGATGACACGATGAACCCGGCCACATTTATCGCGTTAACACGAATATTCGCCATAGCCCGCTAATGTAGCCAAAGCATTACGCTTGTAGGCTTGAATTGAGTGAGGGTAAAACGTTTCAGCTCTACCGAAGTCACTTGGGGTAAGCAGCAGTTAAGGTTACAAATTTTGAAGTCAAAGGAAAGTGAAAATTAAAAACTTCCGGTGGAGGCATTTTCTATTTCCATTCAAGAATAAAAACTTTGAAAAAAAATTGATTGTGATTTGTATTAATTTTGCTACAAAACATTTTTGTTAGTAATGAAACGCGATTTATCGGAGCGAACTTTACCGGTTTCCATGACATAGCGCTCATGGTAATGTGTATCTATTACAGAAACAGGCGGCAACCCCGACTGACGCCGCCACCGCTCGACAGTGAGCGTACTGGCGTACGTCGACCAGCGAGAAAGCAATGGGCCTCATTATATCAGTCTCAATATCGTGATATGACTTAATGTTGCGGAATACAAACAGTGCTTAACAAATCAAATGCATTCGGTTCGGAAGGAGCGCGCCGCTCTCCGCTCCCCGCTCGCCGCGCGCCGGCCGCGGCCCGAGCCCACCAGAATGCACCTCATTATATTATAGCATAGGAATTGAATAGTTATAAGTGATACACCAATAGATGGTCGGAATATTAATTTTGTTAAGAGTTACAGGATTCCACCTCTGTGTTCCTGATCTAAAAATAATGTTATTTTTTACGTATTTTCAGTTTAATACTAAATGAATTAGGTATATCAAAAAATTCAGTGTTGCTGAGCTTTTATTTTTATTTACTTTTTGTAATATACTAAGTATATCTTTTTATTTTTGTAGTTAGGTATGAAAATATACTGTAATTACGAATCTATAGCATCGAGTACAGGTTGCATGGTCTCAAGTTTCTCATTTACACATTGTTGTACGAGTACGTTTTGTGACAAATGATTTTATAGACGTTGCACGTGTTTTAACTTTTTAGCGTTAGACTCTTAACTTTTATTTAGCTACATAAAGTATAAGTACATTTTGTATGTTCCATTTGCATGGTTGCGTAGCGCCTCGTGCCATTGCTGCCGCCACAGTGCAGATTCTTGCTAGATGCTAGCTTTTTAAGTTGGAATATTTTTCTATATACCTAAAAGTCTCATGAATGAAATCTGTATAATTAGAGTGGAAATATATATGATAGTTTCGTCATAAAATGTAGTACAAAATGTTTGACATTACGAGGACACATCGTGTTTTGATTCAAGTTTGTATAGATCTATATAGTTTAAAACACTTTTACAAAGGTTTTCATCACGATTTTATATAATCAGCAAAGACTATGTATCTGAAATAAGCCAAGATGAACTGTTGACATAGTGCTATATTTAACTTTAATTCCATTGATGTTATTTATTTTATTTCATCTCCGACAATGTTTGTGTTGCACTTGCGATCTAGTACCGCCGATATTGTGCTAGTGTGACTCGATTTTACATTTCACGAGTAGGTAATGTTAGAACTTGCATTCTTTTATTACTAGCTTAGCTAATTCTATCTATATTGTAGATCCTATTTTGTAAAACAAAGTCAATAACAACAAAATAAAGTCTATCCAAGTGTTCATTATCAGTCCATCTGTTTTAACTTAATTTTATTTGCATTTATAAATAATGAATGTTTTTTAAAACCAACAGTACACTAGTTCACCTTATTATGTTGTAGATGAAATTTGTATTGTATAAAACAAATCATTATAACCTATGGATTTTACCTTTTTTCATTTTTGGAAAACATTTGATGCTGTTATTTTTAATCATGACGTTTTAAATAAACTTTGAATTAATTCGATTTTTTTGATACATTTTATTTCATTGATACATCCTATAGTTAAGCTAAAAATATTAATAACCTAGTGTCACGTATTGAAATGAAAAGAGTCTCAATCTATTTTAGTTCTCTCAGATTGGCAGATGAGTTAAGATCGAGGGCATTATCTTTTATGAGCGCCGTTAGCTCAGTAGGAAGACGATTCGTAAATGATGTCTAAAAAGGTTAAAACTATAAATTATCATATTACACGAAATAAAAAGAAGTAAATGCACGTTTGTATCCAATAGCTTCACCAGGTCACGCCGATAACATAATAACATTGTATGTAATTTAAAATTTATTGCTGTGAAATATGAGTATTATCGTTCCTCTGCTATAGTCTGTGTATTAATGTTCGTTATACAAATAACTAGTCGAGAAGGCCGGATTAGCCTTGTGCCAACAAAATAACTGGATACAATGCACGTTAGGGTTAAATTAAAAAGTGGTCAGATTAATGCATTAACGTGATGCGTAGATAATCGCCGATTGGCAATGAATTAAGGTTGAGCGTTTGAAGTGAATTTCGCAGCCGCGAGTTATGAATAGTGTAGTGAATCTATTCAAGTTGTTTCAAGTGAGAAATTCCGATGTTGAAGCTTAAGCAATGGGAATTGGCAAAGTTCCGAGGCAGTGCTAGTCGCGTACCGGTGCGGCGGTTGTAAAAGCCCCGTTATACTTATTTACCGTGCGCATCTTGCTTTAGGCGCTGCGTTAACTTATTTGAAATAAGTACGAGATAAAGACGCATGGGAGATATATGGCTCATATAATTAAAGCTTTCCATTATGGAGGTTTTGTTGTTATTGATTATAATTCTTCGTAGATCTATCCTTTCTAATGGCGGTAATAATTAAAAAGCCACCCATGGAGTGTGTGCACTGCATACACTTGGTTCATTGGTTTCTGTGTGGTGGTGTCACTTCAGAGCAAGACGGGACGTGCCTTAACGCAATGCGCACTTTTATATAGGTAGTGATTTAAACAGAATTTTATTATCAGGTTAGGGATATATGTGAGGAGACCGAAGACTTGAGCGAAATTATACACCAATATGACAATTGCGTTAACTTTATTCTTCATTCTTCAACTACAATATTTCTTCCATTTTTAGTATTCTACAGCTTGGCGCATGTACAATTACTTGTTCTCAGCTTGAAGTCTGGTTCCAGAATAATTCTCAAAATCCCTCGTGAAGCCGACCATGAGCTTATTTTTATTTTTTTCCATATCCCCCGCAATCGCCAACCACAGCTCCTTTTCGGCAGCATTTATTCTTATAAAAGTATGTGGTTGACTACCGCTTTCGTTTACTTGTGAAACTATCGTATCCGTTCAAAAACGGCACATTATTTAAAATATGCAGTTTTTGTCTCAAACCCTACATATACAATGTGTTTGTCTACCGGTGTCGGAGCCTTAAGCGGTGACATATTTGGCAGATTTTGAATAACTTTTACTATGGGATCAACTCTGAAAACGCAAAAAAAAAACAGCTAGGTATTCCATACTTTTTTTTTGTCGAAGGTCTATAAAAAATTGTATGGAACCGCAGTTTTTTTTTACGTTTCCAGAGTTGGTCTCATCGTAAAAGTTTATCAAAATATGCCATAGATGTGACCGCTTAAGGCTCCGACACCGGTAGACAAACACATTGTATATGATATGTGCCGTACGCCGCGTAATTTATCTGTAATAGGAAAGCTAAGCTGCATGTCATAGAGCATTGGTACTAATGTGATGTGGACGCATTTTTACGTCGTTCATGATACAATTTCATATTAAAAGATGCAAGGAATGCAATGCATGCAATGCACATAAAATGTAAGGGACATTTCACGCGACGCGGACAGGAAAAAAGGTCAGGTTTTGGATTTTGTTCATAATTGGGTCAATTGTACTTCTATATGAATAAAATATTATGTTTGATGTATTGGTACTGTACAGACAGGCCTTTTTAGTAGTCCATTTCTGAACATAAGCCTGAACATATAATCACCCACGAAGGGCGATCGCGAAGGGATAGTGTGTCGCAATCCAAGTGTTTGACTGCCTCGGTGGCTCAATGGTTAGTGACCCTAACATCTGGATCAAAGAGGCGTGGGTTCGATCCCCACCCAGGGCAAATATTTATGTGATGAACATAAGTGTTTGCTCTGTGTCTGGGTGTTATTTAGTTACTATCTATATAAGTATGTATTTAAAAATATGTATATGTAGCATATATCAGTCTCTGGCAGCCATATCACAAGCTTTGCTTAGTTTGGGGTCAGAGGCCGTGCGTAAGATGTCCCAAAATATTTATTTATTTATATTTATTTAAGTACTACACAATATCTAAAATAATTAGGATACTTATGTACCTACGAGATAAAAGTTTCTAGCTACAACTCTGCAATCGACACCTGAGGTAATAAACGCCTGCATAGATTTATTTCCCTGTATCAAGGTAGGTATTATCTAGCGTTAACTCGCTTGTTAACCAATGATGTATCAACAAACATACATTATTATTTTATTAGCATATCCCACTTATAATGTGACCGTGTTATAAGTACGAGTACGTCTTCAGATTATTTTTTTTATTAAAGTTAGTTGTCATCTTTTCTGTATCACTTCATTACTTAAATAAATATGTAATATTTAAGAAATGCGATATATTTGCCACGAAAGATTTAATTACGCTTTAAACATTGTTTAACTGTGCAATTTGTACTGTTAAACATTGTCTAAAGCGTGCGTAAAACTTTTGTGGTAAGACGGCAAAGATCTTAGATCTTAGATCTATGGCATATCAAAACTACATTAGGCATAATTTTAAAGGCTATTTGACAGCTCTAAGTAGAATTTTAAAGTGTTGCTCTCCTTGTATAATAGACAGCTATATTACCTATCAAACGAACAAACCTATCAAGTAGGGTATCAAAATAAAGAGAATTAAAAGCAGATAACAAAAATGTACGTATGTCATGTATTTAAATGTAATCAGGAAGAATTACAACCATTTTAATTCTTTTAAGTGTGTTGCTTATTTGTTGATTTTTGTAGTCGGTTATTTTAACTTTAATACGATTACTTATACTTGTTATAAGTTAGTTTAAATCTGTCAAGTTAAGCCTTCAAAATTGAGCGCATTGGCTACTTTAAACATTGTTGGAGCTTTGACGTCTTGCGGTGTGTTCAATCAGGGTGTAAACTACTGAGGTACCTATCATCATATTTTGGATAAAGCCCTCGATACTTTTGTACCTACTATTAAAACGCCTAGCTTTTTACATCTCACTGGAAGGGAAAAGCCTTCCTCTCTCTTGACGAATATATGTACATATGTAGGTCTACTCAGTCAGGAACTCTATAAATACAGGTGGTAGATGCTCATCATTAAGAATAACTTTTATTATTCGACCAGCTGCCAATCGGGAAATAAATCAGTTGTCCCTTATATTTTGTTGAAAGTCAACAAACTTTTTGTATGAAACACCTGATTTTTTCCCCATTTCGCTGTTGGTCCCATCGTAAAATTTGTTCATAATTATAAGCATACTAGTTTTTACCCGCGGTTTCGCCCGCATACGCAATATATCATTATAATTTATAGCCTATGTGTTATTCTGATATATAAGCTATATTATTGCAAAGTTTCATCTCAATCTGTTCAGTAGTTTTTTCGTGAAAGAGTAACAAACATCCATACATCCATCCATCCATCCATCCATCCATCCTCACAAACTTTCACGTTTATAATATTAGTAGGAAGTAGGATAGGATATACCTCTCAAAGTCCCTGCACTTTGCAAAATAGGTACATACGTACAGAGCTTATATATTCTCAATATTTTAATATAATGCAAAGCACAAGTACCTGTCTAATTACCTACTTGTTGCTCAAGTTCCGAAGACATTTTTGCCGTCATATCTTATATCCTTTCTAACGAGGATTGTCGAGCGGTGAGATCAAGTGACTAATTACCTCATGTTTGTCAACGGATCACATTCGCTGGAATTCACAAGTTGAGACCTCATCATCACGTGCTTCTCTTTACCTACGTTCTTCTATACATTTACTTGCTGGAAGCGCTATTTGTATCTACACGGTGGAAAAGTAGCTATTCCCAGAGCACACACCAAAGCGTTTCTACGAGGTGTTGTTTTGCAAAGAGGAAATATTTAAAGAGGTGTATACCTACTGAGTCACTGGCACCTTACGTACAAGCTCTTAAGAGCGACTTCAGTACCCACATCAAGAAGAACAACTTTTACTATGGGAGCAACCTCAAATTCGCAAAAATCTGTTTTTTACATAGAAAAAGTCCATTGACTATCGACAAAATTTACGGATGAGGAACAGCTGATTTTTTTTTGCGAGTTCGGGATTGGCCCCGTAATAGTAAAAGTGGCTCGTGTTGGTCAGTGTGCTAATGCGGAAGTTACCAGCTTTATATACCGCGTGTCCAGCCAAAGTGTTCTTACAAAAAATGTGAAAATTCGTGCACTTTGCGAAGCAACAACCTGTATATTATTTTTTGATACGAACTGCTGTTGTAGAGTTTAGTTTGTTTTTGCTAAGTTTTCAGTTATATTTGTCATTCCGTGTTAAATTCTACTAATTTAAAACTAGCAATAAATTTAAACAAAACCCCAGCTGAGTCAATTAAATCAAAATAAAATCCAGGAGACCGGGTTGTTTTTCACATTGTCAGTGTGCTATAATATGTTTGTTGCATATGTATACCTACGCAGATTACGCAGTGTCACTGTGTACTTGTGTTTTTCGTGGTTTTGGATCAGAGCCAATATTATGTTGTTGTTCCTTAGCTACCCAGGGCTTCTCAAATTTATATTTACCGCGACGCCGTTGGGAATTTGCAATTAAGTACCTATCTTTTAGTGGTAGTTCTAGCCTAGTAAAGTAGTAATGAATTATCAATAAATAAAATTGGTAAAAACTTTGAATAGATATGGCTTTATGGATTTATGGCTTTGATTCTAAGCGATAAAACATTATAGGTACATTTATTGTTTCTGGGTATTTTTGGGTATTGGATGAATCTTTAATTTTGTAAAAAATTGGTCCATTTGCCGCTCACCTAAAATCTGCCGCTCTATGCTCCAGCCTATTGGTAACTCGACTGGTGGAGAACGTGTACGAGTGCGAGGAGTGTTTTTGTTGTAGAATGCCTTGTAAACGCAGACAGCTAATTTATGTGGATCGCTCCTGGGATATGACCGCAAAACTACAGGGCGTCTCGACGTACAGTTTGGGAAGCCCTGTGCTAATCAACTAAATTTTATTCATCTAAGTAGGTGTCTATCGACTTCATCGATGGCGGAGTAAACAGTGATTCAGTAGGCGCGTCGCGTCGTCGCGGTACCTACTTAAAATATTTAAGTAGTATCGGTTTCATCGGTCTGTACCTACTGATCAATGTAATAGATACCTACAGAATAAGAGACGAAGCCAACTTCGCTATTATGGTTTCAAAATTGTAACATATTGAGATTTAAATCCAAGGCCGCAATGATTAAGGTATATCACAATAGGGTAGTTGACTAGTATTGAATTAGTTAAAAGTATTAAGTTTAGTGAATTCTGCAATTAATTATGGGGTCCAGACTCGTGGTTACACCGCTTTGTTACACCAGTGTGACTACGAAGAAACTTGATATGTAAACTGAAAAAAATGACTAAAATTGGTTAATTCAGTTCAGAGATATTTATATCTCTGAACTGGATTAACGATTAATTAAGCTTATAAGCTTGTAAAGATTTTGGTAGATTAAGAGGGGATGCTTTGTCCCTTTCCCTCAAAGCATAACATGGTATGGCGTATGTATGACACTAACGGGCTGTGACGTCAATTCTGCTATAGTGCGCTCTTTGTCTAACAAGAAAATAAAATGCTTGTAACTTCTTTATTTCTAAGTTGATTTTATTTTTGCTTTCGTTAATCGGCTCTGTTACAACAGGACATAATAAAATTGTCTACTAGCCTATTGTAAAAGAGTAATATTTTGTGACAATACGAACAGCTATAACGCCAAGTATTTACAGAGTTCTACGTAGGTATAGGTACATTCGGTGAAGCTTACATCCCGCATCGTAAAAGGCCGATGATGATGATGTCAATATTATATGTTCATCAGCATGAATAGTCATTGTGAAATTTACGTTTTACATCATTATATTCTATCCTTTTGCGACATGTTCTAAATGTATCTGCACGTGAGTTATGTTTTAAAATTGTTAATTTATTTGTTAAATGGTCCAATCTACGGCCTTATTTTGTAAGCGCTCTGACGTTCGGCTTCGCTTTTTCTCCTGCTCGCGCCAGTTTCTCACGCCGCGAGAGCGAGCGGGAGGAAAAGCGAAGCCGAACGTCAGAGCGCTTACAAAATAAGACCCCTGGTCTGATATATCATCGGTATAATTCAATATCGCCACCTACATTGCATACATTTCAATTAAGCTTCACACACAACAAATATTACCTGTGAGCTAATTGTATTAACAGTTACATTTTGTGTATTATTATAATATTGTAATCATCGTTAATATTTTTCTATGGGACCGATCCTGAAATCGTGAGAAAGATACATCGTTTGTCAAAAAATGTATACAATGGCATCCTATTTACAATATGTCTTTTAAAGAAATAAGCAGTGTTTTCATCGTTTTCGATTGTGTCGTACCTACTAAGGCGCTGCATACAAACAAAGAACATTTATCTATTCTTGGATCTATTTTTATTAATAATTTTTAAAAATTAACACCAGGTTTATCTTAAAGAGTTATTTTTGTCATAAGCATTTCAAAACATTGTTTCTAAGGCAGGATTTGAACCTGCATCTTTGGATCACCGGTCTGATGTAAGTTTGCTTCCTGACGCCCACGCCAACATTGTGAAGTGTCTATCATTCTACCAACTTATAGCATTGGCGGCGCCACCTGTGATACCCGTATAAGACAGGTAATCACTCAGTTTCAAGTTAATGAGTTTTCTTTATCCTCTTCAGTCGGCGTTGTCTATTTTATAAAAAGAAAGGAAAACCATTATTTTATCTGTTTGGGCAGTGAGTTAGAGTATCATTGCATTTGGAAGCCATCAGGCCCCAGCTGGACATACGATAAACCCCAGATCATCATTGTACCAGTGGGCTTAAATACTCATTTATAGAAAAATTACAATGTTTATGAAGCGTATGACTACTACGATTTATTGTATGTTATTCCCAAGTTGCATATTAAGAATAGGGATACCAACACGCGCACACGGCAGCGGCAGTCATCAAAACATAAACTCTCCGATTTCCTTATTGCTGTCTAATTAGTTTTTACGTTTAAATTCTATGGTTTATGGTTTCTATACGGGGTTGAGATGAAGTTTGATTGTTAGAGGTTTTACAGGCTAATTTTATGCTTATAGGGAATTGCATTGCAACGATAGGTTCGAGGTCTATGCAAGGTCTGCGTTGTCTAGGTGCTAAGCCGAGCTTAGCGGAGAATACATGATTCTAACGAAGGATTCCCTTATTGGCACCATAGTGTCGGAGCTTCCGGCATTTCGATTCTAAGGTAATAAAACGTTAATACTTCAATCACGATTTAAGATTTATCGCTAACGACACGAAGGAAATGCATTGCATCTACATATGTAGATAAGTATAAAGATTCAATTCAAGAACTATTTACTAGTTATAGGTATATTTGATTTATTTTAGTTGAAAAAATCATCCCTTTGGCTCTGTCATAAAATCCTACTGAAATTTCGGTTCTGTAAAGCATAAAGTTACATAAATAACATACTTCAAAACTATAGATCTTGTAAGCTGTACCCTAAAAACTAAATATGCAAAAGAAAAATAAATAATTTAATTTGTACATCGAAACGGGCAGCCTACTTATAATTTACTTTTTTGTCTCTTCTTTCTATTCTAACTAAATTTTATCTAAACCATGTTTAGCTCGCAGCTATCAACGTACCGATGTACTCTTCTTTAAACTTAGCAGATATTTTTTTATACACGACGATATAATTAAAAGCATTAACGAAGTGCTTATAAGAATTTCTCAGTACACATATCACTAATATGGCTTTGAAGCGTTGTATTACCATAGGTATGCGAGTTTTTTGTGTGTAGATGAAACGTCCCGAAGACGTCATGTTGTTGACATCAGCTCGGACCTATTATCTGAATAGTATCCGGCTTGCGTCTCACGATCATCCCGCCAAGATGTGTGAATCATCATCTCATTCGTTTTAGGGTTCAACCGACTCATGTAAACACCTCAACTGACCCTGGCCAACTTTGACCGCAGTTCTGAGAAAAGCCCAGCTTATTGTAACTTAATTGAGTGGTAATTTTCCGCGTCAAAAATTAAAGAATGCTCAACTTCCGGAAAACGACTTTATAAATAAAGTTTTTTTATCTTTCAGTTTTTATGAGAAAAATTCGTTAGTAATTAAGTAGCACTTCGATCCTTTATGTGCAATTTTGCTTCCGCATCATAAGTGATTTCCGCCGCTAAAGTGCTTGAAAAGGATGTGCGAAATGATACCAGAGAAAAAATATCGCGTGCAAATGTTATCACCTTTTCTGAAGATATCATCCATCACTGTTAGAAACTGCGCAGTTTAGTTCCGCAACCATCACCCGTTCCGAGGATTACGACGTATTACGCCGATAAAGAACGTTGAGTCGGATTGTTAGAATTTGGATAATTCAATCGGGGATATTAATTTTAGCCGATGATTGAATTTTTTACAAGGTAATCAATGAGTCGTGCGCTAGGACGGGGCGGGTTAGCTCATCCGCTAAGCATTTTGGTGGTTTTTGTGATCCACGTCGAGCTAGGAAGGCCTCAGCCGACACGATCTCAAAAAAACAAATGACGGCATGTGCTGTATTCACTTTTCTAGCTTGCGTTGCGTATGAATATCCTAACGTCAGCTGGGCGGTAGCGTTTTGTCGGACTACAACTGAAAACAGTGCTGTAACTTTTTATCGAGCCTATAAAACAGATGTACCTACGTACTTTAACTACTTAATTATATTTTATAAAAAGACTTGATGTAGGAAATTATCAATTTTACATTAACATTAATAGTTCCACGTAGATAAAGAAGTGTTAATTCTTATTGGGTAGTTTTTATTTACAATGAATTAGGTACCTATTAGGTGGTATGAATTTATCAATATAATTATATAAATATTTCCTTGTATTTCATAGGCAGATGTAAAAAATATGTAAACAGAGTATCGTGCCGATGTATGAACGTAATGTCATTGTCGCTCTGGCAGAGTAATGCGCATGCGCTAATCGCCTTGTAATAGACATCAACGCGCTGCCGTCACCACCAACAATGTGGTATTTATGAACCCTTACTTTATTTTATTAACAAGACAAGTACTTTAAACCATTTCATCAGTAAAATATAATTATCTAGAACAGTAATAATAAATATCAAATACCCTTCAACGACTTAATGGCGCAGGTATTGTATAGTTACTTAATTTGAATTTAGTTGATAGGTTTTAGGTAGAGTATATAGTTGTGGCAATGATCAATTCATTCCCTTACTATAATTGAATTAAACAAGTGGTATGACAGTAAATACTCTAGCAATCGGAAGTATTTGAAAGTGAGTAAGTACAAGTAATTAAGATTGCGATGCTTAAAAGACTATCTTTTGCTGCTCCAATTCATAAAATGGTTTTTTACCAGCCTATTTCCGTTCCGTCTCATCTCCCATCTAACTTTTGGAACTTAAATCCCACGCGCTTCTTGCTCACACCGCCGCACTGTTCTTCTGAAACTACTTATTTACCACTCTTGTTATATCGTTTGATGATTTTTTAATTTACTTCTTGTCCCTCTTCAACCTTATCCCCTATTCAGTCCTTTTTTGGTTCAATTTCTCTACATCTTATTTGTAACAATTTGGTAAATTGATAATTAATTTATGCCCTACTATGGTTTTCATTCACTATATGGTTTTCATAAATTTCTGATATACCTGTAAGATTACAATTTATATTTTGTCCATAAAACTAGTTGTAAGACATGGGTATGATTAATTAATTATGCATGACAGAAATAATCGCTGAATACAGTTTAAAATTCCTGGTGTTTCAGCGTCGTTATTTTGTAATTAAAAAATATATATATCTATGCCATGGCCTGTATATTCCATGGCACTGCGGTCAAATTTGATTTCTGCCATTAATTGTGCAATTAAGTAATAATTATGCAATGTGCTGGTGGTAGTTTATTTTGCAAATGCCGCAAACAAGAAGACCTCGGCAAGGAGGAGGCTCGACGCATTTCCCTCAGTGTATCCCACCTCTCATTAATGAGCTTAGTTATAAAATAACCTGAGGGCTCTTAACTGCCATCCAGCGAGATTGCTTTTCGCGGTCGGCGTCTATTAATAGTTATTTATAGGCAAAACAGAAAGAGCTGCAAACCGTGAGTATGAGTCGTGATGGACGGCCGTAGACAATGCGTCATAGTCGTGCATCACATCGCCATATTACCTTACTACTGATAAAGAAGGGCTCTTCGTTTAGCAAATGCCTTGCAAATGATGTAATTTACTTGATTGCGGCTCTTAACGGGTCACTTTGACTCTGAATAAACGGATCTCTCAGCCCTGCTGCATAGCGCACATAACTAACTACCTTCCGAGATATTAATTAAAATCGATGCAGTTAACGATTTCTTTGATGGCTCTCTCGATAAAGATAACGGGCTCTGCAGTTCTACACTTCATATTATTTTGTTTTTATTATAAATTGTAGGGTTCTCTCTGGCTATAACTCAAAACTATTTTGAACTGGTATTAAATGTTTGAAATATCATGAGAAAATTACCTATGTTTAACTGGTTTCTGTCAGATACTGTGGTAGAGTAGAGTATTTCTACTACTAACATCGTGAATTATGCGCTAGTTAAGTCTATCGTCTTTTAACACAGGTTTTCCAATATATCTTTACGTGTTGTTGCTGTAGCTATTTAGTTTTGTATACCTAAGTTTATACCTAGACTCTACTCTACTCGTATACCTAGACTACACTACACACTAGCCTACCACTAGCCTACGACTATCCTCGTATACCTAGACTACACTACACACTAGCCTACCACTAGCCTACGACTATACTCGTATACCTAGACTACCCTACACACTAGCCTACCAATACTAGGTGTAGTATGTATAAATGCAATAAATTTTTGGAGTTACGACAATCAAACAAATACTTCAAAACACTGATATAATACCATAAAAAGTGCATTTGAAGCGGCGATGAAAGTGATTTACTGAATCGATAAAAAATATTTTAGTTAAAGCTAAATAGTTGCTCTATTTTATTTACAGAGCTCACATTGCAATGTTATAACATTGTATTCTACTTACTTGAAGCTTTATTGCTAGGGAAGTTTAGTGTAAAACTTAAAAATATTTTATATTAATTGATATTAATTAATCTTCTTTAGTTGAAGCATCAAATAGGTATGAGTATTGAATACATGCACTGTGGAAATTAATACCAGTTGCACGTTTGAAAATAGTTACTACTCTTATAAGGTGTGGCTGTACTATTTTAAAACAATTACGAGGTACCTACAATACGTTTTGTGATATAGTTAACGGAACCCACAAATATGTCTAGATAGTAGCGTAAACTTTGAATTTTCTCGCAGCTTTGTCTGCTGGACCTAAAGTAAATTGATCAAATTTGCATGATGTTACCGTTTGCGTAATTTTGGATTTTATGGATAATCAAACAACCACTAAGTGGTTAGAGCGGTCTGTTTGAAAGCATAGCAATGAATCAAATCGACATTAAACAACATGATCAAAAGAGTAGGTATTCGGAGTGGACCTACGATACAGGATGCTTATTTTAAAGGACGAACATATTCTAGTCTAGGATATCAATGTGCTCATTATCATCAAAAATCTAATTAAAATCAAAATTTGCTTTATTCTTTGGACATATGGAAATGCGCTTAGAATCGTCTTTTTAAAATTAGGTATATACAGGGTTACAGGCTAAGTCGACCTATTCCCGTTAAGCGTGTGTAGTTTACTACGTTTCTGACTGATTTGACTATGAAACACCATATCCTAAATCTCACAGTTTTCGAGATATTTGAATTCAAATACTTTTTATAAAAGGTTAATTTTTATTAATTTTCAAATAAAATAATAATACGACTTACACGTTTCAAAATATCTGAGCTGATAGCCGAAAATTGGGAATTTTATAAATACCTGTTTCATATATCTAACTTTTTTTTTAAATCTAGGATAGTGCATTTTATAGTCAAATTAGTGAGAAACAAAGTAAACTACACACACTTACGGGAATAGGTCGACTTACCCTGTAACCCTGTATATTCACCAAATTACAAATTAATTAATTATTTGCTTAATATAATTAATTACAAACTAGAACACGCAACATAAATTAAACTAAAAAATTAAAAACAATATAGTAGGTATCTGCAATAACATCGTCATTAAAAGATCATGAATTTATGACTAACTTTTACTGTAAAATCAAGCTTGAAATCGCTAAAATATCACCGGGTCTATAAGTAAGGTGCAGCTGATTTTTCTTCGTCATTTTAGTGATCACACACACCAATTTTTAATATGGCGTAAACATTTTTCATAAAGATGAGTACAAATATATTCTATCCTTCTATATTAATTATGTCTGAGGTCTTTTCAAACATTAGGTCTAACCTTCATTGGGTCTAACTTAAATTTCAAATTTCCACAAATGACATTTTTTGTTGTCCTTGTTCTGATTAAATATTTAGTGTATTTAATTAATATATAACCTTTACTTAATAATATACACCCTTAACTTATTGGTTACGACAGAGCGGAAATGCACTAAATATTTAATCAAAACAAGGATTTAAAGATGAACTTCCGCAAAGTAACGCCTATATTTTTTAATTGTTTGATTCGCAAGTAAAACGACCTTTAAAACCGATGTTGTTCTAGAGGAAATGTTATTATAAGTACGCAATGGCGATAAGCGAAGCGCAAGCAGCGATGACAAATTAGCTAATGCACTAGACGTGAGAGAACGCTAATGACAAAGAACGACGGAGGTGTGCGCGGCTCACATGGCGCGCTCGGAGCGTCTTTATGCTTTTCAATCACTAACACTCATTTTAGCGAAAGTTAGTAGAAAAGTTGGTAACCGTGACTTTGTTTTTTGGTTTCTTCAGGAAAAAATACCTTAAATTAAACATAAAATTACAACCTGTATGAGGTAATTGAGATAAATTATCTGGAAAAATACTTCGAATTTAGGGATTTAGATAAAATTTAGTACGCACACTTAATAGTTTATATATACCTATACCTACTTGCTTACAGAAAACGATTAGTAATTATGTATTATAGAACTCCTAATCCAGGCTATAAATTAACTTATTACATTTATTAAATTATTATGTATGTGCCAAACTATATATAAATATGTGAATTCTTTAGTTTGATCTATTAATAGCATAATATTAACAAATATATTGTATATATTTTAAGGAGAAGCCATCGGCTCCTAAAATACAGTTTTTAACTAGTTTAGGAGCCTTTGGGTCAACTATTACCCTGAACATTGTTATTTTATGTCCAAATAAACGATTTATTATTACTTATTATTATTATTATAAACATTTAATCTCAGTAACTCTTCCGATATGAGCCGCTAGTTCACTAGGTGTCGCGTAGTATTTTGTAATTAGTCATAATATAATTACAAATGAGGTTTACATGTAGTTAGGTACTTGACCTTCATGTAAACCCTGTACTAAAGTGTCGCAAAAATATAGATATCTAAAAAGCACTAGACAGGTATTGTACGTACTGTAATCTACTTATAAATATTATCTGATTTGAGTGATTTTTCTTTCCTTGTAATCAACACTCTAATCGCTAGGGTTAAACGTCCTAGTTTTTACAGTTTTTTAAATGACTAAGTTATAAGCCTCTAAATTTTTTTACGCTTAAACTTGCCCGAAAAGTACAGAGAAACTAAAAACTTTTCTGAGAAAACTGAGACATTGACACCAATAACATAACATTTTGTTATAATTTAAAGGGTGAAAAGAATCTTCTCCTGAAACGTAAATTTTATCAAAAATGAACCGTGTTTTTCTCGATGTTCAGCAGAAAACCCGAAAACAGTGGTCGATTCACAGTCCTCTTAATTAATTACTATTAATACATATGTTTAACCCTAAATAATTTATTTGGTAAACTCATGAAGCGATTTCATTGAAAATCTTTAAAATATATGCCCAGTAAAGTAGTTTTTCTTATTTCGTCACTTATGATTTTTGGCAGCTTATCTTATATGTAGTTATGCCATGTAAGTAAGTTTACTGTCTTCTTTTTATGTTTGATTGCAATAGTCGAACTGAACACCTGCACCATTTTGGACGTAGGTTTAAAAATATTGTAAAATTCCTAAGAGAGCACGTATAGAACTTTTTAGTAAAAAATGGACCCGTTAATTTTTGCTAACTTCTATTTCATAATATGAAATGGGTACAAAAATAAAATTTGACTGTCAATCAATAAATCTAACCTATTATTTTGTCTAGACAACAAAATGTTGGCCAGACAGTTTGAACTATATCTAAATATTCGAACAAGAAGCAAACTGGTTTGACTTCGAGAGACAAAAAGACATTATTTTGGCAAAATTACTGTTTTATGCATAATTCAACAGAGGTAGAAGTAATCGCCATGTCATGTCGTGCAGACGAGTAACCGTTTATTCACCGTAGGTTTTGAAGTGTAAATTCAACAGACGCGTAGTCACAGGCAGAGCCTAAGTGAGCTTATATTTGCTTAAGTATTTTAGCATCTTTAGTCGTTCCCACAGGTAATAACTATAATCTGATTTCAGTTTTAAGTGACCTTAAATAAGTTTAAAAAATGCGGATTAGGTTTTTTAAGCATAACTCAGACCCCATACATCGAAGTAAATAACAGTGCTGCATTGCTGCAGCATGGGGCTTTACGCTATTTATAGGTGGTGGGTGGCGCGCGGCGTCGCCAGCAGCTCGACGTGCTGTGGAACGCGGTGGCATGTAAGCCCGTCCTAGATACCCTTGAACCTAAAGTGGCAGCTCTCGGCCGCCTTGCCAATGACCCCGGCGCAGGCGCCCGCCGCCGCCGCTGCCCGCCTCGTTCGCTAATTGTTATGTAACAGAGAGAAGTTACGTGCACGGCCTGCCAGCCGAACGGACACCCGAATATCTGATACGTGCCAATTTTACTCCGTTCCAGCCGCGTGTACACTTAATTGGCCACCGAAATGGCCACAACTGCGGCATCGGGACACAGAAACAGGTTCGGAGAACGCGAATGCAGCTTCTTGCCAATCCCGAAGGGAAGGTAAAGTCACTGAACTTGCACGTCGCATGCTACATCTCGCTCCTTACTTCATAGTTCTTGTGATTGTAAAATCATTCTTTGTGAGATGCAGTTATTACACAGGCAGACAGGAATTTGCAGGTACGACTTAGATAAATATTGCTTAGATACGATACGAGGTGCACTGGACACAAAAACATTAACGTGGTTGTATCCATACAACGTGGTTGCAGTGGTTAGTAAGTACCTACACGTCTTTCTTTCTGTCAAAACGATTTGAACGGTTTTAAACTACATACTTGAATTATTTGGCAGAAACAAGAGTAAAATCAAAATATCCATAATATGCACTGATAAATATCCATCTATACCTTAATACCTTTCAATGTTGTCTTATTTACTATAATATAAAAACTGTCGCGATGCTTGCTGTTTAGAACAATGTCAAGATGAACAAACCGTCTAATTAATTGTCATTGGTGATGGTGTGGTGCGTACCTTATCCAAAGCAAGAAAAGAAGTGCTGTTGTCGAAATGTTCGATTCTCGTTCGTTGTTGAGCAAGAGACTGCGCGACTGCCTGAGGCCTTTGTGCTAGAATTTTGATTGATATTTTTTGTGAGTTAACTCGGTCACAATAAGATGACAGCGGTAACAAGAAGAGTGCAAAATAGAGTTAGTCGTCGTAACTGAAAGTATCAAGGTTAGACGATGGCGTGGCGTGGCGGGGCGGCCGAAAGTCGGCTAACAGTAACCGTACACCCACCGACACCGGCGCAAAAACCGGGCACCCAAAGAGACGCACGATAGAACCTTTGTGCCACACCTATTAGATTAATAGCATCTAGTGAATGGACAGTGGAGCAGAAGACGTGTCCCATATACCCTGAATCAATGAACAGGATTTAATTAGCGATATGTTCTCTCGTACCTTTACTTGCGTTGTAATTCTGTTTCAATAGGCAGAGAGAGTTTTTCATAATTAAGATAAGTGAGATACTTTTATCGAATCGGCGATCATTTCTAAACGTGTTCGACTGTAAAAAGTAATCAGCGTTTATTGATAATTTGATTTATGTTGCAAATTGAAACATTTGTGTATCGTTTCACGATTGGCGCGGGCGCGTGGTTGGGCTGGAGCGCGGTTGGGCAGCGGGCAGCGGTCACCGTGAGCTTCGGGCCACTTTCTCGACCTCATTCTCTCCTACGAGTCGGAAGGCGCCGAGTTCTCATAGTCGACAAAACGATGTATCTATGTCGATTGCTTGTAGGCGGCCTTGAGCGCCAACCATTAATTTGTGTGCAGAGCCGCCAGCGGGATACCGTTATGGTGTGCGCCTGAATCTCCATGCCCACTCTCCGATATCAGCACATGCCCTGCTCGGACATGTATAAATATGTATAGGTTTTTGCTCATGAAAAGCATTTTACATATTTATTATTATACAACTGTCATTAACTTCTTCCGTAATATTAAGTATTGAGTATTGATACAGCCTGGTAACAAATAGACGGACAGAAAGGCAGACGGACGGACATCGGAGTCTTTAGTAATAGGGTCCCGTTTTAACCCTTTTGGTACGGAACCCTAAAAAGTAGAAATATAGTATACGTACCAATTATTTGATTGCCTCTATGGCCCAGTAGTTACTGACATCTGGGCCAAAGAGGCGTGAGTTCGATTCCCACCCCGGTCAAGCATTCATGTGATAAACAAAAGTGTTTGTTCTGTCTGAATGTTATCTGTACCTACATATAAGTATGTATTTAAAATATGTACTATATCAGTCTTTGGCGACCATATCACAAGCTTTATTTAGTTTGAGATCAGAGACCGTGTGTAAGATGTCCCCTAATAATTATTTAGGTTTATGGCGAAATCTGTTTATGAAAAATAAGTTGTTAAGTGCTTCGAGACACGCATATGATAGGCTTTCTGTAGATAGTGACGATGATTATGATGATGATAATAACCAATTTTTATGATGTCATTATATTGCAGGCTAGAAAAACATATAATAATTGGCTAAGAAATATGTTTGTGAGTCAATGTCAATGACCTCTGAGCTATGTGCAAGTTTAAGAATTTCAATTTTTCTTTATAACTCGAAATGTTATAATCCCACAGTGCCCAAAATAATTTTAGGAAAAGTTTTTAATATGGCTTATAAGCTCAGAAAGTTTGAAGATTCTATCTTGTATACTTTAGAAATTAAGGGACACACACACACACACTTTTTTCAACTTTGGCTACGTTTAATATTACCTACCTCACAAATGTTACATGTGACAAAAATGGTTTAAGAAACCTTACATTATTTTAGAATCCCTATTCAACGATACCCCACATGAGGGGGTGGTGTTGAAAAACAATTTTCATCCCACTTTTCACGTATAGTAGCTATCCCTTAAATACACAATTTTGCTCTACAAAGTGTTCTGAAATATGTTCCACAAGCCGTGTATTATAAAACTCGGAACCACGCTTCTCACCAGTTTCTTAGTGGTTCTGAATGCAGCAGTGAAGGCATACCGCAGCCGCGGCTGCGCAGCGCCGCGCCGTCGCCGTCGTACCCGCTCTCTGTGAGCAGAATTTGTATATGTAGCCTGGGAATAGCTCAGGTAGATAGTGCTCTCATTTACCGCGGAAAATCCTTAGCATTTTTAAACTGTACGCTTTGCAACTACGAATCAACCTGTGCATTCTAAGCTGGCGATTTACATACGAATAAAATTACGACATTATAACTGCTTTTCTTTTGCATTGCGAATAATTTTCACATTATTATGGAAACCCAAAATGTTAAGTACTAAAGCTCATTGTTTTAATGTAATTTAACTTGGTAAGTATGCTAGTCACAGAATGAATGTTTTATGACAATAAATTAGCAACCTCCATTAACATTTGCATGTAGAGCTTGCGATTGTCTAGGTACATATAAAACCTTTTTCAAGTAAACGGGTTTGTTCAAGTAACAAGACGTTAGTCACACAGACTGTTATTCAGTGCTATGAGTAAGACATTTATATTATTATACCTATTTTTTATTAAGTAAGTAGGTACAATACGTCATAAGTTGAAGTTAAATGTAGACAAGTATGACCTGGGTACTGTGTATTTAGACACATGCAACAGGCAGGTATGCGATTTTGTCCATATTCGCGAATAACTCGGAAGTACCATTTCGCAACGGTCAGAGTGACAATGCGACATCCGAATGCCTCTGAACAGTAATGCGGGTCTGAGTGCGACACAAGCGGCTCGGTGCGTGCGACACGAAGCGACCGACGTGAGACCATTGTTGCCTCTAATAGATAATTAGTTAGGTGCCGTTACCTAACACGATCCGATCGCCATCAGCTGCGCCGCGCCCGCCGCCGCGCCGCCGCGGCCCACATCGTCGGATCACCGCGCTGCACTCCGTACATCATTCACAAAGCGATACCGGAAAACTAGAACACACCACACGCTCTACATTTTGGAAACTTTCCGTACCCACTATCGTACATATTCAATCGGTTTATTCAAAATTGGCGTGCCTGATTGCAGACACAGGCGATACTGTCTGTCACCGTTACAACTCTATGTGAAATGTGGCCAGATAATGAATTGTCATGTTTTGCGGGTAGTATTTTAATTGCTCCGTTTCAATAAAGATTTATGAGACACACATCTACACTTTCACACCTCTGTCGACATGGATTTATTGCTTTCCATATAATCTGCAAATAAATAACGATTTTTGGAGGTAAGTACTAAAAGCATTATGTTTGATCAAAAGTGTGATATAGGTGTGTTGTTTGAAGTGCAATTCGGTTCTTATTACATGTTAACTCTTGCTTTTATAGCAGGGCACATTATATTATCAGTAGTTAGCGCTTAGCTCACAGCACACAATACTGTTGTTTTTGCTGATCATCCTGAATGGATCTAATTCTCACGACTTTAAATTGTAACGGAATATATTGTTTAAGCGTTGGAACATTAACAGAAGCTACGTTGAAGCAGGAAGTAGGCTCATGCTTTTGTAACATCGACAGTAATAGATGGTGCTCATCACTGCACGTCCAACCTACACAATAATTAAACTCGGCTCGTGTGATATCGACGAAAGTTTTTACATCATAAAAATCATCATATAATGGTATCTGCAATTAGTAGGTAGCACAATGTGCTATCTGCACATTTTTTGTGGGATGAAAGTCAGAGATCAAGTCTTAAAACAGCAAGAGGAACTGCGTTTCAAAATTTAATTTATCTAACAGATTAGGAACAATATGACCGATTTTGTATTTTTTATTTATAACAGTCCTAGATACAAGCCTTAATCCATGTATTTGAAGAAAAATATTTCAATAAACTATTCAGCAAATTGATACTTAAGTGCTCAGGCACCTAGAGTTTGCTTAGTAAACTTAATATGTACCTAGTCCTTGCAAAATATACTTGGACACGACAGTATAGACCCGGGATATAATTAAACATAAACAATAAAAGCTCTTTGTGCAAAGGCCATTATGATACGAATGCAGTATTTTCAAGAGGAAGATGGAAATGCCATCGTCGTCAGATGCGTAGCTAGGTTTCTCCATGGTGGGGAAAGGAAAACCTTGGTTTTTCTCCTTCTCAGAAGTTTATTGCACTGCATGTCTTGTGCCAGTATTAGGCTATATTTTTTCCCATTTATCTGCTCTTGCTTATCAAATCTCATTTTATTCTTTTACGTATAAATAATTATTTTTTTGCATAAAATAGCACGACCGACTTCACCCGTGCACAGAATCATTACATAGTATAAAACAAAGTCGCTTTCCGCTGTCTGTCCCCATGAATGCTTATATCTTTAAAACTACGCAACAGATTTTAATGGAGTTTGTTTTAATAGATAGAGTAGTTCAAGAGAAATGTTTATATGTGTAATGCACCTGTGCGAAGCCGGGGCGCATCGCTAGAACACAAATATTACGCACGGGTCGATGTAAGATTTTTTACATTATTGTTCATTAATCAAAAATGGCTCAGCCAATTTCGATAAAATTTTAATGGGACCAATTTCGAAGTATACTCTTTCCAATAAAAAAATAATAATATTGAAATCGGACTACTATGAAAAAAGTTATGCGTGGTTATACATAAAAAAAAATATATATACGCGGCGAATTGTATACCTCCTCCGGTGGTTCGTCAGTCAAAAAAACAAAATTTGTGATTTTTTTTTTATTTTTGTAGAATTGAGGGGAAAATCAGCGTAAGTGCTTTTAGACGTCTCTTAATAATCAAAGCGTAAGTGATTGGGATTACATATGATTGATAAAAGGGTGCAATTTTAAGGGTTTATCTATCTACAAGGTCATTTACTTTACCTAACTTTTTTTTTTTCGCATATAAATGTTTGTACGTAGGCTTCATCAGCCGATTTCGATTATATTTATTTGACAAGATCTTCAACGATCTTACCAAATATAATCGAGATATACCTACAGGGTTACTACGAGTAGTAATCAATTAGTTCCTTATTTATTTTTTTCGTATTCTATTCCTTAGTTAGTTCTTCCTCGTTTCCGCCAGGGGCGCTGTACAAAACTGTATAGAGCCATACGGAAACAGCTGTAGTTTCAATTTACGTGTAAACCTGGAGTAACCCCTCATGAAGATTCAGCAAAACGGATGCGAGGTCTACTGTTCGGTGAACTACTAAACGAAAACGCTACAGTTTTGAGAAGGAAATATAATCGTGAAGCCCACCAGTGACCATCCTTGGCTACGACCACAGAGACGAGATTCTCGTAGCTCGTAGCCAGCGAATACTGAGTGGTTGTTGTACACCTATTCGTAGTATCAATAAACTAGAAAATATTATCTTAAGGTTCTCTCCCAGCCGGATGTGAACCACACCATACTGTGTTTTACAGCCAGTTATCACGACTAATCTTGGAGATGAGGCAACTCTTAACGATTTGCGAATGATAAACCTCGCAGTAGAAAAATAAATAGCCTGCGGTCTGTAGCGATATGAATGAACTTGCATTTTTAAATTAACTTCAAAACAAACGCCGCTGTTTAATCCATTGATTGATTATAAGTACTCAAAGTATACACAAGTGTATGTAATAGGTATAATATAACCAGATATGCGAGAGTTGAACTCGTGTGGAGAGGGTTCTGTACAAATATTCATTAAATAAAATGAAAAAGATCAACAAGTGTTAAAAGACAAAGATAATATATATGTTTTTCTATGCATTGCACACATACGAGTAAATGGCGAATGGTCTCTCATCTTGGCATTATGTAGCGAAGCGTTTTTAGGGTTCCGTACGTACTCAAAGGGTAAAAACGGGACCCTATTACTAAGACTCCGCTGTCCGTCTGTCTGTCTGTCACCAGGCTGTAGGCTGGCTCATGAACCGTCATAGCTAGACAACAAATACTAAAAACAAAATAAAATAAATATTTGAAGGGGCCGATACAAGAAACCTGATTTTTAGCCGTTTTTCGCTCGATATTAATAACGGTAACAAGTAGACGCTTGAAATATTCACAGAATATTTAATTGTATGTTTACTTTTATTAAATTAAAATAAAATAAAAAGGAGGGCTCCAGTACAGTATGGAACCCTTGGTGCGCGAGTTCGACTCGCACTTGGCCGATTATTATTTGATCTGTAGGTACAGTTTGCATATTTTTTCAAATCTTCTTTCTAGTTGAATTCCAGTCCTTGCAAGAAATTCACATTCAAAATTGATTTTTTTATGTGGTTTTGGCATTTAAACATTGGAATCCTAAAAATGAGTAAGACAATAAAAAGTGGACTTTTCCTTAATTATAGTAATGGAGCGCTTAACAATGTTCTGAGTAAAATTGATTAGTAATTTACTATAAATGTTAAGTCATTCGATAGGTATAGAACAAGTGAGGGCTAATAAACAAAATCCGTGAACCGGGTCATGACCACGGCAGATGAGTCACGGTACAAGGAAGATCTGGAAGCCATGCCGTCATCGGCCGCTGCTACCACCGACCTCATCACGATTCGCCATTTAACAGAACAAAACGGATTATTCATTAATAAAAACTTATTATCTAACAGCATCAATTTATTTCTGTAATCATAATATTACGACGCTTATACGATGATATGATATTACTTAATTCTTTACCATCAGTTTATTTATATTCACCTACTCTTACTTTTACCCATTTGCATTAATTGTCGTTACGCCCACCATTTATATGGTATTATAGTTACACAATGTTATTTATAAGGATAGTATATTCACTTAGATTGTTTGGGGGAATATTTATGATGGAGGGCGCAGCGAGTGTATGATAGACGGAATAATAAAAAAATTATAAGTAGCATGCCTTCATACCTTGATTTGTTGTAGAACAGTCAACAGTCAACCTTCACCTTCTTACCCCTTTGATTGGTTGCTTCGCTATAATATATATTAGGGTCACTCTGGGTCAACGTTCTTCATCTGTGGAATTTACAGTACGATGACACCAACTTCTTGGTGCCATCGACTGGAAGGATCCGTCGTGTCACACACAACGAAGCCTTCCCGTTAGTTAGTAGGATGGAACCGCGCTGTCCCATCCTTGAAATTAGTTTAGTTACCTCACCAGATACTTATTGAGAAAGAGTATATAATTAGTAGGATGGAACCGCGCTGTCCCATCCTTGAAATTAGTTTGTACTATGTTGTACCTCGTGGCTACAACATCTCATACCATGCCTGACGTCTGCACCTCATTGCGCTAGGTGCTGACTTGGTTTTATTACATGTACATGTCGTCAGGCCTTACCGTTACCACTTTTATGTCGTAACGATTGTTTTAGAGCATTAACTGCGTTACTGCTTCTATGCTTGTAACCAGTTGCGCTGCCTGTGGAGTCAGGCTCCAAGGACTTGTCTCATATCATGGGCCCGATCCATTCACGAAGCGTTCCGTGAGCTCGACCCTGCCTGCGGAGTCAGCATCGCGACATTACTCCCAGGACTTTTAATATCACGGGGCTCGATCCATTCACGAAGTGTTTCGTGAGCTCGACCCCTGCTACTCTGCCGGAAAGCCGGCCATATCTGGTGAGATGCGGTATCAACATTACAACAGACAATTAGATTATACTTAGACACGTAGATAGATACTTAGCTTTCGTTACTGGTTCTCGCACAGTTTTATAAATTTTATGTGGATAAAACATTTGAAAATACTTGAAGCTAGCGTTATAAAGAAAACCGCCAAAAGAACTTACCACAGAGTATGTCAAATTCATAGAGTTCTAAAATCACTGGTCTATGGATAGAGTCTTGGAGTTGCCATTATTAAAACTTGTTTTTGGTGCCTTCGCGACCGGTCGTCGCGACACACCCCGCCGAAAGGCTTAAAGGAGTGAAATTAAGTTGCGCGTCCATTCCCTAATTTTTTCTAGGGCTTTAACGGCCGCGTCTCTTTTTTGTCTTGGTTCAGTGTCCTTGCTAGCAGTTTCATTTTGACCTTCCTCATTCCCTTCTAAACCTGATTTTTCAGGCTCTTTCTCACTCAGTACTTCCTCGTCATCATTGTCAGGAGTTTCGTTAGTAGTGTTAGGAACATTTCCTTCAACACTGGTAACTTCACCAGCAGATATTGGATTTATAGCAATATCTCTAGCGTCGAGCTCTGGAGTATGGTATCTGCTAATTACCATAGGTCTAGTATATGACAAATTTTCTTCCTCATCCATTTCAAGAGGGTAATGGTGTGTTATCGATCTTGTGAATTCTTTATCACCAACTTTCACCTTGGCTACTCTGCATAAGCCATCAACTCCCTTCAATAGTGAGATAATTTTTCCCACTCTCCAGTCTTCGCGGTTTTTTGATTCTCCTTTAATTTGCACAATTTGTCCTACTTTTGGTTCAATTTTTGCGGTTACTCTAGGTTCTTTAGTTGAGTGCTGATACCTTTCTCTTAGGCTTGTTAAGTATCTATTTGTAAACATTTCTTTGAACTCTTGTAAGATGATCAGTGCTCTTTTCCAGCCTTTGACAAGTTCTGTTTTAGTTACAGTACCGGTGCATATAGAATTTTCTTGTGAAGCGTTTGTTGTGATACATTTTCCCATTGTGAGAAAATCTGATGGTTTTAAGATGTGATCCAGTTCGGAATCCACACAGGTAAGTGGTCTCGTATTTATGACGGCTTCTATATCTTTTACAACTGTAGCCAGTTGAGTGTCCTTTAAGAGATGCTTTTGCAAAGTTCTTTTCATGCAATTTTTTACTATCCCAACGAGTCTTTCATAAAATCCTATCCAAACCAAGGTGCGAGTTGCGGAATAAACCTCCATTTTATTTTATTGTCTATGCAGTACTGACTTGAGAGTACTTCTGCCATCAATTTGAAATAAAGTGCATTATCTGACGTAATGAGTGTTGGTACTCCTCTGCTAGATATCATTCTACGCAGGGCAAGTAATCCTTCTTCTGCTGTTAAATCTTGGACGATCTCCAGATGTATAGCTCTAACAGCTAAGCAGGTATAGATAGAAATCCATCGTTTGACAACTCCATTACCGTTGTCGACTAATAGCGGACCCACCAGGTCGACTCCGACGAAATTGAAAGTTGAGCTAAAATTAACTCTTTCCGGAGGCAGCGCTGGTGTGGGCGGTGCCTTAAATGGACCACCACCATGCTTATTGCATTTAGGACATCGTCTCAGAAGTTTTTGCACTTGACTCTTCCCTTGAGGTATCCAGTAGAGATTTCGAATTAAGCTCAGTGTATGATTTGCACCAACATGGTAATTGCTCTCGTGAGTTTTCATTATGATGTTGTTGGTAAAGTCGCAGTCTTTTGGGATGAGAATTGGGTAACGTTTATCAAACGACCAATCAGCATTTCCTAGTCGTCCTTTGCAACGCAATATTCCATCAGTATCTTTGAATAATCTTAAATTTCGACTAAGATCTGTATCCTTTCCTTGAACTTCCAGGCTAAAGTATTGAGCTTGTAAATTTTTTATTTCTTCGAATTTATTTACAGTTTGTCCTTTTTGCTGATCTGAGTATTGTTCTATTTCCATTATATACTCGCTACATTCTTGATGTTTCTTCGATAGACCTTCCCGAGTCAAGAGAGAACTAACACCGTCGACTTTTATGTCAGGTGGCCATTTTTCAATCATCTCTTGGGGCAAGGTTGAATCCCATTTTATTTTAATCTTCCATAGTTCCTGTAAAAATATTTTTGCCGATAGCAGGTAAGGTGCCGCATATGGACATGGGTCATATACCGATGCGATCACTCTGAGAACGTCTCTTTTGGTGGTTATGTTGGTGTTAACGTTTTTGAATCTCAGTTGGAGCGTGTCCTCCTTTGTGTTCCAGTCTAGACCTAAGACCTTTACTATTTCATCTTCGCAGGCGTCATGTATTTGCTGCATGACTTCTGTGCTGTTGGAACTCCATGACCTCAAATTCATGGATATCTCTTGAAACGCTTCTTTGGAATCTTTATGTAGCTCTAATGCTTTGGAAATAGATTCTACTCCAGTGACAAGATTGTCGACATATATAGCATCAGCTAACCCTTTGATTTCAGGCCTTTTCGCCTTTGAAAGATGGTGTTTTATCGTTACATTCAACAAAAATGGACTTGATATTACTCCAAATGGCACTCTGCAAAATCTCAAGTATAGAAGATTATCCATCGTTGCCGGTTTATTTATGTCTTTCAACCATAAAAATCTGGTGACGTCACGATCAGTGCAATGCAGAGCGATTTGCAGGAATGCTTTCTCAATATCAGCTGTTACTCCGATTTTATGGGTTCTGAACTTCATAAGTAGTCCAGTCAGATCTTCTAGTAAAAGTGATCCACAGTATAGACATTCATTCAAACTTTTGTTGCCTTTCGTCTTCGCACTTGCATCATATACGATTCGAATGGGTTTATCTGAATGTTGAATACCATGATGAGGTAAATAATGTACTACCTTCGAAGTTCCCTTGGTGTTTGGTGCGTGTTCAATGATTTCACTGTTTAGTTGCTGTTTTATTGTTTGATCATACGAGATTAAAGTTTTTGGATCTAATCGTTTCGGCAAACTCACCAAGTGCCCATAGTTTGACATGCTCGTTACTCCTTTATATTTAGGAGTATAATCATTCCTTTTGAATTTCTTTTCATTAGTCCTCTTACTTGACTGCATTCCTTGTTCTTTATTTTCTTGCATCACGTGAAGTGTTTCAGTTGTAAATCGACTGGTTTCGCTAGTTTGATTTTCTTGTGTAATTCTACTCGCATCTTCCTTTGCAGAAATAATGATTTCCAATTGTTTCCTCATATCTTCAACTGAATCAGTTTTCAGAGCCATTTTCATTTCATAAATTACTTCTGAAGGGATTTTTTCTATAATTATAAATCTTAAATGATGGTGGTTGGTATCTTGTCCTAGTGCCTTAAGCACTCTGATATGTCGTTCTATTTCATTGAGTGCTCTGCGACAATCTTCAGCGGTCTTGTCAGCTGTCTTCACTTTGTATAAAGCTGCATAATGAGCATCAATTATGTGGCTTTCCTTTCCGTAACGCTCCTTTAGTGTTCGTACTGCTATTGCATAATTTTTGTTTGTAGTTTCTAAACCTTCTATAAGTTTCTTTGCATCTCCAGTTAATGATGCTTTTAAATATAATAACTTATCAACATCAGGTAAGTTGCGACTGTCAATATTTGAAGTAAAATGGTCCCAAAACTCTTGCCACCCTAGTATATTTCCTCCGTATTCAGGTAAGCTCAGCTTGGGCAGTTTGCTTGATATTGCGGCATGAGAACTTTCCGTAACTCCTTTACAGTTTTTAATTTTATAGATCAGTTCCGTGAGGACTTCTTCAGACTCTAATTGGATAGTACTGAACCTAGATATGTCATCAGCAGATGGTTCTGCGCTCATGCGGAAATACTGATGGAGTTCTGCTGTAAATCGGGAATGGAAGGTTTCTAATTTTCTGCATAGCAATTCAGCTTCCCTTTTGTCATTGTCATTTATCTCTCCCTTTGAGAGTAACTGTTTACACTGAACAGTGAGATTTTGAATGCGGCCTATAATGTCTTGTAATCTATCTATGAGTACCGCCTCCATTGTTCACCTGGAAGTACACAGTTTATTCTCAAGATATATGATATTTATGTTCATCGGTTCACTCCAATTTCACCCTTGTGTGTACCTACATATATTATAGTCATTCTTTAAAATATATTTTCAAACAATGATTGATGGTAAACAAGTATTAATATGCATTTCTTAATCAATGTATTTTTGTACAATGGTCCCCTTTTATTTACTCTCTATTATTATTATTGAATAAAAAATTAATTGAGAATATAATAATAAGTTCCAAATGCGTTTACTTCACTAAACGAAAATGTTTTATTAACTGTGCATTGAGTTAGACAGTACTGTATTATAGTAAACTTAAATAGTTACTCTGAAATGTCTCAACGCTCAAATTAAATAAGATGCTCAATGTGTAAAATAAATGCCGTCAAATGTTTAACTATAGTGAGGCATTCATAACCCATACATAGCTTACGATAGCTGTCTGTATTTACAAAGGCAAAAGAAATCAGTCAACGATCTTTAAAATAGTCTGTTTGTATTGATCCGCTTGGTTCATTCTCAAATAATATAGTTGAACTACTTAGGACTTTAAAATCAGGAAACAGTTGTAAGTAGTTAATCATTAAAAGTTGACACATAGGTAAGTAGGTACTTAGTCGAATGAATCTGCAATGAAGTTGTAATAATATAGTAGATAAGGCGTTTTCACAAAATTTTCTGATAATATGAACTATACACCAAAAAATCATTATGAGGTAGGCATACAGTACATTCTTCCAGTGGATGCACCGTGAGCAAGTGTAGGTATAACATGAAGGTAAGTATAAATTATTTCTATCTTGAATAATTGATCCTGCTATTCAGTTGGAAAATGTAAAGTTCTATATAATTATGTCCGAATTTTGCATTAGATGTGCATTTCTTTAAAGCATTATTACCCTTTAGCACAATATCGTAATGTACACATTAATAACGAGATCAGTTTCACTCTTGGTACCACAATAAAATTTCGAGAATATTGAAAACTCTCAAACATAACAATACACGCTAAGGAGCTTTGACACTTACTTGATATCGTCGCTGCTGATTAATTATTCCAAATGGCAGCGTTTCACTTAAACACTGTAAAACCTTTTATTAATATTTAATTTCAACGGCGTCACTTTGAGAAAGAAAAAAAAAAATGGCGCACGCAGAGAACTTTTGATTCAATTCCTCCCGCGTTCGCTACAAAGTGGGCGGAAGTCGTTCAGCGTGTTTACTTTCCAATATATTTATTTTGTGAAATGCGTTAGTTTCGTTAGATCACCATCTTAATCATTCATTTCTCATTTCTAATTTAAAATAATTTAATTAATTTTACCTTTTATTTGGTGTACAATTAAATTGAATTACCTAACATTTAAATGAAATTAAAATCGCGCCAAATTCATCAGTCAGACACAATAACCATCCGCCATTTTGAAATACGGAAGTCAATACCAATACATGCTTGAATCAAATTGATTGTGGATTTCGATTAATATGTAATTGCAGCCGTTTCTATTCTTGCTGACTTTAATTATTTCTAGATAACATAAAAGCCTGTTTGCTTACAACTGAAGATATTGTCGGATTTTATTATTAAGTGAATCAGAACATTATAATTTTTCAAAGGTGGTACTCAGCGCCATCTGTGTTCTTTTAGGCAACTTCCCATGCTCTAGACCAGTAATTTTAGGTATTTCCCAGTAATGATGTTTTAGTACTCACAATTAAGGCAAAAGAAGGTGAAGGCACAACAAAAATTAATATCCCAGCATCTCCATGTCGTTACGCCCACCATTTATATGGTATTATAGTTACACAATGTTATTTATAAGGATAGTATATTCACTTAGATTGTTTGGGGGAATATTTATGATGGAGGGCGCAGCGAGTGTATGATAGACGGAATAATAAAAAAATTATAAGTAGCATGCCTTCATACCTTGATTTGTTGTAGAACAGTCAACAGTCAACCTTCACCTTCTTACCCCTTTGATTGGTTGCTTCGCTATAATATATATTAGGGTCACTCTGGGTCAACGTTCTTCATCTGTGGAATTTACAGTACGATGACACCAACTTCTTGGTGCCATCGACTGGAAGGATCCGTCGTGTCACACACAACGAAGCCTTCCCGTTAGTTAGTAGGATGGAACCGCGCTGTCCCATCCTTGAAATTAGTTTAGTTACCTCACCAGATACTTATTGAGAAAGAGTATATAATTAGTAGGATGGAACCGCGCTGTCCCATCCTTGAAATTAGTTTGTACTATGTTGTACCTCGTGGCTACAACATCTCATACCATGCCTGACGTCTGCACCTCATTGCGCTAGGTGCTGACTTGGTTTTATTACATGTACATGTCGTCAGGCCTTACCGTTACCACTTTTATGTCGTAACGATTGTTTTAGAGCATTAACTGCGTTACTGCTTCTATGCTTGTAACCAGTTGCGCTGCCTGTGGAGTCAGGCTCCAAGGACTTGTCTCATATCATGGGCCCGATCCATTCACGAAGCGTTCCGTGAGCTCGACCCTGCCTGCGGAGTCAGCATCGCGACATTACTCCCAGGACTTTTAATATCACGGGGCTCGATCCATTCACGAAGTGTTTCGTGAGCTCGACCCCTGCTACTCTGCCGGAAAGCCGGCCATATCTGGTGAGATGCGGTATCAACATTACAACAGACAATTAGATTATACTTAGACACGTAGATAGATACTTAGCTTTCGTTACTGGTTCTCGCACAGTTTTATAAATTTTATGTGGATAAAACATTTGAAAATACTTGAAGCTAGCGTTATAAAGAAAACCGCCAAAAGAACTTACCACAGAGTATGTCAAATTCATAGAGTTCTAAAATCACTGGTCTATGGATAGAGTCTTGGAGTTGCCATTATTAAAACTTGTTTTTGGTGCCTTCGCGACCGGTCGTCGCGACATTAATGTCAGCGCGTTTGTCGTTTAGCTGAAAAATAAATTGATCGTTTGAGCACGACTTCTCTAGGGCGATATTTTCCATTTAAACTGGTTTTCAGATAAACGTGCCTTTGCCCTCAGTTGGTGATTCACGGAAGGTTGTTGGAAGGAATGTGTTAATCCTTTATTTTTAAGGATAAACGTTACGTGTGCAAGTTCACAGGGATCGGTAGGTATGCATACCTAACAAAATATAGAAAACATCTTTGTATTGCATGCCAGTGTGACCTCATCCTTATTTAATTTGAATGGCACGGTCAGCCAAGGTTCGTGGTTAGATTCTGCATTTCGCACTATTTTAGCATGCGTGACAAACATTCTGCCATAAACTCTGAGAAACGATCCGGTACAAACAATCAATTCAACCTAATTATAGGGGAATATTCCTCGTACGAAGTATCCATCTAATTTTAGTAATACAAAAATGTTTCCTGCAGCTAAAGTGCGCAATTAGTTGATGTTTTTTGTTACCTAGTAAGATCAAGTTTTCTTGCTAGCGCCTCACGCAGAGGTTAAACGTGATAATTTCGAGATGTACGGTGTAGTACTGGTTCTTTCTCGTTGAACGGCAATGAGGCAATGTTTTGAAAATACTCGCAGTAACATAATTAGATGTTCCAATTTGGTGTGGTTTCAACAATTTACACTTAGTTGCGTCGCTCCGTGGCGTGACCGCTGCCACCTCCATTGTTTTGGTTAACAGTGCCAGTCATTAAGATGTCAGAAACATGTGAGAATTAACATTTGTGTCATTATCAGCTGACCACGCTCCCGAATAAAAATTCAGATAGACCTTTTTGTTGCGGTTAATGTAATATATATTGTAATGAGATTTCCACGGTTGTTATGTATACGTTCTAAAAAGTTACGAACTAAATCTAATACATATCAGTAAAGTTTTATAGAACAAAGTACCTACAAATACATGAAAACCTAAAAATATTCCGATGCTTACATTCCGTCCGTGTCTCTAGCCCATTAATTTATTATGCGACCGAAGGTACCTTAAAACCTGCACTGCATGGCTCAATGCGTACTCGACCTAGACATTGATTCTGAAAATATATTATCATGGTATATTATTCTGTCCATTATAAACTCATTAGTATAGCGGGCAACGGCACTCGGACCGAGCGCCAAATTACCAACATTATCAATTTATACCCGTGCACAAACAAAAAAGACGAATGTAGATGACCGGTTCCCGTTAACAAATTCGTATTGTGCAATGTAAGAGAAAAATTGTAACGCGTGTTTTGGGTATGTATACGTACATTCATTTTGTGGTAGGGTCTGATTACTGTTACGGCTAGAGATGTATGTACATACTACACTTAAATGCTTTCACTGCGCCCAACATCAATCATCGTTGCGCGGAGTGCGCATGATACCCACCAAACCTACTTTACTTTCTTTTTGGTATGCCGAATGCCGGCTTCGATGTACTGAACATTGTAAATGAGTAGTCTGTCAATTTATCGATGGAATGCTACGTATGATTTAAGTAAAAGTTACGAATGTAATGACTGAAAGGAAAAACACACATACATTTTATGGGATTACAATGGGATTGTTTCCTGAATAAAAATAGTTTTTTTGTGAAACATGTACGATAAAAGTATTTAGGTAAGTACTATACGTGTGAACACAGAAAATCTTACAGCGTTGTGGAGATAAAGCTCCGTGAGCCCGCCCTCCGCCGCACGCCGCGCCGCCGCCCGCCCGGCTGCACTCGGCCGCGCGAGCGACATTTCATTAAACCAGCAATTTATTACTCCCGACGTCTTCCTAATTGATTTGCTATTACACTACAGGGACTTGATCTTGTTAACAATATTAATCATACTTTCCGATTAGAGAGCCTAATTAATTATTCTATGAGCATGTTAAACGTAATTTAAAATGTGACTTTGAAATATCTACGTATATAAAAAGGTGGTTTCACGGTGACCTCACCAGAATTTTAAAGTAAAAAAAGGAAATCTGGATTTTGGGTTTCAAGTTGTACACTTATCTATAGAATAGAAGGAAATGAAGAAAAGCTAACTTAATATAGGTACATACCTTTTGCATCTAAGATATATATAAAATAGTGATTCACTGACTCACCTATCACGAAATCTCAAAAGTACAAGTGCTAGAAGTCTCAAATTTTAGATGGGGGATCCTTTTAGGATATAGGTGCTCACTAAGAACGAATTTTGCGAAATTCAAAACCTAAGTGGGTCAAATTGCGTAGCATAGTTTGTATAGGACAGCGCGATTCCTTGGACCGATTGACTTGAAATTTGGCATAGACATATTATGCTTAAACAAAATGGATTGAACACGTGTTTCGTATTTTTTAGAATTGTACTGTATGTACTGTACCAGCCTTTTTTAATAGTCCACTGCAGGACGTAGGCCTACTCACGCAGGGTGATTGGGCCATATCTACCACGCTGGCCCAGTGCGGGTTGGTGGATTCACATATGCCATCGAATTTCTTCTACGGACGCATGTAGGTTGCCTCACGATGTTTTCCTTCACCTAAAAGCCCGTGGTGTAAAATTCCACGACCTCAAGATTGTAAAGCAGGTGTCACTACAGCCAGACCACCACGGCTTTTCAGATATACCTACCTAATTGTTAAATTTCCACTAAGACATTTTACTCAGTATTGTACCCAACACAATCGTGAGCTGCGAGGGTGAAACCGCGGGGCGCAGCTAGTATTATAATATTTTCTTACAAAGCCAAATGAACCAACTCTGGAAAGTAAAAAATATAACAGCAATATTCACGGATAAATAGTTCTTATCTCGATATTAATACTCATAAAATCAGAATAGGCTATTTTATCATTTGTATTTTTTAGGTAATTAACCAATCGTAGTTAAGTTTTCGGATACCAGTTGGTCAAACTAAATTAAACAATTTAAATCTTTGAATACATTTTATTGTTTACGGTTGTTTTTCTGGTGATTTATCGAAATCAACACATAAATAATTACTTATTCTAAACGTCTTTTTATAAAAATCGTGCGTGTCTAACATGTAATGTAATACTTGTATTTGTTTGAACAGTTTCAGTTATTAAAGGTTACTTCCTCGTTCACCGAGCTTCAAGTTTACGTAATGTGCAGACTCGTCACGTATCCACGGATTTAAGTTTTTTACCTACAATTAGTGATGGGCAAACGATCGGCCTTCACAAGGACGCGGCGTCAGCGACTCGCCGCGCGTCGCGCCGCTGCCGCCAACCGCCATGCTATTCTGCCTGCCTTCGGAGTTTACAAGGTATCTTACTACGTTTCAGCCAGGTTTCGCTAGATTTAGCTAGGTATGTGAATGCAGCGAACGCGAAAGTATTCTTATATTTTTATTTATCGAAAGGCAAAGGACGTTTTTGATCATCCGGGTCATAACGCAAAACGACGATTGTTATACAGTGAGTATGTTATTATAAATTTCTGCGGTTGGAACCCCATAAATCTGCCTTCTCTGGATTCAAAGATTCCAACCTCTGTAAGGCATAACACAGTGCTACACTCTGAAATAACGTGTTATGTGCTCATAATTATAATATATTTACCAGAAACTATTTTTCCTCAAAATTTGTATATTTTTTTTAGTAAAATGGACAAAAAATGGCAAGTTTGTAGAGAACAAAGTTACTTAGTTAAAATTGGGCTCCCAGTCGACGTCTTAATTGGCGAATAAACAAATTATAATCTGACCTCACGGTTGTACGACTTCGCTAATAGTAATTGACTATAATTTTTTATGAATTGTTAAACGAGCTATTCATGTCGCGATACTCTTTTGCGCCTCGAGCCGCTTATTTTATTTCGTTCCCCTCCGTTAAGGGTCCTCTTAGCCCAAGCTAATCTGAAAGCACCCGTTTACTGCCTTGATCACGGGTGTGTGATCATTTCCGAACTTTATGCGTAGGCGTACCTACCGAGTAGGTACACCTAAGTACCTACTTGAAAGTCACTTAAAATTTCGCATTTGAAGTTTACTCTGGTGATTTATTATTTTTAAAATTTCCTCAATTGTGTAACGGTAAAATATGATGTGGGTTTGCGTATGCATAAACATTCACGGGCATCATAAATAATACCTATATGCCACTAAACTTTTCAATGATTCAGAAAAGATCATTTTAATTAACTGTTTTTTTTTTTTAATTTAGGTAATACATACATCAAATTATCGAAATTTATGGAACAACAAGTCAATAAATAATAATTCATTTTCAAACAAACTTACTTTTCCTGTAAGAACAGTGTATATATCTTTTGAGAAAAGTCATGGAGCTAGAGTCGTTAAGTATGAGGTCAGGAAGCTGTCTGCGAGGTCCTGAGTGTATTAAAATGACCTTGTATATAAGTATAACCTTATCTAAGAACCTACTTGAAACATCCAGCATCACGACATTGTCGACGCTATGTTCAAATGAAAAATAAACGTCTAAGTCTAGGATAAATATTTTTTTAATCACCTTATGTTGTAAAATATATCATTAGTTATATTTTAAAGAACTTTAGACCTGTCAGCTAAAACTTTGATAAAATAGTCTTTTATACCTTCGGTGTAGTACCTTACCGTAGTATAGTTATCTGACTGAAAGTGGTTAAGTAACCCAAAACTACCTCTAAAATCTATTGGCAGTTTTAATTTAGTAAATAAACCATCACTTCTTACGATATAGTTCTTATTTCCAGGATCAGAATCACAGTGAATAATATTGTAATCTACTAGCTGACCCGGTGAACTTCACTCACCATCTGTCAACCGTCAACGACAACTTTTACATGCAGAAACATTTTCTATGGGAAAATTAAATTCACGTTTTTACCATTTTACTCCCTACGTTTTTATATTTTCTCACCTGCTTAACTTCTACAGATGTTTCAAGACCAAATTAGCCAAAGTTCTCGAGTTTTAGCGAGACTAACAACCACGATTAATTTTCATACAGATAAGTAAAAACTTATAATCAGCTTCTTTGTTAGTATATTTAAGTTTTAAAGCTAATATATAAAAGCTGTTACACTGTTGCACTATTTAATTTTTCGGGGAAATTCTAGAGTGCGCGTAATGCAACTAAATTTGAACTAAATGGATGTATTTCTCCTCAACACGATTTTCATTGTCACATTCGTCGCTTATTTTATTTTTATAAGGATTATTTTTCTCACTAGATATCCCAATTGAGTTCGCATAATATAGCTAAATTTAAAAAAAACGTTTGACTCCTTTGGAATAACTATTGCATTGGCCTTGCAACTGACGTTGACTCTCGCGTCGAGTGGAAATACTCACATATTATACCAATTTATTATTTTATTATTATTTTTTTTACATCAGAACAACTAAACTAGTGAACCCAGTGTGTTACTTTTTACGTTAGAAAATGAACCCTAAAAGCAAAAACTAGTCTCACTCCTTTTCGTTGAACGGTAAATTGTCCATACACAACATAATATCCATCATTACTTTCAATTACACGCCATACAAAACATGTCAGTGAAAGTATCGAGCACAATAGCTTGATTAAATGTTGAATCAAATATATTTTTGCAAACAATGTTACGAGACATGTGATTTATTTGAGGCACCTACTTATCATGCCTACCAACGTTTTAATAGCAGCTAATAACAACAATTTATGTTCACTTTGTTCTAATTTTGGTTGACGTCTGAATTCATATCTTTTGATTTATTAATACATCTAAACATTAAGTTATTAGGGTTAAAGTAATAAAAAAATTTAATTTTTTTTTTGTAAAATTTGCTGAGCCCACATAGCTCTTTAATTTCTCCTGTGGTTTGCTTAACATCAACTGCTTAAAATACAAGCAATATTCTACTTTTAATGATGATTTTGAGATGATTTTTGTAAATGTTAAAAAACATTCTATGTACAATTATTGTTTTACTTAGCATACACTATTATGACCTCCTGTTATCAAATTATATGTACAATATTTTGCGAGTCTCATTATTATTTATGATATTCTGTATATTGAGGCTTTGGGTAGGTATAATACAAGGTAGGTTTTGACACGTTTAGAATTTGACAAATGAAGTATTTGACGACCGTCTGCGTCTGCGTAATCCACCTAAGTACATAGATCGGTTCGATATCTTTATTCTAATCACTTTCTTAATGCGTACGGAGTAAAGACACAAACAAATACAAAGTTGATAAATGACCTCGTTATTATAACGGTTACAAGTGCTGCATGATTTTCATTTCGAGGTCACTATTTCTTTGTGAAGCATGTTACATGCTTTTTAGGCAGATCATGATTTGAATATTTTTTGCTAGAAATGTAAAGTGAACTGTTCGACGAAGATGCATAAGAATGGCGCCAATATCAGAACGTATTTTGAATAAACTTTAATTATATACGTAATTAAACTTAAAAGTCAAATCTTGGGAAATATATATTGTCAAGGATAAAGAGAGAATAGACTTCGCGAGCGTGAATAGGCGCCTTGTTAGTTGTTAGTCGCGTCTTCTGCTGACCTCACCCTTACAGCCGAGACAGACGCCTTCACCTCAAAAACGTTCACTAAACAGCTTTTTCACAATAATATTTCAATGTATCGGCTAATGAATATACCATTCACGTAAACATGCGGTACCTACGTACGACGGAATATTATTCTAAAACATAAAGAGTTTGCGCATAATGCGTGTTTTGTGACTCATCCCGGGACCCTGACGTTCTCACAAAGGCATTCGCAGGAAAGAGTTATTAAGCCATTATGATAATGTCACCGTGAGATCCTAAAACGTCTAGCGCGCTGCGAGGCGATGGATGCATCAGATATGTCACGCCATCCTTCCTGCAATTAGAAATCGCGGCGATATTAATCGAAAATCCAATTACGGACTCGTTTTTATTAAAATTCTAATTGAACCAGAATCGGCGCGGCGTCGACACAGAAACATAACCTACATGTACACATGCGAGAGCATTCATAACTGTTAGTGTATGGAGGTAAATACAGGGTGTCCGGGCGCGGGGCGCGGGCGGTGGCCGGAGTGGCGTTAGTTGATGATGTTTCGGCGAAAGAAGGCCGTGTTGCGACCTTCCAAATTGTGGGCGCCGATCGTTGACCGGGCCGACCGCCTCGTCACACTCAGCTGCCCGAATGATGGCTCGCAGTCTCGGACCTCGGCCCAGGGTACCTGGCTATTATTATAATTAACTTGCGGTCTACATCCGCGTTGCGATTTTACACATAATTTTAGAGGAACTTATTGCTTTGTTGTTTTGGGTATCTAACTTTTTATTATCTGCGTCTCTTTCTTCGGAATGGAAATAATAGTGTTGCTTTTATATTTATCAAAACGAAACCATTAAACGATTGTTACAAAAAAATACATTGATTTTGTAGTGAATCACTCACGTAGCCGATTCTCAGATTTATCAAGTTCATAAATGTTTTTGTGATAAAAATTGATTTGATTAAATATATTCTTATTACAAAACGGGGGAATATGTTTTTATACCTACAGATATCCTAAAGATTTTGACACAATTGGATCTAAATGGAGAGGAACTTTTTGTAATGTAGGTAAAGACATTTTTTCATGGAACCCTAAAAATATTTCGCTTTTAAATACTCGTATTATGGCTCTTCAGAGAAAAGCAAACAGATCATTTACCTCTAGCAAATATTGTTTAATTGAGCGTTCACACATAAGTGGCCTTTTGATACCTAAGTAGTTAGATACTTGGTTCGAATTTTTGCTTAAAGCAAGAGCTTAAGCGAGTCAGGCTCGCCCACCGAGGGTTCCATACAAATCCTGAAAATTGCACGAAAGCGCGAATTAAGTTTAGTAAACTTAGGGCGATGCTGATCATCGATTGTTTATGCGAAAGATTTCTATGTTCTATGTTTAGACGGCGTCAGTTGTCCCTTAAACAGCACAAAAAGGTTTTTTTTTTAATTTCTCGTCATAAATCGAAAAATCAAATGTTGTAAAAATAATTCAAAACATGTTTTAGCTTGTGGTAGCAAAGTTCTTTCACATGGTATCCCACATGATACTATTTACTCTCTTTAAAATTTTGACCCTCAATTCTTGCATTTAGACCCTATTTTGTTTGTGATTTAATTGAAAATGTACAGTTTTCAGATTTATTCCTGAATGTATACTTTAAGACAATGCTTTGTGTCAAATTTCATAGTTATAGGTCAACGGGAAGTACCCTATTGGTTTTGATTCACTTGGGAGTGTCGAAATATCCGGATTTTTGCGACATAAACGTCTCTACCTTTTTTTTCGCGATAACCCAAATCATAGATTCGTATCTATGGTTTTAAATTCAACTCTATATCTTAACGCGCTTCTGAGATAGAAGCTCTTGACACACAGACAACAAAGTGATCCTATAAGGGTTCCGTTTATCCTTTTGAGGTACGGCATCCTAAAAAATGAAACCGAGCAAGTGCGAATCAGGCTCGAACACCGAGGGTTCCGTACAAATCCCGAATATTCCAAAAAATTGGAAAACTAAGTTTTTAAAAATCCGGGCGTAACTATAATCGTCAATAAGAGATTTTTTTTACTTTTCTCCTCATGCGTCGAAAATTACACAACTTAATAATAATTAAAAACCTGATTTAGCATGTGCTAATGAAGTTCTTTCATATATGCTACCCTATATGATACGATTAACTCACTTTGAAATTTGGGCCTATATTTTTTTACAAGATTTTATTTAACTTGCAATTGATGTACCTATGTATGTATGTAAGATCGGGTGGAACCTGGCAAGTTAAATTTGACCAACTTTCCTAGCTAAAATTTTGCACGCACATTTATATCGCGTGACAATACATCAACATGGTACCATGGAGCTGATCTGATGATGGAGTCGGAAGGTGGCCATAGGATATCCTGTATATCCTGTAGATGGACCCGTCGTGTTTGGGCTCATTTCACTTGTCTTGGCTAGTGTCCTGTATTTCATGTGGCACTCTGCTGCCACATGATATACAGGATCTCAAAAGCTTGTATTTTTAAAAAGTTATATTTTTATAACAATATATTGGATTTAGCCCCTATTTTTTGTGATAATATTAAAAATGTACAGTTTTCAGATTTATTCCTATATGTTACACATAGACAATGTAATGCTAATTGCCAACTTGATGATTCTAGATCAACGATACTATAGGTTTTAATTCCCTTGTGATTGTCGAAATATGCGATTTTTGACGACATAAATGGCTCTAAATTTATTCTACGATAACAGAGAAGTTTGATTTTTTCACAAATGCAATGCAAGACCATGAATATACTATATGTATTTTGCATTTAGTAGGTATATGTTTTTAATTTCAACTTGTTAACTTTGTTGAGGCCTTAACACACGGACGGACGGACAGACAGACAACAAAGTTTTAGTTATAGAATTATGTTTAAAAAACTCCACTCCATTGAGTTTCGCGGATGACATGAAGATTTTCAAATCTGCGAATAATAAAACCGATCCCTTATTACTTCAACAAGGCTTATCTAGGCTGGATAGTTACTGTAGGTATACTAAACAAATTAGATCTTAATGTCTCGAAGTGTGCAGTATTAACGTTCTATCGGAAAATTTCTCCTATTGAATTTAATTACTCACTTAAAAATAAAACTTTATCTCGCGTGCCAGTTATGAGAGACTTGGGAGTGATTCATGACCCTAAGTTGATCTTTGATGAGCATATATCAGCCATCGTAAAAAAGGCTTCTAAAGCTCTCGGGTTCATTATGAGATCTACTAAAGAATTTAAATCGGCAAAATCTTTTAAAATTTTGTATAGCACTTACGTACGTTGCCATTTGGAGTATACATCTGAAATTTGGAATCCTAGGTACAATGTGTATATTGATCGTCTAGAAAATGTTCAAAAGAAATTTATTCGTTTCCTTAATTATAAAACTAAAACTATGAATAGAAACTACTTACAATCTTGTGCTAAACATCATTTCCTTCCATTATATTACCGTAGAGAAACATTTGATGTTATTTTTCTTTAAAAAGTTATTACTTCTAACTTTGATTGTCCCAGTCTACTGAGCAAAGTCAATATTTGTACCCCACCCAGAGCATTTCGTCACAGCCCCCTTTTCAAACCTCCTGCAGCATCAACCAATTATCGCCAAAATAGTGTTATAAGTCGTGCGTCTGGCACCTATAATAATTTACTGCATAACCTGGATATTGATATATTCCATTCTAATTTTCGTTCTATTAGGAAGCAGCTGAGTGACCGCTTTTAAGTTTATAAGTTGTAATACAAAAGCTGTTAGTTTCTAAGAATGTAAAAATAAAATAAAATTATAAGGGTTCTGTTTTTTCCTTTCGAGGTCGGTACGGAACCCTAAAAAACGAGAAAAACGGAAAATAACGCTTCGCACTCATGGTAAACCGTAAATGATTATCACATTTACGAAAATTTCCAACGTAATAATACAATACAGGTCATCGATATATCATACCTACTGAAAAATTAATAGGTAAGATCTGTTTTAATTTTTTTTGTAAAGCCAGTTGGTGTTTAGGCTGGATGGCAATCCCAGGTGATAGGTTTTATAGAAAATAAATAGACTTTAAGGTTCTTCATTTAAAAATATTCTTATCAATACTAATAGGCTTTTCCAAATCTGGAGTAAAATACTCTTCCCAGGAAAAATGTTTCTTCTTAGACGTTGACCACACTAAACTATATATTGACCAGGAATGGTGTGGTCAAATATAAGTCTACTTATAATAAAATAAAATGGACATTATATATTAGATATACCGTGTCACTTTTACTTTGCCGCCTCAATTGAAGTAGATGGTACTACTTAGCGGTTTAAATCAAATTAAATAGCCAAGTACCTATGAGTCAACTTCTAGCGAAAGTTTGCCGATGACTTGTCAATTTTCGCGCCATTGTTAACATCAAATTATATTAGGAGAGATTATATGGAACTGATTCATTATTAACACTATGACCGGTCATTTTATGTTTTATTTTACTAATAGAAAATCTACTTTTATTTAATTTTACAGGCATTTATGTAGATATGCTTAGTGTACTTTTTAGTTTACTACCATGTATCGCCTGGTGGATGTACTTATTATTATTATATACTACGGGACTAATCGCGCACTAAAATTACGAGATAAATAAATACCTCCTCATCCCGACGTTTCGGCCGAGTTGCATCGACCGTGGTCACGGGTATTTATTTATCTCGTAATTTTAGTGCGCGATTAGTCCCGTAGTATATAATAATAATGTGTTCAAATCGCGAAAGTTTAAAAACAACATTTGTTAACCGTTATGGATGTACTTAATTGGGAAGGTTTATTAATTAATACTTATAGAATGATCCAAGATAGCTCCTATTCCGATTTTCTCTCAAATTCAGTCGTATAAAAATAACGAACACGCATTAATTACTTGATCTTAATTTTGGGACGGATAACTTAAGTTTTAAATATGATAGTTAGATACATATGCCTAAAGCTACGGTACATCACATTCTTCCTGAAATCGTTGTTGTACAGTAAAATTACAAAGAAACTATGTGTTCAAATATTTAATGCATTTTTTGAAATTGAAATTTTAATATCAAATTTTTATGTCTAATCTAAAATGAATATGTTATCTACTTATTTGTAAATGTGTTGGCATCGCACAGGCTGAACGGTTTAAAAGGTGAATAAACATTAAACTTGAATATCTGCAAGAGCCAGGCAGATACTAAGCTCATTAAGTACGTGTGAAAATGTTAGTTCCTTAAGTAATTACCGTTATATTAACTGTTGACATGGTGCCTACCTCCTACGTTACGAGCCTTCATTGGCACTTGACTTCATTGAAACAATAATATGAGACAACTATTTAAATAGCTAGCTGTAAAACTACTAGCTATGGTCAGTAGCTTGTGTGCAGTGAAATACCTAACGATAAGCTCACTTGGGTCAGGCATTTACCTACTTGGGGAGCACGAGAGTAATGAGCTTAATGAGAGTATTCATTGATTTATAATTTCATTGAAGCACCATTTTTGTAAAATAGAGTAGTCAAGTAGCAGTGTAGGTTTTTATGATCACCAAAACATAGGATGCCCAAAATTTACCTGTCAAATTAGGGTAATTAATGTTGTTTTTAAACTTTCGCGATTTGAACACATTATTGATAATTGGGTAATTAAATCAAAATATTATTATACAGCTGGCTAATATCACTATTTATGTTTGTTATAAAATGTTAATTTGATGATTCATTTGCATACTATATTTTGTCTAATCGAAATCTACTGGAGGTCCAAAACCAAAATTTACCTAATGCTGACCGTTTAAATTTACCTCATGCTGACCGTTTAAATTTACCTTATGCTGACCGTTTAAATCACACCACGGCACATTTGGGCAGCTCTATCTAAGATGACAAAATGCAATACAGTATTTTTAGATATTGCTAGTTTTGAGCGAGAAAAATAATATATGGTTGTAAAATTAAAAAAAAATAAAGCCAATATTATTTAACATAACAAGCCACAAAAGAAAAACAAACAAACTAGAAGAAATCTTACATATTTCATTGCTATTTCATAGTTGAAAAAAGTTTAATGGTACCTAACAAGTCGCGTTTATTTAAAAGATTTATTACGACATACTATTAATTAATAGCTGCATCGCGTACAAGAATAAACGAGGCTTACACAACCTACAGGCCTCCCCCATTGCACAAAATTCTAAATTAGCAGTTTAAATACCTGGATATTGGATGCGGATTGTGTTTTGTTTTTGCAGGGCATGGATGTTGTTCATTGATAGATCTTAATTTATTACCTGCACATGGAAATTTATATAAGTTAATTATCATGATTATATTATTATAATTCAATGAATATGTTACCAACCACGTTGCGGCATTACGTTTAGGTTATTTATATGTTCTTTCTGTGGAAAAAGAAATGAAAATGATGTGTGTTGCTTAGACGAGAATTAAAGCTTTTAAGACGAATTGAAGTCTATATATCTATAGAGCGCTTTCAGTAGAAGAACGTCTGTTGAGTTTATGTACCTCTTATTTAGATGCTACACTCAATATTAAATAAAATTAAACCACGTGGTAATTATTAATTTGGATTGTTCATTTATATATTTTAAATATTAAAAAAAAAACTACACCTAAACTATTAAAAGCCCATATTAAAAATTATCTACTTTACTTACTTATATTAAAAAGGTTATGTTAGTAAATAGGTAATAGTTACAAATATACAATCAAAGAAGGATAACCATGAGTCATATGGAAATCTTCTCAGTATTTTGAATAAAACACACAGAATCATGAAACACATGAAACATTTTAATGCAGCATACATTAAATATAGACATAGACAGCTCTTACTTTCCTCTATTGTAGCCCAATTTTGTACTTTGTAAATACGAACTCGTTGTCATCATTGTCCGATTAATTTGTAAACATTAGCATAATCTGTTATTCAGTTGTTAACATGTATTCTTTAGTGTGGGTGAGGCTATGTATTGTGATGATTTGATGATAGGTGCGACGGTGCGTCGCGGACGAGGTGCCGAGCGCGTGTCACCGGCGCGCGCTTATTGCTCTATGTTTACTTTAGGAGTGTAACGCCCTTTGTGTTCCTTGTTTTGTTACAAAATATTGAACACCGTTTTATTTAACACTAACACACAAATTAGGCACGAGTGCTGACAACAGTTTTACACCCGCCTGGAAACGGGTTACGAAACTATCATTCACTCAGAGCTTCATAATAGATAAGTCATGACCGTGACAGCGGTTAAAGTAAGTACACTGGCAAGAGACGTAAATAAATAATTTATAGGTGGCGCGTGAGTCGCCAAACACATATTTGAGTAAAATTTAATTTGTATAACGGGGCTGAATCGACAGATACATTTCTCCGCAGAACTGGCAGGTGTCAGCCGCCACACCAATTTGTTTGCCAATTTAACTAATTTGGCTCATTAATCGTCGCCTTTGTTGACACGGGAAGCGATACTCGATAGAAATGGAGAATATTGGAAGCTGCTTTAGAGTCTACTTTAACAAACTTAAACGTTGTTAAGCTCATGTTGAGTACAATTATTTAGTATTTAATGTGTAAACAAGCTAATGGCATACCAAAGATCATGTTACGAGACGGGATACCAGTTTGGTGGGTCCCTGTTGAACAAATGGTGGTGTACTGCACAAATCTACGCAATGGATGCGCCAAAGTGGGAGTGCCAATGAACTTAGGACGGCTATTGACAGGTATTGCGTTAAGACAAATAGACGTTCCGGCGGCTGAGACGAACCTCCGTTCACTTGACCATATACGAGTGTATTAGGTACCTATACGACCACAAGCCTCCTGAGAACTTCTAAGTAAATAATCATTGAGGGTAAATACGGAATTCTTGTAAGCAAGTATGTAAGTACCTTAATTTTCTAACTGTACCCTCCTACTCTCATGTTTTGTTATAAAAATATAAGGTGCTTTGAGAAAATATGGGTAAGTAATTACGGAGAAAATTACTCAGGAATTTTGAGAGCATAAATGATACTTAGCAAATATTTCTCGCAAAGCGAATAGTTGAATGAAGAATGTTAATAGCAGGAATTATTATTCATCTTATTACAGTCTTTGTCTGAAGACTATATGTAAAACTTCTAATTCAGGCAAATGTTTACATGTATAACGAAATCCTACGTAGTAAGTAAAATGCATGGATCACACTAAAACGAAATACTACGTTTTCGTGTGATCTATACATTTTAGCCACACGGAAACTACTTCAGTTCCCTTTTAGGTATAAACTATTACTAACTCCTCTGATACCCTATGCATATAAACATTTGCCTAAATTAAAAAACGTAGTTTGCGTTTACTTTGGAAACTCATACTAAGGCCTCTGGCTTTCTAGTGGTTATGGAACGCCTAGTCATTTCCTTAGAGTTGTTTGAAAATACAGTGGATCATCGTCCTCATCTTCTTGGCGATACGACTTTTCAATATTGGAGTCAACGTTTAAATGCATATATACGCTTCTGATCATACTAAATTGTATACAAGTAATTGTTTAATACCCTAGAAACACTTCCGGAATCAAAACTAGCTGGATACCGTTTAAAGTTAGATTATTTTTTATGATGGCCCAGAAAGTGTTCCGGTAGAGAAAAAACATATATCTATGTATTTTAAGCCTATGTATTTAAACAGGTCTGACTACGAGTCGCTAATTCATTTGGATAGACGTTCTTAGATCAATTAGATACATGTCAAGATGATTCACTTCGTTTTAAAATAGTGTTGTTTTGTAGCACCTATGTTAGATATAAATAAATAAATAAATATAAATAAATATTTTGGGACATCTTACACACGGCCTCTGACCCCAAACTAAGCAAAGCTTGTGATATGGCTGCCAGAGACTGATATACTACATATACTTATTTTTAAATACATGCTTATATAGATAGTAACTAAATAACACCCAGACACAGAGCAAACACTTATGTTCATCACACAAATATTTGCCCTGGTGGGGATCGAACCCACGCCTCTTTGATCCAGAAGTCAGGGTCACTAACCACTGAGCCACCGAGGCAGTCTATATGCCTTTGTTATGCCTCTGCAGTAAAATGAGTTTATTCCACCCATCAAATATTTTTTCCCTTAATTATTAAACTCGCAATCAAGACAACTCCTATAAATATAACAGCAAGCATATTGACGGGTTTCGTTTATATTTTATAATGTGTTCTAGGCTGACATGTGTTGCTAAAATTCACCCGATTGTAGGTATTTCTAAAACAATTAAATGACGCTATCGTAGATGGACTACAAAATGTGTGTTACATTCTCTTCTTGGGAGAACTATGACCATCTCAAATATTTGCTAGGTTACAATATATAATGTTAAAGCCGGCATTTTTGCCCTTTTACTTACCTGGAAAATAAAATTGTACATAGGTATATAATAACACACCTTACTTGCTTAGGTATTTACTGACAATTTGCATATGTTTTTCCCATAATAATGGAAAGTGTTATGACAAATGTCAACAAAAATAATAAACCATTGTTTATGATCTGTGTATTGATATGTGTAAACAAGGATTAAAATGCAGATGAGTGATGTTACTTCGATTCCTTAATTTAATGTTAATTAAGCTAAAGCTTTCGTGGCTGTAGATCGTGAGGGAACTTAAAAATAAATAATTTGATCAATAATAACTGAGTGATTAAATGATTTACCTAATGCAACAAAATCATTTTAATGTAATATATTATATATAATTTATTCGATTCTGCTTGATATAGGCACATCAGTATACACTGCTCGCCTATAAACAAATAAATAAATAAAATGAGGCCAAGACGAGACTTCTGTTCGCACTATCAAAAAGTTATCAGATCTCAAGTAGAGCCAAGCTTCTAACTCTACAGGTCAACTCTACCAGGCCTTACTTCACAAACTTTACACCTCAGTCAATATATGCGGCTTGGCTGTTTCGCTACTTTGATATGGGAGTACAACTGGTGCCACACGGGCGTTGCCGCCGCGACGCAATGCCGCGGCGACGCCACGGCGATACCGCCGCTGCACGAGGGCGCCGCAACCGAAATTATGTCAGCCTTTTTAAAAAAAAAAAATAATGATGAGGTAAAAATTCTTGAAATTATTTATTTTAGCAATTTGACAACTGTATGCCCGAACATCACCATAGCATTACGAATTTTGCTGACTATGCCAATTACTATAGCAAGCGCGCCTTTCCGTCCTTTCCTAAATTAAAAATTACCTGCGCTCAACAACGAGCTAAGAAAGATTTTAACAAAGAAGATCTTGCAAAGTGGGACCAGACTAGTTGCCAGGTGTCCCGATTTTCGCGGGACGTCCCGATTTTCAGGGGTCTGGGGTCGCGTCCCGATTTGTACTTGATCGGAACGCTAAATGTTCCGATATTTAACTAATGCCGATCTTTCTGCTCACTTGTTTATCTTCACTGAAAAACGACTCTATGTTGAAATATATATGAAAAAAAATTCGCGCTCGCTGCGCTCGCGATGTTTCACTATTTCGTTTTTTTTATTTGCTCACATCTGATTTCATTTTCAAATCTAATCTTCACTGTCAAAACATCGAAAAAAATCGAGTTCTTTGCTCTAATGCTCAAAAAATGTCATGCGGCTATGTCGGTCCTTAGCCAGGCGATGGTTTTTGCTTAAATCGACGTCATATAAGTTTTCATGCTTGCTACTACGAAAATTCGCGAAAGCGAGCGCGAAAATTTTTTAAGTACAAAAAAAATTTTCGCGCTCGCTGCGCTCGCATATAGTAACAATATGTGTAATATAGTTTGCTATGCCCATACCTTTTGAAATTATTATGACAAATTTCGCTCACGCTTTGTACACTCGTGCATAGTGCATGAGCAGTAGTTCTTTGTTTTGGTCTATATTTATTTTAAAATTATTGAAAAAATCGCTAATATTAGGACTACAGTGGTCTGTACTTTGTTCATTCTTTTTTTGACACAAAAAAATGCCAAGTCGATGTTATGACATTACTGAACGTCGGACGACGAATGATCGTGACCACAGAGTTTTAGATAGAGTTTTAATTAAAATATCGATAGTTTATACTGACGATATTTTCAATAAAACTTGATTTATCATTAATTTTATTGTATATTGTAATATTATAACATTTTTTACATGTGTAATTAAAGCAAACCCAATTATATGTTACATTAGCATCGATAATAGTGAAAATCGACGATCAATACTATCGTTACATTATTATGAGTATATAATTAATATCATACCATTATTTACATGTGTACATACTTGATCTTAAATAATAGTAAGTAAATGAAATCCAATTTCTCACCTTCAACTACTCATTCGATTTCATTACAACATTGTTTGAAAATCGATTTTTTCCACAACTATCCCAACTCTAAAAATGTCAATCTTCTACTGTCGCAGAGATCAAGTTAAATTTTATAGAGTATAGAGTTCACAATTTTTTATAATTGTTCTCTTTATACCTAATATTAATGGACATCATATCTTACCAATATTAATTTCGTTACAAAAGAAAATATAACAACTATTATTACGCAATAATAATGAACACACACACAGTCAATGGTCTAGTCACATGTAGGTAAGTAGTTTGCGCGCTTTTTATGCTGGACTTCTGCAGAAGTAACAATGAGATGAATGGTTTGTGATCATAAGTTACATTCAATTTCAAACATTATGTTTATGTTCAAAACTAAAAAAATATCTATATTATATATATATATTATGAAAACTTTCTTTTTGTGATAAACATTTCAAAAATTGACGCGTTCGCAGGATTTGAACCTGCATCCTCAGGGACTCCGGCCCAGATGCTATGTCCAATTAAGCTAAAACGCTCTCTGCGAAGGCGCCGAATTAGTGAGTGTTTATCATTTTTACCAACTACTACATTGTTGGAAGCGCCATTTGTGAGAACTGCTTTAAACCAGTCAGTGACTTAATGTGAAATTATTAGAACTTCTTACCATTAACGAGAAATGACGCATTGCTTAATCAAAGAAATTATTTTTATAGTGCTTCACACACTAGGTGTATAGAAACTTTCTTTTTGTGATAAACATTTCAAAAATTGACGCGTTCACAAATGGCGCTTCCAACAATGTAGTAGTTGGTAAAAATGATAAACACTCACTAATTTTAGCTTAATTGGACAGAGCATCTGGGCCGGAGTCCCAGAGGATGCAGGATCAAATCCTGCGAACGCGTCAATTTTTGAAATGTTTATCACAAAAAGAAAGTTTCTATACACCTAGTGTGTGAAGCACGATAAAAATAATTTCAATAATATTATGGTTCAAAACTAAAAAAATATCCTCCGCTTCGCAACACGAGTCAAAACTGCATAACACCAGTAATCAGTATGTAATCACATATTTTGCTATGAATATTTTAATGGTAGAATTAGGATATTAAATATTATTTCGAGTCAATAGCCTCAACAGGTATGGTAAATTTTTTAAGTAGATATAGATGAAATGTAGAGAAGATATCAGCGTATTTAAACTTTCGAAAAGGTGTACCTATTGGAATATATATATATATATATATATAATGATGCGTCACCAGAAAATGGCCATCTTTTACAAAGTCAAAGTAAAATATACGAAATTCAGTCGAGCTATTTTGAGTGTTTTACCACAATTGATTTTTATTTTTTATTTGTTTTATTTTAATGGCTCACAAAACAAAATACAGTTACAAAAATTATAAATACATAAGTTTAGATCTAAACTATATTTCTAAATACCTATGTGTACACAACATGATTATTGTTAGATGCTAGATTGGATTTACTCGAGCATTATAGAGACCGATTGGGTTGCGATGCTTAGATGATAAAAAGAAAAAAAAAGTAAATAACTTTATCTTATTATAGGGGCGGCTATGGATTTTAATTAAATAAAAAAAACCTCTTGATTGATAGCGTCCATGACCTGCGTATTTTAATACTGTACATAGGTATGTTAAAATATAATCAAAAATAGCCACGCTCACGAATACCAGTTTGTACCCTTCCTCCAATCCGCTGGGCTATGTCGGTAACCTTGGTTCTTTTACGGATCTCCTCATTCCTGATTCGATCTCGCAGAGAAACTCCGAGCATAGCCCTCTCCATGGCTCGTTGGGCTACTTGGAGCTTACTCATGAGGCCTATAGTGAGAGACCACTTTTCTGTGCCATAAGTCATCACTGGCAACACATACTGGTCGAAAACTTTCGACTTGGGACTAGGCACTGAGGTATGTCAGACGAGAAGACGTTACGCAATTTTCCGAACGCTGCCCAACTGAATTGGATTCGGCTTTTGGCCTCTTTCTTGAAGTCGGAGCTACCTAACTGGACTACTTGTCCTAGGTAGACGTACGAGTCAACGACTTCAAGAACCGAGTTCCCAACTGAAACATGGGTGGGTACAATATGAGAATTACACATGACCTTTGTCTTGTCCATGTTCATTTTAAGACCCACCTGTTGAGAGACTCGATTGAGGCCTTCGAGCATCGTGCTGATTTCTTCCATCGATTTGCCATGACCACGATATCGTCGGCAAATCGAAGCTGAGTGATGTATTCGCCATTGATGTTGATGCCAAATCCTTTCCATTCCAGGAGCTTATACATAATCATGGGCGATGAATTAAAATATCTAGTCTGAGTCTGGGTGTTTTTCTCTATGTGTAGGTATGTTTCATGGCACCCGCGATATTAGGAATCCTAGTGGAGGTTATAACTTAAAGTGTGATGACTTATAAGTGTGAAACATTATTATATATTTAACTTATCGCTTGTGCTATAGGCTACATAAAGTATTTATCGATAATTTTTCGATACGTTAAGTTTGTATAGGTACTTACTTATCTACCTTGCACGCTACATGAATATTTTACTTCTACTTTGTTGCACCTGCTCCAATCTCAGACTACAATTTCAATTTATCTTTTCCTAAGCGAATATTTAATGATACCTTCATATTTGCAAGTTATGATCCGAACATGTGTAATTTTACATCTCTACCCAGAATAATATTTATTTTGTTGTAACAGGAAAAGCAATTGAAAATACCATAAACATTCTTATTCATTTGACTGAAACAAATTGCATTTTAAGTACAAAAAGTTACCTATAGTAAATTAGGTATATTTTACACTTAGGATAGTGAAATATGGTTTTAAGATATTTTATATTCTTACTCATACTTAACACAATGGATTTTGAGTACGATACTTAGCAGCGACACCCGGCAAAAATTCTAGTCGGGTACATTCTGCGACAGGTTTTAAGGAGGATTTGTGGCAATGTTACAGATGAAGTAGGTGGAATTCATCAGTCGGTGGAGTGTGGTGGTTCTGGTTATTGATTGTGACACGGTAATGGCCCAGTGGGCGCACAGCGATAACTCACTGGGTACCGAGCTGCAGCCGGCCTGCGTCGTCTCACCTCGCCCGCCGTCGACTGAGCCTCGGCTCTCGGCCAACCTCTCGGCTGAACGCCCAGCGCGGCGGATCACACAACAATTCAGCGCTCACCGATAAACTTTTCTCTATTATGAAACTCGTTAAGTTCCTCACGTGGGTTCCGTTAGATGCTGTAAAATACAGCAGTTTATTTTAACGAAAGTATCGTCCATTTGCTAAAAGATTGAGGCAATAAAAACTGATAGGTTACTTAAACGTTTCCGCAGTTAAGTATTTCGACTGTGCAATTTTAGCATAGAATACACACTTATATGAGTTAAATGATTTCTATCTCTCAATCCCACTCAATTAAAATAAGAACTACGGTTTTTAACTGTTCTCCTATTTTTGTTACAAAAACACTGGTAGCCAAAAATACTAAGATAAATCAATGCTGAATCTGAAAAATTAAAATTATACCAGGTATCTTGTCAATTTATGGCCCAATAATGGAATCACAGAAACACTTAGAATGAATATCTATCGCTAGATTGATAGGATCGTGTAATAATGCCCTAAATTTGTATTAATTATGACCACCAATGCAGTTCCCATCACATCGCATTGTAAATACTGGCGATACTGGCGCTGATAAAATAAATTTTATTGCTCACCTGACATCTTCATGAGCCAATGACCCATAGTCGCTTACGGTACTTCCTAGATTTGCTGTGTACATTCCTAGAGACGTTAGTACTTGCACATAACTGGCTAGAATTGTGATAAATACAGGCTCAATGCTATGCAGGCAATTGTATAACTACAACTGCGTTGACTTTTTTTTCAGAAATAGCGATAAAATTATTTGTTAAATTCTGTTCAAAATACTAAATACTAAAGTACTGTTGCAACAATGGTACTCGTAAATGCTGTGAAAGTGGTCTGAGTGTCGCCTAATAAAGTATTCAAGGATGTGAAGTATTTGAGAGCAACACTGTTCACAGAGCATACCGTTTAATCTGCCAAGGCTGGCCGCTGAAGGGTACAGTTATCCTCGACTTTGGCAACTTTGCAGTCAGTCAGCGTTGGAGCTAGACACTTGAAAATATAAATAAGAGATTGGGTGCCAGCCTTATTTAAATTCACAGGTTCAACTTATTCAGCAGATTTGAATCTTAAAGCTGGTCATGCAAATCGGCTTAGAATTCTTGAGAATAAAGAGCGTCAAGTGTGAATCTGAGATCATAATGATAGTGTTCTTTTCCGCTCGTTAATTCAGAATAATATCAGAGCATTTCATTTTGATATAAAACTTTATCCGTAGATTGAATGATATTCATAGTTTTTTATTTATTTATTGGATCATAATTATACACACGGATTATATATGTTACGATCAAAGATCGAAAACGCTCAGTGAGCGGAAAAATAGCACACAAAGCGTTGTGGTCACAGTAAACTAATAGCAAAATTTGTGTCGTGGCTGACATGCTGTTCGATCTCAACGCATTGTGGCAATGAAGAAAAGCCATGACGCGTATGGAATATTATTTGATTACGACGCACACTATTTTCCGACATGGATCCTACTAGGTCTAGGCTGGAAACGTTTTGGTAGATGTCCTTAGGAAATATTTTTATTTTATAAAATCACTGCATAACGTGTTTGTCATTAAATATGTTATATAATTATGTAAATTAAAATAAAACGATATTTGTTATTTATTAAGATTATTTTATATTTAAAAAAATCAACGAATTTCCCTATTTGGTCTTTCTGTGATTTCCACAACGCGTTGTGCGCGTTTTCATTACAGCCATAACACGAATTTCGCCATGTGGATGTTTTACTTTGACCACAACGCGTCACGTTGTGAGAAATTTTTCGCTCACTGAGCGTTTTCGATCTTTGAGTGTAACATATACACCATAGGTCAAGTACGCCTTTGGTCAAACACGGAAAATGAGATGTAAGTTTTAGCAAAATGTCAAACACGTAAGTATCAAAATGTCAAAATCGTAAATCCTAAAGAATATAAGTCCCACTGCAGGGCTCGGGTCTTCTCTAACCTAGCCAAGAGCGAGTTGGGGGCTGTACTCATTTTCGGAGGGTAGACATACACACACGGAGTTTTGACTTTTTGCGTGGTTGACGTTTTACGTGTTTGACCATTTGTGTGTTTGACCTTTTGCGTATTTGACTTTTTAAGAGTTTGTCTTTGTATGGATTTTGACTTTATGCTTTTTTGACCTATATATACCGCATGATCCAATTTACTTTGTATCATAGCTTAATTACTATCTACTTGTATCCCCCGGTTTCCAAATAGTAGAAATATAGTTTAAATGAAAATATTATTATTATTAAAATAATATTATTAACTCTTTGTTTGAATGGAAAGATCTATCGCCGCCCCGATATAGTGACGTAAATCTATCGTACCTACTTTTATTTTTAGTCTAAAAGATGTTATTACATAGCGTGGCCAACAAAGAAGTTCAAATCACGAATGTTTCCATTTTCATTTTGTCGTGGAACCTTAAAATTGATCGGGTCATGCTTCAACGGGTTTTATGATGTCATCACAACTGGACGCAAATTATCTCGAGTAAAAAATGCAGTGCTTTCGGATACATTTGTCTATTGTCCAAATTGTCTCTCTATCTATCACATCACAATTGGAATTATCTACCTACGTAGGTAGTATTATTTTCAAACAGGTAAGTTTTGATGGTTGATTGCCATCATATTTACAAATAAAATGACTAAGTATAAATATCTTTTGCGCTGCGTGACTCATATGTCCCAATGAGGTACCTACTATCAAAAATGATTCTTATTGCCTAAATCTCGTTGAACTCGCTTTGATGGCCTGAAGAGTCAAGTAAAAAGGAAAAACAGACGGAAGTATAAACCATCACCAAATGTGTGGACCAGATGTTTACATGGCATAAGTACTTAATTGCAACGCTCTGACTAATATTTTCAAAGATTTGAATTAGGTTCGTGCTATACAGGGTTACTGGTAATCAATTAGCATCCTTTACAGAATAAGCCTTAGGGGCTAAAAACTAACAACTTTTGTTCAACGACTTTTATCAAATCTCAAAAAAGCTGTTCCTTAGAAATATATCGTTCACCCTCGACAAAATGTACCTATGGAACATCTGTTTTTTTTAGTTTTAACAAAAGTCAGAATAAAAGTTGTTAGTTTTGATGTATAGAATAATAATAAAAAAATAATAATAAATATTGGGGGACATCTTACACACGGTCTCTGAGCCCAAACTAAGCAAAGCTTGGTAATCAATAAGCCCCTAAAAGATGCTAATTGATTACCAGTAACCCTTTGGCTGATGGAAGGATGGATGGTGGCTGTTTATGTATTTGTAAATGTAGTTACAGCTTACGGCGCCTCTTGCAACCTGCTAGATATTTTACCTCAGTAACAGATCAGGTATATTAGAGACTAGCTTATGCCCGCGGCTCCGTTCTCGTGGAATTTGACTTTTGTGCTATCCCACAGGAACCTCTTATTTTTTCGGGATAAAAAGTAACCTATGTCACTTTTCGGCCTTTGAACTATATCCATGCCAAAAATCAAGTCAATCCGTTGTTCTGTTGCTGCGTGAAAGAGAAACAAACCAACAAACTTTTCGGATTTATAATATTACTAGCTTAAAACCCGCGGCTTCGCCCGCGTTGTCTTAGTACATAGGTACTTACTTAAAATGAAAATAGCCAGCGGTTTGATCTACGTTGTCTTTGTACATGCTTATAATAATATCTAATAGTCCGCGATTTGGCCCGCGTTGTCTTAATACTTGCTTAAAATTACTTGCAAGGATAATGCCCACGGTTTGGTCAAAATTGTAACAGTATTTGCCTATAATGATAATAGGTCACGGTTTGGCCCGCGTATTGTTAGTACTTGCTTAAGATGGTTATTTATAGCACGCAGCATGGACTGCGATGTCTTAGTACTTGCTTAAGATTATAAAAGCTTGCCGTTTGGCCTGCATTGTCGTATTACTTACAATGATAATAGCCCATGGTCTGGCCCGTATTGTCTTAGTACTTGCTCAAAATGATAAAAGCCCGCGGTTTAGCTCGCGTTGTGTTAATAATTAGGTACTTACAATGATAATAACCCACAGTTTGGCCCACGTTGTTTTAATACTTATTTAATTAAAATAACAGACCGCGGTTCAACCCGCGTTATTTTGGCATTTGCTTATAATAATATCTAATAGTTCGCGGTCTGGCCCGTGTTGTCTTAATAAATCCTTAAAATTATAATAGCATGCCGTTAGCCTGCGTTTTTGTATTACTTGTAATGATAATAGCCCACGGTCTGGCCCGCGTTATTTTCGTAACTGCTTAAAATGATAAAAACCCACAGTTTGGTCCGCGTTTTCTTGGCACTTACTTAAAATAATGGTAGCTCGTGTTTAGGCCTGTATTAGGCTCGGTTATGAAGGCGCCATCGTAATTATAATAGCTAATTATCATAATTATATCTGTTTAATTTTCACTTTAAGCATTCGATAGAGAGAACATTTTTTATGTTGTTATTATATTTACTATGGCGTCTTCATAACTGAGCCTATTATTGTATTACTTGCAAAATAATGCCTACGGTTTAGCCTGAATTGTCTCAGTATTTGGTTATTTAATTTACTTGTATCTAAAGCTTATTACGGAGTACCTACGTGAATTTTTGGATGATAAATTGCTGAATTTCTGAAATTAACTCAATAATAAATAAATATATAAAATAAATATTGGGGGACATCTCACACACGGTCTCTGATCCCAAACTAAGCAAATTTTGTGATTTGGCTGGCAGAGACTGATATACTACATATACATGTAGGTTGACTGGCAGATAATGCTGTTTAGCGTTAAGTCCTCCTTTTGTACACATAGTGTGCAAGAAAGTGTTAAATAAATAAATAAAAATACATTAATAACACCCACATACAGAGCAAACACATATGAACATAACATAAATATTTGCTGGAAAACATTGAGGCAACCTGTACGAACGTAGAAAAAATCAATGTCGTATGTGAATTCAGCAACCCGTGCTCGGCCGGCGTGATGGATATGGCCCAATTACCCTTCGCGGATAGTCCTATTTTCAGTCATCCATCAGCCGCAGGACGTCCATTGCTGGACATAGGCCTCCCCTATGGATCTCCAATAAGACCGGTTGGAAGCGGCTTGCATCCAGCGCGATCCTGCGGTCTTAATGAGGTCATCCGTCCACCTTGTGGGTGGACGTCCTTATCTGCGCTTGCCGATACATGGTCTCCAGCTCCACTCGAGAACTTTTCGACCCCAACGGTCATCAGCCCTCCGCGATATGTGCCATGCCCATTGCCATTTCAACTTGCTAATCCGTTGGGCTATGTCAGTAACTTTGGTTCTTCTACGGATCTCCTCATTAATGATTCGATCTCGCAGAGAGAATCCAAGCATAGCCCTCTCCATAGCTCGTTGGGCTACTTGGAGCTTACTAATAAGGCCCATAGTGAGAGACCACGTTTCAGTGCCATAAGTCATCACTGGCAACACACACTGGTCGAAAACTTTCGACTTGAGGCACTGAGGTATGTTGGGTGAGAAGACACTACGCACTTTTCCGAACGCTGCCCAGCCGAGTTGAATTCGGCGATTGGCCTCTTTGTTGAAGTCGGATCTACCTAACTGGACTACTTGTCCTAGGTAGACATACGAGTCAACGACTTCAAGAACCGAGTTTCCAACAGAATTCGGGGTAGGTAAAACATGGGAATTACACATGACTTTCGTCTTGTCCATGTTCATCTTAAGACCCACCTGTTTCTATTATCCGTAGTGCTATCCGTAGTACCTATTTTCAGTAGTGCACTATTAATTAAGGCCGGTACAGGTATTCGACATGTTTCATTAAGTCATTAGAAATTTAATTTTCCAGGCAAATTAAAAAAATGGCACATAAATCGTAATTCTAGTCAGGCATGTTCTAGGATGCTATTATACTCATAATTTGATTAACTTTTACAATGGTATCAACCCCAAAAGCACGTGAATTAAATCAGCTGTTCAACACAAAAAGTTCATCGACCCGCGACAAAATGTATGGAAAATGTAGGTAATTTTCGCTTGTCAGGGTTGATCCCATAGTAAAATACCTATATTGATCTATATGTGCGCTAAGCTTAAGACTACTGGCTCACAAAATAAAAAAAAATCTTAAACTTTGGGGACCCATTTTGCCCCATTTAAAGATAAACTATCATTATCATAATCCTATTCTAGATACTACATTATTTAAAAAAGCGTATTGAAGTTTTGGGACGTATCTGACCCCTAAGGTTTTTTTTTAAGGAAAATTCAGAAAATCAGGTACAGCCATAGTTTTTATTTAGTCTCAAAAGCATCTATACAAATTTTCATGTCAATCGGTACAGGGAATAAGAAGTTACATGCAAACAAAAAGGGCCCGTTTTACCCCGTAAGTTAGAGTTGGGTACGTTTTTCATCCTTAGTGCTTCATTATGTCGTACGATGTACGTATATTCCAAATTTCAAGCTCATATCTTCAGCGATTTGGGTTGTAGCCTAAACTTATTAATTTTGCGTATCCCTAAGGAACCTTATAGATTTTCCTGGATTTTATTAGTTCCTGTATTAAAACATGCTGTGTGCCTCCTTCATACCAATTTTCAACCATAACCGTTCAGCTGGTTCAATGTAATTGACGCTTTTTTCACCAACTTTGGGACCTTATTTGACCCCTTAGATGAAGAAAATTCGGAAAAACAGGAAAAAACGTAACTTTTATTTTGTTTGAAAAGCATGTATACAAAGTTTCAAGTCAATCGGTACAGGGAATAAAAAGTTACATACAAACGAAAAGGGCCCGTTTTACCCCCTTAAAGGTCGAAAGTTCAAAATTTTCGTCCTTAGTGCTCCATTACGTCGTTAAATGTACCTATATTCCAAATTTCAAGCTCATATCTTAAGCGGTTTGGGCTGTAGGCTGTCTGTCAGTCAGTCACTCAGGGAAGCCTTTTATATAATAGACTAGCTTAAAACCCACGGCTTCGCCCGCGTTGTCTTAGTACATAGGTACTTGCTTAAAATGAAAACAGTTCGCGGTTTCACCTACGTTGTCTTTGTACTTGCTTATAAATAATATCTAATAGTCCGCGGTTTCACCCGTGTTGTCTTAGGTAATACTTGGTTAAAATTATAATAGCCTGCCATTTGGCCCGCGTTGTTTTAGTACTTACTTGCTTAAAATAATAGCCCGCGATTCAACCCGTATTATTTTGACACTTGCTTTTAATAATATCTAATAGTTCGCGGTCTGGCCCGCGTTGTCTTAATACTTCCTTAAAATTATGATTGCCTGCTGTTAGTCTGCGTTGTTGCGTTGTCTTGGCACTTACTTAAAATAATAATAACTCGTGGTTAAGGTTCAATAGAGAGTACACTTTTTACGTTGCTATAAAATTTACGATGGAGCCTTCATAACTGGGCCTATTGTCATATTACTTGCAAGGATAATGCCTACGGTTTAGCCTGAATTGTCTAAGTATTTGCATAAAATAGCCCGCGGATTGGCCTGCATTGTCTCCATCCATCCATCAGCCATAAGAAGTCCACTGCTGGACATAGGCCTCCCCAAAGGTTCTCCGATAAGACCGGTTGGAAGAGGCTTGTATCCAGCGTGATCTTACTATCCTAATGAGGGAATCCGTTCACCTTGTGGGTGGGCGTCCTATGCTGCGCTTGCCGGTACGTGATTTCCATTAGAGAATTTTCGACCCCATCGGTCATCAGCCCTCCGCGCTATATTTCTTGCCCATTGCCATTTCAACTTGCCAATCCGTTGGGCTATGTCGGTAACTTTGGTAATATAGATCTCCTCATTTCTGATTCGATCTCGCAGAGAGACTCTGTGCGTAGCCCTCTCCATAGCTACTGCATGGTGGGCTACTTGGAGCTTACTAATAAGGCCCATAGTGAGAGACCACGTTTCTGTGCCATCAGTCATCAATGGTAACACAAGAATAATAAGACAATGTCGTAAACAGCATTGTCTTAGTATTTGCGTATTTAATTTACTCGTACTTGTATCTAAAGCTTATTACGGAGTACGTGAATTTTTGAATGATAAATTGCTGAATTTTTGTAATTAATTCAATACTAATAATAATTGTATGAGTGCCAATGTTAGAAATTTCACACTATTATTGGCTTTTTATTGATGGAAAACATTGAGGCAACATGATGATATAGATTCCGCAACCCGCGCTGGGCCGGCGTGATGGATATGGCCGATGGCCTAATCACCCTTCGCGGGTAGGCCTACGTTCAGTACGTTCAGCACTATTAATTAAGGCCGGTATATGTATTCGACATCTTTCATTCAGTCATTAGAAGTTTAATTTCGATTATTCTGAACTCATTTTTCCCGAGAGATATTGTGACAATCTCGCCCAAAACCGTACACCCAGTTAAAAGTGATCCGAGACACTTGTAGGACTTTCAGACGATGTCTGACCCCAGGCAGATGAAAAAATATATTTTATTACTGTCGAGAAACACATAGTGTATATCTAGACACTCAGTCAGTTCAAGAATGCTATTAAACTCATCATTTGACAAACTTTTACTATGGTACCAACCCCGAAATCACGTAAATAAAATCAACTATTCAACACAAAAAGTTCATCGACCCGCGACAACATCTATGGAATAGGTAGGTAATCTTCGCTTTTTAGGGTTGATCCCATAGTAAAGTACATATATTGAACCGTATGTACCCTAAGCTTAAGATTATTGGCTCACAAAATAGAAAAAAATCGTCAACTATTAGGGACCCATTTTGCTCCATATAAGGATAAATCATTATCTTAATTCTATTTTAGATATTTCACTATGTTATTAAAAAAAAGCTTTGTGATTATTTTTTACGCTTATTCAGGGTTACGATTGGTCTAGCGCACAAGGAATACGGGACTTTTCCCAAAACGTCAATAGTTAGTAATTTATTATAGTTAAAATGGTAGCTATTTTAACATAAAATTGAATTCATTGAGATTTTCAAACAGTTTTTAGTGTTTTTTTGAGAAATCGACATCCCGAAGGACCCACTCAAATTTTCCGGGATAGCAGTACCTTAAATAGTAATTTTTGTGTTATTGTCTAGCTTCGTTCCAAATTTCGTTAGAATTCATTTAACCATTTTAACTTAGCTTTACATTATAATTATAACTGATTAATTTTGGCTATCCCTAAGAAACCTGAAGATTTTCCGGGATAATAATAGTTCCAGTAATAAAACATGTCGTGTGCTTTCTACCTACCCGTTTCCATTCGTAACCTTTCAGCTCCTTGGCTGTAATTGATGCTTTTTCACCAACTTTATTATTCCTTTATCTGACCCCTAAGGAAGTTTTTTATGGAAAATTCAGAATAACAGGAAGAACCATATTTTTTATTTAGTATCAAAAGCATCTTTACAAAGTTTCATGTCAATCGGTACAGGAAATAAAAAGTTACATGCAAACGAAAAGGGCCCGTTTTACCCCGTAAGACGTCGATTTATCAAAATTTTCATCCTTTGTGCTTCATGATGTTGTACGATGTACGTATATTCTAAATTTCAAGTTTATTTCATCGACGGTTTGGGCTGTAGCCTAAACTGATTAATATTGGCTATCCCTCAGGAACCCTACAGATTTTCCTGGATATTATTAGTTCCTGTATTGAAACCTGCTGTGTGCTTTCTTCATACCAGATTTCAACCATAACCGTTCAGCTGGTTGGATGTAATAGACGCTTTTTTCACCAACTTTGGGACCTTATTTGACCCCTTAGATAAGGAAAATTCGGAAAAACAGGAAAAAACGTAACTTTTATTTTGTTTGAAAAGCATGTATACGAAGTTACAAGTCAATCGGAACAGGGAATAAAAAGTTACATACAAACGAAAAGAGCCCGTTTTACCCCCTTAGAGGTCGAAAGTTCAAAATTTTCGTCCTTAGTGCTCCATTACATAGTACAATGTACCTATATTCCAAATTTCAACGTTATATCTTTAGCGGTTTGGGCTGTAGGCTGTCTGTCAGTCAGTCACTCAGGGAAGCCTTTTATATAATAGATGATTGATAATCGATAGCCACCCTTATTTGATTTTAACACAAAATTTATCTAACCAACTATTTTTAATCGCTACCCAATTTATGCAAAAATCTTTCAATCAATTGGACTACTACCCAATATTTATTATACACATACTACACATACATATTGGACATATTATATCCATTATCATCTATACCTCGTATACTCAATCTAGCTAATTTCTGCTTAGCCGTACAAAGCCAGTGTATCCATTATGTTTATCATTTAATTAGGCATAGGAAAGTAAATATGTAGGCATTTATTTGTATTTAAGGTTTCTGAAATTAATTCTAAAGCTACTTTCATAGTCTACTACAGTAGGTATTCAAGTAAATAGGTACTACAGTTTCAAAATCAACAGATAACTAGGTACGCTTCGAGTTTCCCTAAATAAGATCTGTGCAAAACCATAAAATAGGACTCAACCGGCTTCAGAGCCTTTTATACCTTCTTTGTTCGTTAACTAGCACAACCTAGATCCAAGCCGCTTGGGAAACATTCCGTTTGTGCCTCCTTTTGGAATAGACATACTCGGCTACGGCCGCTTTCTTCCTTATATTTATTAGGCAAAAATGCACCTTTGATACAACATCAACGTAAGAAACAAATCATGAAAACACAAACGAGGTTTAACACAATCCCATTGTTTGTCATAATTAAACACAATTAACAACCCTACCTTCAAAGGGTTTATTGTGAGCCGTTTCCCGCGAAACCCCAAGCATTTGAGAGTAATTAGAATTAATGAGAAATGGACTGAGAGGCGTCCGTTGACACCGCGAAACATGATCCGGCGGCACTGCGCAGATCGGTCACTTTGTTCTTTTTCACGCTCATTACTTCGAACCAAAAGGAGTTGCCCATTATAAATAGACGGATCATTCGAGAGGGGAAAAAAGTGTAACACAAACGGACGATAACACAAAAAAGTTTGAATCGAGAATGTCAGATTGCTTACCGAGCATTACGTGAGCCCACCTGGCTTAAATTGCATGTGTGTAGGTACGATACTCATGAAGTTGTGAAAATCGCTCATAATTCACCCGCAGCTTACAAACAAACGCGTAGGAGGCAAATCCGGAGCTTCGAGGGCGAGTTGTGAGAGCGCCTCGCTGACACTCAATAAGAGAACACCGACAATCGCACGGCACCGGTCAGCTTCCGTCTAGACAGAGATTATGTAAAATGGAATATAAGCTCATTCGTTTTTCACAACCCTTTATCGCAATAGCAAATTTGCATTGCGCGCTTCGCATATTAGCTGTCGTTTTATTTTAATACGCGATTTTGCCAGATTTATTCGTGCTATCGTATTATGGAAAAGCTTGTTTGTACTCCGACTTTGCATTTCGACGACGAATAAAAACAGAGTATCTGTATCCTTCGCCGAGCGTCGTTACTCTTCTCATCGTAACTGTAAACAAGTCGAATGACTTAGCGAATTTGAATAAATCGAGTCGCATAACATAATATAAGCAATGTTGAAATGAGAATCTTGTGTGAAAGCGAATCCTAAATGCAACAGATGGCCACATGTCGAAAGGAAATTAGATGGCTAATGTTACTCATTGTCATCTATAATGATACACCCCCACGACATTCCCTTCGCAATATTATATTAAAGGTCAAATTCGCTGTGCCAATGTTTACATCTCTCTGCTTCCCTCAAAACGAAAATCGCGGAAACTTAATATAAATCGAATAATCCATTCTTGCAGGGGATGCTTAGGGAGGATAAATCTCAATCGGGGGTGAGGAGGGCGGCGCGGCGGAGTGCAGCGCGCGGGCGACGGGCGGAGACAACCCGGCCTCCGCAGCCGGCCATCTGCCGCACCATTAAATCGATATTATTTAGCAACCGGCTCATATCGTTCCAGTCATAGGTAATAGGTAAAAACTTATGAACCGTTGATTTTTCTGCTAATTCTAAGAGGCAAATAACCATCCTGTTAAAAAGCTGTCAAGCCGGGTAAACAGCTGATCATACTCCAGATAACCTTTAAAGTGGCTTGCAATCACGCTTTGGAGGATTTGCTAGAGTGTGAGAACTTCAGTTGTTTCTTAGGATTACACGTTGTCATGTGGTTATTACGGTGTTAAATCAAACTGCACCCACGCGTCACTTGTACTAGTTTCTATCTCCCAATAGAACTGTAACTATTATCTGCCTTCCCTTCTCGGTAACATAGGAAATAGCCGAAGTATGACTGTCACAATACCAATAAATTTTAGGACCCTAAAGAAGTTTTAATATTTTTTACGCGACTACTCAAGAAGAATCCTACTAATATTATAAACGCGAAAGTTTGTAAGTATGGAGGTTTGTATCTATTTCACGCAAAAACTACTGAACAGATTGAGATAAAACTTTGCAATAGTAATGCTTATACATAAGAATAACACAAAAGCTATGATTTATAGAGATATTGTGTTAAACGAAGGGTCAAAAAAGGGTCAGCTAGTCATTAGTTAAAAAAGTACTTATCTTAAATTATTTGACCTTTGTTTTTACGAGATACTTAATTTTTTTTATTAACCTATACTGTCCAACTCCTGTGCAAAGGTCTCCCCCATTTCCTTCCATGAATCTCGATCGATCTTCTTGCCAACCCCTCTCGAATGAGTCAAGATCGTCACGCCAGCGCTTCTTGGGCCTTCCCTGGCTGCGTCGTCCGTCAGGCACCGGGTACTCCGTGACGATCCTGGCCCGATCGGGGTGCATCCGCGACACATGTCCCGCCCAGTCCCACTTCAGTTTGGCGACTTTTCGGCTGACATCAAAAACAAGACAAGGAAATTGAACGTGACGTCGAAAATGCTTGGAAAAGCTACTGATCTATGAAAGAGTACATGAAAGGCACTTTGCCTATATCACTAAAACGCAAATTAGTCGACATGTGTATCTCGCCCGTCCTAACCTATGGTGCCCAGACTTAGTCACTGACCGATTCACAAAGGTCCAAACTTGGGGTCTGCCAAAGAGCAATGGAACGCAGCGTGCTTGGTATCAAAATAACTGATAGAGTCCGCAACAGCACAATGCGCTCTACGACAGGGGTAGTTGATGTCAGCCAAAAAGTCAAAAAATTATGACATAAAACGAAGCAAATAAATCAAGGATATGCAATTAATTTGATTGTGTAACTGTTTGAAATACTGCAGATGCATGAAAAGTAAAAGAAAACCGCAGAGAAGCACAGGTAAGTTCGTAATAAAAAGGTTCCGTTTGCTTAATGTTATTAGCTTGTTTTGGCTCTAAATAATTCCAATCACTTTACTTGGGGCTACCTGAGCCTCGTAAACTTCTTTGATTAACTTTGGGAAGTGCGTTGGATTCACTCGTAATTCGTGACATGTAAGCAAAGAGAACGAACCTTTCCTGCTTCTTGATTAGCCATGCCTTGGCCGTGCATGTATATAAAATAAATTAAGCCTTTATTTATTCGGTATAGATATTTAATATATCTAACTAAAATTAAGCGATGTGAAATTAGTGATATAATTTTAAAGTATATGTAGATGTTTACATAAATAAACACAAGTATTGGGTCACCCAATTTTGGGTGTAGGCCTTCTCCGTCCTTTTCCACGTTTCTCTTTATTTAGCCTGACGACTGGCCTGACCAGCCTGGAGTCGTCGCTCCAGCGCCGGCGAGGACATCCGCGAGGGTGTTTACTGTTTACTATCGTACGGATGCCGGTGTCAGCGTCTTCTCGTTCCATCTATTGACTTGAGACCTACCAGCGTGGCCAGCCCAACGTCACTTCAATCTGCATGATAGTTAAGCGGTATCTGTTGCGTTTGTTATATTCTTAATGCATGCGTGCCGTTTCTTATCTACTTGATTCCCAGCATATGTACTCATCTCTGAGGTTCTTTGAAATATGTTGATTTTTTGCACTATATTTTTGTAAACGTCTACGATTGGCAGCCGTAGAGTAGCTTTGATATAAACGTTTACATTTTTGCTCACATTCAACCAGTCAAGTATTATGAATGATCAAGGCGAAATAAAAATCTGTAAAGACATATATACCAAATGAAAATATGCAAACCGACCAAATGGAAGATTATTATAATTCCTGTCAACATCTTGGAAATGAATGAAGCCTGTAATGAAGGAAAGATCGTGTAGTTTCTTGGCCTTTATGATTCATAATCATCACACGTCGTTTTGTAGGGTACAGGAAGTTTCCTACTGCATCGTCATTAGTCTCCGTTAAATCTATACTCGTGACGTCAAAGTCAGCGGTTGACGCTGCCCCAATTATAAGAAATGATCGGACCTACAAGTTATCAACGTATTTCCCCAATCTGTGCACGAAGAGATATAGAGATGAGTCACAGACGGCAGCGAGCGCGACTTGCGCCCGCGCCGCGCGCCGCTCCGTGCGCTCCACCGAGCAGCGCCGCGCGCCGGGCAGCCAGCATTCCACGCGAACGTTGCCTCCCCTCGCTCACAACTGTTCTGATGCAATATTCAACTTTACTGCGTCCTTGCAATGCCGTAATTCATTATAACAAGTTTAATCGCTGTGAAGTCATTTTTATCATTTTCTTACGTACAGGTTCTGTGATGTCTATACCCAAGGACATTTCGACGGCCTTAATTACCGACAGACTGGAGCCTCATCGCGGATTATGATGCTTTTATACAGATACTTCAGATACAGGACACATTGAGAATGATTTCGAAATATTACCTAACTAGCAATTTCCCGCGGCTTCGCCCGCGTGATATTGTAATTTTTGTGCTATCCCACAGAAAACGTTTATTTTTCTGGGATAAAACATAGCCTAGATACCTACGTCATTTTCCGATTTTTTGACTATAGATATGCATACCAAAAATCAAGTCCGCCATCGAGCTGCTCTGCTGCTGCGTGAAATAGTAACAAACACACTTTTGGATTTATGAAATAGGTATTAATAGTAAGGAGATATGATATTATAGCAAGGATTGATATCAAACAAACAATAACAATTTATTAGACAACCACATTACATAAAAAACAAATTACAGAGACAAAACAGTACAATTTCGATCGGTGGTACCTACGTTTATGATAACTTTATTTTCAGGTACTTAATTCATATCGAAAAACATGAACCAAATTTTGGTCAAGAACCAGTCGAGGCGTCGTTGATAACTAATCGGATCGTAATAAATAGCTTGTATCATAGAATAAGTTAGTCCAGATTTGGCATTTTTAGCCTATTCTAAAGCGTGTAGAGCAAGTGCCTGATTATCCTTTTTCAGCGAAATATAACAATGCCTAGTGATGTTATGTATTGAGCACAGAAACAAATGCCATATATATCTAGTGGTCTAGTGGAGCATGTTAGCGTTATACAAATAAGGTGGCGAGTGTCTGTCATGTTGAGTGGCAAATTGGCGTCGTCTCCGCATTTGTTCCAGGCCGCCGGCTGCCGCCGCGCCGCGCCGACATCGCGCGACATTCAGCCTTGTGGCCGCCGCCAGGGTCTATGCCATTGTCACTCGCTTCTCCGTAATTGGTTCAGAAAATAAAACAACGCACCCGGTGTTTAGGTAATTCACTGATTCACTTAACTGCTCGCTCGAAGTACTCGTAACCCCTCAAGAAATACCAATTATCTTGTCTTCATCTTTAAAGGCCATTTATAGATTGATTTTATTTACCTATACATAATTTCACACGACTGGGCCGTTTATCCATTATTCGAACTTTGGAATTGTTACACCATATGTAGCTATCTGTTTATAGTCGGCTCGATAGCAGATAACCCTTTGGCACCGAAGGTACCTCGTTCGATAGCTTCGGTTAGAACTGCCGTTACTTGTTAAATCAGACGCACTATTCTATTCCTACCTATTCGTATTGCATCGATGTCTTACATATGCATTGGAAATATTATATTATTATTTCTATCTAACGCGATTCAATAGGCGTATGCTCATTTACTCGCCTGATGATGGAGTAGAGAAAATGATTCAACCTTTATAAAAGTGTATTTTTTTAGCTTTTTGCAAACGTGTGGTTGTATAAAAGGAATATATAATACACGAATATATGACATGCTATTATGGTAGATAACTTAGATAAAATTGTATCCACATTTTGCTTACAAAGATTCCTTTGTAGTTAATTTTGCAAAAAACGGCAGGATGCGGAGTCGGAGGCGTGTCGAGTGCTGGCGACGCCACCGTAGGGCTGCCTGATATGTGGTTGGGATTACTACGTGCATGAGTTCTTTCTCTCCGCATGTCAGGCTCCTTGACGGAATAATGAGAAAAATAAGAAAAAAGAATAGTAAATTTCAATCGTTGGCATGTTTTCTGTTTTGATGACCTATAACTATCTGATTCAAGTCAGGATCTACAAAACTTTCATCTTTTACCAAGATGCTGTATAGGTAAGAATTAGAAACATTTTCGTGTTGTTTACAGCTGATTGAAGAGGAAACGATATCAACCCTGGGTGATGTGCGGAGGCGGTGGCGGCGCGGGCGGGAGCCGCGGGAGGCGGAGGAGCGAGGCTGCTGCGAGTGTCCGCGGCTGTCGGGCCGGACTAACCCGTCGCTCCAGGTCAGCGCTCCAGCCTGCTATTTATAGAGGTGCCCCTTAAACAGAGTAATTATTCATTGATTAGCACTGCGAGGAATAGGGGATTGCGCTCCTGATAGCCATCGCGCAAACGAGAACCGACGCTGGCGCCGTGCCTCCGTCTGCAGCCCTACCACCGATCGGTTTTCCTTCGCGCGTTCAACGGTTTCTAACTTTTAACGAGATCTTATTAGGAGACTATTCGAGTATCTAGTAGAAAAAGGGTATGACAAAGATGTTTACATAAAATATATTCAGCTTTCAGGATATAAATACAATTTTTATATGACCATTATATTGGCGTGGTTTAGTTATCTATGGTAGGGCCCAACACCGACTGGCATTCGATGAGCGTACAAATAAATAAATAATTGACAAGCGACATTTTACTATCCCTGAGGGCTCAGTCACGAGTGTTTTAATAAAATGATTAGTTACGATATACTTGCCTCCTTTACATTGGTACTTTAGACATAAAGTAACATAACAATTTTTTTTTAAATTTCAGTGCATGTTAGTGTTTAGCTACATTTTGTTGTTCCTGATGTTAAGCAGATGGTCTTTAAGCGGTTTACAAGCTATGGAACAGTTTTATTAAGACGGTTAATTACTATATACTCACCTTGATTACTTGTTATTAAACAACGAATTTCACGCATAGGTACATCATATATCATTTAAATATTTTGTATTTCATTTTCGTCACTTCTTTTTTTATTGAATATTTAGGTAGGTACTTAGGTAAACAAAATTAATTACACAGGAAAAAAAAATGTTTTACCGGTGTATAAGTTTGTTGACAAAAGTTGGAGCTGACAGTATGTATAACTGTTTCAACTCAACGCAGCTATAATACAGGGAAGTTGCTGACAATAATTTTATTATTTACCAAAACCTACTTAGAAAGCGTTTTTAAAGATTCACCGTTAGCATTTTATTTTGTTTGTAATACAATTCTACAAAGGCAAAAGGAAGGAAATCAAAGAATACCAAATGAAGATCAACAAATCAAGCACAGTAATCAACTCGCTCCATGAGTCCTGAAACCGTAGTCGAGATGCGCGGGCTTATAAAGGCCCACCCTCTGCATCAGACGTGCCAGGAATCACGTAAGTATAAATTGGATACTTTTTGTTGCTCTACCTATGAATCGTATGTATGATAGTTTTATTTGATGTGAAAAAAGCAGGCACTTACCTGCAGGCTTTCCTGCCGATTAATTTATACAACCATGTTAGGGTTCCGTAGCGAACAAAGCGATCCGTGTATGTACTGTACCTATAGTTGTCTAGTTATCTGTGTGTTATCTTAATGTGCCATTTCTTTAGGTATGTCATTTCATAGTTCCTGCCTATGAATATGTTTCAAGATTACGTTTCATAATTAAAATATTTTAATTCAGCTAACCTAACTATTAATAACCGAAAAATAAATTAACACCAAGTGTAGTGCAGCAAAAATATTCTTTATCGATTTTTAAGTATATCGAACATCGTTATCGACATTAAAAATCGGCCAAGTGCTAGTCAAACTAGCGCACAGAGTTCCGTCCCGTTTGAGAACCCCCTTGATTTATATTATTTTTATTTAATTATTTATTTGTGAAGAAATTATTTATTTACATAACTTCAATGATTATTCTAAACTACGTAATATATCGACTGCCTCGGTGGTTCAGTGGTTAGTGAACCTGACTTCTGGATCAAAGAGGCGTGGGTTCGATCCCCACCCAGGGCAAGCATTTTTGTGATGAACATAGGTGTTTGCTCTGTGTCTGGGTGTTATTTAGGTACTATCTATATAAGTATGTATTTAAAATATGTATATGTAGTATATCAGTCTCTGGCAGCCATATCACAAGCTTTGCTTAGTTTGGGGTCAGAGGCCGTGTGTGAGATGTCCCCTAATATTTATTTTTTATTTATATTTTTGAAGTGTATATACAAATAAATATCCTATTTTTTTGTATATACACTTATTAATATTAAAAACGCGAAAGTTTGTGAGTATGTATGGAGGTTTGTTACTCTTTCACGCAAAATCTACTGGACGGATTGAGACGTCGACATGTTGCCGCTAGTTATATCGAGCAAAAAAAAAACGTTTGTTATATAGCCCCCCTTAAATATATATTTTATACTGTTGCCGCTATAACAACAAATACCCACGTATTTGTTGTTATAGCGGCAACGTAAATACATCATCTGGGAAAATTTCAATTGTCTAGCTATCACATGTTCTTGAGATACAGCTGGCGACAGACATAGTAATAGGATCCCGTTCAAAAAGGGTAAACCTTTGGGTACGGAACCCTAAAAAGTCTGAAAATCTCGAGTACAAGATAAAGGATATATAATTATATATACATAAATGATAAAGGATTTTGGTACAAAAATAATAGTTATATGTATTTTAAAACATTTCTAACCTCATTGTTTTTTAAGATATCGTCATCGATATCTTATTAGTATGAAATCAAATTAAATGTTCTAAGTCTGCGTACTGCATCTTCGACTACATTGTCGCATATTATATTAACAAGTAAGTGTTGATTAAACGCGGACTTATTCTCGATAAATAAAAATAAAAGCTCCCGTTGTCAAAATAATGTCGAGTTGCCGTTTTTATTTGTAGTATAGAATAATAAACCTACGGAACACTACTACGAATGCATTACGACGATCACTTGGCAGTTCATTTGCCTACAAAAAAGCGGTGTATCACTTTCCCGTTCTAAAGTTAAAATAAAATTATTGCTCGTTAAACATATCATACAGAAGCAGTGTAATAAATTAAGATATAAGCACGAAGATTGTTAATTAATTAAACCAGTTCCAGAAATATTATCTCTCAGTAGAGACGCAAGTTGTGATCAATGAGGCACTTTATAATTTAAAGGATGCTAACGTCCTTTTAGTAACCCGCCTTCTTTTTACAATTACTACAATCTGAGCTTAATTTATTTGCAAACCGTGGATGTATTCGCGAATTGTGCGTATGTATCTGCGAAAAACGAATAGAGAACCTTTATTCATTTAAAATATTGAAAAATGTCAACGCCTAATTTTATTTACACCGAACTTTGACCCGCTTATATTGGCAAAGCTGTTTTATTATTTTGTTATACTAATGGCGCAGTATTATATCTTCTTTGCTAATAGTTCCACATAACTGGATATGCAGTAAGCTAAATATAACGAAAATGAGAAAGCTTATTTTAATAATTCCGTTAGGTGAAACTAGTTTGGTGATGAAAAATCAAACATTGATTGTTATAAGGGTCCATGTTTGATGAAATTTAAGAAGTAGTATATTGTAAGCCCCAGCCGTTTTATTCGCTAAGCTCTTTGAACTCTACCACCACAGAGTTCAGAGTTAGGTAAAGCCCAAAAAAATTTACTAAAAGATATAATGCAAAAATGTATCGAGCTTAGGCCATTGTCTTGTACAATATTCAATTATTTGTTTTATTTCTTTTGGAAAATGATTTTTCTATCATTTTCTTTCATAACAAAGGAATTTCACATTTTCGGACCTTATTATCTTTTGATATTGCTTTTAAAATATGGCGGCGTAATCGCGGCCTTGAACAAAAATCTAACTAAAAAATATGAAATCCCATTCAAATTAAGCATTCAATGCGGTTGTTTTACCCAGCACAATTATTTATCATATTTTAATGGATTTTTTTAAACATAAGACGTGGTGGTCTAGTGATAATGACACTGGCCTTACAATCGTGAGGTTGTGGGTTCAAATCCCAGACGCGTACCAATGAGTTCTCCGGAATTTATGTACGGAATTTCACACCACTGGCTTTTCGGTGAAGGAAAACATCGTGAGGCAACCTGCATATGTCCGTGGAAGAAATTCGATGGCGTATGTGAATCCACCAACCCGCACTGGGCCAGCGTGGTGGATATGGCCCAATCACCCTTCGTAGGTAGGCCTACATCCTGCAGTGAACTATTAAAAAGGCTGGTACAGTACAGTACAGTAATGGTTTTTTTGAGCTACTGTACACAGTCTGGTCCCACTTTGCGAGATCTTCTTTAATTGATTTGGTCTATATTTCGTTTATACACACAATGTCCTACTGTCTTAATGGATCGTAACATTTGTGATCACAAATTAACCGTTAAAAAGCAACAGCATGATCAAAATTTTTAGCCCATAATTAAACTACGATATCTTAGACTCACAATTTGCGAGTTAGATGCTAGAAAGTACAACAATACTATTATTTGTTAGCCTTACGTATTTTCTTGCCGAAGCCAAACAAATGTCATGCATAAGATAGCATAGTTGGTAGGCAGATCGCACGGCGCAAGGGACTGTCGATATGAGAACTACCGGTATTACTTATGCATGAAGTTAATTTCTGCTACCAATAGATACGTGTGCAATCTATTTACGGTCACATAAAATTAACGTTTCATGTTATAGATGGCGCTCTCGGCATATTAATTTATTACAAAACAGGCGCTCGAGTACGGTGCGTGTGACTCATATTATAAGTAAAAATAATGTTTATAATCTAGTTCCACAGGTTGTGGCGTATGCAGATCGTGAGAATATTCCTCGAATAGGTGCTGTGAATAATTACCAGACGGTTTCGGAAACAAGGAACCCCGTTATAATGAGTTATTTTCTAAGTAAACAAGATGAGTATCAGTTAAATTGGAACAAGAGCTGACTATTTTTGAAAAACACAGACGATTTTAGTTCTAACAAATAGTGTTGAACGATAAATATTATAGAGTGTTTTATACGAAGTATTTTTTCTTTGTTTAGCAAACTAAGTACATCGAATAGCATCGATCCTAATTTCTTGTTACCATACCAATAGATATGACTATATAATTGGATAATGTAATTATAGTGGCTCTCCTAATAGAAGATCTTGCATCAGTTTTACTGAATCTTCATAAGCCTATACCTATTTCGACTCGCTCTTGACTGATTTCGTTCATACTGGAAAATCTTGTTTGGATTTAGATACATTAAACTAAAAATTCTAATAAAATAAGTATTATATTTGTCAAATGTACCCTAGGTACATTTTTATATACAGGGTTATTCCTAATCAATTAGCATCCTTTTAGGGGCTTATTTTGTACATCAAAACTAACATCTTTTGTTCTGCGACAATATTGTCAAAACTCGAAAAAAAATTGTTGTTCCATAGAAAAATATCATTCACCTTCGACAAAATGTATGGAACATACAGAATAAGCCCCTAAAAGGTTGCTAATTGATTAGGAATAACCCTGTATAGGGCAAGTGCTTTTATTATCTAAAACAAAACACAACACTACTTACATAGGCAGAACTACATAAACTTCTACTACATAAAAAGCAATTGGATCATCCACAGACCCTTGAAGGTCTAAAGATAATCGAAATGTTCAAGCCCACTGCCAGTTGGCAGCGTGCCCAGCATGCTGGCTGCAATATTTTCAAAATCCGTTTATAAATAGCGTTTCAGCAAATTTCTCCTTTTTTTAAAGGATTATTCGCAATCAGAAATCACCGATTACAAAAAATTGGTATAAAATGCGACCTGTAGAGAATCGACATTCAGACAGATGAGAGCAAAATTGTCAAGTCAAAACTCAGACGCTTCGCTCTCGTCATTGGCTATGGATTGGTTTTCAAAGTATATAGGTACCTACTAAAACATTTTCAACAAAATATATTAACTATATTCTACATACCTACTCGTATATTTTGTCACTGACCAACTTATATATTATAATACATAATATGTACTCAGTTACAGTAGAATAGGTATTTATAGAAAAAACGAAAATTTTATAAAATATTTATGTTTATTTTGTTCATAGCTTGTACTCTTAAGTATCGTATACACACTTACTCGTGCCTACTTGCATCTAATTATCATCTATCACTCGAACGTTTAGTAAATTAAATGCGTAGTAATAAAGTAACTGAGTAACTACTAAAATAAAACTGCAGTAAAATTGATCACTTCGGCGTATTTAATGACACACTACAGATGCTTAGACGTAGAAAAGGTACGGTGGAAATCCCACGAAGCCTTTAGACTTGTGACTGGTACTTACATTTCCGGGGTGGAATAAAATATGTGAGACATAAAAATGGTGCGTAGGTTATAAATATGTATCTTGCTAAGAAAACTTGGGAAAATTTTACATACTTCGAAAAAGTAGGTACATACAAAAGTCTTTCGCAATAACGGATACGCGGATACATTGCTCCCTTGACGCCGCTATGTTTACCCACTGAGTATAATCAGGTACGTTTTAGAATAAACAGTTTAAGTTCTCACGGAACACATAGATCGGCATAGTTTCATTGACAGTTGACTTTATACGAATTATTTTTCAGAACTCAATTCTGTTTGAAAGCTTATCACGTATCGGAACATCAGTGAGCGATTCCCAGGCTTGGCCGGTTTTATAATCGGGAAATTCGCGGAAGGCTGGCCTGGGCCCGCTCAAGACCTTCTCAAATTGAATATGACTTTTTGCTACATGCCAATACCGTAAGGAAAATTTTTAAATGAGCTTGAGCTTTTCGACACCGTAACGAGCATTTATAATGAAAGATAAATCAAACCAGTTGCGATAATAAAATGTATCGTATACTTACGGTTATTATGTTTCAAAATAGTACGTTGATAATACAAATTGGTTAGAAACTTCAACCCTAAAAATTTGTAGAGCCAATATTTTGGTTAGAATCAATAAATATGGGGTATTAAGTGTTAGGCTGAGAGCTCGATGCATTCGGCGGGCGTTCGGTCCGGGGGTGGACAAAATCAATAGTCGGTACCTCCGAATAGCTACACCACTACAAACGAGAAATGTGCACACATTGCGATTCTTTATTCGGCATTTTCGTGTGGCGCGCCGCCCGAGTCTCCTCCGAGCAGGTGGTGTCTACGATCAACTTATGCCGAGGGCGGCCGGAAATTATATTATGAGGTCACATTGGCTTACAGTTTATTTACATCAATACTAATGTACTTACAGCCAATGTAAATATTACATAGTAGCGAATTTGCTTGATAAGCGTTGGTACCTTTTCGAAGGAACATACATTATAGACTTAACATCTTTTATAACTTATACTTTTTACAATGTATGCCATATATTTTTTACATTAGCATATCATAGTGTACAAGCTACTGTAGCATTGCCGTGCAATAAAAGACTTATAAAAATATTCACGGAACTGGTTTGTGCGGTCCGATAATAAATATTTTGAAGTAGTAAGTAGATGTCATAAACTACCTACCTACTCGTGATTTGGAGCATAGATTAAGAACTGCACAGAAAACACTAGGTATGTAAGAGATACGAACAACTGAAGCATACTTAAACGGTCAACTATCAATCATATTTCCGCTACAGTTACGTCTTAAAAAAATGTATGTCACATTGCGGATGCCAAGAAAATACCCTAATAATAAATTAGCATAGTAATGTTTGCAGCCGTTATGCGAGGATTGAGTCCGCCTTAATTAATATAAAAAAGCGGCGCTTGCCAGTGTCACTGGCCTTCAATTCGGAGGATAAATATTTCATTGTGGCACCGAGATCATGACCGATTGCATCGGAGAAATGAGAGCTTTCGCCTCACGTACCTAATCAAATAACTTTAGGTACGAACGTTTGATCCGCCAATACTTCTTAACTATACGATTTCACTTAAATAATAAAAGTATAACAAAATGTAATAACTTCACTTAAAATAATAAATATACTTGCCTCTGTATCAACAACTAGGTCAAAGTTAAAAAGTGATTCGTTGAATTTCCGCCTCTAGTCCGGTGGAGGGTACTCTGTCAAACTATTTATCAGCCGATTTCCATAATATTTGGCAAGATTATTTGATATTTAAATCCTACTAAAATTTGCGAATATGAACCAAATCTGTCAAGAGCAACTTGAGATATAGGCTTATAAAGATTAAGTTAAAGAGATGTGTTGCGAGATCTACTGTTCGGAGAGCTACTACTATACTTGGAATAAAACAGGATGGCCTAAGCTTTCACTCGATGATTTTTAATCGGGTAGTGGCTCTCATAAGGATGATGTAGGTGCTTAAGCAATAAAAACTCTGTAGGTACTTATAGGTATATCATTTCATTTTATTTCGAGGCCAAAATGAGGATTTGCATACCTACTTGCTCGGTTAATAGAGAGAGACCCTTAATTTCTTCTGTTATCCAATTAAGAAGAAAAAATAAAGTTTATCGTGTTTGTATTACATGTATGCATTATCCTCATAAGAGCTCCTGATCTAAGTAATTAAATCAAGTTGTGTAAATAACAAAATAAAAAAAATATTCTTAGCTAACGTTCAGCGTTATGAAACTGTATCTACTTACAAATCATAACTGTTGATTCTTATTGCTCTTGACTGACAGAGTCGTGCTAATCGCTTATTAACACCACACGAGTTACCATTTAATAATGTTTAGAGCTCGGAACTTACTTGTAATTATTGTGCTAATTAAGCTCTATCATGAACACTTTTCACTACACGCTATAAACATTCGGGTGCAGGCACCACTATTACTCCTAATTCTATTAATTAGTTATTTGTATGTATTCGGTTTTCATAATTTCGAGAGTTTTCTGCCAATTATGAAATATAATAACATAAGTTTTCGGTGAAATGATAAACAATTACAATATTTGAAAACCAATGTGCAAAAATGAATTATCGAATCGATTAGTTACGGGATCGTTTGTTGGCCTTTAAAACGCACAAAAAGGATTTTCTTTAAATTTCTCGTCATAAATCGAAATTCACATGTCGTAAAAATAATTAAAAACCTGTTTTAGCTTGCACCAGTAAAGCTCTTTCATATGATACCACGCATGAAACGATTAACTCCCTTTAAAATTTGGACCCTTATTTCTTCCCTTTAGTCCCTATAGTTTTGTGATTTAGCTATAAATGTGCAGCTTTCAAATTTATTCAATGTTCGTTATGTATACATATAACTATAATATTATGACGTGTAAATTGACATTTTATCAATAAATAAATTATGACTTATTCCTATATTGAAATTGAAATTGAAAAAAAAATTATTCGACATTACAAATACAGGAGGCACAAAAAACAATAATTATGTATAAAAATTAGGAATTAGAAATGTCGAAAAGGGCTCACCTCAGCATTATGCTGAATGCAGGTAGGAAACGAACACTCAGCGCTGGTTTTCAGGTTAGCCCTTTTTGAGGGTATATGTGTACCTACGACCATGCTCCATGCCAAATTTTATAGTTCTAGGTCTCCGAGAAGTACCCTATAAGTTTTGGTTCCCTTGTGAGTGTCAAAATGTGTTTCTTGTGACATAAACGACTGTAACTTTTTTTTACGATAACCGAGAAATTTTATGTTTTCACAACTTCAAGTGATTACTGATCTGCGTAAGTATATTGTTTTAATTTCGACTCAATGTATTTACGCGTTCTCGAGTTAGAAGGTCTTGGCACACTGACGGACAGACGAACAACAAAGTGATCCTATAAGGGTTCCGTTTTTTCCTTTTGAGGTGCGGAACCCTAAAAACATGTACAGTAGACTGTATGTCGGATTGTCTATATTCATTGTACAAATTTTAGTACGTTTTTACTTCTCATTTATATTTCACTAGTCTTTACCCGCGGCTTCGCCCGCATACGCAATATAGGTATCATTATAATTTATAACCTATGTGTTATTCTGATATATAAGCTATATTATTGCAAAGTTTCGTCTCAATCCGTTCAGTAGTTTTTGCGTGAAAGAGTAACAAACATCCATACATCCATCCATTCATCCATCCTCACAAACTTTCGCGTTTATAATATTAGTATGATAGGATATTATTCCAAAGTTTCATCTCAATCCGTTCAGTAGTTTTTGCGTGAAAGAGTAACAAACATCCATACATCCATCCATCCATCCATCCTCACAAACTTTCGCGTTTATAATATTAGTAGGAAGTAGGATGTGTATAAAAAGAATAGATCGAAATTTTTATGTAACAAACCCTACAGTTATTTTGTTTATCTTTGGTTAAATCCTAAGGTATAAGGTATACACTTACGAGTATAAATGTTTCAAGTTAACGGAAATTATAATTATAATAATAAGCACAGCTAATAAGAAGATATTTGTTTTTAATTATCTAGGTTTAGTCAGTTCAGGAAATTTGCGTGATGCATAGACTTGATCGTAGTTTAATTACCAAAGTAACTGGGACGGAAGCTCAGGCAGTAGCAGGTAGAAAGCAGGTAAAGAAAAGCAGCAGTAGCAGGTTTAAAAAAAAATTGATAACATTTTTTACTTGCTATTTAATCCATTTTCTTAAGACAGTAAGTAGCATCAAAGTAGCATGCGCACTTCCTAATCATTTGAAAAAGGAAAAGTCTCAGAAGAAAATAAATAGTATGTCAAATGCTAATACTTTTATTCAAGTTTTGAATACATCCATGCTTTTATGCAATAAAAATACTTTGTTTTAAGGAGCTACTTAGTTATAGTTTCAGTCATTAAAATACCCATCACCAAAGTAAAAAAATATTATATGGTGGAGACATTAGACTCTTTAGGTTTTTAATTACTCGTATAACTTTATTTTATTCGTGCAGAACACGACTTTGTTGCAATTTGGTCCGTTAGTTATTTAAATGTTTGTTGTCTTTTTTAATTCTAGGAAAAAATCCTTGTCGTCCCAACGTATAAACTTTTCCTAATGTTTCTTACTCATTCTGCACATAGAGGCTTTTTGTGTAAAAATCTTTAAATTTTACGACAACCCTAGAGGCATCGTAACACAACTCACAGAATTTTAACCTGTTTACTTGAGTTTCAAGTTCTTGGCTTCATAGAATTATTACACTCTTATTGCTTTATAAAGACACAGCAAATCAGAATCTAATCAGAAGAAAAAATCATCACCATATCAGTGATGCATGACGTCGTCATTGTGAATTTCAGTTGAGTTTTGTTCTTGCTGACTAGCGGTTGTAATGTAGCGTAATTGTTAAATTACATATTTTTGAATAAATTGATTTAAATTTGACTTCAAAAATGGAGGGAATTCTGAATTCGTCAGAATTTATTTTAGGATGTTTTTGTTTCCTGATTAGATACTTGAAGACGCTTGGACCGTTAATTAGAAAATTTGGAAAGAAGGATAAGGGAATATTGTGAATATTGCAAAAAGTTGTTTACAGATTTACCGTAAATAAAATAAATGATTTTATAGCAGAAAATAATTTATTTGATGTAATAATACGAAATTGACTTGACACCAAACAAGTACATAGGTATACTAAGGACCTACATACTGAACAAAGTTACTAAAAAGTAATTTTGAATCTACATCTCTAGAGATTTAGTTCTATGCTCCACCTAGATTAAAAGTAACAAGTATAACTAAAAGTAGCAACTATTACAATATGAAACAGAAACGTACCGTGTAACTAGATTGATAACGAGATTAGATCGTCCAACTCTCGAGCTCGTTTGGAAGCAACTCGGAACAAACGCGTGCTGCACTCAAACAAATGTATTGCTACAAATAATAAATATCATTATTGGTCTGTTTCTCAATTTTTAAGAGCTAAAGTAACTTTGCTGGTAGTACTTTAGAGTTTTTTATATACTAGAAATAAAATATTTCTAATTTAAAAATATATATTAGACAAAATTGTTTACAAAAGCCTTCGGAAGAGTTACCATAAATGAAATTACAAACATGTGTTTTTGAATGTGATCATGTGACTGTTGATTTCAAACTCGGCTAGGCCTGTTGTTTGGTAACCTATGTGGAGAATTACCTAAACATACAGTGTGCAGTGCTCGCTCATGTCTACAGTAGGTGCATAGTATAAGTAAAATGAAACGTTATTGCTACAACATAAATTAGACAAAATAACATTATATGATAAGTCGTTAGACAACTATGAAACATTAATTTTACCATTATAATTTTCAAAATAAATTTCCTCAAACTTAACAAAAAAATGGAATACAATGAGTGTCAAATCTAAATAAAAGAATCAATCCAACTTACTAAATTCGTGAGATTGTCGCCAAAAAGCCAAAAATAAGTTAACTACAATTTGGAATACTTAATAAAAAATTAATAAACTTAATTATGTATTTAAAAAAAAACATGACTAAGAATTTCTAGGTATAATCAAACGGAGAATAGGATTGAATTGAATTGAATTGATTTGTTTGAATCGTTTTTATGGAATTATCGTCAAAAAGATTCCATCTTTTAAAAGTTAAGGTAAGATAAGGACTTTTTAAGGCAGTCTCGTAGGTAAGTATTGTACTATATCTATGTAACCGAGTTCTCTTCATTCGTGATTCTATCGAAACATTCCATGGCAATTGCAGTGGAATATTAGGAAATGTTTGGGTTTTTTTGCCTTTTAGTAACAATAGAAATACTTCTTATCCATGGATTTGTATGGATAGTGAAAAATATGTTCCGACCATTTCGACTGTAAAAGTTCCAAAGTTTTACATAATTAGTAATAAGTATCTAATTAGAACTTAGTTAAGACACATTTTATCTGTACATGGTTATTCCTAATCAATTAGCATACTTTTAGGGGCTTATTCTGTACATCAAAACTAACAACTTTTAATCTGCGACTTTCGTCAAAACTCAAAAAAAAAATCAACTGTTCCATACATTTAATCGCGGGTGAACGATATTTTTAAATGGAACAGCAACTTTTTTTTTTTAGTTTTGACAAAAGTTGCAGAACAAAAGTTGTTAGTTTTGATGTACAGAATAAGCCCCTAAAAGAATGCTAATTGATTAGAAATAACCCTGTATACAATACTATATCCACCTACTCTTTTTCTTGGGTGCCTAGTTAGTTTAAATTACACAAGACTGCCGTTTGCAGTAAAAAAATCCAAACGAAGGCTTGGAACGATTATTTATTAAACACTAGAACCGGAATATCAACTAAAGTTTAACTTTTGTTTGTATCTTAGTTAAATACTAGTATTTTGCAGACAAACAACAAGAACATACGTAAACGTCAAAATAAAATCAAATTATAGATCTCATGGTTTTCTTCAATATGCCCTTAGGTTTCTATTAGCTTCTTTACTCTCCTCTAGGTGCTAATTTTAAAATAGAGCATAATTGTGAAAGTTTAAATCGGTTTCAATAATGAACTGTTATTAAAGAACAAGATTTCTTGTTTTAATATAAAATTGGCTAATAATATGTCATTCATAATATTATTTCTAGCTAAACATTACTTGCATTATATATTTGTCAGAATATTTACTTACTTATATAAGAGGTATATATATTTGCAACATACTAATTGATTGCAGCATAAAAACTAAAACGTTAGTTTTCAAAAATAAATCAAGCAGCTAACTGAACGTAATAAATATAGTATTCACTAATAATCGAATAATATTTAAAATAGAGGGTTCTGTATTTTCTGAAAATCTATTTTCTATATAATATGTAAGACAGTCAGAAAGTCATCTAAAACTAGGAATTATTACTCATTATTGTAGATCCCGGTTGTTTTAACCGTTTAGTTAGAGGCCTTCAGGCGGTTTAAAAACTGACACCAGGGCCACCCAGCCTACACGAACTTACTTACTTACTCTTTAATTGATCGGCTAATAGAAATTTGCTTAGCTTAAATTCATAATTATATTATTAATATCGTACTTTGTTTAAACTATGATCGCACACAAAATATTTAAACACGCTTTAAATATTTTTGTTTAACCGTACAATTAGTACTGCTAAACAATTTCTAAGCCGTGCGTAAAACTTTTGTGGTAAGACTGTATGTTTTCAACTTTGTTTAGTAATTGCAACACACCTACTCAATTTTATGAATTTATTGATATTGACCTTATTTTCTGCTAAAAGCTAAAAGAAAACCATTACATACGTCGGTTATTCTAGTGACATTGGTGGGTGGGGACTGAAAGCTGTAGCGGGAGCTTTCAGTCCCCACCAAATGTCACTAGAATAACCGACGTATGTAATGGTTTTCTTTTATCAAATTAATAAAGAACTCCGAAAATATACAAAGTTACTATGCATTATTATTTTTTCTTATAAGTCGTGCATCAGTAGAATTCGATAACGATTTACTAAGATGTATTTTAGGAAACTGTATAATATATTATGTAACTATTCGTATCTTTTTGTTATAAAATCTTTATCTCGTAGCTAATATTATATGTTAATTACGTTTAATATTGTTTTTCCCAAAATTCAAATATCTAGGTAATTTATTTATCCCTATATCATTCAGTTTTATTAGTTTCAGCTCTTTTTGTTCTTCCAAGCCGTTTGTGTTGAACCGAAAACATCTTGCAAATTTAATTCTGTCATTGTTATTTATTTTCTTGTATTACCTAAAGGTAATACATAGTTAGTTCATATATATATATATATATTTAAAGAATGTGGAACATCAAAGATTTTTTTTTAGTTCCTGTTACATATTATATTGCATATACCATAATAAGCATATATATTAAGTAACTAAGTTAGTTTTTACGTAAATTAGGTTTCTCTACGTAAATTACTATTCAATTTAATTGCCTTGTTATTTCTTAATCTAATATACTACAGTAAAAGATTACTACCTAAACAAACGGGTTATTTAAATTCGGTTACGAATGATGTATGTTTTTATCATTTATTCGTGCTAATCAATTCTTTACAGTGTCCTTCCGGATAACATAATTGGCAAATGAGACGAAACGTATATTATTCATTACGGTACTTTGAAATTAAGGTTATAAAAATAAATAGGTATAGCTTTATTTTGGGAGCATACTTCCTTTCATAGTACCACTACTTATACGCAATGTTAACCTAGACGATAGAAATATTCTAGAATATCATTCTACTCATCATAATTATCAATTTTTACTATTGGACCCCTTCGAAAAAAAATAGCTGCACTATAATAGAGAATATCATTCTACTCAACGTAATAATCGAGTTTTTCTATTGGACCAACTACAAAAAAAGCTACTCTATAGTAGGTACAATTTTGTCAAAACTCTATGAACTTTTTCTATGCATCAGCTATTCTAGATTCCTAGAATATCTTCGTCGACTAGATTTACACCCCGTAGATATCCTTCTTATATATGGTCCCGTTCTCTTAAAAGTACAATTAAAAATTACTTCTTGTCGTCATCATTATTACAGATATTTTTTCTAATAGGATCGGTTGGATGCAGCTTGCAATCAACTTGTTCACGTGGTCTTGCGGAAAGAGGTCCTACGCTTATTTCGTATCACATAAGAGTACATGTACGTACCTACAATACAAATAATTTAGACAACTATATAGAATGGAGAGCTGACGCCAACATTAAATGAAATCACTGTTTTAAAGTATTTTGACAGTCAAAATAGCATGAATAATAATATACATTCAATTAGCATCCTTTTAGGGGTTTATTTTGTACATCAAAACTAACAACTTTTGTTCCACGACTTTTATCAAATCTCAAAAAAAAAAATGCTGTTCCATATTGAAAAATATCGTTCACCCTCGACAAAATGTATGGAGCAGCTGTCATTTTAGATTTGACAAAAGTCGCAGAACAAAAGTTGTTAGTTTTGATGTACAGAATAAGCCCCTAAAAGGATGCTAATTGATTGCCAATAACCCTGTATAAAGTATGATGCCTAATTACTTCCGCGTCAGCTCTCCACTCCGTATACTAGTAGTTCTCGGAAAAGTAGACCTCGCATCTGCTTTTCGTAAGCCTAAATATATTTTGACTCTTTCTTGACCGATTTAATTCGTATTCGCAAATAAACCTTGTTAGGATTTAGATATTAAACGATCTTTGACAAATATTATCGAAATTGGCTAATTTCTCCTCTATTTGAGGGAATCAATCGCAAAAGACAAAAAATACATAAATATGTGTATCGTCAAGATTCGTTGAAAAATACGACCTGTAGAGGAGAAATGTAAACTAACGTTCATCCGAAATCCGAAAATGAAAAATAAAATTGACAGAACTCGAAGCGAAGACGCTTCGCTCACTTGGTCAATTATTTCGCAAATTTCCATTTGTGAATGGCTTTGGACTAGGCTGAGTACGGTAGAAATTCGATAATATAAGTTTCAATGTACATCTTTTTGCGCCTGGGGCTTAAAATGGTCTATAGTAAAGGCTCTATATATACCTACATACCGTGTGATTTCATACTAATACTTAGTAGAGTGGAGTTTGACTCTTTCTTGGCCAATTATTTTAAATCCTTGACTACTCGGGGCAACTGACATTTCCCCGAGCTTATTCTTCTTCATGATAGATGTATTTACCTATCGAATAAATCTGTATGTTACTGAACCAAGGGTGGATTGTTTTCGAGATTCTAAATAAGCGAAAGAAACCAAATAATTTCGAGAAAACGCAAGCGCAGTGCGTGAGAAAAATTGTCGGTTATTCCAGAATTTTTAAAAGAGGAACGAGGAAATAAAATTCTATTTGTTGTCGTCGATTTAGCCATTGGACGTCCACTGCTGGACATAAGCATCTAGATGCCCTACTATACTGCTATTAATTCGAACAACAAATTCAATTTTTCTTCAGTTCATTTTAAGACCGGTATGAGTAAAGCCGTAGCGAGTTCGATAATTTAGTTTTTTGGTACAACTTCAAAATAGAGATCAACTAAACAGATCACTCTACTGCTAATATGCGCGAACGCAATGAGAGTAAATATTTGTCAGTTTTTTTTTTTTTTTTCTTTTTTTTTTTTACGCAGGGCTTTTGTCACCGCCAATATCGCAGCCGTACTCGAACCGAGTGGGTTAGCGCGTGGTGATGGCAAAAGGCCTGACGGCATGACGCTGGTCCCATGGAAGTGTGGACGGCCCTTAGTATGGGACGCAACTTGCGTCGATACTTTGGCACCGTCACATCTTCCTGAGACTCAGAGTAGGGCTGGAGCGGCGGCCAATTCGGCTGAGCAGCACAAGCGGCGCAAATATGCTAACCTCGGCAGTGGTTACATATTTGAGCCATTTGGAGTTGAGACTTTGGGACCGTGGGGGCCGGGAGCTCATCTCGTTTTCAAAAGTCTTTCTGAGCGTCTGGTGGACGCGACGCGTGACCAAAATGCTGGTGTTTATTTGGCTCAACGTATAAGCATTGCCATTCAGCGTGGCAATGCTGCCAGCATGCTGGGCACGCTGCCAACTGGCAGTGGGCTTGAGCACTTGGATTATCTTTAGACCTTCAAGGGTCTGTGGATGATCCAATTGCTTTCTATGTAGTAGTAATGTAGTATTGTCATTATAAAAAAAAAAAAAAAAGTTTTTCAGTAATTTTAAAGAAGAATGCTTATTGCGAGGGGCATTTTTTTTCTCGGTTTTTAAGGTTTAGTAGTAAGATCGTTGTGTCAGTCCGTTCGTCCGAATGTCACAAAGCCTTATATATTAACTTCCACATTTATAAACCAAATTGCATGGAATTTGACATTATGATAGCTTACGTATAGATCTCAATTTTAGATGCATAAAAAATTTAAAACTATTTTTAAGAGGTATTCCCATACATATAATGTGGGGATGTTTTTTTTCCACCCCAGCCCTTTAAGTAGGTTACCGTTAAATAGCGTTTCTTAAATTAACTTAAGGTTTCTTAAACGATTTTTTGTCACATGTAAGTACCATTTGTAAGATATAGGTTGACAAAGTAGAAAAAAAGAGAACAAAGAGTGTTAATTTTTAAAGTATACAAGGTAGAATGTTCAAACTCTCTGAATTTCAAGACAGATGTGGGCAAAACAGACTACTAAACTGCTATTAGCGATCAATAAAGATGCGAATAGGATTCATGATGTGTAGTGGGTAAAGGCTTTTTCAAAATGCAAGCGTAGCGACCGCGAAAATTCTAGTGTATAGCGTTGATCGGAACAAAAGCCATTGCCTGACTGAAGACCGACATGGGCCTATGAGTAATTGACTATGATGGACGACTACGACCCTCATGACCTCCTCGTTGTCGCCGTGCCTGTTGAGCCCTAGAGCTAGATTTTTTTTCTATGTTTTGTCAGTGAAAGCTATAATTTGAAAGCGACATCAGATGTGAGTAAAGCAAGCTCCTGAACATTTATATTTTTCGGAAAAATTTTGATATAGGTATATTTGAACAAAGAGCCGATTTATATAACCCGTATGACCCCAGGGGGATCCTGGGAGTTATTTAAACAAAAATGTAAATTGTATTATGGATGGATGGATTGATTTTGATATATTGTTTTGTTTGCAAAAATATTATGTCATTTAGTTAAAAAAAAATGTTTGGGCCTTTTTATATTTAGTCAGTAGCAAAAAGTATTTTTAAAGTACACAATAACACCCTTGTAATCTCTGCCACACAATTCAATAAAATATCATCTCACCGAATATAAATGAAAAAACTTAAAATAAAAAAATAACAATCAACAGTCTGGTAGAATAAAGGGCGGCCTTATTGCCTACAGCGATTTTTTCCAGGCAAGCTATATGAAGTACCATATTGTTACAAGTACCAGTTAGTTTTTAGTTTTTAGGGTTTCGTACACAAAGGGTAAAAACGGGACCCTATTACTAAGAATCCTTTAATTACTAAGACCCTCTCACAAAAACTGTCTCTGTTCCTATCTGTTTTCAAATTACTGACTTTTTAAATCTATACTGTCCTACTCTGTCCCATTCTCTTCCATGATTCGCGATCCATCGCAACGTCTTGCCAATCCCTCTCAAATGAGTCAAGATCGTCATGCCAGCTTTTTTTGCCATCCCTGCCTGCGTCGTCCGTAATGCACTGACTCCGTGACGATCCTGGCCCATCGATCAGGGTGTACCCGCGACACATAACCAGCCCAAACACACTTTGGTTTGGCGGCTTTTCCGCCGACACCAACTAACTTGCGGAATCCGTCTGAATACTGAATTAATGAATAAAATGGGATTTTTTTCATGCTCCTTGCGCTCACGCACGATAGCAGTCACATACTCTCTGTTGTTCATAGGTATCTATTTTGAAGTTATCGAAAAAACCGAAATAAAAATTCGTTTATAATAGCAGTGCGTTGTTTTGCTTTGCTCATAGTTTTTAAAATTATTGTAAAAACCGATCATTTTCGCGTTCAATTCACTCACGCATTAGAGCAGTAGTGTTCTCCTTTGCTCTATATCTATTTTGAAAAGCCCAAAAAAAACACGCTTAATTACTAGTTACTACTATCGCGCATAATAGTTCAGTAGTTCACTTTGCTCACGGTCACGTCTTGAAATTTCCAAAAAAATAATTAAAAATTTCGCGCTTGCTGCAATCGCGCATATTAGCACTCGTGTCTATTTTGGAGTCACGAAAAAAAAACAAAAAAAAATCACGCTCGCACCTCTTGTGCTCAGTATTAGTAAAGTTTTCTGTTTTAAAATTACTGAAAAAAAAACGAAAAGAATAATTGAATTGAAATGATTTGTGTGCTCTCTCGGATGAAAATGATTATTTGGAAGCTAAATGGATCCTCCCTTATAGTAAATGTAATCTCAGGAAATTGTTATTTGATGATCTAAATCGTTTTCAAATTTTCAATTCGTGGGATCAATGATAATGTGAAAATCGTGAGTCCGTCCTGGACAACATTGGAACAGAACTGAGAGCAGTGACATGCAAGACGAGAGGCCTATGCTCAGCAGTCGGCTGACATATCGGACTGTAGTTGATGACAAACCAAAGAAAACAGAGACTAGAAAATATAAATAAGAAAACACGGCGATTACGTGATTTGCAGTGAATGTGGGACAATAGTAGAATCACCTGTGTCAACAGTCGGATTCATGTTGCCTTGTCTGAAGGCAACCGCTTGACACCGAAAACAATAAAAGTCGTGAATTGAAAATCGATAAATCTTTAAGTATCCACAAGAATATAATTGATAATGATGTACAGTATAATTATGTTATTCAAGTTGAAACATTTCTGGTTTTACGAAACTCAGTTTTAATGCCTGAAGTGATATTAGGTCTGTAATAAAATATTGAATTAATCTTTGATATATCACCCAAAGAGCGACTTAACCCACTTGTTACTAGCGTTTGATATGTGGATCAATAGATTAATCACTGGTCACATTTCTCAAATGAAGACTACGTACCTACCGTCAAGCGCAGGATAGGACGTCCTACAAAGTGGACAGATGACCTTATTAAAACCGCGGGATAGCACTGGATACAAGCCGGTTAAGATCGGTCTTATGTAGTGGAGGTTTACGTCCAACAGTGGACGTTTTATGACTGAGAAAATTAAGTAGAACCCATCACTACCTTGGATCTAAAGCACACGATTATTATGTAGCATAAGTAATGGTATTGCAAGTACCTACTAGTACCTAATGGTCTTAGTCAAGAAAAAGAAATAAAATAAAGACATTAAACTTTCTTTTGAAAATTTAGTGTGATTTTTAGGGCCCAATCGCTCGATATTAATAACGACAACCCCCCTGTTGCCGTAAAATACGGAATCTTTAGTGCGCGAGTCCGGCTCGCACTTGGCCGATTATTGTTTCTTTTTACGTCCTGCTTATAATAAACGGTACCCAGCCACTGCAGGGTTACGCCTGGGCTACAGGCATTACAGGACCTTAAACAGGATTTCACCGTAAAATTACCGAGTGAAAAGTAATTGGTAAGTGATGTGTTCATGCACGCCGCAACGAATTGCCAAGTATTGCATGGGAGATGCACGTACACTCACGCCGTGCACTGCCGCCGGACCGGCGCAACGCGCGTCGAACCACAATCTCTTATCGTTGGTACTATATAAGTACCCCCAGGAGATGTCAAAAAGTATTAAATTGTCATACAGTTAATTACAGCAAAGTGTGGTCCAGCACAAATAAAAACTTATTGAAAAATCTTTGTCCAAAAAAAATTTTCGCTTCGGAGCGCCAGCATCAAGAATCCTGTAATATCTTTAAATGGTAACATCCATTGCATCCATTACAAAAAGATAGTGAGCATTCGCAATTACTTTAACGGCAGCCGTTACTCCGTGACACTAGGGTGGTTCGAATTTTATCTCACAATTATACGTAACATGCGCATCGATTACGGAAGCGGTCACGACGGCGTAGGTGAGAATATTGCTAATTGGCTGTATCTCATAGATAAGCAATAAAATCAATGGGCAGGACACTGGTTGCATCTTCAATTTATGCCGATGTGGATTCGCGATGCGCCCAGCTCGGCCGCAGCCCCCGCCACCGGACCTCATATTTATACGCTAAAGCGGACGCCGCAAAGAGTTCAAACGTGCGTCGGGCGCTCGGAACAGTAGACGATCGAGAGAATCGCAACGCGTGGGTAGACGAGGGCGAGTGCAGTGTGCAAGTGCGTGCGGGTCGTGTGTCTGAAAGCTCGCGCCGCGAAGCCTCCGGAGCGTCGCCGTGGAGCAGGGCATCGCGCGAGCGCCCGCCTCGCGTCAGTGCCGGCCCGGCCGCGCCATAAGCATCACGTCCGACAACACCGCCTGTTCCCACTCTGGACACTGGACACATACCTACTCACCGACCACTCTGTTGCTGCTGCTTGCCGGCTGCCGGCGCGACCACTCATCGCGAATATATTTATTGTGCAGAACTGGTGAGTGCTTTTCAATTAAATTCAAAAAAATATTTTTTAATTTTGGGAAAAACTGAGTACTGAAAGGGATTTGAATTACAATTACTCTCCTAATACTGAACAATAACTCTCCTGAATAGCTTTTTTATTTATTTAAGTCAGTAAAAAAATTACTTTATGTAGGTCTTGTATAATCTTGTGTATAGAGCGTATCAAGGAGACGCAAACGTGAGCTCTGCGTCTGAAAAAGCCGGTCCGCGAGCTTTTCCACTGTTGCATTTCAGGAGAAAATGACCTTTTTTTTCTACCTGCAAATAACATAACAATAACGCACCACTATAATCTATAGTGCAGTATAGTAAGCTTAAGAGGATGTAACTTTGTTTTCTATTTTGCTATTAATAAATTATTATTGATACAAAACACTTAGACATTATGTAGCTAATACTAAAAAGTTACGTAGAGGACAAACTAATTTAAACAAAAATTGTTGATTACCTTCTCTTAATTTCATGCCTTCGTATAATTTCCTGCTCTCGAGTCAAGACAGCCTGCGAAATACCTACTTCCTTTTTTCTTTTACTGTGGAAATATTTCCAGGTACACGTATGTTTGCAAACTATAGGTATCATTTTTATTGAACCATTCAATTTTACAAAATAAATTTGAACCATTCTAATGTATTTGAATTTAGTATTTGAAGGTTATTTGTGCATTATTTTTATTTGCAGTATTAAAACGTGACTAATAAATTTTAAGACTTGCAATACAAAAATATACTAAATATGTATACTTAAATTCAAGTTAAACATCACATAACATATAGCTCTACATTAGCAAGACACTTTATTAGAACATGTTATGATAATTTGAAAATTCTATGGTTGGAAATATATGTGTCAACCATGTTTTTAATACTATTACTATTATAATAAAACACGAAACGAAGAATGTTCACATGTTCACTAGAAGGATTTATGAGATGTATATAATTTAATTGACAAGGTATAATAAAGTCAATAACAGCGAAAAATGTAAGCGTGAGTGGATCCGATAGAGACGCGTGCCTCCGCAACGAGCGTAGCCGATTCAATATTTCACACTCGCCGCCGCTAATCATTCTCGATAGTGCCTTTCGAAGGAGATTGAAGTTAAATCAACCACTTCTTACCTACTTTCAGCGACAGAACATCTTGTATGTACGCTTCTTATAAAATGCAAAAAAAAAAAACAAGTTTCAATAGAAATAGCTTTCTATTTGACATACTTTCCGATTTAGGGTTTTTTGCCCAAAATAATTTACTGAATTATGACGCCGATAGCTCCGTGGCAATAAAAGATTTTCCTAGAGAAAAAGATGTCGGCTGCCTCAACTCCCAAACGTCGCATCTACGTGAGAACGCAGCGCACGTACACTTCGCCTCAGTGTCAAGCGGTCCAACTCTCGGTGTCAGACACTTTAACTGTATCTGACGTTTATTTATTCAATCTAAATAAATACGACACGAACTTGCGTTGGTACTAGGTGGCACTGGCAGTGACATTCGCCTTTTAGATAAATATTAAACCCTTTTATCCTCTTATACTGATTCATCACGCTCAGTAGTCTTTGCATCATAATTTCCCATTCGAAAAACTGACACGAACAAATTCAAAACTCTACTGAGCATAATGCAAATACGAGTTTATAAAGTTGTTTCCTCGCGCAGAAGTTTTTGTCGCCGTGCGCTAGCGAATATTATGCAAGGTCCATGAATTACCGTAGTAATTTGTCTCATAGGTCGTAGAGACGGCGTGGTTATTACGAACTTGAAAGCTAATCTAGACGATAGGCACTTTAGCCCCTGTTGTTTGTTAGAGTCGAATATACGGCTCCCCTCGACGCAGGCGGTCGAGCTTTATTCACCTGGCTATAACTTTTGCCGAGTTTCGCCTGTGCCATCTTGTTTTTGTTGTTTCCCTTCCGCTAAGTTAACGAAGGCAGTTTGTGAAATACTGAACCTGACGCCTTCAGTTTCTTTAATGTTGTTTATTTTTAAAGTTGTGTGCTTAGTATATAAATAATGATCATGGATTTTATGTTACTTTTACTGAATTTTGATCCAAGTTAGAAAAAGTTTTGGTTTAAAATACGCCATTGATTAATTAGAAAAATAAATATTTGTTTAGGTAGTGTTAATAGGTATATAGTTAACCTAATTTTAAGTGAAAATATAAAATCAGCCTAGATTAGAACAAGATCTAACCCTAAAATGAAGCTGCTGATATAAATACCAATGAATGAATACAAGACAATAAACAAATACCTACTACTTAGTAGAAAAAAAACCGGAAAAGTGCGAGTCAAGCTCGTACACCGAGGGTTCCGTACAAATCCAGAAAATTTCACAAAATTGGGAAGTAAGTTGTTAAAATCTCTATACCTACTATAACCATCGACAAAAAAGTTATTAATTTTTTTTTTTTCACCTTTCTCGTCATACATCAAAAATTACAAATTGTTAAAATAATTAAAAACCTGTCTTAGCATTTGCTAATGAAGTTCTTTTAAATGATAATAATCGTATCATGTAAGCACATGATACGATTTACTCACTTTGAATTATGAACCCATATTTTGTGAATTTTGAGGCCCTATTTTTTTGTGATTTAAATAAAAATGTACAGTTTTCAGATTTATTCCTACTATACTCTGTACTCTGAGACAATGTTTCTCGCCAAATTTCATAGTTATATGTCAACTGGAAGTACCCTGTAGGTTTTGATTTTTGTGCGTGTCGAAATATGCGGTTTTTGTACGACATATACGGCTCTAACTTTTTTAAACGACAACTGAGAAGTTTTTCTTTTACACTACTGCAAGAGACTATAAATATACGTATACAGTTTAAATTTCAACTCTATACCATTACGTGTTCCCGAGATAAAGAGTCTTGACATACACACAGACGGACAACAAAGTGATCCTATAAGGGTTCCGTTTTTTCCATTTGTGGTACGGAACCTTAAAATTAAACAACGTGTTATTACCCATGAGATAGCATACATATAATCAAACAAAATTGCATTTAAAAGTGGTGGTAATATTTGATACAATTTTCTTTAATAATTATTAAACGTCATTCCAAGCGTGTCCACACAAATTGTTTAAAATGATCTATTTAAATTAACAATCCTTTCTAAGTGGTAGGTACCTAAATTTTTAGGGCCGTTATTTAGAGCTGGCTGGAATCTTTTTAAGTATAACATCGTGGGTTATTGTCTACATAAAAGCGAAAAACAAACTCTTCTCGGGTAGTCGAGAAAAGAAAGAGAACAAAGTATTTCCGCTAAGTAGTGTGAAGACATTAGGAGTGCAAAACCGTCGGCCGTCGCGCCTCGGTTAGTGATCGGTTGATTGCGCAAAGCTCCGAGGCGCAAGTTCAAGCGCAAGGTGAAGGCTTCTAAGCATCGCTTACCGGTGCATCATTTATCTTACATATTTATCTAATTACATACATCTGCCAAATAATTATCTAAACGGAGTTTTAATTACCCTTTTTGTTATGAAGTTGAAAATAAAGAACTGTAAGTTTACACTTGCAGTTTTATTAGGAACTAGATGCGGTTCACGGTTTTGCTTGTGGTAGTAGTTAATGTTTTTTTTAGTTGTAACGTATTTAATTAAGCTAATAATAGTTTTGATTTCACTTATATCTGTTGATCCGTAGCAGCGTTTTTTACCTTACACAGATAATTTATTAAGTTTTATCAAACGTGCAAATACTACTCAAAGTTTATGATCAGATTCAAATTTTTAAATAAAGCATCATAATTAACTGCAACAAAATACAATTAATCTACCTAATTAGCTACTACATAAATAGAAATTATATCACCCGCTGATCACAGAAGGACTATTTAGATGAGGTTTTCTACCCTTTTATAGTTACTCATTGAGCGATTTTTATCAATCCTGTATTTCTATTCGTCTATCAGTAAAAGTATATTAAATTAAGATTTTCAGCCCTTTGACCTGAATATAAATATTTGGCTGACGCAAAACCGAATAAGAGTTCTTTAATACTTTCGCAGAAAATGAATACAATGTAATTAATTATGTAGGTACAGACAGAGATGCGTGCGATGATTTAAAATAATACCTAAATTTATTACCTGTATAAAAATAGCAAGATATTAAAATGACGTGTTGGAAACATGAATCAATAAAAGCTAATTTTTACAATAGATTTAGGCCAACATTTTTTTTAGCCGTGGTGGTCAAGAGGTAGTGACACCCGCCTTACAATCGTGAGGTCGTGGGTTCGAATCCCCGGTCCCGTACCAATGAGTTCTTTGGAATTCATGTACGAAATTTCACACCACGGGCTTTTCGGTGAAGGAAAACATCGTGAGGCAACCTGCGTACGTCAAGAAGAAATTCGATGGCGTATGTGAATCCACCAATATGGCTCAATCACCCTTCGTGGGTAGGCCTACGTCCTGCAGTGGACTATTAAAAAAAAGGCTGGTACAGTACAGTACAGATACAGATACAGATCCCTAGTGATCGTGAGCAGAGGTATTTTATTCGTTATGTAGAGGCATCGTATCGCAGATGATATTCGAAAAATGGTGTATATATAATTGTATATTTAATTAACAGTACCTACTAATTGAATTTAATCAAATATTATATCTGAAAACAAAACAAGAGTTTACAGGATGCGATTTTTTCAAGCCGATTGCCAGTTTTCATTATGAACGTATGTACCATATTTTATTATTTTCTCTATGCTTTAAATAAATTTAGTGTGCACGTATACGAAATAAGTTAAAGTGTTGTATAATAAAGACATACGTTGCGAATCTGTCGGCCAGTGATCAGTCGATTGCGTAAAGCTGCGTCTGCGCAGAGTTCAAGCTCAGGGTGAAGGTTGCTAGGCATTGGTGCTACAAGCCTTACTTCATCTCTAATAAGAACTTAAGGGATTTGTAGCTACAAAATTCCATTTCGCTTACGCAATTACACGTGTTTACAGATCACTTAATGTCAATTGCTAAATAATAGGTGTTGCACTTGTTTATAATTGATTAAGAAAAAGATTGTTTAGTACCTAAGTGTATTTTGTTTTTAAGTTTTAATTTTTTGAGGAGTCAGTCAGTCAGTCTTGTCAATCGTGGTCAGTGGTAGGACTAAAAGGCCGTTAACAATTTCAAATATTAGAAATGACATTAAACAAATCTTACAGAATCCAAACCAACAAATACAAATAAGCCAAAAAATATGATACTTTTTACATGCATTTAGCCCCTGCAGTAGTTAAGTATAATACTCATCCTATTTTCATGAATAAGACGTAAATGGATTCGTTATTATGATTGTATTGACATGGGCTTATAACCATAAAATGTATATAACAAGGCACAGATTCAGTAAAACATGCAAAAGAAAAATTTAATACTACAGAGCATTACCTACTAGATAGTTATATGTACTACAGCACAGTACTGTACAGTAATAGTTCATAAATATTAGATATACTTACCTACATATAACTATGTAATGATGTCAGATCATTATAATCTGTAGTTTTTCGAAATTTTTACCTTTCTTGCCGTTTTCAGAGATATATTCCTAGTAAAAATATCAAACAAACACAATTAAAAAAAAATACGGAAAAGGAAATCTATGTCAAAAACTAAATAAATTTTTACCTGAATGAAAGAAATAATAAAATGGCTATTTTTGAATTGGGCCATAGTTTACAACTATGCTAGTAAATCCGGTTATCAATCCGCAGATTAGAGTTTAGCTATTCTGAACTGTGGTCGGTGAGTGTTGATTTAATCGTTCCCAATCTTTTATGGTATCTGTAGAACAGCTGTCTAATCGATAACATTTTATTTATACATTTCTAGGCAATAACTGTAACTAATAACTGACGGCAATTTAAAAGTCGATTAAGCTCATCGGAAAACCCATGGATTTAGAAAGTTCCATAAGACTTTCCTACATAGATTTGCGTTATTAACTCAGATATGCAGAATACGGTAATGGTTCGCATTTTTATAGAGGTCAGTAAACGTATAAAGCATAACAAACGCAATGAAAGAGTCGACATCGCTATGCGACGTGAGAAAAATGTTCTGTCAATGAATAGAGGGATGTGCCACTCACATCCTTCATTCATCATACTGATACGTGGAAGTGCACCAGCAATAACTTACTAATAGGTACCTGTTATTAGATTGAATTGACGTGTTGAGAACTTACTCATCAAGTTGTTGATATTTTAATCATATCGGATAAATGAATTCACAGAGACAAATAAGACCAAATGATTGTAATCATTGACGATGGCGGAGCGGCAAGGTCGACTCGCTTCCGATTCTTTTGTTTTAAGTGTTTTGCACTTAAAGCGCGGAAATACGCCTAGTTGACGGGAGCTAAGTGGATGGATGACGATCTTCCTTCTCACCAACGGCGGCCGTGATGTACGTGGCTCAGCCGGGCACGCCGTTTAACCACAAAAAATAGAACAATGCAAATTTTAACTTCATGTTCGATAAAAAAAAGCTCAAGTCATAGCCGGTGTTGACAGCTTAGCACGAATCTTGTAAGGAAAATCACAGTTGCAATGGGAAAGTTAAAAATGGAAATCCAAATATTCAAATGTTCCTACAAATAGAGTCAAATGTCATGGGAATAAGTCAGCTATAAATCGAAGTGTCCTTAAAAGTTAGTAATGTGTTGTGTGACTTGAGTGACTGTGCATTAATGCGTTAGCGCGTCAATATGCGCGCGCGAGTCCCGGCGTGACAGAATGTGCCCGCTACGAGCCACGCGCCCGCCGCGCCCGCGCCGGCCGCGGAACGTTGCTTCCTGAGAAAATGGCAACTTATGGGGAACTGAATCTGGGCCTCACGGGTGCCATTGACCCGCGCAACCTGCCACACTCGACGCACATGTGTTGCCATTCACATTTAATATTTACCCATATACCCACCTCACTTATATAGGTTTATAGACTCGTAAGAATCGAAAGCTGCAATGGGGTAGAATGGCCAATGGTTTTAACGACGATTGCGGTGTATCGAACCGACAATCGACAGTAAAAGATATTTATCTGGAATTCTGGAGTGTTTATGAAACCAAATAAAATTTACAGATTTGTAGATACCCTACTTTCTTATATAAATTGTAAAACACGGTTGCATTGAAGATTTTCATTTAAGTGGCGGCGGGTTAAGCTGGGTTGGGCTGGACGTTTCGTGAGAGGTATCATGTCGGAGAGAGTGCAGCAAGTCGCTTGCGCCGCGGCTGTAGGAGACGGGACCGTTACTGAACCACAAAAATGCCGCAAAAAAGCTCGCGAACCGTTTCTGTTTCACTTGTTATAAATTGTAATCTGATGACGTGACATTTACTTCATGGTACATTTGTCAAAACTCGATTGCATTTAAGTATTATTATGTAACTACCAATGCGTGCCAGCACGTGATCACTTAATTACAAGTAAGTACTTACTTAAATTATGTTCACATAAATTTTGTGAGAGCTTTATGAATTTAATAGGTGGTACCTATAAGAAAATGTGCCCTGTAATTGCCACCTGGTTTTTGAGGGAAAATTTCGCGTGTCAAATCGTAATTTATAAAGTTTCGCGCTCGCGTACATACTCGTAGGATATACGGTCCCAAAGAGAGCAGATTTCACCCAATACACAGATTGTGAAAAAGTATGGCTATACAAGTCGTTAGTTATTGGTCCCCTGCGTACAGAGCCGTGGTAGCGAGCGTGTAAGAAACCTCGACACGGGTCGCCGCCTGAATATCAATATCATAATATAGCCATGCTGCGTTGCCGGCCACAATGACCGATAAACAGAACCACACGAATATGACCCTACTCGGGCTTTCTTTAAAATTCACATTCACAGACGGCGCTCTTGGTGCTCGGTGCCACCAAATGGAATGTAGGTTATGATGTTATTTAGCTCAAGTTTTTTGCCGGTCTAAGTTTTTATTAGATACAATGGCCACTAGATATCTCCTTTGGTGTCAATCAGCATCGTATAAGGCGTGAAAGTACTGACGTCACTGCGCTAATTTTTTTACTCTAATACCTATGAATAGTACTCACACAACGTCAACTGAGAATAAGAGCGACTAATTGAGAAAGTATTTCTATAGATATCGAAAGCAGTATTCATAGCACTTCACTTTACTAGTATTATATGTGGTCATGGTTAGTAAGTACATGGTTCTCAGATATTTAGATCTGAAAGAATATATTAGGTACTAGTATTGGTATGATTGACTTACATAAGTAGAGTTTATTGAAACAACACTCGCATTAAGTGATTGCTAATAAAAAGTTGTGAGTTTTGGTTATTATTGGTTATAAATGAGGTCTATGAAGAAAATGTATAATGTAAGAAATAATAGTCAGTAAGATATATCATAATGACTACTATTATTTCTTTTCATTTTAGTAGTACCTAAGCACTGAAATAATTTATCCATATTTTTACATTTGTTTATCGGGATTAAACCGCCATAAGATATAAGTATACGAGTAAATGGTTCGAGGTAACATGCAACTAAATGAATATGAGTATGAACTTTTGCAAGCAAATATTATCTTTTTTACATTCATAGGTCATTGAATAAAGGTCTTAAAATCCAAGGCAGGTATGATTTACAGCGACGTAAAAAAGCCTGAAGCCTTCATAAATCTGTTCGCTTTGTGAAGTAGATCCGCCAAGCGCAGACTAACAATGAGGATCATATCAGTGCTCGCCAACTGACTTGTTTTATTTCCTTTGGCTTTCCTGCACCACTTCAACTGTGAGTAAAAAGTGGCAAATAATATAAGCAAGCCATTCAGTTTACATAACAACGTAAGTAGGTACCTACATCTAAAAGGAAATGGCAAACCCGAAAGCAGATTATTCCACATGCCATTTTAGACTGCTGTAACATACGATACTAATCAACTATTCCATATCGAAATCTATTTACTATTATTGGTTGGTCTCACAGTAATAGTTTACTCACTATGCTTAGAACAATTTGCTTATAAGTTTGTGTGCCTTGTGTTTTATATGACGCTTTGGCTTTAGTGAATACCCTGGAAATAGAGACGTAGCCCCCATAAATAAAGCTATCTACACGAGCAAATGGGAAGTCCTTCGGTAATGTTAGGCATATCTGTCCAGCCGCGTGAAGAGATCCGTTTGCTATCTCCCTAAAGAGCCTGGTTGTGCCCACGCTCATGGCACCCACACTCTAAATAACAAGACAAATAGACATGTCCACTTTACCATTTACCGAGTAAAAATTCTCATGTTATGTTTGAATAGGTCTTTTACCAATTAGTATTTGTACCGATATATGACGTTTGACTCGTCCGAGGTTTGTCTGAACACTTTGTGGATCGGCCGACGCCAAAGATTTTAAAACTAAAGATTCATCATCAACGTCGACGCGCTAAAAACGGCAACGAAACGCAGTGCTTATAATAGGCGGGACGTTAGGTGTAACTTATGCTTAGTAAGCATTGACAGTCCCCTTTTTTGAGACTGTATGAATAAATTACTGACTTGTACTGACTGTAAGTAATAAATTGCCAGAATGTGGAACGCTTTGCCTGAGTCTGTCTTTCCGTTAAAGTACAATGTAGGTGTCTTCAAATCTCGAGTAAATAGGTATCTTCTAGGTAAGCGTGCTACATCCTAGACCGTATATTTGCTTAACATCAGGCAGTGTGTAGTCAAACGCAAACCTATTTGAAATTAAAAAAAAAAAGAAAATAAAAATGAGAAATTATTTGTAACGATGAAATAATATGGCCGTACTGGTGTATATCTTTCAAATTGATCTTCCATTGAATATTTCAATTTTATTTATTCACTGTACTTAAATAACGCAGTGTAACTAGGGATGTCGAATCTATCATCTTGTATATCTCTGGTAGACACCCTCCCGCATCGGGACTAAGTGTGAGGGAATAAGGATAGCCTACCTACTAACAACCCATTGTTTGCGTTCAAACACTCGCCCTTTTGAGCTTTTATGCTGGATATGAAAGAACTTCACATTATAACACGTAGACTTTTTATTTTGGTAATCGCGTACCAAAACAAATTGTGAAATAATAAATTTGCAATGGCAAACAAAGGAAAACCAGTGTCCCACACGCGATCGTTTTTAAAATACAAATGGATGTGTCATGTGCAAAAGAGGACCTTTACCTCCTTTGGTGACCGACAAACGAGATTTTGGGACTTTTATTGCTATGTGTCATCGGCTCATCGGTGCGGTGCATGTTTCGCATAGATAGAGCATATGTGGTCCGGTGAACGCGAGCTAGCAGTTCAGAATACGCGAAGCATATAGGAACTGTTAAAGAGGTAATTTATTATAAGTTGTTTATTCGCGAATAAGAGACGGTAACAGGCGGTAATGTCCAGGCAGTTTTATGGTGCGGAACGTGCGATGTCATTGTCCTACGAGCGGGTAAGCGCATACCTACACCTCAGCCGCGCCGCTCGGCTGCCACCGGCGCGGGCGCACGGACTCCGCATCATGAACACTTTTGATTGCCTTCGAAGCCTTATTGCAAAATAAACATTTTATCCAACTGACACGGTTACTAATTGACTAATGGACTATTGGGTAACTACGAATATGTTTATAATAAGTATTTGGTACTTTTTAAATAAACTTTTTAATATTTTCATCTCAAAACACTGTTATCATCGTCTTTTCAGTAGGTTGTCCCCATTCAGATTTATCACTTTCAGAAAAAAAATCATAATGGTTGATTAATATTATTTTCAACGCAATAATCACATTACTAAGGTAAAAGCTTTGTTTCGAACTCAATATTGGACGTAATCTGATTTCGTAACTGAAGTAGTAGAAAATTGCTAGAATAATTTAATAAAGTACCTAATATACCTACTTCGGTTTAAGTCTCATATTTTCAACCACACAAGAAATAAATGAATACTTATCTAACAATATTTAAAAGCATGTAAAGTGCTTCCTGACCTTCAAATCTAGTCCGTAAATAATTAAAACCCCAACAACAGGGATTCAAATACAGCTCACTTTGGAAATATCGGTCGGTAGTAGTTAGTTGAGGTAGGTGTATAGGAACTTTTGTTTTCCTTTAATCTTGAAAGGGTCTTTGGGAAATGGGTATGTCAACTGAATCCCCACATGAATTATTCACACTTCGAGAATGCTCCAAGGAAATGAGCATGAAGATGCTATCGAACGGAAACTGGTCATTCCTTTAGATAAAACAGCTTTTCGCATTCAAGGAAAATGTTATTTATAATTGATGAATGTCGTTAACTAATCACAGCTCCTTTAAAATAAACTCTGTTTATTTTCATGACTTTGGAGCTTTGCGGGCTGATAAATTAACAAACTACGGCCATAAACAAGTACCAGTTTATTAGTTAAGGCTTTAATTAAACTAAATCGTAATGTTCATTACCGCATCTACAAATTCAATTTGCTACGCCGTGTGCTACGACCCACTGCTACATATTTATCTGCAAGGACCCTAGGTGGAAAAAGAATGCGTAGATAAACCGTGATTTCGATGTTTCTCGAGGTTCCAACAATATTCAAATCATCATTAGTTTTAAATTATTAATTTGAAGATACTTCCTGATTCGTGGCGCTTCCCTAAACCTGCTATAAAGGTTTTAAACATTCGTGAGCCGACGAATCTTCACCTTGAAAGAACATAGGCATTTTTTTGACGTCCGTTTTTTCCTTACCAATAATGATAATTTTTATAAGTGTTCATTCAATATCTTGACGTTAGAACTAATCACGAACATCTTTGTTCTTATTAATTAATTTAAAAATCTATAGTATCAACCGTATTTTCACAATAAGTTTATAAAACTACTATTTTTCATATGTGTGTTTACCGTGTTGCCCATACATATATATGTAGTAGTATTAAATTCCTAATTTACCAACGTTTCTTGCTGAAAGTAGTTATACTAAAGAATATAATTTTATTCTTTTGTTTATGGATGATAATGCCAGTACCTATAACTACCTGCATAGGTACTTGATGAATTCTAAGCAATGATTGTATTTAGTGGTGCAGATATTTTATGGGGTTTATTTTATTCTCTCATATTGTAAGATAAAATCCTAGAAACAGGTAAAGTAATCCTATCCAGCAATAAAATTGAAGCGATAATTTTTAAACAAAACTCGTACCATGTCTAGCAAAAAATAATCAGATAGAGAGCAAAGACATGTCCGGTTGTGTCGATGTCAAGGGGTCAGCATTTTGGTGCGGAACAATTGAGATGGACAGTGGAGCGATAAGAGCGCGAGCCGGAGGTGTATTCAAATCGATTTATACTGGTGTATTATTTTGCGATAACATCATATTGCTTAGTTCGTTTTCCTCCGTTAAAATTAGCTTTGTAATGGCAAAGCTTCGGCTTTGGCGGTACATCCGTTAATGTTAGAGAACAGGTGCTTTATCTTCATATCTTGCATTTTTATACTTGACTCGGATCTATTAGTTTGCAGGGAAGAGCTCTTCGGATACTCATATAGTAATTGTAGAGTAAAATTTAGAATGTTGTTAATTCAAGGTATGAAACTTCTAGCACTTATACCGTACACATAGAGTTTAGCGGGGTATAGAGTAACATTACTTACAAATAAATCTCACATAATTTTTTCTCTTATTATGATTATGTGGTATTATGTAGTATATAATAATAATGTGTCCAAATCGCGATAGTTTAAAATAACATTCCTAGAAATTCTTTGAAAAGATGTACCTACTAAGAAAATTGTCTTCGAAATTTATAGATGTCGTGTCGCTCCGCACCGTCACGAGTATTATTGGACACCTTGATATATCTAAAGTCGCGGGCGAATAATATCTTTTACGTGTTTGTTCTTAATTAGATGGCAATGTTACAAAGAGTACAGGACGTGACCTTTTTCAGTACCTACATTTATAAACGGGCGCTTTTGTAATGCTTTGCCTGCCTTTTTGTCATTTATAATGAGTTAGTCATGCAGATGTAGGTACTACAAGAGATGTCTGAAATTATAATTAGCTAACATCTAATGTAAGACGTGATTACTTTTTACTGCACTACCTAATGAAAATAGAAAATTAGGTATGTATCTAGATAACGTGATTATATGTATACATTTTCAGAATTTTCAAGCATTGAAGTATTAATTAAAGCTATTATATCTAAACTATTTTCCATCTAACAACGGAACTCCGTCGCGTAAAACGTGTATCTAGAAAATCGGATAAAAATGTGAGTTCAATTAAAAACAAGGTAATGTTTACAAAGCGCGACCGTGAGAAAGTATTTCATGAGTTATTTACCTGGCATCGATTATATCGGTTATGGGTAAGTGAGAGAATGGTGACGTTGACGTGGTAGCGCTGGCCCTCGGCCGTCGGTCGGTGCGCGGGCGCGGCCCAACCGCCGCCATTGTGACTCCGACTTACTAAATCAATATTTGCGCAGATGTCGGCGCAAGACCATGCTATGCTTGTAGCGACCTAAAATTCATACAGCTTATATGGCAATGCTAGCGGTAAATTTTCTCGGCAGCTACTTGTAATCCTTCAAATGTGGGTCGGTGTTGCACGCACAGACTGACCCCGACCGTGCTCGGCTGAAGGGTAATTCATTCAAATCGATGCTCGATCTCAATAACTTTAATGCCGCGATTTTGCTCAAACACTCATCGATCTAGAACTGCCAACTTTTCCGAGCCTAAGCTAAAGACAACGTAATAAACAACTTGTGTAGTATTACTTACTAAATTGCATTTTGTATTTTTCTAATAAATTTGAAATATACTATCATTCCAACCTTATACAATTACCAAATGTAATATAACGTCGGGTCTAAACTTTGACGAAATATATCAGTGAATATAAATTTCGTCATGTCATTTTGATAAGTCAGAACAGGATCAATTTCGTCAAAACTACATACCTACCTAATATACTCTATAAGTAAGTGTCTACGTGTTTTAGAACCAGATTTAGCTGACAGGTCTAGGTCGGTATGAAATTGCGAATTAATTAACATTGAGTTTTCTCTCTCACTTAAATGTATCACGAATTGAGAAATTGCTCTCCGGAAAATTTAGAGGGTATCTCAGCCAAACATAGACCTCGCGCCATCGGGCTGAGGATATAAAGATATTTTATTGATGCATAAGAATCTTGTTAGTTACAATTTTTATTCATGGTAAACGCAAGCCATTTAACTATACGTCTTGCCTAACGTTAAGTAGAGATGCGTTCGAAGATGTAGTAGGTAGCACGCTCACCTAGAAGAAATACCTGTTTACGCTAGATTATACAGAAAAACACAGAATACGCTTCTGCTCATCCTTTGGTAGGGTATTATTTAGTTACTTCTAATTAGAATATGCTTATTTCAGTCATAAATAACGTAGCTATTATGCGCGAGAGGTCGGGTTGACTAGTCGTATACGAAAATTACACTTCAGGTTGGTCTTTAAGGTTATATTAGGAAAGCACTATATCTCAGCGGGGATAATCCTTAGTACTAAACGTAATGAGCTAATAACTCTTAGGTTTACGAGCAAATATAGCAATGCACGTAAGTACAGCCTACAGGTAACGTGGTATGGGATAATCGCAACAGCAGGAAATTTTACAGCGCTATGAATAATAAATAGACAGGGCAATAAACTAGTCAAGACTATGGGGCTCTTGATTAAAAACTCACTTTTTATGGTGTTTCATTTAGGTTTAACTTTTTGAACCTTATCTAAGCTCTGTCACATAAATCCCATTATCTATTTCTGTCGTATTAATCAGTGAACCACAAAGAATTTTTACTCTGCATTATTTATTAATAATTATTTATATTATTTGTTAAGTTCTATTTCATGTTTAATTTATTCAATACGGTACGGACAATGACGCTCATTTTATTGTATAGGTAAATGAAATATTATTTCAAATAACATAAATTAAATCTGCTCAGTATGAGCCTATTTCAATTTAATTATAGATATAGGTATCAGTCGACATATTATCCGTCAGAGAAGACAAGTTATTATGATTATAGCTTCTATATAATTAGATACTAATTTGCAGTTACGATGTATCTATTTACACTGTAATTATATTCGAACCAGGATACGTAAGTAGGATCGCATTCCCCCTCCAGTCACGCTTGTCTAAGTACTTTTTACTTTTTAAACGCTTTTTCTTTCGCTGCGGTTTCCAAGTGAAAACGAACAGCATAATTTTCTAAGCGATGACCACGATTCCCGTGTAATATGATAATGCGATGTATAAATATTTCATGTCTAGGGTTCGTTATTATCTTTTTTGCGCTGTAACCTGTTTTCTACAATGCAGTCCCACAGAGAAAATAGGAGCCCTAACTACTAATGTTATTTTTGTACTCGTCTCATTTTATGCGAAGTAATTCCGTTCCCGTGGGTTATCGAGCGAGTCGATGTGCGACTCCTCACTTTATGCCCTCGCAATTGGCATCATAATAATTACTATTGTAACTGCGTGCTCTTTACTTTATTGTTAGACTATATTGCTGTAGGTACGAGTACAGCAATGAGCTATCTTGTGTTTTTGTTCTATCTACTTGCGTAAAACTTACTTTGTATCTAGGTATGTATTTCTAGTAACCTGATTACACGCTTCTGAAGGTTCGATAACTTCTTCATGTTTGCCACCATTATCATAAAAACCATGTTAACACTTAGGCACTTTACAGCAAGAAACTAGGTAACGGGTATTTTTCAAAGACCCAAACGTGCCTTCCACTGCTCGTTTAAACCTAAGCTGTGACGTTCGTTTGTGCGCGTTTACTATTCATTCTCGCACAGAGATATGGCTCGTAATGACCAGCCGACCGGTCAGCTATCGACCAGACGCTCGTAAACAGTCTTCGTCTTTAAGCATTCCTAGGCATGCCTCTAAAGGCGTCACTGAAGACCTCCGCTTCCTGGGAACCCACACATGCAAACGAACAAAAGGTCGGCGATAATATTTAATTAGATTTCACATAAAAGAGTACGTCGTTCAAAGGTCACTGATTTAGTGGTCAGTGAGATGCATGAGTCGGTTTTTGCGCGCCAGAGCTCAGGGGTGCACATCGGCTCGGAGCGCGACGCGGCGGTCGCCCTAACACACTCCAGATACACGCGAGGGCTAACAGATGTGGGGGCGGCAAGCGCCCGACGCTAAACATCGCCCATTCTGTAAGCTATACATATACAGTTTCAGCATTTTATTGCCTACTGACCAATTTGAACCCTTGGAGCACTAAAATTTATAAGTCATAATGCGTAATAGCTAATTACAGGACAAGACTCTATAATGGTACAGCAATTAAAGAAACAATGTATCGCTTATCGTGAGAGGTGTCAGTAAATGGCAACCCGGGCGCACCGGGCTAGGCGAGGCTGGAGCGCCGCCGGGAGGCCGCCAGCGCGGCGCGGGGGCAACGCTCATCGTGTGAGCGGCGCGCCCGAGCCCGACCAACAATCGCGAATTCAGTGTATGCCTAGCAACAGCCACTCACACTAACGGTGGCTTTCTTCGAACACACAGACATAGAATGCACTCGCGAGCTTTGGCTTTGACGGACTCTAGACATTAAAGCCGGCTTTTCTCATGAACTTGTGCGAAATTCCGCCGCGACATTTGCAATTTTTTAAGAGCACGTTTGTAATTTACATCACGCCTACTTTCGATCGGTGGAATGTAGACTGTGTGCGTACGAAATTTTAATGATTAGTTAGAAAAACCCCGAAATAAGTGTCGTAGATTCAATCGAAATCACGAAATAGCATGGAAATAAGATAATTCGTAGGAGTGGTAGAGCGGAATGCTAACGCGAAGTAACGGGGCGAGGACGTCTCGAACGGATTTACCTCAACAGTTAAGAAATCAGACGACGTTGGAAGTGCGTGCCGCCGCCATCACGATGGCCAGGCAAGCACCTCCGATGACACAAAGCCTTTTCAATCATAATATTGACTAATAATTTTACCTATACCTACATGTTTTAAAATACTATGCTGGGGTGGGACCGGCTCGTGACGAAAACAAATCATAGTCTTATTTTACTCCAAAGTTAGTTTTCCTTTTATTGTATGTATTTTTACTATTTTGTTGTCGTTAATAAATGAATGTATATTGTTAAAAATACAAAAAATAATAATCTAACCATTTTTGTCACTGATTTTATGATCAGAACTATAGTTATATTTCCATGAAGATAATTAATCCCATTCGATATGTTTTTAAACATTTTTCACTGAATACAGACTCATTTAATTGTCATTTTTTCTGTCGAGTTCTAATACTTATATAGGATACCTTAATAAACTGACCTAACCATGACTAAAACTTCAATACTGCAGTACAGTAAGCTCATGTCTGTCCATTTCCTAACTCTAAATCTCCCGTCACGAAATTCGCGCGGGTCAATGAACCGCGAGTACCGGCCTCATGAAGGAACTAATATTTGCTATCTTCCTACGTATTCCCTTAAGGGACAAGAGCCCTACCTGCCACGTCGGGTTACTTCCGCACGACTGCCACTGCTCCACTTATGTTCCTTGATATTACTATTTACGATACGGGTATCATATTACGACACTGCTCTGGTTTGTGGCCCTACATTTAACCTATGTATATAATATGATTCATATTTATGATATCCTAATCTGGTTAGTAAAATATATGTATTTATATGTACGTATATATCAGAGTTACTTATTACATCATCAATTCAAAAATATACGGGGCTAAAAGGTTATACTTATACTTTTTAGAAGCAGCTTTAAACATTCGTATTCCTGAGATTTACGACGCATGCACGTGATTATATTCCTCAAATGAGGCATAAAATAATAGTTTTAAACGTGTTACACTAGATAGTTAAAATAAGTGGCGAGCTACGTGTAGTGCGCATGCAACGGCTAGTTAATACGTACGTGACCGGCCGCGCCTGCCGTTAATCGGCCGCTACACTTCAGTGACAATTATCGCCTAATAACGCCATGTTGCCGCCTTGTACTCGAATCTAATAAGGAGTCGGTGACGAGCGACGACGCTCGCCGTGTCCACGACTGCTATGTTAATCGCGACTCATTTACGAGGGTCGATAATCGCGACTCGTACGTGAGCGCATTGTGCAGCGCGCGCGCATTGTTGACGACCGACGCCGCGCGCCGCCCTCCTCGCGAATATACACCTCTTCTATATTCCCGTGAGAAACCACTAATCAGACCTATTTCATTGCATTAACATGATCACTGTCTGATTTAATTTAAGAATTTATAGCCGCGTAACAGTCGCTGGGTGGGTGTGCCCTCCGCAGAATGACCTCGCGGTCATTGTGGCTCGTATCTAGAACGCTTTTTTGGTATATCTAGATATTATTTCGATTTCATTTTAAACTTTTTTATTTAGCACTTACTTTAAAACACTTTAATATTACGAGATAAGAAAGTATCATAAGTTAACAGAGAATAAAATAACACTAAAGTGGTTCTAATGGGATTGCTACGACAGTGCTACGAAAATATAACACACGTAGATATTTATTTACGTTGCAAACATAAACCTCTCCTGAGGCAATATCATTTTCAAATATAACATAGAATTTCATAGACCTGTCTATTATAAACGCTCCTCCGTAATACAATACGGAAGAGTTCGAGCTTATGGTGTGCATTTTACGAAGATTATTGCGCGTATAAAGTTTCAAGCAACAAAAGATAAATACATAATAATGCTTCCCGATGTTGGAGCAGTTGTCCAATGTTCAAGAAATTGGTGTCAATGCTCGCTGCGGTTGCAGTGTTCCGAAATTATGTGTTGGGCAACATCGCAGACATGCCGCTACGTCAGCCGGGCAGCGACCCACCGCCGCCGGCATCGCCCACTGCCCACTGACGCCCTTCCGATCCGATACAATCACTTTATCTATCGCGACCATAATAATAGCTTCGCTTCCAATTCAATGATAAGTACGCGCCTTTTGTTTTGAGCGTAATGTTTGTGATTTGTCAAGGGGTAGAATCCGCGGCAGTGGTGGCGGCGCGGCGTAGCGACTCGTAGCGATCCAGAGATTTAAGCAGATTGAAGTGCCTTTGACAAACGACAGCGGCGCTTGATTCAATACGCTGCCAGGCTCACAATGACTATCGTAATGGGGTTTATTTTGTGGTTTACGTGAGCTTCAGTTTGTTTTAATCAGATTAACTGTTATGTTTGAAGTAATAGCGTTCTGGAACAAACGGTACGCCAAATTATGCCTGAGAATTGGGTTCTCATTGTGCGCGATGAAAGTTCCCTTGCCCATTAAAAAGTGTACTGTGCATTTCAAGCCAAGACTTTGCGCTTTAAATTATGGAACTTGGAACATTAGCAATATAAAGAGGTTACCTAGAAAATATTAACCTTATATAGCCTCAGCGGTTACCTTGATACTTTTCCTGACAATATTCCCGGGATGTTTATATAGAACAATAATAACAGCGATATCATTTCAAAAACTTTATTGCTCTCGATGTCTCAAACACGTGTTATTTTAGAGTAAATAAATAGATAATGGTGAACCGGCTCCCTCACCCTCTTGGCGCGGAGGTGACTTGCAGAGAGCGTCTAGACGGAGGGACCCCTGCCGATATACGCTTTATGTCTATATAAACCACTTTCGAATTTAAATGGGTTTGCACAAACTTATACAACTTTTCTAGAAAGAGATAAAATGTTTATTCTTCCCGGAGGTTGAACATTTATAATTACATGGACAAACGTACTTATACGTTGTACTGTTTACCTAACCTGAATGCGCTGAATCGGACAAAACACTTATCTCAGACAGGTGTCGTGGCAAGGGAGGAAAATAAAAGAAGCTCCCTCGGAAAGTTCTAGTGGCGAGAAGGGGGCTGTTGAAAAATGCGTGTGAGGAGCACGCAGTGGTGGTTATTCTAAAGTACTACGCGTATCTACGCAACTATGTGGATTGTAGGGTACCTAGTATTATACATTTTCAATTGATTTATTTTTATAGCGACATATTTTGAACACATACTATGATATTGTGCCTATTTTTTTTAAACTTTCGTGATTTGAACACATTATTACTATATACTACGGGACTAAACGCGCAATAAAATTACGAAATAAATAAATACCTCCCCATCCCGACGTTTCGGCCGAGTTGCACGTGTCTACCCGTGACCACGGTCGTAGGTAGTATATAATAATAAAATTGTGCCTATTTTTTATAGTCAACAAGCTAGAGTCTACCTACCGACCTTTTCTTTTTCACGTCAGGGCCGCGTTCACAGATGATAAGCAAACCTAGATTAGAATAAAAAAATACGCATAAGTGCTGTGGTTAGTATTTTTTCTCAATTGACTCACCAGTCTGAGAGAGCAATGTTACACTTAGTCAATCGTAACACTCGTACAGATAGATTCGCATTCAGATATGTAAGTACTTACTGAATACAAAAAAAGTCAAATAATTAAAATGTGAATATCTATGGCATAGAGGCAAAAACAATCATACAATCCGTACCTGCATAAATAACGCGCGCCCTGTTTGCTAGAATCTTAACACTCAATAATACTTCCCACGGTAAAGGCCAGTTATGACCATAGAATGGACCTTACAATAATGTCTTCGTATAGCTATTGATTTTCAGGTATCGACAATAAATTGGCTTTATTGCTCAGCGCGCAGAAATAACCATTCAATCCGGATATTCATTCTAATTATTACCGTCTGTTTATGACGCGTATCCTTGATTTCCTAACTGTAAATAATATTCACGATAACTGTTTTCAATCAACACTTTCCAAGCCGGGTACCGCATGAATGACAGTTAATTACAAAATCTATGAAATTACGATGGAATTTGTTTTTCTGACGAGGACAAAGCTCGCTCGTCTGCTGGCAGGATCCGGCAATCAAACTAACCGTTAGTGCGCTGATGAAGATGTTTCCGATCACTGACATCAATTTTAAAATATAGGAATTGCTGTCATATTAATATTCATAAATTGGTCTCGATAGCATTTTCTTTAATGTTATTTTTTTTAACTTATTTTTTATTATTCAATTTGAATAAATAATTGCCAACAGGCACTTTATTTTTTCTTAATAAAACAAGAATGTTTTCAAATTGATTTCTGTTCTTGAATACGTTATGTAGAAGTAGGCAAACGTTAGGTAAAGGCAAGGCAGAGCTAGCGGGCACCAACATTGTTTTGAATGGCCGGCGTGCCAACCGCTGAATGGACAGTTAAACTCCTATTCACTCAAAGCTAAACGGGCGCATTTTTGCAAGAACTCGTGTTTCCGCGTTCCTGGCCCCGTGCATTGAAGGCGGCCATGCCACGTCAAGCTGATTACCGCTCTGAAAACAAATTCCTGACCGTATTTAAAGCGGTTCATATCAAAAGTAAAACTTTCTTACAAAATTTCCGAGTCATGTACGAGTAGGAGTTTATTTGCAGCCTTTAAAATATTAGTTAAAAATAAAAAAGTAAAAGTAATTTAAATAATCTATTTTTTAATATTCACTTTAAAAAATGCATGCGAGTATAACATTTTTTACCCATCCCAAAAAGTGCACGACGCCGTTAAAGAAGTTTTCACTTCAAAAACTGGTACCTACTCAGTAAATAGTTTAGTAAAATAGATTATATTTCTCAAGTTTTCTTCTATAAATAGCTAAATAATAAAGTGCAATTCCTTTGTCACGTATAACAAGAGCTGGACTTCCTTGATCCTGAGTGCCCGCCCACTCGGGCACGCGTCGATACTTATACGAGCGACGCCACAGTCGCGTAGTCCACGCGCCCCCGATATATTACCCCTATTCATGCACTTCTGGGACCTCTCTTAAAATGAAAATGTAAATAGGAACTGCGAGGTTTTGACATCGACTTCATTACAGTTAGTGATTTTAACGACGACGTTAGCAGATAGCTGTTTAACGTCGCACTTTTTTACTTCTATGTAGTTCTATGACTAATCTTATTATTTATTTACAACATTTAATTCGAGAACACTCAAAAAAATATGCCCATACAAAAAAAATCAGTAGCTTTGGTATTCTCTTTGTTCCCTCCCAGAATATCGGTGTCGGTTACTGAACTTTGATACATCTAAACTTTTGCACGATGATGCATCGGTAAAAACTAAAATGATATCACAAGAACTTAATAGCTCAAACGTCTTACCTATCGGCAGTGTTTTTATTAGTAGTCCATGTTACGGAGATAAAATACTAATTGGTTTTTTCCGCGTCATTACATACATATGTGAGGCCTGGTTGATCGTGTCTATGAGAATTTGTATGTTATGAAAAGAATAAGAACTTGACATTGTCTAAATATCAGTCTGAATTTGAGAATGTTTCGCTAAAAGTTTTGGAGCCACTCTATGAGTATTGCGGCGTTTCGCCCCGCAAACGGTTCGGCCCGCAAGGCGAATCGCCCAAGACTCTTTTTGAAGGTCCCCATTCGCTCCGCATTGTTTGGAGCGGGCCGAATGGGGACCTTCAAAAAGAGTCTTGGGCGATTCGCCCCGCGGGCCCAACCGCTTGCGGGGCGAAACGCCGCAATACTCCACCCTATAATGCCCTCGATAAAGTGACAGCAGATTATGTTTGACTGTAATTCCATGTGACGCTAATAGATTGTTTTATGTGATTGTTCCAGAGGGAGGGGGTCAGATGGATCGGCGGCGCGCGGCGGGGCTCCTGCTCGCGCTAGCCGCGTGCTTCGCAACTGCGACAGCGGGTGAGTCCCTTACTGATCATTTTACATCAAAAACAAAAATTATCATTTCAAATTATACTTCAGTATGTGAGATCGCTGCAAATATAATTTAATGAATACATATACACATATTATCAAAACAGAGAATCGATGTTATCTTTCACGCGAATGACTAAAATTATATATATAATTAAAACACTATTATGTTTGATATATATATATATATTATAATAAGCCTCTAAAAGGATGCTAATTGATTAGAAATAGCCCTATATATATAGGGCTATTTCTAATCAATTAGCATCCTTTTAGAGGCTTATTCTGTACATCAAAACTAACAACTGTTGTTCTGCTACTTTTATCAAAACTCAAAAAATAAATCAGCATACATTTGGTCGCGGGTGAACGATATTTTTCTATGGAACACCAATTTATTTTTGAGTTTTGGGTGATATTATATTATGTTAGCTAATAACGATCTATTCTTTCATCTCGTCTGTTTATAAATCAGTAGATATAATATATGGGGTTGTTATGTAAAATAAAGAAAAGTCGATTGCATACAACTGCAAGGTGAAACTTGTGAATAGGTAACGTTAAGATTAGGGGAACGGTATAGGGGTTCATTTTCTAAACAGTTAGGGTGAGAACAAATATTTGTTTTCATTTTGCTCAAGGTCAAGGTTATCAAAATACATGTATGAAAAAAATGTGAAAGTTCATACATAATATTAATAAAAATGGATGAAATATAGACACCGTTCTCCCGTAGGTATCAAATGTTACCAATCTGCGATGATGGTAATTGCATTAGGTCGGGAATTTAGTAAATGGTTGATAATCGTCTCTCCGTAACACCGGGGAGCACAGTTATAAAATAACCTCACTTTTCGATTACGACGGCTATCAAACGCATCACAATTTGGAATAGCCGCAACCATAAATAAAAATTCTAATAAGTCATAAACATCTATGAAATTCGATGATATAAAACACTTTCGTAAGTGCAGCGAATGACCGAATTCGTATGAAATATTATGGCAGGTGCCATAATATGTAAATGGGATTATATCGGTATCAGAGTGATTCTTATTTATTATGATATTAATATGATGGCGAGGAACAAGTATCTACCGTTGTGTTGTTTCGTGACCCGGAATACGCAGCTCGTGAGAAGATTCCGCGCACGATACCTATCCGCGCGCACACGAGTCCGCTACCGCCCGGCGCCCGCCGCTGCTATGCCGGTGCTCTACTCTTTTAATTCCAATTAATCAACGGGTAACAGGAAATTCTCTAACAATAATTACGGTAAACTGAAATTATATTTCGAAATTTCATTTTCGATAAAATATTATCTACGAAAACGATTGGAAACACCGGTGTCTCAGATCTACGCTGCAATAAATTCTTTTAGGGTGACGTATATAAACGTAGGTATAAGTAAGCACGCTCTCCTAAAGCTTTGCCTAGATTACTATGCAAGATATACTTAAATGACGTGTTGATGCAAACTAGAAACCTGTTCTGGGGTTATTGATCTAGGCCATAAATTATACATCAATCACTGTTTAATATGCTGTTTATTTTGAGTATTTTTGTCAAAACTCCGTTAAAATCCGCTAGGTTTATCTAGGACAGGAAGTCATTTGGAATTAAACGTGTTAATTCAATAGCTATGTTGTTTATGTCGTTAAAACATATTCAAGAATAAGTGATACGGGTAATTTTTTGATTGCCGGATCAAACCTTAATAAAGAAAATGGTTTTAGTGAGTTTCATTAGCCGCGGTAGATTATGGTTAAGTGGCCCTCCGCGCGGGCGCTCGAGGCCGGGGCAGCAGGCGGAGCTCCCCTCGCGCCGTAACTGTACCGTGCAAGTTGCAGTCCTTGCACCGTCTCTGTGTGCGTGTCTTTTCGCGATGCATGATATTAGATGATGCTATTTTGGTCTGCACAGATTTAGTATCCGCTGCACGGTTACTTCAAAGAATTCGAATTGAATTTATGTTGTACATAGGAAGTATATTCAAATGCGGCCTACAATGTTTAGGTCCACCGTGTGAACTTCATCACGCATGGCGACCACGGCGACATTCATTCATTGAAACGACGATCCATATTAATGTAGTGCAAATTTTAAATTCATGCTGTCTCTTCGTTTCGATTGCCCGGACCCATGTTTCTAAGCGCACGATTTTGCATTAAGTAGTTTTTTGTTCGTGCAAAGCCATTATAACGTCACACTTATACGTAAAAGCTATTCATTAGGTATCAAGGAAATTACAGATGCTACGTCACGTACTAGAGTCATGGTATGATTCGGTACTTGTTATTCAGTTAGGCATTTTGGAATTTGGAGACTTCGTCGCGGCCGACGGCGCGTGGGAGTAACCTACATAACTAGATTTTTGAGGTTTAGAGAGCGATTGTTTTGTATTTAATTAGTGAGGCAGGATGTCGGCAATCCGGCGGCCCGTTATGACTATGATAATGACGTTTAATGATCGCAGTAAATGTGAGAGTGGATTGTTTTATAATCAAAATGGAGGTTGGCAAAAACTGGACGCTAACGACATTCCTGATGACCGTTAGGTGGACGATCTGCGCACGCGGCTGCGTCGGCGCCAGGGCCAGTGTGCCGCGGCGGTCGCGCAGTCCCCCGTACAGATGCAGGCGGCGGCCGCTGCGCGCTAACGGGCTACCCGCGCCGCTGATAACGACTCACTATTACTCCACATTCACACTATCAATCACTTAGGATTCGCATACATGCCTCAGGAACTGCATTTGAGAATTACAATAACTAGTTACCAAACGTAAAAATAAATGTACCGCTCTAGGCGATATCTACCACTATGACGGACGAAACATCTGATATTTAAAATACCATAAACATTTCAACAAATATACAATAAATGTAGAGACCAATAGTTAAATAAGTAAAAATTAAATGCAATTTCGTAAGTTTATGATTTGTTTATTAAGTAACCTACAATCATCTTACCTGAGGAAATAACTTTTAATTTATGGACCGCAATCATCTCCAGAGTTATGAGTACAGATAACAGAACCATTAATTGGTACGTGCATTCGTAGGTAGCCGAGCACTCGGCTCGGCATAATGGAACACTCGGAGCGTAGGTACCCGTACCTAATGTAACTGCGTTTAAGTCATAAGTTAATTACTATCATTTTACGTTCGCGTAGACAATCAACGGAGTCGTATTCGCCGCAGTTAAATGAAGAAAACGGTATCGTGGATTGTACAGTGTGTTAATATCCGTCAATCGATTAGAAAGAAGGCGTGAACTGGCGCTGGCGACGCACGAGGCGGCTCGCCGCGAGGTGCGAGACCGCCATCGCCCGCGAAGTGGATTCGATGTTAACGACGCTCTCCGTTACTTTAATTACAGCTTTGTCGCCGCCGCGCAGCTTCACCAATTATACGCAGTAAAACGGATATGGAAAACGACTTTCAGACGCTGACCGATCTTGGCTCGGCCGATTTGCAGCTAATATCCTGTCGTCCGTGGCAAGCTAATAAGTCAAGTCGTAAAACAGCAGTAAAATATTCGCGGAACGTTTGTGTTTCACTTCGTTTCTTTTTCAAACAGCGCCCATCAACTGTTCTGAACTAAAATTTAGATCACTTAATTAGTAGGTTTATTTAGCAGGCAGATATTATGCATTGAGACTTAATTTAATTTAAATAACAAGTCATAGTTATATCCTCGACTGTTTCCTTAGTAATAAAAAAATCATTATTCAGTGGATTCCCACGTTTTCTCTCAATGCAACCCTCATTTACGAATAGGCATCTAAAGTGATTTGGGGAAACCTATTGAAGTATTGATAACATGATTACGTGCTCAAAACAATGTGTCTCAAAATAAGCATTACTAAAATTCAGTCATATATATTTTATACTAGCGACTCGCCCCGGCTTCGCACAGATGTCTATTAAAAAACCGCATCAAAATACCGTTGCGTAGTTTTAAAGTTATAAGCATACATGGGGACAGACAGCGGGAAGCGACTTTGTTTTATATTATGTAGAGAATATGAGCACAGGCCCATTTAAATTTAAAAAAGGCAGAAACTGGCCACTACTTCCTATATACACATATATATATATATATATATATAATACATATATATTATACCTAGTCGAAAACTTTTTTAAGGATTTTAATATGCAGCGTTGATTGAAGGCTAACACAGGATTCAATTGAACTAGAGTAACATTACAGGCAAAGCGGAACTTATTGTACACGCGTCGTAGTACTTTCGATAACGATAAGGAAAATTTTAACGTGCGTCATATGGAAATATGAAAACACCGCCGTGACGAAGTGAAACTAAAAATGATTGTTTATTAGTTTTATGTCTATCAAACCTGCACATAGTTTTCATTCGAAGAAGGAAGGAGGACTTGCTAGTATTTTAAATAAAGTTTTTAATTGTATAAGTTATTTCGATGATAAAAAATTTATCACTTCAGTCATAAAAATACCTAACTACTGGCCATTGTTTTTTTTTAAACTTCAAAGTATAAGCTGGAACATACTTACATACCTCCAGGATTTTCTCTACTCTTAGGAAAAAATATGCAGTCACATAGGTAGCTATTGTACAATTTGTACAACATACCTAGTTTTACTAAAATGACACGACTAAATATTTAATCGATTTAACCATCATAAAATGGCCCAATCAAAGCCTATACCTACCTTCTTATTCAGTTATTTTCATACTGTCCTTGTTTGGTTTCTTATTGTGCACCCCTATGTTATACACCTACCACGTGCCTTAAAACGTGATATATGAGTGGGTTGATGATTTTAACTCTAAATTAAAAGATAAAGAAAACAGCCAAATAAATTATAATGTTAGTAACTAATACTAGCGTAAATACTAGCGTAAATACTAGTGTTTACTAAAAATATTGCCAACTTTTGAGTACATATCGTAATAGAATTAAGTAAATAAAATAAAGTAAATAAATTAATTTTATGTTTAATATCATTTCAGCACCGACAGCAAGCAATCACACGGCGTTAGATTTATACGATGGTGAGTTCTATAATCTAAATACTAATTTTTATATCTATTTTCCATATTTCATAAATTCGTTTTAAACAATTTTGCCCTTTCAGTACCTAGTAGTTTCAGTATTGTAGTCTTTTTATCTACAGTATGCAGTCCGTTATTTGATTCAAATATTATGTATAATTCCTTTTTGCAGTGTTTGGCTTAATTTGTTTCAGTTTTGCATGGCGTTATAAAATTTTTAACCTTTGAATCATTTGACTAATGAAATTAATGAAATATTTATTGTTTTTAGTTCACATTCACATCACCACCAAATCTCATTCACTATTGCTACTTCCTGAATATTTTATTTAGTTTTTAGTTGGAACAGTATTTTGCTGTATGAGTTGCAAATGTTGCGATAATAATATCTGTCAACGCTTGATTTCAGGCGCTCCAGAAGGATGCTACTACAACTTTCAGCACTACGGCGAAGGCGACCGCATTATGACAAACGAGCCCTGCCTGAACTGCACCTGTCACAACCGGATGCTCATGTGTTACCTGAGGGTGTGCCCCTTCACGAAGCCGATAGGCCAGGACTGCACCATCGAGAAGCGGGCAGACCAATGCTGCCCCATCGTCACCTGTCCAGATGGTGAGTATAAAACAGATACAAAAGGCTTCAAATCAAAACCTGTCATATGTACAAAGAGCATGCGGACCATTATCTCTCAGAATCTATCTTCCACCTATAATATTGACAGTATCGTACTAATAAGAAAACTTATTATTCTCTCGAATTTAGGAATCTAAATAGCATTTAAGTCTACGGCGTACGATGAGTTCAAGAATAGTTCATGATAGTCTAGATTCTAGACTAAAACCTAAACTAACATAAATTAAATAAAGTAGAAACTAGACTCTAGAATTTTATTCAATTTAGTTAGGTAAATCATATTATGTCTAGTCCAATCCTTAAAAAACAAGAAAGAGCGTGACATCGTGTTCCATTCTTGGTTGTTTATATTTTGAAATAACTGCTTAGCTTAGGTATTGTGTAGGTACCTACTAAAGTTCCCTTGATGTTTACTACTCTGTGAGAGGTGTTAGCTTTACACTTGAGTCTTTCGCTCCTAAAATGTGAAAACGTTATTCATACTTTTATATTATTTAAAATATACTAAGATTCGCCCATTATCCTCACGAAAGTATTTATAACAGAACATTTTATTGATTATTTATTTATGAATAAAATGCATATGTATCTAAAACTCTAAAATACTGTTACAAGAGCAGAAATTCATTTTATTTATGATAAGAAATGGCGACATTCACTTTAGATGAACGATAAATATTTGGAAGCTAAAATGTTCCTGTTCTGACGCATAATATCTTGAATCCGTTCGTTAACCTCTAATAATTTATCAGTTCCAGTTGACCTGCTCACATCAACTACTACATCTCCTGCGGAATACGGTCCAACTGGTATGGGCAAATTGGATAAATATGGATGCAGTATCAATGGGAAATACTTCTCAGAAGGCTCGAAAGTACCACCGACTCCGAACAAACCATGCGAACATTGCTATTGCATACGAAACATGACGACTTGCGTAATGCAAGAATGTACTCTACATGTCGACGGCTGCACTCCTATTTACCACAAGGATGTCTGCTGCCCGGTCCGATACTCCTGCGGTTAGTATAATTACTCTTTTGGTACCTAATATTTTACTTCCCAATACTTATAATAATAATTTTGTAAAATTATCTTTGAATTGATAGGTTTACTGTTCGTAAAACGAATTGAAAACCTCGCCAAAACTATTGCATCAATTGATTCGATTAAATAATGACTAATATTTTTTCAGACCTATTTTGTATCCAAATTTTAAATAATAATTTCGAATAATATGAGCAAAATAGAATTATAAATGTTTTCGTATTTTAACTGAGACTTTACAACCCTACCTCTTGACACGTCATTTTTGCAGTTCTTATTAAAATTTACAATAGGTACAAAAATTAGTCCAGCTATACACGAGTATATCTGTACAGGAGTAGCAAGTAGCAAAATCCAAACAAACTAAGAACCTGTAAACGTACCTGTAAACCTATAAACGGATTTTTTATTAGTGTCGAAGCATAGACGCTTCGTTCGTTTCGCTCGCTCGCTCAATCAGAATGTTTCCGCAACCATATACATGCATATACATGATGTAATATCGAGATTTATCGTCGGTATCCGATAAAGAGCATTTTTAAAGATTCATTCACACTAAAATTATTAACGTTTGATTTCCATTTTTCAGATCACCCTGAGGATGAAATGCCACTTTTGGATGACTTATCAACAACAGTGCGACCAACACCAGGATTTTTATTAACCACAACAACTATTTCGCCGGTCACGCAAATGTCTCAAGATTGCGTCTATGACAATAGAATTTTCCCTGATGGTGCATTGATAAAAACAGAAAAAGCTTGTGACCACTGCTATTGCATGAAAGGAGATATTGTTTGCGTCGTGCAAGAATGTGGCACACCTATGGAAAATGAAGGCAAAAACTGCACAGCTTTGCCACCCCGAGAAGGTGTTTGTTGTCCGGATACATATATATGTGAAGGTGATGAATCTCCTACCGGAACTTACGAGACGGATGAAATTACTACTCGCACCGACGAAGAAAAACTTACAACATTATCACCTCCACGAAGAACTAGCTCAGAAGGAAGCGGATACAGGAACGAACCTGATGAAGGCCCTTATACTGAACCATCGGTAATAGAACCTGCAATCGAAGGAAGTGGAGAAGAAGAACAACCGAAACAACCTGATAATATTACAACAGAGAAATCGAAATATGAATCAACTGATGATATTTTAGGAAGTACAGAAGAAACTCATGAATTTATTCCATTGACAACAGCAAAACCCAAAGAAGAGGAGGTACCTAGTGAAGACCAAACTTTAATTAATACTGGAGATACTGAAAAATCAACTGAATCTCAGCAAAGCTTCCCTAGCACTATTGGCTCTCAAAGTACTAAGGATGTTGAAGAACCAATAACAGACAGAATAGAAGATATTGGTTCTGGTGAATTACCAGAAGAAGCCGGATCAAAACCACATGAAGACGTTTCTAAATCACCAGTGTTACCCGACAGAAAAGAAACTCTAGCTACCACTGAAAGTTATGAAGAAAATTTCTTAACTTCCGAAATCACAAAACAAGAACCTTCCAAAGCAGCGACGTCAGTAACGAATGTTCCTATTTTTGAAGAAGAAAATACTGATAGACCATTGGAACAAGATACTGGTGCTGAAGATAAGACTGACAAACCAACGGAGCAAGATGTGGTTATAAATGAAATCAGTGATTCAACATCGCCGATTCCAGTTGAACGAGATTTCACATCTGCTACCATTTCTATGATAGATGAAGGTATTAAGCCTTTTGATACTACGGAACAGACCAAAACCCCAGAAGAATCTGCTACAAAAATTGTCGAACCCTCTAACTTAACCACAATCTCTGCACCAACTGTGAAAGAAGAAGTTGTAGAAACTACTAGACCTGTTGAGCCAACTTCCACGTCTAGAACACCAGATGATTTTATACAAGAAAGTAGTGGAGAGACTCAACATTATCCGTCTAGTACAGGTGCTCCCAGTATCGATGACGAATTTATTACTACCGAGGCACAAGAAATAGCTACTGATAAAATTAAAGAAATGGAATTCTTTGAGCCTCAACATGTAACCGCAAGTACACCAATGTTAGAAGAAATTGAAAAAGATACTACTGAGTACACTGAACCTGAAAAAATTATCCCAAGCGGTGGAACTCAGGATGCTTCATTGAGTACGTTTACCACTACTTCCTCTAATATTCCTATAATAGAAATGGATAGAGACGTAACTGAATCAATTATTTCTGGAGAAAGCATATCTGAAGCAAACTTACCTGGTATGACAAACATACCTGCACTTGATCAACAAGAACAAACTACGTCAGAATATGAAGAGGCTCCAGAAAGTCCAATCGACACCAGTGATAAGGAAATTACCAAGCCAGAAGATCATTCTTTCTTGACTACGACATCTAGTTTAATTGATGAAGGAAAAACTACACTTGGTTCTGGAATAGCAGTTTCGGAGTACGCAACTGAGGGACATAAATATGATTCAAGTACGACAGTTCCAAAATCAGAAAACGAAGAAGCTACAACTGAACCCGACAAAGGACTTAACACTATTCCCAATGAAGGCACAGACGAAGAAGTTTCTACGTCTTCAGAAATACATAAGCCTACACTATTTGAAGAAAAAGTAACAACAGAAGCTGATCTTGCTGATAGGTTCAGTACTGAAACTGAAGATATAATTACAGCCACCATTCCAGATAAATCAGTATCTGACAATGAACCACCTTCTTTAACAACTGAATCAACTTTCAGTAAAGAAGATTTCAGTCCAACAGAAACTCAAATTAGTTCTAAGCCGACGACAGTGACAGCTGATGTTACTGAAGAAGTAATATCTACACTGCCACATGATGATACTAAGAATATAGAATCTGTCCCAACTTTGCAGAAAGATACCGATACCACATTAATACCAAAATACACAGACAGTATAGACGAAACTACATCACACCATGAAATCTCAAATGCTCCCGATTATGAGTCTTTTACAACTGAATCATCAGTTTCAGAAACAATTACTGAAAAATCTACGACGAGTACACTAATTCATGAAAAAGAGACTACAACTGCTAATCAAGAAGATAATGAAATATTGAATGAGCCCAGAATTCCAGGTGAAGGTGATTGTCTCTTAAATGGAGTGACTTATACAAACGAAAGTGCAGTCCCAAGCACAAACAAGTGTCAGTCTGGTTGTAAATGCATTAGCAGCATTATCAAATGTGACCCAATCATCTGTAGTCCACCTCCAGAATACATGGATAATTGCGAAACCATGTACGATTCACCGGACTCATGCTGCCCTACTTATATTTGCGATCACAAGACGGAAACAATTCCACCACAATCTCATAGCCAAATGTCAGGAACTGAAGCTCCCGTGGTACCTGTCCATTGTGATGGTGTCGAATGTGAAATTCACAAAGATCAAGTACACCATGAGGGATCTTTAGATTGTAAATCTGGAAACTGTGAAGGTTCATCTGAAGAATCTAAAGATAGTGCTGGATATCCCTATACTGAAAAAGTTCCCGAAAAACCAACAATAGATCAAAAAGAAGATTGTATCGGTAAGGAATGTAAGCAGGTACCATGCACTAGTGAAAACGGTTGTCAAGCAACTCCAATCCAGCCATGTGAAGGAGAAAAATGTGAAACCTTACCTGTTGTACCTGAATCACCCGTGACACAACAATGCGCACATGGTGAAAACTGTGCAGTACCTAGCATTCCTACCACAGATTGCATCGGAGGTAATTGTGACACTTCAAGCACTCCTTTGGAAAGTACACATACTACAGAGCTATGTGCCGGTAAAGAAGGCTGCCTTGACATACCTAAACTTCCTGAGGATGAATGTAAAGAAGACCATTGCAGAAGAAAAGACTCTTCTCCCCTAGACCAACACAATGTTGAACCATGCACAAGTTCAGACTGCAAATCAACTCAAACCGGTATCGAAACCTCTGTGGCACCAGCCTTAGAAGAAAAACCTGAAAGCACTGATCAAGATTATGAGAAAAATGTAAGTGAAACCACAGAAAAACTCGAAACTATCACTGAAGTATCAGATCATACGTACAGTGTTGAAACATCAGCCACTTCCGAATCTCATGATACTGTGACTAAGAGGCCAGATATTGCAGACGAAACTGTACCCGAGATTATTGAACTCGTAACTAAAGTTGAGCCAGAAACTACAACTAAATTTTCTACAGCTAGTGATAAACAAGAAGCGACAGAAAAAACTGAACCTTTACTTACTGAGTCACCAGAAGATTTATTAACGGTAACTAAAAAGGAGGACTCTGAAGTCACTCATCCACAAATAAGTGATACCGAAACAGAAATGGCAGGTGCACCTATGAAACATGAAGAAACAGCCGATACAGAGCGGCCACAAGAATTTATAACAACAGAAAAATCAACAGCTGACGTCACTGAACCGACAAAAATATTCCCTTCGGTGACAACAGATTCTGTCGAGAATCTTAGACCTGAAACCGAAGTTTCGGTTATTTCAGAAGAAAGCATCACTGAACCATCAGTTCCGTTCACCAATGATTCACAAGAAAATACTAAACCATCAATTATTGACAATAAAGACGAAATCACTACTGATGATAGTGTGATAAGTAGTAGCACCGATACTTCTAAAATCGAAGATGATGAGAAAAAATCTCAAACAACTATTACAAAGACTCAAGAGAGCGTAACTGAACAATCAATAACTCCTGCCTTGGAATTAGAAAGCGCCACTGAAACATCTGATGAATCTAAACCAGGAGAGTCTTCAACTAGTATCAAGGATGATAAATTTACGGATCTACCGCAACAAGCCACAGAGCCTGCAATTATCGATGCTAACGAACCATCAAGAGAGAGCGATCACACAAAGACTGTAACTGAGACTCCTGTATATGACATTCCTACTATTCCTGCTATAATTGATGATATTCAGAGCATTACGGTTTCAAAATCACCTGAAGTATCAGTTTTACCAGAAGAAATACATCACAAAGATACATCATTAGAAGAAGGCACTGAAGAGACTGTAACGGAATCATCAAAATCGTCTACCACCGAAATATTAGAATTCACTAAATCTTCTGAAAGTTCTATTCAAGAACTCACGACGCAAAAAGCTATGGACGTAATTAGTACTGAAGCATCTTCACATGACATCAAAGAACAACAAGAAGTTACAGTTAACGAAAGTGAAAAAACGACACAAGAAATACTTGAAAGTGTTACTTTGCCATCAAGTGTACAGACAGAAACACAATCAGATATACAATCTCTCGGAGAAACAGAACGTGTAACAACACAAAGTCTTGTTACAGAACAGAAAGTTTCAGATGACATGTATCACGAAAAGACAACTTCAAAATCTTTGGAAGAATCAAGCACTGAACCGATTAAATTCTACGGTACAAAAGAACCAACAACAGAACCTTCAGATGAATCTGAAGAGAAAGTTGTAACCTCATCAGTTCATGAAGATCAAAGTAAAACTCCCGTTACTGAATCTTATGTAGTTCCAGAAGAGGTAGATCAGAAACAAACTACTTTAGCTGTTCCAGATAAATTTAACAATGAAATAACAAACGATTATCCAACTGAACAGCAAGAAGATGGCAAATCTCCTGTAGAAACAGACCAAACCACTACGTCAGATAACACTTTAGATGATATTGCCAGTGAACCACCCAAATCAATGGGTACTGAAGCAGAAATCTTAACACGGCCAGACGAAGATACATCATCAAAGGTCACTGGAATAATTGAACCTTCTTTATCTTACACCACCGAAACTCAAGATACGTCGAAGTTATCTGAAGACAAAACCACTATTAAAGAAATAACTGAAAATATTACTGAGCCATCGAAGGCTGATGAAGAAGTAAAGGATGAGTTTATAACACTCAAACCTTTTGAAAAGCCAGAAATTCCAGAAATGATTCCTATTTCCCCGGAACAATCCACTTCTCAGTCAGACGAGATAACAACACCGCCAACTGTGTCTGATTCAAAGATTACGACACCAAAAGAAGAGGTATTTGAAGATACTACGGACACAGCCACTTATGCATCAAAACCACCAACCACTGTTGCTTCACCAACTTCTGTTCCAGAAGAAGTTTCGCAACCAGGGTTAGGCGAAACAAAACAACCAGAAATAACAACTGCAACTGAAAAAGAACAACAAATTGATACCGACATCAAAGTTCCCGCCTTTACACCCACAGAATCGGATGAACTTAGAACTACGCCTTCTGAAATCCATGACATAACAACATCTAAACCAATCGAAGTATCACATGATACCGAAGTTAAAACTGAGTACCCAGTAGTTATTGTTACATTACGACCAGAACTGTCCACAGAATTTATACCTGCTACTTCTCAAGAAACATTCAGTGAAGAGTCACCATCAAGTACTGAAAAACAGGTTATACCAGATTTAACAAGTTCTGATAAACTTGAAACAACCGTAAATATAGATTCCACAAAAGAATTTGCTACAGAACCATCACAATTAAGTTCCGAAAGTAAACCTTCAATTCAGGAAAGTTACACTGAAGAGCCTATTAATAAATTTACATCGGCAGAACCACCTGCAGTAGTTGATTTAACAAAAGTATATTTTGATGAAAATACAGTTGAACCCATGCATAAAGAGCCAGAGAAACCAGAAAAAACTGTGGATGATTTGATTCAGTCTCTTGTAACCGATCAACATGAAATGAGTACCAAACCATCTAATTTAGAAAAGGATTTACAAACTCAGACATCTGCTGAAACTTCTTCTGCAATACCTGAAGATGATACCTCGAAAACAACACAGCAAGGTGCCAAAGACGAATTATCAAGCTCATCTATTACACCAGTAGACAAAATTGTAACGTCTGATAAACCAACTGAAGTAGAAATCCAAACTGAATCTGTGTCGCATCATGAAGAAGAAATAGAAAGCGAAACAACAACGCAAAAGAAGCATTTGATAGATGATAGCGCAACCACTCAAAAACCTGAACAAACTGATGCTGTGGTTTATGATGTTACGACTGAAAAAATTGCACCAGATACGTTAGTTACTGAGACACAACAACTAACTTCATCAGACAAGCCTATGGATGAAATGCAAGAAACAATAACAGCATCTCCTCCTACTACAGAGAAATCAGAGTTATTCACTGAATCTACATCAGACACCACAAAGATTTCAGATAGCCAAGTGCAAACAGAAACATCAGAATCAGTTCCTGCAGAATCACCTGAAATGCCAACAGGTATAGAAATGCCGACGTCCCAGCCAATTCCCGAAGAGCATCTACCAATTTCAGAAGATAAACCAACAACTGAAACTATAGATAAGGAAAAATCTAAGCCTACAACGCTTGAACCAAATGCGGAAGCTGAAGTAACTTCAGCGTTTGAACCAACAACAGCGCCTAAACAAGATTATTCAGAAGTTACAAGTAAACCATCAGAAGATGCTGTATATACTAATGAAAATGAAGAAGAAAGCACAAAATCACCTATGGCTGGAGACCATGTTACTGAAAAATTAACTACAGAACAGTTCGTTGAAAAAGAACCAGAAACCTTGCCTACTGTTACTACCGAAATTGCTACTCCCATTGAGGAATACGTCACTACTAGAAAACAAATGACACCTGAAGTTTATCAGACCACAGCACCTGCTATAGATGTTGTTAAGGAGATCAGTACTCGTCCTTCAGTTCCAAATGAAGAAGAATCTACGACATTAGTACACGATATTGAACAAAGACCACCAACGGAAGAGCAATCTATTCCCGTTGTTGTAGCAGAAACCGAAAAGCCATCAATTGTTGAAGAAGATTTTACTCCACAGACGGAAAGAGTTGTACCTGCTTCCGAGCAACCACTAGAAGAAAGTCCCGTCACTGAAGAAGAATTTATTAAACCTGCTTCCATAAGTACAACTACTAAAGCTGAGGAAGAAATATCCACCCTGTCTCCATCTTCTGATAGAATTTCCAAACCTGCAGATACTCTCATTGATTCTTATATGACAACAGCACCTGATGTATACATCACGGCAGCTTCTGAAGTTCCAATGTCTGTATTGCCAGAAGAATCTGTTACAACAGCTCCAGAAATTATCATCACATCTAAGACTGAAGTACCAGTTACAGAAACGCATGAAGTGCGCATTACAACAGACACCGAAGCTCTTGTAACAAAATCACCCGAAGCATCCGCTACCACTGATGCTGAAATACCACATGTTACAAAAGCTCCCGAAGAACCGGTCACTAGTATATCTAAAGCACCTGAAACTCCAATCACAAATGCACCTGAAGAAGCCATCACAAAGGCACCAGAAGAATATTTCACTGGAGTACCTCAATTACCTATTACAAATGCTCCTGAAGCACCAATTACAATCGCACCCGAAATGTCCGAAGAACCTATCACAATTCCTGAAACACCTATTACTAGTTCACCTGAAGTGTCTAAAGAGTCTATTACAAAATCACCTGAAATGCCCGAAGAACTCATTACAAAAGCTCCTGAAAGGCCGGAAAACCCCAGTACAAAAGCACCTGAAATGCCGGAAGAACCCATTACAAAAGCACCTGAAACGCCGCAAGAACCCATTACAAAAGCATCTGAAATGCCCGAGGAACCCATTACAAAAGCACCTGATACGCCTGAAGAACCCATTACAAAAGCACCTGAAATGCCCGAGGAGTCCCTTACAAAATCACCTGAAATGCCAGAGGAACCCATTACAAAAGCACCTGAAAGTCCCGAAGAACTCATTACAAAAGCACCTGGAATGCCCGAGGAACCCATTACAAACTCACCTGAAATGCCTCAGGAACCTATTACAAAATCACCTGAAATGCCCGAAGAACCCATTACAAAATCACCTGAAATGCCCGAGGAACCCATTACAAAATCACCTGAAATGCCCGAGGAACCCATTACAAAATCACCTGAAATGCCCGAGGAACCCATTACAAAATCACCTGAAATGCCCGAGGAACCCATTACAAAATCACCTGAAATGCCCGAGGAACCCATTACAAAATCACCTGAAATGCCTGAGGAACCCATTACAACAGCACCTGAAATGCCCGAAGAATCTATTACAAAAGCACCTGAATTGCTCGAAGAACCCATTACAAATGCCTCCGAATCACCTATCTCAATCACACCCGGAGAGCCTGAATTGCCCAAAGAACCCACTACAATTGCACCTGAAGAACCCTTCACTAAAATACCTGAAACATCTATCACAGCCTCACCCAAACCTGCACCCGAAGTTCCTGAAGTGTTTGCAGAACCTATTACAGATGTACCCGAAGCACCTCATTCAAGTGAGGCTGAAGTATCTGAAGCACCAATCTCTAGCGCACCCGAAACAACAATTACAAATGTTCCTGAAACACATATTACTGCTGTGGAAGAACACATCACGAAAACAACCGAAACGCCGCTGTCAAGTGTACCTGAAACACCCATTACAAAAGCGCCTGAAGCACCCAGTACAGTTGCATCCGAAGCACCTATCACGAGTGCTTCTGAACTACCTATTACAGCTGCGCCAGAGCTACCAAAACCAGTTTCGACCGAGGCACAACCAACCGACGAAGGTCTTACGCCAGACGAAGAAGGATCTTTCCCACCATCTGGTGGAACTAGTGGATACGGACAAGAACCTGATTACGTTGAAGAAGATCAGACTTTCGGACCTGGAACTTGCCGATATGGAGGCAAAGTATATGTATCAGCTCAACAGATACCTAGAGATGATCCTTGTGACTTTTGCTTCTGTTTCAGAAGCGATATCATTTGTTTACAACAGAGCTGTCCACCGCCTATACACGGATGTCATGAGGAGCCTATACAAGGCTTCTGCTGTCCACGATATGAGTGTCCAGTGTCCATGGCAACAACTGTCAATGTCACGACGACTACGACAACCACAACAACAACACTGCCACCTCATTTCCCGACGCACTCCTACAAGGGCTCAGTACAGAAACGAGGCTGTCAAATAAAAGGACAGACATACAAAGTAGGAGAAGTCGTTCGAGCATCGTCAGGACCATGTTTACATTGCACGTAAGTATTTATCTGTCTCGACATTTTTATTCATAAAAACAAGGGTAATTATGTTAGGTTGTGGCACAGTGGTAGGCACACACATACCTACTGCGGGTCAATTCCGCTAACCGTTCCCGTCACTAAAGCGACACGTTCCCGAACTTCTCTCGTTTTTCTGACAGTTCTGACAGCTCACAGCTGTTAAAAAAAACGATAGAAGTCAAACGAATACGAAACGAATAGAAGATAAACGCGTCACCTCACAAGATTGGCTAACAGAATCGCCTTGCTGATCTAGGTATTATGAACAATTTAAACTTTTTGAAAATTGATATTTATAATTTTGTAGCAAAACTTTTTTTATCTTTTTAGATAAAAAAAGTTACGTGCATGTATTTTTACATGCATAATAAATACATGCAAAAATAGTAAGCACTAAAGTGAGACTTCTTTTGGTACGAGTACATTTTCACTTGTAGGACTGGAAGGTCTCTCTGAAGAGTCCATTAGAAATCTGTCCTCATTGAGACACTCCATCTTCCCTGGCATCTTTTTTCTATCTCCATAATATCTTGGTAATATCACCTTGTTCACCACTCATATTCCCTAAATTTGGAATGATATCTATTATTTATGACATCAAAATAGCCCAAAAAATTGCATTTTGCAAAGTAACTTAACTTTACCTAACGTTCAGGAATTTCTCGATCATTTTTATTTTATTTTTCATGACACTTAAATACATATAAATCAGCTTTTTTGTTGTAGTGCTGTGTAATAAATGAATTGGTATCCCAGCGACGAGAGTTGTTTAATGAGGTCGACGTTTATTTCCAGATGCGGGGGAGACGGCCAGATGAAGTGCGACCCGAAGGTGTGCACGCCCGAGCCCATGCTGCGGCAGATGATCGCAGCCGCCGTGTCCGCCAAACGACGAAGATGAAAACGTTTCGAGAGTCCACTTGTCTCGTACACATCACAAGGGTAAAGAGCCTGTGTGATAATTATTTCCATCTACTCTTCAATGCACAAGAATAATGCTCAACTCAAATTATCCCGATGGAGTAGTTTAAGGTTTCGTGTCATAATATGTAGTAATCGATTTATTATTATTGTTATGTACTTTTCATAAAGTGTCGTGGCACGCACAACTCAATATTATGAAATCAATCATGACTGTGATTAAATGTTAAAAGGTAATGATTTCTAAATCAGAAATTTTTAAGATTTGTCGTCTTGATTAAGGCTAATTTATTTTATTATTATTTATCTTTTTATCTAAAGTCAGTGCCAAACGATAGTGCTAAGTTGTAAACGACTATGCCTTTATGATAAAGAGGTTCAAAATTATCAGTATGTCACTCAAAATGCTGACCAAAGCGAAGCTACATAAAATATAAAAAAAAATACACGGAATACTTTATCTCAAGCTTCGAAGGTCAATAACGAGATCGCCGAAATCTTGACCATTTACATGTAAACTTAATTGTTTTACCGATGTAAGCTTAGTCAATTCTTTATTTTTACACGATGTTACAATTAGTCTAGTATCGTGTAAACGTGAAGTAATGTTAAGGATCCCTGATGTAAATGCCTTACTTAATTTGTAATAATTTATATATTTTAGGTGTATAGTACTTAAGCCATGTTTTGAGACCAGTGACTATTATAATTTTAGAAGTAAAACGAAGGCCCGGTTGTATAAACGCGAAAAGCACCGGTCGACGTCCCGCGCCTCGACGCGCCCTTGGACGGTGCTTTTCCTTCTTTCACGTTTTACAGAAAGTGACAAACCTTGTTTTCTTTAACTCGTGGAGGACACTTGTTCGCTACCTAGCACGTATCCAGTGATAGTGGCCAATCATAATCGTTTTTTAAAGAATGTTTACAATATGATATGGATACAACATATTGTAGGACTTTTTGTAACTTTTGATATTGAAGTGCTGGTAGAATTTTACATTACGACAGATTAAGATCGGTACGGAAGTCGACGAGGCTTTGTGACCGCTTGCGGCTTAGAGTAGATGAATGCTAGCGGTCGCATTCATTCGTACATATCTTTTCCTGTACGCAGGTTGTAGGTATAGATATAATTCTTCTTATTTATTTAATGTATTAGAATTAAAATTTTGGTTTTAAAAAAATGTGAACAGAGAGCAGAATTGAATTGATAGCAAAACCATGACGCTGAAGCTACAGTAGAATCATAGCGTGAAATTGGAAATAGGTACATTTTTTATTTATGTTTACTGATCTAGCTAAAAATATCTTTAGCAATCTGTACAATTGTGAAAACAACTTTTCAATAAAATATTCCAAATGACATGTTTGTATCGATTTACTTCGCTCTTTCCTTTCACCCCACTGACAGAAGAAAAATAATACCTACCTCTAGCAGCACTGCACTCGTCACTCTAAGACATGTTGAAATCAAATGTTGTGCTGCCCATGCAGATATTGGCTGGCACACTACAGCTTAGCAGTTGAATATTAACTGGCACACATGTGGTATTTCTCCAGGTGGGCTTTGCAAAAGAGCCGTAGTACCACTACAAAACTAACACGACTTTTGTGCCGGAAAACAAAACTTGTAGGTTTGTACTAAGTAAGTACCTACTAGCTTTTTTTCTATCAAACATTATCGAAAAATTAGTATTCAAATGGAAATTAAACTATAACAACTATAAATTTTGAACACTAAGTTATTAGATAGAGAAATATTTTTTATTCATCTTTGTTTACATCAAAAGTGAAATACCGAAGAAACTTAGGTCAACGAATAAAATTGTACCAACTAAAATAGGTTGAATTTAGACATTATCTGTAAAATAAAATCTATAGCACAATGCAGATTGTACCATCGAATAGAGAGTAAACAGATACCTACCTACTTGCTTAGTAGGTAATAGGCGTAGTGCCTGGGCAGAGAGTATCTAGACGCGGAATCCATAACCACACACATGTACCTATGGTGGTTTCACTAGGTTATCTCACGAAATTCAAAAGAGACATCCACAAGCGGTATATTACTTAGAGAAAAACCTAATCAAGATGATATATACATCATTTGAAAGCTTGTTTCATTTGCATCTCAAAAATATTTAATTTAAATTTTTTCATCCCTCCATTTTTTAAAGGTGAAAAATAAATTGTTTGAAAAATAATAATAGGCTACATATTTTTAATTTTTTCTTGTTTAACAATAATAAAGTGCTTCTATCGTTATTTTACTTGCGTTTGTAGCCAGTGTGACCAGTTAGTAGGTACAATATGAAAAACAAAACACTTAAAAGTGTGTCTAATTGGTAAAAATGCTTTTATGTAACAATTAGTTTTTTGGCATTTAAAAATAAAGTTTACAATCATTAATTTAGACCATAAATAGGTAGTGTTAACGAGGTACATACACTTCTAAATCAAAATAGTGGTTAGTTTATGCACAACAGTGCATCAACTGAAAACTAAGGTCAAAAATATAATAGGTACTTAATACTAAATCAGTTTATTGATGTAGTATTATTATAATATCTTCTTTGTTGATGCACTATTGTGCATATAGATTGACCGCTATTTTGCATTTTAGTAGTACTCGTAAGTAGGAACCTCATAAACACTAGGTACACATTTATGGGCTAAATGAGTCTTACAATGAGTAGTTTTTTAAATAACAAGAAACCTAAAAAAAATAAGAATTCCGCGCGTCAACCGAGAGCATCAGCCTCAATTCGGTAAGTTTTCAGTACCGAAACTTGACATAAGTGCTTATTGGTCCCGGGTCTAGAATTATATAGCTATTCTTCGATAGTTTTACAAGATTAGGTATGAAGTAGGTAACTATATTATCCCTCTCAGTTTTTAAAGTTTTCTTTTCTAGAATATATATTTCAATAGTTAGTTAAAATATGACTGGTAATTAATCCCAAAACGTAGTGTTATGTAATTTTTTTTTTCTGATTCCATAAATATGAAAATGACGATTGATGTACGGATAACCTCAACAATTGAACTCACTTAGAAGCAAATTGGACATTTGAATTTAAAATTAAAAGATTAGTCTTAACACATAGATAATAATATGTAGGTAGGACTACTACAGACATTTTGACTCGTAAAATCTTTATTTATTGATAAAATATTTATAAATTAGAAAAGCTTTGTCAAAAAGCGCTACATAACGCCTGACAAATTTGAAGAGCAAGCTACGTGCATTATTTGATACAATATTAATAGTAGGCGAAGATGTGTTCAATAATAATATAAGGTAAGAAGTAAGATGCATTTTCATAGTTTATCGATATCGTATAAACAATTATTATTATTATTAATTAATTTAGTAGATAAGTTGAGATCATATTTACCTGACACTCAGCGCACTTCATAGTTAATCCTTATGTTTCTTAGGGCACATTAGGAACTATTAATGACCTATAAGTCCATTACGTCTTGTCTATCAGTCTATGTGTCACGGTTAAATTTAATTAGTGAGCTTGCGAACTTGCAAATAAATACGCGTTAACATTTAGGTAAATAAGTATTACCAACATTCAAAGAAGTTATCTATAACTATTTGTCATCTCTGGGTCTTGTCTAACACTAGACATTTTATTAATGCCTAGCTAAAGAGCTATTAGAACGCAAAATATTTGTATAATAGTCCTAAAATTCATATCAAATTTTAGCATAGCATTAACATACGGGAACAATTTAATTTCTGACCAAAATACATTTCCCAACCCTAAGAATAAGTACTTACCTACCTACGAAACAAAATATAATGCTAACTGAAAGAGATAAATGCTCACCAAATATTGTTTCATGCTAACTACTCACTGTAACATTTCGGTAGGTTGTCAGGTTTTTACTAAAAGTTTAGACAACCTTTCACTCATAAAAACCCTATGTATATTTTCGGTAGGTTATCTCGGTAGGTTGGGTTTTAAAACAGCCTGAAAAGCCTTCTACTTACCAACAAAAGAAAAAAATGTGGTGTAGCCGTGTCATGAACACGGCCCTGTGTCTATCATTGTATTTGAATACGTTTACGGGAGCAAAATAGCCTCAAAGTGGCGGGGCTTCCCCCTCCACTCCCCGCGATGCGTCATAGTCTTCACGTAATATAAAAAAATATTTGATCTTGTAGCTAATCAACGGTGTAATTGAATTTAGGGTGAATATGATAGATCTCAAGCTACAGCACCATACTGTATCATCCGATTTGTTATAATTCGTTTTTTTACTTGCCTTATGCAATTTTAAAAGTCGTATGCCAACGACTACCAGTTTTTTGCCCTTAGATGAGTAAAATGAAAGCAAGTAAGTACCTACTATGTTAATTAGAGAATTAGTAACATAGAGTTTGTGATATGGTCAACCAACCTCATTCCAAGAATGCTGCGCTCCATAGCTCTTTGGCATATCCCGAGCTTAGACTTTTCATGTTTAGTCAGAAACCAAGACTGTGCGCCGTAGGTGAGTATGGGGAGAATGCGTATGCCCATAAGTTTTTTTCTTTAGTGATAGTGGTAGGTTACCTTTCATCAGGTCTTTCATCGACCAATAACTTTTCCAAGCGCTATAGGTGCGCCGAGCACCTTCCATTTCCTGACGCGCTTGGAAAGAGACTATTTGGCCGATATAAAGGTAGCTTTGGACATACTCAATCTCGATCCTCTCTACATCGATCTTGTTTTCTGTGCTATTCGTCATGAGCTTGGTCTTCGACATATTCATGCTAAGTCCAACCTCGAGGCATGCATGATTTAGGTCTTTTATCATTAAGCTCAAGAAACTCAGAACTGCGCTCCAAAACCAAGACCCTAGATGTCGGAGAGAAGGCTGGAAGTCTGAAATGGAATTGGACCGGACACATCTGCCACATGCACGAAGATCTGTGGGCCAAAAGCTGTACACACATGTGGACACCCACCATCAAGAGACCCCTCGGTTGGCCCAAAAAAAGATGGCGAGACGAGCTTGATTCCCACTGCAGTGGATGGGACACCAAAGCTCTCGACCGAGAAAAATGGAAAGAGGGAAGGGAGGCCTTTGCCCTGCAGTAGGATGATAACGGCTAAAAATAAAATAAAAATAGAGTTTGTGATAATATTATGTGGTCTGAAATAGATTACAACGGAGTTTAAATAGTTTTATGGCATAAATTGAAAATAAAAATAGCTTTACTTCTTTAATACCTTTGGAAACACAAACCATATTTAAAATTGTTAGTAGGAAATTAGGATCATTTCTGGTAGTCGTTTAAACACAAGCCTTAGCTTAATGCTACAGGTACGCAGTGTTGAAGACAGATGGCGCTGCCAGTCTTATTCTGAAAACTAAACTGAAACATGTTTTAAATCTGGCAAAAGACGAAGTTTTATGGAAAAACTATGCAATTTTACCGCCTTTCAAAAAGGAGAAGGTACTATGTTCGCCTGTACGTGTTTTATTTGTGTAATGTAATTCTGATCCGTTTTTATTTTGAAATGATATACTCCCGAAGTCGTCCCATTTAAATTTTATCGAAATCGGCTGAGCCTTTTTTAATAAACCAACAACAAGTCGGTGATGCGATTTTGGCGAAAAATAATGATTAAAAATTATCGGTTATTTTTTTTATTACCACTTATATCACATTTATTTGCTCAACTTGACTAAATAACCAAAAAATCAAGTAATAATAAAACATACGTTACGTCAACTATCGTACACCATGTGTAGCATTTCTGATCATTTATGTATTTGACTATATCTCAGAAAACCAAGAGGGTGGGATTTTCGGTAGGTTCAGATAAAGAGCATTCCATACATATGTATACCTACAGGGTATTCCATAGCATTTTCGGTCGGACGTAAAGTTTCTGAACACTGTTAAGAACCATCTCGATTTCTCGATTACAAAAAGTTTCTAATAAAGATTACAAAGAAACACATCAAAATCGGCATACTTGTTTGAGAGCTAGGATACCACAGATACACACAGTCACACTTTTTTGGAGTAGTGGTTTGTGAAAGCTTTTTAGACTTTCCTATTCTTCTTTTTCCTCCTAGCAATACATAGTTTATTCATCATTATGAGTCCTATGACATCTACTGCTGGACAAAGGCTTCTCTCCGTTTGAGAACTTTACGGCCCCATTAGCCGTCCGTTCTACGAACTAATATGTGCTTGCTTGCTTGCTTACTGCTACTTCAACTTGACTATGTCGGTAACAATCCCGTAGGAAGAATCCGAACATAACCGTCACCATACCACGCACGTAGTTTTTATTAGATTATCATAAGATACAAAACAATTTTATAACAACGTCGAAGCCATTGTCTCTGAAAATGCGATTATTTCAGAAAAAAGTAGAGAAAATAATAGTGAAGTTGGTACCTATACAACCTACATATTCAAACAGTGTAAATACCTGTTCTTGAAGTTGCTCCTGCAACTCTCCACAACTTTTCTACTTTTTGTTCAATAACAATCATAACATGGAAATACCGCTCGTTTTGTCCGATTGGTAGGTACACCTAGAGAAAAATTATTCAGCAAAAATAAATACATATAAGAAAACATTTAAAAATATTATAATAATTATTATGTAATAGCGTGGTCACATTTTTAGTCGATGCGAGCGAAAGAGCGAAGATTTAACGAAGGTGTTTCGACATAAATTTTATTAACGTAGGTATCTTTGATAGCTTTTACTGACTTACTACACAGATTAAATATTTTTCATTATATTTTTGCAGTGATTGCGTGCAGCGGAGATTTGAATGCTGAGATGGATGTGCGGAGTGACGAGAATGGATACGATTACCTAGAATATGTTTGGGGAAGTCTGAAAGTAGCGCCTGTGACAGAAATTAAAGAGAGTCAGGATAACTTTGTATGAGCAATGAGCATGTCATGAGGAGGGAGGATAGTCATGTCACCAATATGATGGTAAGCGGCAAAAGCGGGAGGGGAAGAAAAAAGTGTCGATGAATTGTGTTAAACATGATATGCGAGAGAAAGGAGTTGACTTTTATGTAGGTACATATTATAAGGGTATAGAATAACGAATGAGTTTTTAAAGATAAATATTTCAATCTATAACACAAAGCCGAAAGCAGATAACAAAACTGTCCAAAATTCCACCATTAATAACATAAATTCCGTACCGGAATGTCCATATTTTTCTCGCGTAGCTATTTGTTACCTATGTAGAAATATGTACCCTCAATTTGAATAACTCTCTCTCGTTCACACAAACTCAACCTTACACTCTTTGTCTCTTTCTATCCCATTACTTTTATATTGTTCGCTAACTTTCTTGTTTGTATAAGCAAATACATGTTTGAAAGTTTGTATATTTGTAGATTGTATTGTACGGTAATAAGTAGATGTAGAGTTTTACTGAATCAATGTTTTATGAGATTAGATATTTAGGTCTTTTTGTTTACGTTCTTTTCAAAGTTTAAATGAGGCATAATAATTATATTATTGTCTAAATTACTTACGTACAGATACGCTTAGGGCAAAGAGTATAATAAAATGCGTAGGGGTAACATGCGTAGTCTCAATTTGAACTAAGTAGGTAAATGCTACACGTGCTACGTAGATTAAGTACGAGCTGATTTCCCTGTAAAATAAATACCTATACTATAAAAATTTCCACGGGTGATTCACAAATAATTATTAACGATTTCAGTTCATCAAGATGCATAACCAACTCTAATCTCGTAAAAATAAGTTATCAAGTGTGTGTCTCGTCTCGACACGCGTATCGTAGGCTTCCGTAGATGGTGGCGATAATTACAATCATGATAAAAAACAATTCTAATGTCGATGACCTTTGAGCTATGAACAAATTAAAAAAAACCAATTTTCTTTTATAACTCAAAAAGTTATTATCACAGTACTCAAAATAATTTTGAGAGATAGTTTTCAACATCGTTTTAATACCTCATCATCCCAACGTTTCAACCGAGTTGCATAGATCGTGGTCACGTGTAGACTCAACCTCGTCTACCCGTGACCACGATCGATGCAACTTGGTTGAAACGTCGGGATGATCGGGTATTTATTTATCTCGTAATTTTAGTGCGCGATTAGTCCCGTAGTACATAATAATAATAATGTGTTCAAATCGCGAAAGTTTAAAAACAACACTTATTAATAATCTTTATATGAAATCATATGCAGTGTCATATATCATCGTTAATACTACATCACCCTTCGTGGGTAGGCCTACGTCCTGCAGTGGACTATTAAAAAGGCTGGTACAATACATACGCAGGTCCGCACCGCATGACCCTCATTTCCGTCAAATGCTGTAGGCGAATGGCGTTTCCGGCGCGGTTCCACTCCTGAAGCGAGAACTGGTGGGCCTGGGTACTTAATCTTGTCCTATCCGTCTCGACTGACGCTGGCCAGCCATTGATATCGTTATGAAAACATACGATGGCGGTCAGTCTAATTCAAAACTCTCACACCGTATTCATTGCCGACCGACCGAAGGCCGAAGGTTGTTTTTCGGCGTATGTACGCGGTCTGCCGCTTGCTGGTATCAACCAGCACTAATTAAATAAAATCAGCACAATGTATATGGTCCCCACAAGATATAAGTACCTACCTAAGGTACTCATATTATAGTTGTCTTGTCCTAATGGACGTAATTTTTATTTACACAAAAAACTTATAAAACATCAAAACTTTATTAAATTATCCTATCTAAACTATGTTAAAACCTACAAAAGGTTTAAAACGTTGTCTAACATTTGTCTTGTCCTTAAATTAGATCGTTGATAGATTGGCTAATCTAGGATATAGTGATGTTTTTTTCGTAGCATGCGTAGACGTAGACTAGGTAGACCACTGAACCGTTATATTCGTGTCCATCCTTCTAAAATACTTATCTTATTATAATTTACTTATACCTACATCACTTACAAACTAGTGTGAGTTTCAAATTATACTCTGAAATTAATCTATTTGACCTACTTTTACTCTAATTTTGTTTTGTTTTATTTGTAGTTTTAGCCTATGTCAGTAGTATTGTATTTTCTTGTGGTTAATAACGGCACTCGCCCCGTTAAAAAAATGTTAGCTTAAATCTAAATATAACTAAAACATAATGATTAGAACAACTGCTGAACGCTACAGACCCAATCAGTTTAGCGTCCGTCGTCTACCCAAACATCAGAAAATAAAAGTACCAAAGACAATGGAGATTGTCTTTTTAAACAGCTAAAAAGCGAAGTGAACCACTAACAGTTGGCTTTCAATTCAGAAGTCGGAACCCCCCCATCCATCGCATTACGTATTGATGAGGAAAAACGGGTTTCATCCGCGGAACTCCTCGTTATAACCGACGTGTAACGGCCTTATATGTTGTTAGGCTTTAAAAGCTTTTCTTGAGTGTTACTAAACTAACCTATTACAAATATATTACAGTACAAAACTCTTTATTGCTTACATAAATTATAAAACCTAAAATGTGTACTTACCTACAGACAAATCCATGGCTGCGTGACAGAGTCACAAACTGTCGTTACGTTATATCGGCTTGATTTTTTGCACAATAAGTTTTAAATATAAAGGTCACAAAGTGTATAAGGGTGAAGTTTATATGTATATTTTATATTCTTAGTATTATTATCCATGGTAAGTGTGTTTCAAAAAAATGTATAAACCAAATCCATTTGTTTATTGAAAGTCGGCATGTTCTAAACCGGTCTCCCTGCCAAAGTTGCTAATTTCCTTCTCTATGTAGGTATCAAATAGGTAATAAAAGTCAAAAACAAATATTAAAATTTTCAAAATTTCGTATTTAAGGTAGATCCCAAACATGTATGGGAATGGGAATGAGAATGGGCATTTTTTTCAACCGCACGCTGTTTTCACGTAAGTAATTTTTTTTTGTGAAATTCTATCAAATATAAACTACTTTTCTCTAAACTTAGTAAACATATAAAATTTTAAATTAACTCACCTCATTTATTTGGATTCGGTTTATCTGAAGCTTCAAAATAACATCAACGCAAAGATACGACAATCATAGTCATCACCGTAGTTTCAGCCTCAGGACGTCCGCTTCTGAATAAAATAAGCGTATCCTGTACGGTATCAGCCTTTTAATAGACCACTACAGAACGTAGGCCTACCCACGAAGGGTGATTGGGCCATATCCACCACGCTGGACCAGTGCGGGTTGGTGGATTCACATACGCCATCGAATTTCTTCTACGGATATATGCAGGTTGCCTCACGATGTTTTCCTTCACCGAAAAGCCCGTGGTGTAAAATTCCGTACATAAATTCCAAAGAACTCATTGGTACGGGACCGGGGATTTGAACCCACGACCTCACGATTGTAAGGCGGGTGTCACTACCTCTAGGCCACCACGGCTTGTGGTGCCTATCCAATAGTAAATACCTAGTTACTCTCCATAAATATCGGTTTGACGCGGTTTGTATGAAACGCGATCCTTTGGTCTTAATGAGGTCCTCTGTCCAACTTATGTGGATGTAGGTAGTGGACATCCAAATAAGCCGTGATCTCCAGTGAAGGACTTTTCGACCCCATCGGTTTAATCAATCTACAATACCTACGTACCCATAAAACTCCGCGAAAGACGTTCCAGAACTTATTCCCAGCGAAAAGTATCTCCATCTAAGTTGACTAATGAAAAGCAACATATAAAACGGGAAAATTTTTATAGAGGGATTTGTCCCAAATAAGGTTGTATCTATTTTTTCATTTGGCTCGGGCCCGCGGAGTGGCGTGCACCCAGCCCGCGGCGCCGCCCCGCTCCAGCCGCGGTCTCCATGGCGACCGGCTCAAATGACGTATCGATCCCGCGGAGGGGGCCCCCGCCGGGGTGGGGGGTCTCGCGGGGTGGCGCCGCTCCACCCGCCGCGGACCCCTTGCACCCCTGCCGACCGTTGGCCCATGCAAAATGACGGATGTAAACTTTGGATATACCTACCTACCTCCTTGGGAGGAAATGATATTTTCATTAAAATGAAAATGAGGTAATGTTTCATAACTTTTTTCTTGTGGAATGATGTTATTTACAGGAGACTCTCGGGAAAAAAGTTGTATTATGGAAGGTTCTACCTTCCATAATACAACTAGATAGATATCCAAACACCATCAACGCATCAACGGATACCTAGCACGCACCGGAATGTAACCTTCAGAATATTTCATAAAACAACACTAACCGACCAGCTTGCTTGACGCACTTGTCGCAACGGCCATGCGACTAAACGAAGAAAAATCCTTCTATCATAAGTCACCATTAACATTATGGAAATCAATATTAGAATTAAGTTTCTTGAGATCTCTGGCAACTAATTTGGAAACGAAAACCAGTGAAGATCTTGAGTGAGTTATTTTAAATTCTATTTAGACAGATTTAAATATTTATAACAAAACCGCAACAAAAATACAATAAAACAAATATTTTATACTATTGCAGTTGTTCCGCTAGGACTTTTCATCAACGGCATGGCACTCCGCAATCCAGGGAATCCCCGATTATTGATACTTACTATATTTTTATTTCAAATTTCTATTCTTATTATCTTAGTGAAAAAAAAATATTTTTTAAAAATTAAAAAGATATTATATCTATGCCATATAACACGGTAGTTCTAAATCACTGAAACTTTAGCCTACTTATAAAAATTTTGCAATAAAAACTAGCTTACATAACTTCTCCGTCGTCAATTAGTTTAATCTTTAAATTGTTGTATTTTCTTTCAAGTAACATGCATTTGGAAATAAAATGAACTGTACTAGTTTCTAATAACTGCTGAACACAGGCCTACCCACGAAAAGCGATTGTGTCATATCCACCCGCTGATCAAATTGTAATAACTCAATACATAGATACTTACATAGTTTCAAGAAACTCACTTGAAATATCTAATGATTGAAATAAACTCAATCCATAGTTTCAAGATACTCCTACATTAGTAGGTACAAGTTACAAGTTCCTGAAACAACTACTAACTTTGATTAGTTTCTGATATTAATTTTCTAGAACTGCTTTAATGCAATCAGAGCTTTGCAATTTGAAAATGAAACTCAAACTAGGAAGCCGACACCTACATAGCCACTAAGTTAGCTAGAGTTTGTCTTCTTTCAACTGTATTATAAAGTATCAGATTCCAATATCGTATTAAAAATTAAATAATGTTATACCTGTGAGTAACTTTATCAAATACTTACACATATATTATTCGACTCTATCACTTCTTCAAATCATTGTCATGTTTGAATGTCTCTTCTAAAATTTTGTTTCAAACATTAACATAATTAAGTGGTTCTCAAAGTTTTCCCATTATAAACTTAGCGAGAAATTTTATTTTTCCCTCAAGTCACGCGTCTATGTGTGCGCGCGTGGAGACGAGAGAGCGAATTGGATTTTCCCTAGTGTGTGTAAACCTACTTTTGCAAAGAGAACAGGGAAACCTTGGAGATTCATGAAATATTAATATCAAACGACTCAGAACTTATTCCTAAGGTAATTTAAGCTCATGTTGCTAACATTATTCCTTGCATATAATAGACATATGTATAGGCTACTTGTGGAATTTTCTTGATGTAAGAGTTTATTTTCAGTATAAAAGGTAAAAATGGTTGAAGTAAGTAGGTATGTTTGTACCTACTTAAACCTTTTTGGGCTTCAAATTATTTGGTGACTTAGTACCTACCCACCAACTGTATTACATATTTATATTTTTAATATATATACTACTAATATACAACTGTCGATATAACCATATATAACTTAGCATTCAAGTATTTAGAAATTATAGTTGTCTATTTGAAAATTCTATTTACATACGTACGATATTAAGTGCTGTTCTATTTGTCATGCATTTTAGTATCAAATATTTACCTAGATTTTTCGAAAGTACTTACATTTACTAGAATTATTGAAAATATAAAATTTAAATAATAATTGTATCGCACACTGTAGAATAATTGTAGGTAACTGAAAACATAATGTGGGTACTTAGTAGAAAATAACCAATAAATACTTTTTACTTTACTTAGGTACTTATTATAATAGAGTTGCTTTTTAAAATAGAATCATTAAAGTAAAAACTTATACTTAGTAAGTGTACTCGATGAAACGTAAAATAATCGGCCAAGTGCGAGCCGCACTCACGCACGAAGTGTACAGTACAGTATGGAAGCCCCCCTTAATATATTTTATTTTAATTCAATTATTTATTTTTGTAGAGAATGATTTTTTTAGTTGCTCTGAGTAGGGACTTAATATTAGACTATATATACAACTTAATACTAAGTGCATATTTATATCAAGCAAAAAAATAATGTTTATTATATAGGAGCCCCCCTTAAATATTTATTTTATTTTTATTTAATTATTTATTTTTGAATTGATTATTTAATTAAATATTTCAAGCATCTGCCTGTCACCGTTATTAATATCGATCGAAAAACGGCTAAAAAATCAGGTTTGTTGTATCGGAGCCCCCTTAAATATTCATTTATTTCTGTTTTTAGTATTTGTTGTTATAGCGGCATCAGAAATACATCACCTGTGAAAATTTTAACGTTCTAGATATAACCGTTCATGAGATACAGCCTGGATACAGACAGACAGACGGACAGTGGAGGCTTAGTAATAGGGTCCCGTTTTTACCCTTTGGGTACGGAACCCTAAAAACACCAGACTATCGACCCGCATGAAGTAAATAAAATAGCATGAAAACTAAAAAAAAGTTAGGAAATCTTTATTTTACAACACAAAAGAGCAAAGTTTAAAAAAACACTGCAAAATGTAGGAATTAGATAAAGTTTTGAAAATCCACGAGCTATTCCAATGGTTTAAGTTTCAGTCATAACGTCTTCCTTCGATGCGAACTAAGAAATATAGATCCTCAAGAGCAAAACCTGTACTAAATCACTAGTAGAAATATTATATACTCTTAATTTATATTTGTAAAGAAATAATAACACTACTATAAAGTTATTTGAGCTCTATGAAATGGTTCAGTTCAGGTAGAGCGTAAACAAACATTAAAATATTATCTACTTAATTCGATGTTAACATCCGATTGGTTTTTTTTTTTGGTTATTGTATCAACGGTATATCGCATTATAAATACTGAAACATATTATTAATACTATGTTTTATTTTTTTCTAACTTACGGTAAATATTAAATTGTATCTTGTCACTGTCTGAGGTTTGTATAATGTTTTAAAATTTGATATTCATAAAGCTTCAAACCTCTAGATATTGACCTAAACTCTAGTCAGAGGTGCCAATACCACGAAAGAAACACTAATATTAGAACATCTTAACACAAAACCCAGGACAGATATTTAAATTCATCACCCAAATATCTGCTTGGTCGAGATTCTAACCCTGACATCGGAAGTAGAGCATAAGTAAGTAGTAGTTAAAATAAAAGATTCGTTACGGCAAGTTCGCGCCTGGTCTCGTTCTGTATAGGGTTCCGTAGTTTACAAATATCTGGACTAACAACTTTAACAACTTCTTACAAGTATTTCTGAGTGAGATTTGTTTTGATGTCCAATATACCGAATGAAGCCTTATTATTGACTGCCTGACTGCCTCGGTAGCTCAGTGGTTAGTGACCCTGACTCCTGGGTCAAAGAGGCGTGGGTTCCATTCCCACGCAGGGCAAATATTTATGTGGTGGACATAGGTGTTTGCTTTGTGTCTGGGTGTTATTTAGGTATTATTTATATAAGTACCTATGTAAGTATTAAAAAAAATGTGTAGTATATCTGTCTCTGGCAGCCATATCACAAGCTGTGCTTAGTTTGGGGTCAAAGACCGTGTGTAAGATGTCCCCTAATATGTATTTATTCATTTATTTGTGTAGTTTTCCTATAATGTTCGTAATTTACAAATAAGTGTTATAGGCGTAATTTTGTAACATCTAAATGCAACTATTTAATAACCGGCAACGAGATACTTGACTAATCAAATTAAGTACTGAAAAAGCTTTAGAAGGAGCTAGATAGAAAAACTCTTTCACAGTTTTTATCTCCAATATTAAACAATCTCTCCAACAACATTCCGTATCAAGGGATGTCCAAGAAAAAAACAATATCATAACTTTAAATTGTCTACAAGATTTTATTTAACTGCTTGTACAGTCTTTGAACCAAGCCGCGGACAGATAAGTGGTTGGAAATGGCTTTTTGTTGACTACAGCACCCTAAAAGTGAATACCTGTGCTATTACAAGTAACGTAAAAATCGTAAAATTGCACAAAATCTAATTTTATAATTATTGTACTTACTCGTATAACACAGCAAATCGTGTGCTATACAATTAAAGGTAGATACGTGTTATAGACAGATCCTCCTAAAATTAACAACAATACCAGTAGGTGTTAAAAGGTAGGTAGGTGAGCTTGATTGTCAGTACGTATCATAAACTCAAGTTCAGTGCTTCGCTTAATATTGCATTTTGTAAGCAAACGACAGGTGTACGTTGAGTGCGCAACCATAAACAAACTTCATAAGTTATTCTGTAATATGTGTTTAGTTACGAAGTCATTAAGTACAGTTAACAATTTCTCCATGGACCGGTTCTTTAGTTTCAACCGACTAATGTATGCTTCATAGCTGGTTATTCTAACTAATCAACACATCACTTTACTTATACGATGTTCCACTTACGTATAAAATTTAGATGTTATTCAATTTAAGTGTGAACGCGCTCAGTTATTTAATAATTGCTCGGAATGTAACAGCCATAAACATTTACTTCTCATAAAAAGTACTCTGGAGACATTATATCAGTAGATTATTTATATCTAATATATTTAAAACAAATGAGCATAGAATTCCTCAAGACATGTTAGTCACATAAAATATTGTGTAAGGATGTTTAAATATTGAATAACTGAAAGTTATAAAATATTCGTGTAGAAATTGAATTGAAATATTTGCAAAATGATTGCACGTGAATTTTTCTCCAATACTGCGGGAAATTGCATGAAATCGCAAATATATTGGGTGCCTTTAGGTATATTGGCTGAATCTTGTAGATTTTCGAGGTTCTATAACAGTGGTCGTCAAAACGCGGCCCGCGGCCGTGTTTGGTGCGGCCCGCAGTACAGATAGAGGTCATATGTACTATTATCATTATATTTTGTTGTCACCTACTAGAAAAGCGAATAACATCGCGCTAGCTACACACGCGTATAAATAAAATATGAATAATGTTCAAACTTGCTTTCAAATTACTAAAAATACCGAAAAACCATTCACGCTCGCTGAACTCGCGCATATAAGTAGTAACGTAAAATTGATGCTCACTGCGGTTGTGCATGATAGCACTGTGGTTAGTCTACTTTGCTCATATCTGTTTTGAAATTACTGAAAAATCCAAAAAATTTCGCGCTCGCTTCGCTCGCGCATATTTTTTTCTTTCGCATATACCTTGCGCGGCGCGGTAACCGTAAAACAACGCGGCCTAGTTTCTATGTTATTAATCAAGTTCACCAGTGTGCTTGAAACTCACTGCGGTTGCGCATGATAGCAGTGTGGTTAGTCTGCTTTGCTCATATATGTTTTGAAATTACTGAGAAAAAGTCGAAATATTTGGTGCTCGCTGCACTCGCGCATAGTAGTATAGAATTAATGTGCTTTACCCATGACTGTTTTGAAATTGCTGAAAAATTTTGTTTGTTATAATCAAGTTAATTAGTGTGCGGCCCGCACTGACACATCGCACTGTCCCATGTGGCCTTTGACCAGAAAAGTGTGACGACCACTGTTCTATAGGCCAACCGTTTTTTAGTTTCGTTTTAGCATGTTTCTCTTTATCAGTTTTTTTTTTTTAATATAATGACAATACTACATTACTACTACATAGAAAGCAATTGGATCATCCACAGACCCTTGAAGGTCTAAAGATAATCCAAGTGCTCAAGCCCACTGCCAGTTTATCAGTTACCTACATTGATTTTACTATGTAGGAAATTAAGATAACAGTTCAAATAACGCAATGATTAGGAGTAGATATGTATTTAACAATATTGACAACGTTCGACCGTTAACAAAACTAATAAGTACAAATCATAACCCAAACAAAAACTATTATTAACAAACAATTAACAAATTAACAAATCGAAATAATTGTCAAAATTGGTTAAAAAGTCATAATATTGTATTTTAATTTCATAGGTCCTAGTTCAAAACAGTTTTTTAGAAATGGATTTTAGCTAAAATCACCGTATCAAAAAAATCATAATAAAACGGTTAATAGGTACTACCTACTTCTACTCCTACTTACTTATTTTGCCATTATTAAGTTACGCTCTTCCCAACTTCGTAACTTATTTAACTTGGATATTCTTACAGCGAGCTTTTGTCTGCTTTAATGGATGTATTATAAAATCAATTTATTTGATAATGAAGCCCGCACGCAATCTAGCTGGAAACCCACTTCCCTACATCTGCATAACATTCGTGATTGAACCACGAACGAGAGGATCAACTCATTTCTGGAGGTGAAATTTCATATAAAGATTGCCTTACTCTATGTTGTATCTATATACCCAATATTACTGCATGTACTTAGTTTAAAGTACCTAATTGTTGAAAATGGCAGTTAGTAAATACAGAACTGACTATACAATTTTTCCAATTCGCAGATTTCCAATGTGCAGACTTGTAAGAATAGGCATGATGACTAGTTAAAAAAAAAACCATTATAATTAGTTCGTGATTTAGATTATCAAAAAATATTGAACATGTATTTTTTTATTTTGTCAACAAATGACAAAGATAAACTTTGTCAAAGTTTGGGAGTGGAGATGGTGTGGAGGTCGTGACGTCACCTCTCTCACAGAATACATTTGTATGACACTTGTGACGTCATGCGGAACTTTGGCAGGCTATATCTTTATCAATTTTTGTTTAATTGACAAAAGCAAAAATATGTTACTAATATTTTTTGATAGTCTATCTGAGAGACCAATGATATTTTTAGTCATTATGCCTATTGTTTATGAATATAACATGTTTCTACAAAATATGTACACACTTAAATAAATACAAACTTTTGAAAGTCTGATTAACCATGTCTGCATACAGTGAGCTATGTATTATACGTTGTGCAAGCTGTAAAATTGCCCATAATCCTTATTATTTTTGACAAAAATGGCTATTGACTTCAATCGTTGCAATCTACGTAAAGATTCGCTTATTTCGCTCGAATCGAATCGGTTAGGTACCTACTGTAGATATTACCTAACAACAACAATTACCTAACTACTGAAAATTGAAGGACAACCAGGTAGAATAACAAATAGTTACTTATCAACTGTAAATAAATAATCCAATAATAATAAAATAATAATCGAAATCAAAATACAATCGAAAAAATTGTTATTCAAATACGAGATTAAGTAGGTATCTAAATTTTGTGTAGGTTCTAAATTTGAGCTTTCTCTAATTTTAGTTTACTAACAGTTTGAATGATTTCTACTCATAAACATAAATCTAATTATTCAAAAATGTTAAAAAGCTAAGTACAAAATTCCTTTACTTCTTGGGAACAAAGCCTTCATAAAGTTACATACAATCTGAACAAGGGTGCACAGGAAAAGAAAACAACATTATCACCCAACGAGGGAAAGCAACAGCGTTGTTATCATCATCATGCACTTAATTAATAAGTTGTTGTCCGGGACAGTGGTGTCTCGTACAATGGGATAGGACGGGACATGTCTGCCGCGGCCCGCGCCACCCGCGCCTCACCCCTGCCCTCGCTGGAATGCCCATTGTCCCCCGATATGATGTTATGCCAAGTATCGCCAGCCACTTATATTGATAGATACATTCGTCTGCGTGCATCATATTATGTAGAGATTACAAGTTGAATAAGTTTCAGGACGTTCACTGAATGAATACTTTTGATAAACTAGATATTGCAGACATCTAACTGAGCCACATTGCAGAATAGGTACATTTATCTAATTCGTTTAGAAAATATTATCTACTAGCTTAATGGCCGCGGCTTCGCAATGATTATAGTCCGCAGTTTGGCTCGCGTTGTCTTAGGATTTATTCAAAAATGATAATAGCCCGCGGTTTGACTCGCATTGTCTTAGTGTTTACTTAAAATGACAATGGCCCGCGGTTTGATCCGTACTTCTTTAAACTACACATTTCTTTAAAACCAATTTAGCAAAGCGCGAACTTTAAGCAAGTCATTCATGTTTCCCGGTATGTCGACACTTTGTTCGAGTCATATTTAGATGATGAGCTATTTTATTATACAAAATTTAATTGAGAGAAATTTGTTTTCTTTCGATTTTGTAAAAGTTGGCATCAGAAGACTCACTTACATTTTCTGGGTTAGTAGTACTCGTAGATTATTCCCCATGTGCTAATTTTTGTTATTGTCTACTTCCATATCAAATTTCATCGGAATTTATTTATGCGTTTCTTAACACATTACTTTGATGAATTTTGGCTATCCCAAGGGAACCTAGTAAAATTGCCTAGGTTCCCTAGGCATTTTCACGATAACAATAGTTGATATATTGATGCATATTGTATGCTTCTTCTATAACAAATTTTGAAAAGCCATGAACATTTTTTTCCCGAGGGAATCGAGGTTTTCCAGAACGTCAGCAGCCCATCTCCTAATTAATGTGTGGGCTATTTTTGAATCCAAATACCGTCCGATTCCATTCCATAGGTACTTTTGTGATTTATTTCATTTTTCAATTCCCTAAGGAACTACTTACATTTTCGGGATAACAGTAGCCCATGTGCTGATTTGTATCATGGTCTACACCTATGTACTCGCAGAAGGTATGAAAAGTAGAGTATGAACTGCTAGAACCAAGTCTGCCTTCGTCTTGGGCGACTTGAACCCCTCGCTTCACTTAGGACTCTGAAATAATTCACTTAAAAATCCCTCGCTGCGCTCGGAAGTTAACTGTAGAGTCCCTCGCTACGCTCAGAGTCCAATTTGACGCTTGTTCTCTTGGTCCATAATCTACTATTACCGCGCACTTTTTTAATTTGGAACATGTAGGTGTTCAGCCCAAGGAAATATAATTAAATAATAAATATAAGGAAAAATAAGTTTACAGGTGTTTTATTATTAGATACTATTTAATTTCAATTTAGTTCTTACTCTATGTTTTATTAAATAAATATGAGGCGCCTAATATTTTCTCATGGAGGGAGAGAAAAGTAGGATTGACTAAGCTGTAGAGTTCGTGAAGTATGGACTTGTAGACTTAAGGCGTGTAGAGTTAGAAGCTTGGCTCTACATAAGATCTGACAACATTTTGAAAGTGCGAGCTATGGTCTTGGCTATATTTCACAAGAAAATGTTTTTGTTGGATTTCACTTCTTTTTGTAGATTATTTATTACTTAATTTAATCGATTTTCAGATCCGTTGCTTCAAAACTTGCGGAAGTCTTATACCATCTTTTATCCCCCAGCTTTAAGGGTTGGGACCCTGATTTAATAAAAACCCTGAAGTACGTGTTTTATTATTTAAAACAATGCCTTAGTGCCTTAATCAATTTTCAGACATCTAAGATCAAAATTTGGAAAATTCTCATACAAACTTTCATCCCCCTGTTTTTTTTACGGCCAATTCACAAAAAAGGTCCTACCGATAACATAGAGAACTATAGACCAATTGCGATACTACCCTGCTTTTCAAAAATTTTTGAAAAAGCGTTGTACAACAGAATTCTATCTTTTCTTGAACAAAATAACATATTAAACAACAACCAATTTGGATTCCAGAAGGGTAAAAATACTACAGCAGCCATTTTTAAATTTTTGAAACAAGTGTGGGAAGACATCAATAGTAAAAAGAAAGGAATAGCCCTTCTACTAGATTTATCTAAAGCTTTTGATTGTGTGGTACATCAAATACTGATTGAGAAACTCGAAATCATAGGTATAAGAGGGAAAGCATTAGAACTAATCAAAAGTTATTTGTCAAATAGAACCCAAACTACAAGCATCCACTTCTACAATCGCATAAATAAAACCATTGAACGAGTAGAATCAGAAACAAAACCCAATTCAATCGGAATACCTCAAGGAAGTATCCTAGGCCCGCTACTATTTCTCGTCTACGTGAATGATTTGCCCTTAGTAACAAAACACTTATGTGTTATGTTTGCTGACGATGCCACAGTCTACATACCACAAAATGAATTAAATCTAATAGAATATGAAAAAGAAATAAATACGACATTAGAGGGAATAGCTAACAGTTTAGAAACAATAAATCTAACAGTTAACGTTAAAAAAAACTAAGTTCATCCAGCTCAGAAATCAGAAAACGCCACCACTAAAATTAAATATTCACTATCAAGATATTGATATAGAAGAAGTAAGCGAAACTAAATTCCTAGGCGTCATCATAAATTGTAACTTAAACTGGAAACAAAATATCTCTGAAGTAAATTCAAAAATATCTAAATATTGCTACGCACTTTCAATTCTGAGTAATATTTCTTCTAAAGAAATTGCAAAAAATGCTTATTATGGGTACATTTACCCTCATTTAACGTATGGTGTTATTTTTTGGGGGAATTCTGTGGATGTAGAAACTACGTTTAGGTTACAGAAGAAGTGTCTGAGAGCTATTTATAATTTACGTACAACTGACTCAGTCAGAAATATTTTCAAACAAAATAATTTGCTGACTCTTACCAGCATTTATATCTATGAAATTTGTCTATTTGTCAAACATAATCAACACTATTTTTTTGAGAAGAAATCAGCTCGAATAAATATTTTACGTACACGACACAAATACAATATACGAGTGGTCCAAACTAATAATACAATGTACCACCGTAGCTCATTTTACTCTGCTATAAAAATTTATAACAGTTTACCACTACACTTAAAATCTGTAGATGGAAATAAATTCAAAAGTAGTTTAAAGAAATGGCTACTAGATAATACCTTCTACAATATGAAAGAATTTTTTAGCTGTACAGATGTATATAGGAAAAATAATATCTCGAATAAAAATTGATGATGCTATGTAAATATTGTTAAAAGAGTAAAAGAGAAAACTTCAAAGATCTTTAGTTAATATATGTATATAATTATATTAAAATGATCTTTTAGGATTTAAATTAAACTGATCTCTTTTTTATAAGTAGGTATAAAAGTGCTAATAGTATGAACAGCTTTAAGTCTTATTGTGGTTAGTTATAAATATTATTTTATAGTCTAATTTTGAATGTAAATATAAGACCGAATTTGGTTCATCTAGGCGTAAGAGGGAAACACGAAGCCTTATATTGTAAGTAAAACTATTGCATGTCCGTTAGGATAAGCTGTTGTGTCTAAATAATTTTATAACACCTTAGTGTACACAGTTTAGAGCAATAAATGATATCTTTATCTTTATCTAGGGGTTATTAAATACCCTAAAACACTTATTTTATTAGTAGGGGGTAAAAATCGATGTTTTAGATTTTTTCCTTTGTATATGCGTAATAGTCTACCTAGATGCCAAATATCAAGTTTCTAGGTCATCTGGAAGTGGGTTAGGTTTTTGATCTATAAGTCAGTGAGCGAGTCAGTAAATCAGTCAATCAATGAATCCCTGCGAGACAATTCTGTTAACCGATCTCTTTACTGAAGTGATACGTTCTTGAACCTCTCTCGTTTTCCTGACTGGTCTGACAGCTCAAAACTGTCAAAAAAAACGAGAGAGGTTCTAGAACGTATCACCTCAGCAACGAGATCGGTTAACAGAATCGCCCCCCTGGTTGTTAAACGTTAATATATCATTAACTGTTGAAGCAAAATAAACAAAATTTTGTATTCTAGGCTAGCTAAATAATTTTAATAAATAAGCTAAATTTCATACATTAAGGTCTAATCGTTTTCGAGTTATGAAGGGGTCAAAAGTGGCTCGAAATGGTTCGTGTAATATTTACACGTCGCATCGCCAGCTTTTTCTTTGTCTTGGCTGGACACGCTTCCGCGTGTCTAAATAATACTCAGAAATTCCAGAACGTGGGCTTTTTTTAAAAACGCATTTTATTTTTGAAAAAGAGTGTTTTTTGGGCTATTTTGATATCGGAATCATAACAAATTTAGGGTATACTAGCTGCGCCCTGCGGTTTCACCCGTGCAACTCACGATTGTGTTGGGTACATTACTGACTAAAATGTCTTAGTAGCAATTTAACAATTAGGTAGGTATATCTGAAAAGCCGTGGTGATCTAGCTGTAGTGACACCCGCATTACAATCGTGAGGTCGTGGGTTCAAATCCCGGTCCCGTACCAATGAGGTCTTTGGATTTTATGTACGGAATTTCACACCACTGGCTTTTCGGTAAAGGAAAACATCGTGAGGCAACCTGCATATGTTAGTAGAAGAAATTCGATGGCGTATGTGAATCCATCAACCCGCACTGGGCCAGCGTGGTGGATATGGCACAATCACATTTCGCGGGTAGGCCTACGTCTTGCAGTGGACTAGTAACAGGCTGATACAGTACAGAACAGTTATATCTCACACTTGTAAGGCATCATATTATTGTTTAGTGTAGATATCACCCTTTGTGGGTAAGCCTACGTGATGCAGTGGACTATTTAAAAAACGCTGGTATAGTAGGTAACAATAATGAAATACAAATTTTTCTCATGTTACCATAAATCTATTTTCATCTGTAACCACGAAATTTGGAAAGACAAATAAGCAGGTTGATGGTTGCGCAGCAGCATTTTTGGTGCTCCTACCTTAAGGAGCAACTCGTGCAGCAAGCCTGAAGAACCTAAACGACGTTTTTGCAATTTGATACTAAGATGTGACGCCTGGTAGCAATGATGTTTAATGTGTATTATACTTCAATGCCTGGTAGCCGCGAATATGAGTCCTTAAGTGAGCAATTTCATTAGGAGCAAGGAACATTACAAGTTTCTATTTTATAATCTATCAAATTGGGTTGCAGGATTTAAGTAAAGGCACATTTTAATCATAGATAAATAAATAAGGACTCGAAATATCTACAAATTAGGGCGTACGGCGGATAGGACTCAATAATGGTAAGTACTACAAAATTCAAATATTTCGCTCGATTCGATGTGTAGGTACCATTTTTTGATAATGATGATCTTTCAACAACGACTGATGAACTGAATGGAACCACAAACCACAGCATTATTTAGGATTGTTAGTCGTTTATTCTTAATTTCTAAAAAACTGCTCGTTTGAACCTACATACATCTGAAGTACCTATATGATGTACCTAGAAAACAAAAAAAATCAACAAAATCGGTTCATAATTGCCCAAATAATCGCGTAACTTACATACACAAAATTATACCGCTGAATTGAAAAACTTCTTTTTTGAAGTCGGTTAAAAAGCATTGGTATGCATAATGCATAACGACAATGCAATTTCCGCACTTTCTTAGGTAAATAAATGCTCCCTATTAAACCAATTATTTTCGTAGTAAGTACAAATTCACCAAATAAATATGGGAACATAATATTATAAAGAAAGTGAGAGCGGAAAAGTGACATAAATGCTGTGACCGCCTCCTCTATTTTCTCGATTTCAAACATGTCAACATGTCAGACAAAATAATTATATTGTCAAAATTTTGATTAATCAATCAAATACACTAAAAAGTTTCAATTAGTGCACTCGATAGGCGATACAATTCGAAAAAATACGAAACACGTGTTCAAACAATTTTCTATGCCAAATTTCAAGTCAGTCGGTCCAAGGAATCGCGCTCTCCCATAAAAATTTTGCCCCGCAATTTCACATATACCTACTTTGCCATAACGCTGTCTCGTTCTGAAACGTTGAAAGAAATAGATAAGTTTTGGTACAAAATTACAAATTTCATAAAATAATTGTAATCCAAGTTGTTCCAAATGTGTCGTTTTCCGGCAATGGAAGTATATATACTTAAATAAGTAAGTATATATACTTACATTGCCGGAAAACGACACATTTTCGGAGAAAATTGAAAATTTCAATTCTCGGATTCAGCACACCGAAAAACATAAGAAGCACGTAAAAAAACCAAAACACCTTTCAAAATACTTTTTTTGGGTTCCGTACTCAGAGGGTAAAATCAAGACCATATTATTATGACTCCGCTGTCCGTCCGTCTGTCTGCCTGTCTATCACCAGGCTGTATCTCATGAAGCGTGATAGCTAGAACGTTGAAATTTTCATAGATTATGTATTTCTGTTGCCGTTACAACAAATACTAAAATAAAAAAAACTACCTAAGGAGGGTAAATATTACCTCCCATACAACAAATCTGATTTTTTACCGTTTTCGCTCGATATTAATAACGGTGATAAGTAGATGCCTGAAATATTCACATAATATTTAGTTGTATATCCACTTCAAAAATAAATAACTAAATTAAAATAAAATAAATATTTATGGGGAGACCAAGAAACCACCATACAAGAAAAGTGATTTTTGCTCGATATTAATCATTCAATTCAATTCAATTATTTATTGCAACATATGTAATTTTTAAATGTGGTCCTTAGATAATGACAATGGTAATGTCAACCGGAAGATGCTTCGAATATTCACAAAATATTAAATTGTATATTTCCTTCAAATATAAATAATTAAAATAAAATACATGAAGGGGGGCTGAAGTCCGACTCGCACTTTGGCGATTATTTTGTAGACTTGTTATTTTATAATATAAGCACCAAGCATTATTATATAAGCACTGAAGTTCAACGTGGGGGACAGCGTAACGCCCAAAAGCGCTAAGTAGCCAGCCATTTCCTCACGCACATCCCAAAAAGTGGTTGATTTTGATTTAAAGCGTACGAATTAACAATGAACTAGACTAGAAGGCTATGGGCCGATCCAAAATAATATTTACCGTTTCATCTGAGTCACGGTAGCGCTCAGTTGGAAATTTCACTCACAGTCACCCGAACAAGGTTTACTGTACCGAAAGTAATTTCTTTAATTTATCAATATTACTAGGACTCTTTAGGTGGTTTAGAAAGAGTTAGTACATGTCATTATAGTAGGTAGGTACTTAGATACCTTAGAGGTATACATGAATAGACACAGAGGCGGACTAGCAGTCTGAGCCGCTCTAGGCCAGCTTATCTGGTAAACCCCTAGTACGAGCTTATTTGAAAAATTTTTTTTGTCAAATAAGCTCGTACCACCATTAAAAAGAAGACACGGTCCACAAAAAACACACCCAGTGCTCTTGGAGTATAGTAACCACTTTCTTGAACCTTTTTCACCGTTCAATGCTGGCGTTCGAACAAACATTTTGTCAATTTCCGCACTTTATCTTTATAAGTGCATTTTCCATCGCAAAAATCATTTGCCATATTTTGATTGGCTCCGTGCTTACATTATGTAATCAAGCGTAAATTCGTTAATAACCCATTTTGCAGGATCATCGTCGACTCCATCGGCAGGATTCAGCACGTGTACACACGTACAAATTTCTTCTTTCACTTGGCTCTCAATTTTTGGAGTGTCTTAGCTGAAGGATACTGATGGCGCATCGTTGGACTTAATAACACGTGGAATTACTTGTTTTTGATCGGTTGTGCAGTTCTCAAAATTAGTGGAAGTTTTTGTAAAAAAATGTAATTTTGCTGATTTTCTAATAACATCTTTTTGTTTATCATTCTTTTCCTTAGCCCGTTTAAAATACTCAGCTCCACTTAGTCTTATTTTTCCATCAATTGATAAAGACATGTTCCAAAAATATCCACTTAGGTGTTATCACACTTAGAAAAATTTGCACTCTTAAAGTCCTGAGAATATTTTTAAATATCTATTGGTTCACTATGGTGTATTGATTAAAGTTGTGGACTTATAATTACACGTAAAATTGCAATCAGAGGCACATGAAATCTGTACCTGATACTCGGTTGAACACTGACTGAGATCACAACATGGAGCCACAGTAAATACATGGAGCCACAGTAATATTATGTTATACTGTGATGGAGCGTCGTTGACCATGCAGTAAAAATCAATGGTTACGTTTTAAGTTACATTTAACATTTTTTGAAAGGTTACATTTTTAGAAAACTTTCAAAAGTATGTTTAATTTGAAAGACAACCCTTTCCAGAAATATTTCATTTTCACCTTTATTTCTAGATTCCTAAAGCTTAATTTATGATAACGTGTTTAGGTAAAGCAAATGTTAGACACGTGCTGAAGAACAAGTGCCAGTTATACTGCCCTCTCAAATAATACAAAATCTTGTAAAACCCTCATAAAATTCACAAAGTGAAAGATTTAGGCAATTGTGAGCAACTCTTGTTGTTAAAGTATTTCCGCACACGTGAGTCCCCAACTACAGCAATGAGTATCGAGCTAGAATGTGAACTCTGTAAAACTTGCCTTAAAGAACATTTTTGCATTTCAATATGTTGAGTTAACAATCTTCACTGACCGCCCGCTGATAGGGCAACTAAATCAACTCCACTGTTTTTGTGGAATATTTTTCAAAGGATGGGATAGATGAAACAAATATATTTTGCAGTAATGTGACAGTTTTGTTAGTGTTCTTTTTATAATTCTATTATGGTACACACACATGTTTTTGGCCGCCCCTAAAATCCGGCCGCTCTAGGCCCGGGCCTAGTCGGCCTTTAGGCAAATCCGGCACTGAATAGACAACAACCAAACCTACGCACCTAAAAATCTATTTAAAAGAAATATCACTATTTAATAAACTAACAATATCAATATAATAAAATCTTTACATTCACACGCGAGCTCTTAAAGGCATGATAATAAGAACATAAAAGCTCTGTTAATAGCTCTCTTTATAACGAGACGAGTGAGTGCCAACAAATCATGTTTTGAAGAGGTGACAGTGTGCGTGAAAGGACGCGCGAAGATGCGCCGTACGCGACAAAGCACATGTACTCATACGTAACACGTTATTGTAACGCATAGTTGCATCCAGGGCATTATAATGTAGTGGAGTTATTAGTGGTCGGATCGAGAGGCTCTCGCCAGCCAGCGCAGCTGTCAAGGCCAACAGAGGTCACTCCTCCGACGCTCTCCGAGCCTCGATACCACCGACCGGTTCTACAATTTTTAGTCTCTTTTTATTTTCATTTTTGTGTACACGACGCTGAGACTAAACAATGTTTATACGAGTCAACATGGAATTAACTTTTATTGCATACGACTGAAATAATTTTAAACACACTTTTATAGTTATTTAAATGCAGATATGAATGTTAAATATGCTTGTTTATAATATTTTGAAATCATTTGCGTATATCGTGTGCTATTTTAGAAAAATAAATTTAAATAAGCTTAAGCCTTAACTTCTTTTTTATTGCTGTAAAATGAAATTAAGTCAAAGTCGGTATACAAACAAAACAACTCCTATTAGTTGCAATCTCGTTGAAGTAGCCTGACTGCCCCGAGTTGAGCTAAACTTGACCTAACTTAGTTACGATCTCGGCTCTACATAACCGACATTCCCGATTGATTTAACGTGATAGTTCAACCTAAATTATAAATCAAAATATTGTAAACATTCAACACTGTCTATTTATGATTCTAGGTTTGTTTACTTTCTCAGATAGTTTATTTTTTCTGGAATGTTTGATGCCCACCAGATGGCGTGGTTAGTCTTCGATGCGTAGTTACTGTATGGTTTCATTCCTTAACGGCTATAAACATGGCACCCTCATCTCTGGCTATGGAATTTTTACACGCACATTTACTCTAAATAGCCATACAATTTACACAAATGCAGTAGTTAAGATTCCTGTGGGGTTTTCTCAATGAATCGCATGGACAGGCCAATTATTGTGAGGTTGGATAAGTAGCTGGATAGATAGGTATCTACGCTTTGTCTAGATCTCTAGATGCCTACGGTCACAATAACATATCATAAAAAGTGGAATATTACAAGGCTGATTTTATTTGTAAGCTATTGCATTTTTGGTGTGCACATTAACGAGTTAATCTGGTTTTCTGTCACTAGTTAACCACTAACAATAATTTACTTGTTGTTATAAGTTAACGTTGTAGTGTACTGTAAAAATCTTTTGTCATTTTTTTTAATTAGTTTTTGTCTACTACAAAACATAATCATAAATACTAAGAGTAGATTCAGAAATAGTGAAAAGCGGGAAGAGGTTTGCATGTTTCGAAGACATGTTAGCGTAGCCATAATCATATAATGTGGCCCTATTAGACTTGAATTAATTATTGGATCAACGTATTATTCTCAGTTAGACTTACTCATTTTTTTTGTCTCAAACAAAAAAAATACGTACGCCAGCCCGTTTGTTGCCAGTGGTCTTACTAGATGTACTACTAATAAGACCACGGGCAAGATTTTTTTCCCGTGGTCCTACCAAGAATTCTAGTTGGACTACGGGAAAAAAATTCGTACCCGTGCCCCTACTAATTATGCAGTGACATATTTTCAGGGTTTTAGCCCCATTTTGCTCTTAATTGATCTTGAAGTAAAAAAAACCAAACGTATTAACATTTACTTACTTTTTTTTTTCAAAAATGATAGACGTCAAAGTGACAGCTGTCATAATGACATCTGTCATGTTTTTCCCCATTTCATACTATTTACATGATAGGTGTCAATGTGACAGCTGTCATACTTAAAAGTGGATTATCTCCGTAACGATTGAATTACTATTGCTGTGTTCACAAAAGTGATAAAGTTCAATGATATCTATATTTCAGATGACTGCTGTCAAATGTTACGGGGATAATTCACTTTAAAGTTTGACGGATGTCACTTTGACACCTGACAATCAACTAGTATAAATTCTAAAACATGACAGATGTCGCTATGACAGCTGTCACTATGACATCTGTCATTTTTGAAACTACAAAAGTAAGTCCTTATATTACATTTGGTTTTCTTTGACTTCAAGATCAATTGGTATTGGCAATTGACAATCTATGGGTAAAATGGAGCTAAAACACTGAAAATATGTCACTGCAATATTAGTAGGAAAACGGGCACGAAATTTTTTCCCATAACTGGAGTGCTTGGTAGGACCACGGGAAAAAAATCTTGCCCGTGGTCCTACTAGTAGTATATTTGGTAAGACCACGGGCAACAAACGCGCCAGCCAGCTTTGTTCATTTGATTTTCCTTTGATTCATAGATAGCGACTTGAAACCACATAATTATGTAATCTGTAACTTAAGGCAATGGAACACACTGGCGGCTTTTTTTCTTGAGAAATATAGTATGAAGCTTTCTAAATGTACAGTACCTAAATAGATTTTTTGTTGTATTAAGATTGTTATTAAAATTCCGATGGCATCCTTAAAATTGGGCCTTATACCTAAGTAAAAAAAGCCTTTGAAAAAATTTTAGGCTAAAACCCAACAATATAACCATTACATACATCTAAATATTTTGTATTTTTGTTTCGATAAATCGAAATATCGGTAGATGCACCGGTTCTGGCCGCTGCACTGGCTGTAGCCATTTTTATGTTTGAAGAAACAGAAAAGAGAAAGGTTTTGAATAAATAAGGAAAAAAATAATCTCAGGCTCTTTTTGACATGTCACATTTATAGCACCGCATGTGCATAGATTTCTTTAAACGATCTTATGAAAAGTGTTAAATCATCCTGATTTCTTATGGAAATCTTTAAGGGCTTTGTAACTAATTTATAATGTTTTCACCGGTTTTGGCCCTTCCACTAACTGAACTGCCCCCCTACCGCCTAAGCAATAGCAATCGTAATAGCAATCGTTTATGACTTCATTTTATTCATTTGGCACCGCCTATGTGACGTTAGCCATCAATTGCTTTGCGCGGATTGCGAAAGCAATCGTTGAATGAACAACTTTGATGGCTAACGTCACATAGGCGGTGCCAAATGACTAAAATGAAGTCATAAACGATTGCTATTACGATTGCTATTGCTATAGGCGGTAGGGGGGCTGATCGTTGTTCATCGTCGATATATTGTATTTTATAATTTTAGTAAAAGCTATAAAATCATTATTCATAACGGCCATGCAACATCCATTGTTGGCCTTTTCTATGTATTTTCTATAACTTCAGCTGAAAGCGGCTTGCATCCAGCGAGATTGTGAAGTCATAAAAATATCGCCTTTCTACTCTCCCATTGGGCATCTGCGCTTTCCGGTTCGTGGTCTCCACTCGAGAACTTTTCAACCCCATCGATTATCAGTCTTTCGCACTATGTGCCCTGCCCACTGCCATTTTAATTTGCCATCTGTTGGGCTATGTCGGTAACTTTGGTTCTTCTACGAATCTCCTCATTACTGATTCGATCTCGCAGAGAGACTCCGAGCATAGCCCTCTCCATAGCTCGTTGGGCTACGTGGAGCATATTAATAAGGCCAATAGTAAGAGACCACGTTTCAGTGCCATAAATTATCACTTACCTTCATTAACAATTTACGCTAATATCTTGCAAAACTTGCCTACTCTATTAATCTTACGAGTACAATAAAAATTGGCGATTAAAATATTGCCAATTTTTTTTTCTACTTTGTCTGTCTATATCTTGGTTGCCTGGCAGAAATCGCTTAAAGCAATAAGGCCGCCAATTAGATACCTATTGTTTTGTTTTGTCCTTATAATCTGTTTTTTATGTAATGTGGTTGTTTAATAAAGTGTTATTGTTGTTGTCATCTCAAAAATGGTACATGAAACAAAAAAAGTTTTATGAAACTTTACATTAATTTCAAAAACCCTATTCAACGATACCCAACACGGCGGGTGGAATTGAAAAAACAAATTCACCCCCACTGAACGTGTTTAAGAGCTACCCCTCAAATACACAATTTTGATACTGTCAAGAACCTATTTGTAGTTTAGATCTATACTTAATTTATCATAACATTAAGTTTCAGGCATAAATATGGAAGCTATAGTTAAGGCTAACTACAGACTGACGAACAGACGGACGGATGACGGACGGACGGACGCAACGAAGTTAATGCGCAACCCTAAAAAGTAGAGGAGCGTGACAATCCTATTTCAACTTTGGGTGCCCAAAGAAGTCATGGAAGATACGAGGAAGTCAATTTTGTTATATCAAGATTTACTGTTTTATTGCATAACTCAGAAAAAAAAACAAGTACTAGAATTACAATAATATGAAATCAACAACAAACCTTTAATGTGTACCTACAATCTTAAAAATGTAGATAGTATAGGTACCTATAATTCGTACTATAAAAATACGCGCCCAGGAAAGATATCAACGCGTGCGCATTTACAAACAACTTTTAGAAATTCCATACAAACTATTTTCTAAACCTCTGTAGAAGGTATAAAATATAAATTAAGTAATGAGTCAGACATTTAATTGCGGACTGCAATGCTGTTCTATAGCAGTCATGGCTCGCTAGGTATATGTATCACTTAAATACCGTCCGAGCGTTGGAAATGTTGGAGAAATATCAACGAACTGCAGAACAATGGCGTATTATGTGGTAATATTAGAAATATATTCGATTACTTATGCGTGGAAAAAGTATCTAAACAAATCGCAGCATTGTTATACCTGACGCAGGTTGAAGTAACAGCATACATATGTAAAGGTTCCATAATAGGTGCGTCTCCGCTTATGTTGCCTTCTATTTTTATGAACAGATCGAATTCGTCCTCATTCAAATCCTTAAGTTATGAGACTCATTTTTGTCGATAAGCCATAACATATTCAATCACAAATTATTTCATATTCGAATGTATGTTCAATATAATCCTATCATTAGTTCAAGGGCCACGTGTGACGAAAGTCACACATAATATCCAGATATTTGTATCTTATCCTGGTTTGGGACAAAAAGGATCGAGTCGACAACTACGACCAGCTCTAGTAGAGCCTTTCTGTCTCAGGCGTGCTTGTACGGAGAGGAAACGATTCGAGGGCTCTGTCTACGTGGCCTCAGTCGAGGCTTTGAACAAGTAACTTGTCGGGGTCATAACCTGTTTGCGACCCCTCCCTGCGGGACCGCGAACCTCTCCTTGTATGTACTCTAGTGACCCGAGCTCTGACTGACAAATGAAAATAAAATTTTAAACAAAAACCGTTTTTAAATTTTGTACTCACAAACTAAAATAAGTATCTTGGCTATCTTTTAAAACCGTAAGCATTACTTACCTAAAGCTGTAAGGGTTATCAGATCGAACAATGGAGCGCCGCTTAGGCCTACTTTTTTATTACTGCACTATCGTCATCGAACATTCATCATTTCTATATTGTTCCTTATATAATTAAAAATATGTTTGAAAAAATACAAATATTTAATAAAAATTAAGTAACCACTTTACATAGGGAAAAAGCCATAAAAAAACTTTCTAAATGTCAAATATAAACCTTTGAGCAACATTTTAGCCAGAATTGCAGAATCGAAAGCATCTCAGAGGGTCGATCAGGATTTGTTTGCGGTCGTTTGATTTGTAGAGATGACATCGGCGACGCGTCGTATTTATTGGGCAGTGTTCCCTGCCCGTGGATATTGTTAAGGCGCACAATGCCAGTGCAGCGGCCGTTGTGCTTCGTGAAATGTTGCGCGACTACTTTTTTCGTCTGGATTCTATACTCACGATACTCTTTTTTTAAGCCGCGAGCTCGAGATGTACAGGTTTATCTGTTTAAAATTTATTAACATCGAGAAACAATTTAAAACCTTTGCTATAGATGGCTCATGAGCGATTCATGATGAATGGAAATGTACTACGGCCATTACAAGTTATTACCCGTGCTCACAAGTCTGTGCTTTTAATGCTCTTAATTTTGTATCTCTATAGATTTTTTTAGCATAATGCAGTCGTTACGAAGGTAAAGTTTTACATTATCTCTGTCACTCGAGTCTAAACTACATGTACACCACGTTAACCTATTTATGTCTTACAAAATATTGTCGTAACTTGTGTCATGTTTCATATTAGTACATGACATTTGTATAACGTTATTATTGATCATAAAAACATTAGTTGCTTTATCGAGCATAAAGTGAAGCACTAAGCACAGAAAACTTTCTATAATTATAGGTCTCGAAGCATCGAGGTCGATTTAACGAGCCAATCTTAAAATATGGCTTTAATATTGTGAGACAGCATACTTATTTATGTTTCTAGTTTACTTTTATAAATAAGAAACAGGCGGTCCGAAATTATTGTTTATTGGATGATTTAGAATTTACCAAGGTTCACATGTTCGTAATTACTTCCCTGGCTCTTTTCTTACAATATTTTTTAGGAGAATCTGTAATCTTGGTATTTTAATTTTATCTTCTTATTTATTAATACTAAATCGCAAAAACTCTACGTAAATACAAGAGTCAAACTTACCATGTTAGTGAAAACTCAAATACATGTTTTCATAAATTAACAGAATTATTGTTTTATTTACTAAACATACCATCTGTCATTTGAACGTATAGACAACAACATTTTACCAAATGAAACATTAGATGAATACTAAAATCACAACATCGACAAAGAATGTAAATAAAAACATAATTAATTACAAAACAAAAAGCTCTTAAAAGCTTTCCTTTCCAAACTCCGTAGGGTTGGGGTGGCGCCCCTCAATTATTAAGTATAGGTACCGTCTGGGCTAGATTCCCTCGAAATGTATGTTGTGATAGCTGTTTTATTGTTATTAACATTTTTAGACGTAATTGATTTGTAAGTAGGTCCCTAGCCCTGACATTTAAGATACCGGAGTTTGGAGCTCGCTAAATGTCACACATTCCTATTTTAGCTAGGCACTTGCCGCTACCAAGTGCATGCATCTATTTTGTCTTCCTATCCGGTAGTTTTACCATATTCGGTTAATTGAACTCCTCAAAGACATTTTTTCACTTCAGATCACTACTACAAAATTACCACTGACAATTCCACCCATTCCTCTTTGAGCCGTAAGACGTCCACTCCCGGTCATGGGCTATGGATTTCCAATAAGACCTATTGGAAACGGGTTGTTTCCAGCGCGACTTTCTGCGATCTTGTTTATAATACCGGACAACCGAGTCGGTGGGCGTCTTATAAATTGCTTGCCGGCGCTCGCCGGTACGTGGTCTCTATTCGAGAATATTACAGCCTCATTGACCATCCGTTCTACTGAAAATTGATCTTAAATTTTGGTAATGTTTTTATTGGAGTAAAAATCATAACCGTATGTTACAACATTATATAACTTTTCAGGATCGAGAGGGATAGCGTGCGAGAAATCCTATTCTCAGCGGTGGTCGATCGCGGATGATGATGATGATGATCAGAGTAAGCCTCGGAAAGAAAAATTTGAAGTTGATCAATACCTGTACTCACTAGGTACCTCCCACACTCTTAGACTCGTAGCACAACATTATCAATCTCAAGTAATCTGAACATGAAATTAAATTCAGGTTATGTTTGTTTGAATTTTTGTGTTGTAAATTGGAGTGAAATGAAGGAGCGTCCCGGGCGGGCCGGAGCGAGTGGAGAATAACACATGGGGTGCAGCGGAGGGTGCGGGGCGCCCACTGAAAAGTGCGCGGGTGGGGCTGAACAAACTCGCGGGGACTCACAACAGCGGCTTCCTATGATTTTTAATTTTCAGTACTCTTTTTACAAAAATAAAGCATTTTTCAATCGAAAAAATTCTACAGCAAGTATTGCGGCTTTTTGTTAAATGGTTAGTTAAGAACAAAAGTGATCCAAGTAGCAATTCGATAACACTTGAATCACTTCGCTGTAGGTATATATTGTACCTACTTTATATTGATGTGTATGAATCCCAAAAATTGATCTAACTCAATTACTCGAAAAATGACACTATAAATAAACCGAGTAGGTCTAAATACGAGTTAATGTACCAATTAGGTCTATTTATTTGGTTGAATTGCAGACAAGATTTAATTACGCTTACCATGGGTAGAGTACAAAATGCAGTAATTGAACAAGTTTTAACATTCACAGACTTTTAAAATATGATCGATACTTAACTACTATGACAGAAAAAGTATTTAAATTTATCCACAGACTACCAAAGGTCTACAATGTATATTCTATATTCCAAATGCTGAAGTCTTCTGCCAGTTGGCAGCGTGTCCAGAATGCTGGCAGCATTTGTACGTTGACGTCGCTGACTGGCGATGCTTATATGTACGTTAAACCAAATAATACATACTATCATTTTGGTTACGTTTCGCGTCCACTAGATGTTCAGACAGAATTTAGAATACATATTCTCGATTAGAGATCTGTTTTTTTAATCAAAACAAAAGTATAAAATTTTACATGCCAGTTAATTCTATTTATATTTCTGACAAGTAAACAACAAAAACAAAAATTAAATGGCCAATATTTTAAAAACGTAGCACGCTGTATTATAAAATTATCTTTGTTGTTAAAACAAAACTGAATAAAGCCGCGACTAAAGTACATAGTTGTTAGAATACGAATACAATACAGATAAGAGTGCTATAGAAAGTGTGTCACATTCACGTTCCAATGAAGACGCATCCGGTCGTAAATCTTACGTAAACTATTTGCGATATCTTAAAAAAATTATGACTAATGATAATGAATTTAGTTTTTATTTAACTGTTTTCGCAAATAAGCTTTCAACTATTTGTTACTCGTAGTAATTCTACAAATATATTATGCTCGCGGTCTGTTTGGACTGAATCTTATTTTGTACTGCGCTCTGTATTATTTTTATATGCGACGACAAGCAGTATTTGAAACTTATCAAAAATAAATAAAATCTATGTCATGGTCAACAACAATTTTACCATCCCTATATAAATTGTCAAATATAATTTAAAGTTTCGAATTTTAATTACATAACTGCACTGACATAAGAATGTAAACTGTTGCTAGACGCCCTAGAATGTGAAACATTCTAGTAAAATATTATTGACACTTTTTCTCAAGTAAAGGTAGGTGTACGTCCGACACGCAACTTGTTTCACAATTTTCTCATACTTTCAATCATGAATAAAAATATGATATAAGATAAAACCTGAATAGTTTTTTTACCAATACGACTGCCTAGTTAAATGAAAAATGCTTCACTTTACAGCATTAATATACATATAATTAACAATTATCGCAATGCAATAATTTGGCCCGGCATATATACCAAGTATTTTTTAGTCTTAATTATAACTATATTTTCAACGTTCTTTAAATCATACTTTACTTTAGCTAAGTAGTTAGAATCTTTTTAAAGTAAGTAAGGTAAGGTTTCATTCCTACCTGTTGACATGATATGTTAAGTTTTGTCACATATACATATAATAAATATATACTCACTTAATTAGGAAAACTAACTTTACAAAGCATCCAAAAAGCACCAAACTCATAAGAGCGTTGATAAACAAAAACATAAACGCAAGCCATATAACAATCTTGAAGTAAAGTAAGAAACTGATAACAAATCGCTAACAAAAACTTAGAGGGTTACATTGAACGTCCCCCCAGCATGTACTCTCAAATAGGGGAACAAGCATTTTAGCATTACCCCCGTGCACAACTCTTCCCGCGGAGGGGGGAGGGCCACGGCGACGTAAAAATCAATATGCTGGAGTTGTTAAATCACGCTTATAAACGAGCACTCGTCTTCGCTTCATTCCTGAAAACGCTGAAATATACAAGTCTAGGTTTGCTAACAACCCAAGCAGTGGACGTGGTCGCGCAACTCTAGTCATTTCCTAGTAGCGTGCGTAATAGCTTGAACTCTTTTATTACCGCAAAGATTTAGAGTATCACTACATATTCTAGCAAATTCAATATTTCTATTTATAATTTTAAGATATATTCATGTTTGTCAAGGGCTACGCTAACATAGAATGTAACTGTTTACTCTCGATTTGAAGGCTCTAAGATTGTACTCGGAGGGAAAGACAGCCTCAGGCAAAGAGTTCCACTAGTTTTAATAGTACTATAAATGTGTTATCAAATAAACGATAATAAAAGTAGGTGCAATTATTTTTTTTATTATCAGTTTTAGTAAGATTTCAATTGCCAAAGTGTTTCTATTCCGTACTACTCTGACTTAAATGAATTAATAATTGCGTCCTAAAATCAGATCATATAAAACCCTTTTTGATTAAGTTAATCGAGAGTTGTTAAAGGTCAATTGTAGAAGTTAATGGCTCCGCCAGTCGGAACCCTCCATTATCATACAGCGGGGTAAAAGTTCACCCTCGTATAACTGTGCTACGATAAAACAATGCTCAACACGAAAACACTTAAAAACTGTCAAAAATAGTCTAATGTTGGCATTATAAGTTTTGAAGATTTTTCTATAAAAACATTCCACATATATATATGTTCACTCACTATATAGAGCTTTGATAATTTACAACATATGAGAAAGAATACACTTGAGCAACATTAAAAGTGAATCAATCATAGTAAATATATAAATAGGTACATTTTAAAAATAATAAATATATAATTTTTGGGGGACATCTTACACACGGCATCTTACCCCAAACTAAGCAACGCTTGTGATATGGCTGCCAGAGACTGATATACTACATATACATATTTTAAATACATACTTATATTATAGATAGTAACTAAATAACACTCAGACACAGAGCAAATACCTATGTTCATCACATAAATACTTGCCCTGGGTGGGGATCGAACCCACGCCACTTTGACCCAGAAGTTAGGGTCACTAACTACTAAGCCACCGAGACAGTCTATTTTTAGACGATTACGTTATTGAACGTTGAAAACATGTTGAAAATTATACAAACTCAAACATCCCATCAGACACGTCCCATAAGTCAAGAATCCTGAATATAATCTCGTCATAAATATGTTTAAACAGTAAATACTTTTTCTAACGTGAAGCAATAAGTCTATAAAACACGATCCATTTACTATGAGAATCAAGTTAGAACGTTAATTTTTCTTACCAAATAAAACTAATGTTACTAAGTGCAACGACCCCGAACAGGCGGGTTTGAAAACAGGAAGATAAAATGGACTCAATAACAAAAAAAACGAAAGTACCAAATCACATTGCTAAACGGCCGAAATAAAGGGGATATAAAATAAAAACAAACAGTTCCGGAATTGGGGGAATTTAGAATAATACTTATGTAATGGTTTAGATCTATTTCCCTTCTTTTAGATGTATCGAAATTAGAGTTTTTTTGGTAGTTTTTTGTTATGGTGTTTTTTATTCATTTTCATCATTATCTCAATTACTGTTTCTGTATACCTAGTTAGAAATAAGAGAAAAATGACACTGACCAAAAGTATTGAACTTCGAATGTTTCAGGATAAAAATGTAACCTTAGCGGTACCTACACAGGCATCATAAATTCATAAAGTTCACTCAAAATTACTCTGCTAACTCAATCTTATGCTTAAATATTAGATACTAGCTGCGCCCCGCGGCGTTACCCGCGAAAAACCCGAGATAAAAAGTGGCCTATGTGTTAATTCAAGATCTGAGCTACCTTCATACCGAATTTCATCCAAATCGGTTCAGCCGTTTGTGCGTGAAAGAGTATAAAACATCTATATATACTCACAAACTTTCGCGTTTATAATATTAGTAGGATTGTCACACCATTACATGGAAAAACTTAAACTTCACTTTTTACCACAGATATATCTGTAAATTATTTTCACAAATATCATGCTTCAAACTACAAGGTAACAAGCAAAATTATTTGGTCACTCAGTCAAAGTCATAAAAAAATAAATGGCGCCAAAAGCCTATAGAAAACTAGCCACTCCGATATTTCATTTTTTGTTCGATTCTTGTTTTAACTTTAATACAGACAATCAAAAAAAGAAATCCAGAAAATTTGCCTAAGGTTAGCTCTGTGCCTAAGGATGAGTTGAGCCTCGCTCTACAATGATTCCGTACATTATGAATAATATGAGCAATAAACAATAAAATCCCTAGCATAGTTGCATGTCAACTACTAAACTACATGAACTAATTTTTTTTAAACGGGCAAAAGTGCCTTTATTAACTACAATAAGATACAATACTACTTTATATGCTAAAACTACCTACACTACTTACTACATAGAAAGCAATTGGATCATCCACAGACCCTTTAAGGTCTAAAGACAATCCAAATGCTCAAGCCCACTGCCAGTTGGCAGAGTGCCCAGCATGCTGGCAGAATTGCCACGCTGAATGGCAATGCTTATACGTTGAGCCAAATAAACACCAGCATTTTGGTCAACCACACGCTCAGAAAGACTTTTGAAAACAATATGAGCTCCCGGCCCCCACGGACCCAAAGTCTCAACTCCAAATGGCTCAAATATGTAACCACTACCGAGGTTAGCATATTTGCGCCGCTTGTGCTGCTCTGCCGAATTGGCCGCCGCTCCAGCCCTACTCTGAGTCTCAGAAAGATGTGAAGGTGCCAAAGTATGAACTCATTGATCCGAGATATGGCCCAATTTTATTTGAGCACTTGCAATACTGGTACTTCTACTTGCCGGGATCAAATCTTACTGGTGATTCGTGGAGAAAAATAATTCTTAGTTCTCTAGTTCTCGTCAAAACTTGCCAATGATAATAAGTACCTATTACTTCCTCTCTTTAGTACCTATTTGCTACCGTGGACATGCAAATCATTGAATTTCGAAGAACCATTTCGATCTGATCTTTTAACAGAATATAACTGCATCAATTAGAGAAAAGTGAGCAAAAACACCGGTTGTGGTAACTTTTCATCGGTTGTGGCCGCGATGTTGTGCTGATTGTGGCCACTTTACATTTTAAGCAAATTAGTATAAAAAAATGTATAAAACCGAAGTTGTTGTCTGAAGTTTATGTGACAAAATATGGTTGTTGCAAGTATTTTGTTGGTTTGGTACATAATCTACAATTATAGCTTTTACTAAAAAAAATATAATAGGTATATATATATAATAGGTAATATAATATATTAATGATAATGATGTGTAGAGTAGTGCGTAGAGTAGCTGCATGTAATGTTGTGAACTAAAATAAGTGGCCAAAATTAATGTTACGAAACAATTCTCAGTTTCAATTTTATTTCAACAATCAGTTCAGGTCTGTGGCTCAGGTCAGCGGAATGGCCGTAAACCCGTGAAAGCTATCCCGGCAGTGGCCAAGTACTAGGAAGATTCAAGTACTAGGAAACAAATAATTGTCCAGATTATCTTATAAATATTATTCTAGAACATTATTTAGTAGATTTAAATCAAATTCGAAACAACATACTTCGATACAGTCCAAATTAATTACAAATTTGTCACATATCTGATGGAAATCCTTAGGGCTCCAAGGATTTCCATCAGACATTAGAAAATATATCGCTTTTAGTTTTATAATTAAATGCGGTGCTATAAATGTCACATGTCAAAACGAAGATTTTTTTCCCTATTTATTCAAAACCAATATCTTTTCTGTTTCTTATTTATAAGGCTTCAAACATAAAAATGGCCAAAGCCGGTGCGCTGGCCACAACCGGTGCACCTGCCAATATATTACAGCAGTTCTTAAAACTAATTGAAGTACAAAACATTGACCTCGTTAGGGCGCTGCAAGAGTATAATACTTCTAAGTAGGTATTACTTATCACTAATTTATGCTAAATATAACAGGTTTAGGTCGTTCAAAGATTTTTTTACCCAATACATCCATGGGTCGTTCTATTTCCAATCCATTCACTCAAATCTTCCAAAATGTTACTAATTAAAGAAGTAGTGACTAATATTATAGCCTAGATAGATATTCTCATACTCACATACATACTATTATCATCATCACAAATACTAACGTCATTTTAATGGACATGGGCTCCTATACATTTTCAAAAATAAGCGGTGTAAGTAGGAAGCCAGTTGCTGAAATCTTATTCAGTTAATACGTTGACTTACATTATACATACATTTTGTCTATCAGGAAGCAAGTTGCTAAATTTTATTTAGTTTACAAATTGACATACCTACATTATATATTTATACATACATTTTGACGATTCTGAGATGTAATTTTTTATGGCACACCTGATTTTTCTTTCTCGGATTTAGGGTCGGTCTCATAGTAAAAGTTATTCATTATGATGGACCTCATATGTGGTCATAGTATTCTATTCTTTTCAAAAACATAATAAAACAAATAAACACTAACATTTCGGTCACCCGTTGCGTCCACCGGACGCTCAAGAAGACTTTTGAAAACAAGATGAGCCCCGGCACCTAGTTTAATATTAGTTCAACTCCTAACAACACATTAAATTTAACCAATATGTATTGTGCCTATTCTTAGAGGTATAGGTACATATTAAGATAACCCTGTAAATATAAAAGCTCTTAATAAAATCCTATTTGACTGCTCTTTCAAGAAAAAATTTAAAAGTTTTTTTTCACTTCTGACTCCGAGATTAGGTACGAGGGACCTTTTCACGAATCCATTAAGAGGTATTTTTAGTTAAATAACTGAATTTATAAACCGTAATCGACACTGAAATTGCCTTCGTATTACTGGCAATTGCTTTTTGTCATAAAACCTAATTCACACCGAAGATTGCCACATATTTATACATACATTTTGACGATTCTGAGATGTGATTTATAATATAACAATTGTGAATTTTTCATATAGAGTGAGTTGTAACATCGCTAAGGAAAGGCTCTTGTGTAAATATCATGTTAGAATTTATAATTATTTTTGTTCATTCAATGTTTTTTTTATATCTACTCGTATATATGTAGGATAGATATAATTTATAAACCTTGGAACAGGCGTAACGTTAAACAACAATACATAGCGTGTATATAACATGTGTTCATAACATAGTACAAATGAATAGCATAATTTAAGACGATCGTGCATCGACCAGAGATTTCGCGTTTTCTGTAGAACATCGAGAACATTTTCAATAAATTTTTCATAAAATTGAAGTTCCGGTTAAAAATTCTTTTCACGCCTTAAATTGTAACAAAATGTTATGTTTCTGGTCTCAATCGCTTAATTAAGAAATGTAGCACAACACATCTTATTTTTTATTTTCAGAAAAGTTTTTCTTTTCAGCCAAAATTTTGCATAAAAAATGACTTTTTAGAGGCGTATAACATTACATAAAATCATTTAAAAAACTGTAAAAACTAAGAAGTAGAATCCTAGCGATTGAAGTGCTGATTACATGCAAAAAATACTCAAATCGGATAATATTTAGAGGTAGATTAACAACTCATTGTTTTTGTATAGACAAGTTGGCGCCACACAATTGCCTTGAGAGTTTAAGGGCTTTTGAATACAGACATCTATACAGGGTTATTTCTAATCAATTAGCATCCTTTTAGGGGCTTGTTCTGTACATCAAAACTAACAACTTTAGTTCCGCGACTTTTGTCATTACTAAAAAAAATTGTTGTTCCATAGTAAAATATCGTTCACCCGCGACAAAATGTATGGAACAGCTGATTTTTTTTTTTAGTTTTGACAAGTCGCTGAACATAAGTTGTTAGATTTGATGTACAGAACAAGCCCCTAAAAGGATGCTAAGATTTGAAATAACCCTAGCTTAATGCCCGCGGCTTCGCCCGCTTGTCTTAGTAATTGCTTAATAGGTACAGTAACAGCCCGCGGTTTGTCCCGCGTTTTCTAAGTACTTATATCTATACAAATGAAATCAGACCGCGGTAGTACTGTTATGTCCTTCCTTAAAATGTTTATAGCCCGCGGTTTGGCCCGCGTTGTTCTTCAGTTTCTTAGAATAATAATAAGCCATAGTTTGGCCCGCGTTGTTCTGTACTTTCTTCAAAATATTTTAGCCCGCAGTTTGGCCCGCGTTGTCTTAGTATTTACTTAAAATAATTATAGCCCACGATTTGGAACGCGTTGTCTTAGTAGTATACTTACTTACATGGTTGCCTGAAATAAATCGCCATGGGTGATAAGGCCGCCAGTTTATAATCATATTTAGTCTTAAATCTGTACATAGTGTTTAATGTATGCTTTGTAGTTATAAATATAGAGCTTTCTTTGTATGTCTGTTTGTCTGTACTTGAAATGAGATTAACCCGCGCTTTGGCCTGCGTTGTTTTGTACTTCCTTATTTTATGGAAATAAAGACAAGGAACGTCAAATCTTACTTCAATACTTATTTATTGGACAGTTTTGACAGCAGCTTGGAAAATTCTCCAAGCATTATTATCAATCTCAAAACTTTGTCTTTCTTTCTAGGTGTACAAATGGTACCCGCAGTATCATAATAATGTATTAACTTTATTATAGTTGTTCCTAGCAATGATAGTAATTTCTCATATATTAATGATTTCTTAGTTAAGCCATCCTTCTAGTATAATTATTTATGTTGCTAACGTACGAAATAGCGAAAGAATATGTAATTTGAAATATATCTTTCTCGAAACACCCCCTTTTTAAGATTTAAACAGTTAAGTATTATAAATAATAATTTAGATGAAACTTTTAAAAGGCGACTTTAGCCTACAAAACGAACTACATTTAATAAATAATAATAATTAATAAATATTAGGGGACAATGGACATCTTACACACGGTCTCTGACCCCAAACTAAGCAAAGCTTGTGATATGGCTGCCAGAGACTGATATATTACTTATACATATTTTTAAATACATACTTATATATAATTAGTACCTAAATAACACCATATTATTAAGATCTAGACACGCGGAAGCGTGTCCAGCCAAGACAAAGAAAAAGCTGGCGACGCGACGTGTGTAACCACGAACCATTTGGAGCCACTTTTGACCCCTTCATAACTCGAAAACAATTTAACCTAAATAATATAAAATTTCGTTGATTTTGCTTCAACATTTATATATATATTATTAACGTTTAAAAACCGAGGTTTCATTGAATGATTGAATGACTCACTGACTGACTTATAGATCAAAAACCTTACCCACTTCCGGATGACCTAGAAACTTGATATTTGACATAAATGTAGACTATTACGCATACACAAAGGAAAAAATTTAAAACTTCGATCTTTTACCCCCAACCCCCTAATACTGGGGGATGAAAGCTTGTATAAGACTTTCACTAATTTTCATGCTAGAAGTCTAAAAATTGGTATGAAGGCTCTTTGTTATAAATATTAAAATACATATTTCAGGGTTTTTAATAAATCACCCCCCAACCCCTAAAACTGAGGGATGAAAACTTGTATGGGACTTTCACTAATGTTCATACTTAGAAGTCTAGAAATTGATATGAAGGCTCTTTGTTATAAATAATAAAATACGTATTTCAGGGGTTTTAATAAACTGCGTGGGGTATTTTCGTCCGACATACCTCAGTGCCTCAAGTCGAGAGTTTTCGACAGTTGTGTGTTGCCAGTGATGACATATGGAACTGAAACGTGATCTTTTACTGTGGGCCTTATGAATAAGCTCAAGATAGCCCAACGCGCTATGGAGAGGGCTATGCTCGGAGTCTCTCTGCGAGATCGAATCAGGAATGAGGAGATTCGCAGACGAACCGAAGTTACCGACATAGCCCAGCGGATTAGTAAGTTGAAGTGGCAATGGGCAGGGCACATAGCTCGGAGAACTGATGGCCGATGGGGCAGTAAAGTTCTTGAATGGAGACCACGCACCGGCAAGCGCAGCGTAGGACGTCCACCGACTAGGTGGACCGACGATATTATTAAGACCGCAGGAACGCGCTGGATGCAGGAAGCTTCCAACCGGCCTTATTGGAAATCCATGGGGGAGGCTTATGTCCAGCAGTGGGCGTCCTACGGCTGATAATGATGATGATGATGAATAAATCACCCCTCATCCCCTAAAACTGGGGGATGAAAACTTGTATGAGACTTTCACTAATTTTCATGCTAGAAGTCTAAAAATTGATATGAAGGCTCTTTGTTATAAATAATAAAACACGTACTTTAGTATTTTTAGTAAATCACCCCCCAACCCTTAAACTGGGGAACAAAAGTTAGTATAAGACTTCCGTAAGTTTTGAAGCTAGAAATAATGATTCGATAATTACTTCTTGTTATAAATAATCTACAAAAAGAAGTAAAATCCAACAAAAACATGTCCATGTGAAATATAGCCAAAACCACAGTTTTCATTTTTAAAAAGTTGTCAGAGCATATGTAGAGCCAAGCTTCTCACTCTACACGTCTTAAGTCTACAAGTCCTTTCTTCTTAAACTCTACAGCTTATTCAATATATGTGACTATTGATGTTGGATGAATAGTCTGTTAACGCCGAGTTTTCAAATTATGTAATTCTTTAATGACAATAAAGATATTTTAAAAACAAAATCAATCTGAAAGCCTCTAAAGATATGTGATCGAATCGAGATATTTTTCAGGTCTCTTTAGAAAGACATAGAGAGTTAGAACTCGTGCCATAAATCGATGAATCTCTTTCAGACATTCTCGAATCTTCTCAGATCAGATCGATCACATTATCCCTCTGGTGATTTTGTGCTTTTAAAGAATATTTTGCGAAGAAAAAACGTCAATAAGTTATAAATAGTAGTCACCTAAATCAAAGGTCAACGCCAAAACGGAATAATAAGCTATTATAGTATGCCAAATTTTTCATGTATATACACAGTCAGGTCATAAATTACGAGTATGTCACATGTTTAATATAAAATAATTGAAACGAGTTTATTTATTATGTAACCATTTATATACCAAAATGAACTTAACAAAACATAGATTCTTATGACAATAAAGTTTATTCAAAATGACCTCCGTGATTTTGAATACAGGCCTTCAATCTGCGCGGCCAGTCGTCTATCGCAGCACGAACGAGGTCCTTGTCAATATCGGCGGCTGCCTTAATCAAGGATGTCTTGAGTGACTCCAAATTGGGATGAGGCTTTGAACACGCCTTTTCCTTCAAGTGTTGCCATATCTTGTAATCTAACGGACTCAAATCTGGACTGGATGAGGGCCAGTCTTCGTGCCGGATGAAGTCGATTTCACGCGCCGCCAGCCAGTTTTGTGTGCTCTTCGCTCTATGAGCTGGCGGCGAATCTTGTTGGAATACCCAGTGCCTGTTATTGCAATGAACATGGTATGAGAAACAGGTTCCACAAGGTTCGTCAGGACTGTATTTTGATACACAACTGCATTCGTTTTTACACCTTTCTCACAAAGATGTACCTCTGTTAAGCCCCAATAAGAAACTCCCAACCATACCATGAGCGAGGATGGAAAATGACCTCGTTGGATACGCGGAATACGGTTGCTCGCTTCTTCACTACTGTGTGCCTTACCTTATCATTTTGCTTGTTGTAGCTCTCTCCTACGGTAAAATTTTTTTCATCTGTAAAAAGAATTTCCCGATATTTTTTTCCCGCGTACCGTTTCAACAAAGCGCGGCATCTCCTCAGTCTCAGGTCCATTAGACGAGCATTTAAACGATGTCCTGTTTTTCTTCGATATGCCCGAAGCCTTAAGTCTTCATTTAACACCCCTTTCACCGTGGTTCTGCTTAACCCCATCTGAAGAGCCAACAGTTTCTGCTTACGTTTGGGATTTCTTTGAATTCGCGCCTTCACAGCTTTTATCACTGCTGGAGTCCTAACAGACCGAGGGCGACCACTTCTTGACCTGTCATCTACCCTGGTACGATAAACGAATCTTTTGGTTATATTCAAATTTTTCAGTATGTCAAAAATTTGAATTGGCGCGTAACCGCAACGATGCAACGCAATAACTGCAACACGGCCTTCTTTAAGCGTCCACTCCATATTTAAAAATGAGTAAAATTCTTAAAAGCATACATTTTTATTTCCATGAACAATTTGAAATTCGAATTCAATAAACTTTTTTATGGCCAGCATTCTAAAAGAAAAGTTTTTACTGTGTGACAATACTTATGACCTGACTAAGGTATTCAATATATTTTGTCCAAGGAAGTTTCATAAGAGAACTGGAACGCTTACGAAGCAAAATTTAAAAAAGAAAAATGTACTTTATTTCTTTAGGCAAAAGGTTCACATTTGTTTCTTACTTATCAAATGGGAAAAACATTCCGAGCAGGACAACAACAACTGTTGGGCGTTGTCCCTTTCTCGAAACTTACCAGTATTAATAAAACTATTGGATGGTAGATTATCTCATATATCTAGTAATCATTAAATCGCCTTTAATCGTACATGTTGATAAATAGATTAACATAAAATGTATTCTAATTAACGTAATAAGTTCGATAATGTTCTGATTTTAATATTGGTACGTAATTATTTTTGCAATACAAAAACAGTTTTTTCATATTAGTAGAATTAGTAGCAATTTACCAACTACGCACGGCCGCACCTATGGCGCTTCCTAAAACAATATGGCTGATAATTTACGCAAAAGTCGTCATTCTGCTTGCTGCTTAATATTTTTATAAGTTGAAAAATGGTGAAAAATTGTTGCATTAAGGGCTGTAATAGTGAAGCTTATGCTGGTTGTGGAATTTTATTTTTTAGGTAAGTTTCTTGGTTTATTTACAAATTTCTTGTGTAGGGTGACAATAACATCAAAACATTTCGGGAATGTGATGTTAGGTTGTAGAGAGAAGTAATTACTACTTATATATTATAATCTAATACTACGTACGTTAGTAAGTCATTGTAATCAATTAAGAACCTACTTCTATGAACTATGCACTTTTCTTGTAGGTATAATAGCAAAATAATGAACTGTGTTGTACTTAGTAACTAGTACAGCTCGGTAACTACGGGTAGATATAATTTGCTGTCGCGCTATTTATCAGCTAATTTTTAAAATATTTCGCAAGATGGTTTAGTATATTCTAACAAAATTTGTAAATATGAGCAAAATTGGTCAAAAGCAAGTCGTGATTTTCAATTTGTTTATTTATAGAAAATGTAACTTACAGCACTTATTACTAAGCTTTATATTTTTTATCCTTAAAGACTACGAATTAAAATATTACATATAATAGAACAGAATAAATACAAACATAAATTAAAAGTTATAAGAACAACAACGTGTTATTATTTTTTTACGCTAACTATATCTACCGTTAAATTTTAGGAATATTTTGAGATCACAATTTGACATCTTCGCAAAATGAAAAAATATTTTTAGCAATTATTGTTGTCCATTCGTCGGCAAAGATGTCTACTAGCGGATGGGAGGCGCTGAGGGCATTAAGATGATGGTGTAGAGATAATAATTATAATGAACTGATGTACTCAGCCGAAAGGAGGTTTACTATAAGGCTGTAGTTTGAGACTAGACTATAATTTGAGGAAAAAAATCTGCTTTTACATACATTTTGTCGATTCCGAGTTTCAGTTTTGCATGAAACAGCTGCTTTTTTTCTCGAATTTCGGATTGGTCTCATAGTAAATGTTCGTAATAATGGTCTTAATCAAGCCATCATTTTTACTTAAATACAGGGTAAGCAGATAACCCTGTTTATAATAATATTTGAATTTCAGATTTATCCCACCTGAAATACAAATGATTTCCCTCATTCTTTTATTGGTATATACTTAGTATTTTGTAGATTGTCCTATTAAATGAAATTACTGTATGGATACACTAGTAGAAAGAGATATATTCCAATGTTGGTGCTTTACTCTTCGGAACGTTTTTGGAATGCTCGTAATCATTCCAGTTCTCTTATGAAACTTCCTTGATTTTGTCATTGTAAATGCTGCCATGTCCCTCACTGAGTAAATCGTAAATCAAAAAATAAAAAAAAATTATTTAGTTTAATTTCATTGTCACTACATATAGCTGAAATTTCAACAAAATTCCTCCAGACCGGTATCAAGTACGACGTAATGGAATCATCCTTAAAAATCGTTTTCAATGGTTTTCAAATAATATATTATTATAGTTTATATTAGTAGATTTCATTGTTGTAATATGTATTTAATATCTGAAAACCGTATCAAAAAAGGTAAATTGTGTACTTCACTCTTGATTTTATTGTAGGTACCTAGACATAATATAATCATAACATAATCAAATCTATTATTATAATCGTTAAAAGTGATGTAAGTGTACATACTTCAGCAGATTAATTGAAACATTACCAAAAGGCAAATAAAAAGCATTTTAATTAAAATCTTATATTTTTACGAAGGCAAACTTAATATAAAATTAATATGCAGTAAAACATAATTAAATTCAAACGAATACACTCCCCTCCACACAGAACAAGAGTATGGGATAACGAATACCTACACACAACGTTGGTATGTGTGTAAACAAGCTACGTCAATATTACAGTACAACTACAGGAAGATACTCATCTTCATACAAAAACCAAGGTTAGGTACTTTAAAACAGAAGAACTGTACAAAATTGATAAATATAATCAACGATCGAGGCAAACAGTCAACTATATACAAAACTGTCGTTTTTACTTCCAGAGACTAAATTCAGCTAAGAATACTTAGCTGAATTTCAAAAAAACGTCTTACATATCTACAAACAAACGCACGCTCGATATAATTTTCAATAAAGGCCAATTCAATACTAATTCATATCAAGCCTCACTTGATTTTCATATGGAATGAAATCAACACAAAACCCGATGATAACTAACCTTGTCTACTAATTTAAATGTGTCTTTGCACATTTATCCTGTCCACATTGTCATCTCTTTGGAGATGCCGTGAAACTGTACATTCTCATACTGTGTCAATATCACAACATATACACAGATACTCACTCGCATATACAATTTGTAGAGGCATTGTGTTCGTTTAGAATCAGACGTATGATTGCTTTCCCCTTTATAGACTTTACCATGTTTCAACATTTACTGTTTTCTTCGAATATTGAACTGATTTTAAGCTACTACGCAATCGGAAAACCAATATAAATCAATATTTCCCATTCCCAAAACATAAACAATATTTGTCTTGAAATAAAGCTAAGCAATACTTTTAACGAACTACGTATCTGAAATGGAATCGTACAATCAATATTTAATTTAGATCCAATCTTCCTTATGCGGGAATTGATTGAATTTCTCAGTAGGAACATTCTAATGATTAATTTTCGTCTGGACATTTTCGATAATCAAATATACAGAGAAAATAGAAATGTCTTAGATCGCAAACATAGCTGAATACACGTACTATACACGAGGCAGACAGTAACAAATTCTTAGGAAAGGGTAAAGTTTATACAAAAGGTAGGTAGGTACTTAATATATGTTATTATCGCGATAAAACATGAAATAGTTGCCTAAAAGTAAAAAGTAATATTACTTGTCCCGTTAAAGTGGGTCACCTCCCGCCCCCAGCGCCCCCACCCCTCCCCCCTCCCTTCGGCGGCGTCTCTCGTCCGCCTCGCGACTACCCTCTCCCCCCACACCACCCTCCAACATTCATTGTGCCGCAATATATTTCTTTTTATGTGCAAACAGAAAAGTCATTTATTTAAATTTTCTCACGAATTCGTATCGCAATTTTATTTTATTATATTATCTGTATCACATTTAGAGTGCTCTGCGTTTGTGTAGACCTATCAGCACGTATTCGTATGTGTATCGAATGTAGACTACGCACTCGCGGATTCCTATTGAATTCCACTTACTTTGGAATATGTCGTGATTTAATTTCGCGTAGTTATCTTCTTTCATGGAAGATTTGTAGAGCTCGAGTCGAGTGTGGGGTATCGCTGGCTCGCTCTGTCTGACGGTACTACGTCATCGCTGTTGTCCCCATATAATTAGATTTAAAGCTCTCGACGTGGAAGGGAATAATATTAAACTCAATTGCATTGCAAAGATCACAATTTTCCGACTTCGACTGCGAAACTTGGGAACGAGCTATTTAATATAAAATGTGTATTCTTCCCTTTTCTTGTCTGAAAATAATAGAGTTTGCAAGTTTTTCGAGAGAGACTTTTTATATCCCAGTTTTTTTTGTCAATTTTGTACACGAAGTTTACTACATTTTCGTAAAGTAATCCTAAAATGTTATAAAAGAAATAAGTATTTGGTACTAGGTACCAAATTCTTATTTGTAAATGTATGTACATGCTAATAAATTTTTAGCGCGACGTATTTTTCTTATGCAAATGTGTGTGTGGTATTCAAGTTTGGAAGATAGTGACGCATCGACGCTTATTAGTAATTTTATCAATCTCAAACAGTGTTTAAACCATAATTATTAAATCACTTTTTTTAATGTGATACTCGTACTTAATTAAAATGGAATGCTATTTTCGGCTATATTGGCATTACCTACACAGTGTTAGTTTATAATTTTATCGTAATATTACATTTTCATGAAACATTACTATAGCTTAACTAGATCAAATGCGTCCGATGACACGTTAAATTGTAAGACCCGGCTATATCTTAGGCCTTCGGGTGACTTAAAAACCTTGACACCAGGGCTAGCCTACATCAGCATCCTAACTTTCTTGCCGAAATAAAAACTTACTAAGATATTTTTTAAATAAAATGTATGAAATGGTTTTGCAGATAAATCTTCTCAACTTTGCGTAGCAAATTCATGCGTAGATGGTTCGTAGCAGGATAACGTAGCAAATGCTACGCCGATAAAAATAGTAAACTTGAGTATTTATGGTGTGCAAAAAATTGTTAATATGTCACGCTGTGCTCATATCTATTTTTTTAATAGTAATATGAATTAAATTAGGTACCTATACAGTTACTAAAGGTGACTTAAAACATCCAAGCAACTTTTCAAAATTACATAATCCGAATCTACGGTATTTTAAACATTGTCAGGCATGTATATTTAAATTTACTACCTATTTACTGAAATTAGATTATAATCGTAAAAATACAAGTAGAATAACATAAACATACAACTAGTATTTTAAAAATTACATGCATTTAAAAAGTCTTAACACTACTTAGACACTACACTACGAGTACGTTTAACAGAGGTTGAACCTGACCCATCCAACCCTGTTCTTCAGGTGCGCATATTGCACACATTTCGTTTTCTCACAAAGAGCCTGTCAATCGAGTTGATTGACACACACAAACAAGCAAATTACAGGTGTCTGCAGCTAAACCGTCGCTTTCGACAAAGTGGCGATAAAAAGCGATGCGTTCATTCATGAACGCGGCACGCGCCGGCGGCCGCGTGTGCGGCGGCCGGGCGGCCCGGTGCCGGCGTCGGCCCCGTGTCACACGCATTCTTTGACAGCCTCCTCGTTTACCTTCGCATTACTGGTTTGCCGCCTGCTCACCAACACCGATAATTTCTCTGACGTCTATTTAGAGATAGAAATTTTCCAACTCGGGCAACTTGTGGAACCGCTACGAGACCGGTCCGACCACCACGTCAACGAAGAATGCAGTTGCAGAAACTCATCACTTTATCAATTGTATCGTACTCTTGGGTTTATTATTCAAGTTACAGAGTGTTAAGCACTTATTAACTGATTAAGGGTGTGGTACTTATATGTTTCACAAAGCTCAGTATGGTGAGAACGCTTCATTGTTTTAATTAAATACACGTTTTAATTGGTACTTCAACTTATCTAGTTTGTAAATTTACAAGCATGAAAGGCTCCGCCAATGGAGAAAAGTAGTGAATGAACGTGCCTGTAACCTTCACATCGACAATACGGCGTCCCTCGAGGCAGCCGGAAGCTCGCGTCATTTCTCGTGGAATCCTTACCTGCGGCTGTGGAAACTTAAGGAAATACCGCCTTTTATTCCCATTGAGAATAAACAGATATAAACAAACTGACGGGTCAGTTAAAGCCTTTAGCGACATTATTGTCAGTACCATAACTTACTCCTTCAATGTGGATTTTAGTACTCAGCCAGACTGCCATGACTGCAGGCTCTATAAAGAAGCTGTGCCTATAAAATATGTGTTACAAATTCAAAACATTTCTAAAGAAAACCAGGTCACCTCATGCCTCATGCTGTTTTTAAAGGAATGAATCTCCTTAACTTCTAAATTAGCCTTGTACACCTTGATGACAGTTGGATAACAAACTCCGAGGTGGGCACTTTTCCCATTATGGAAGATGATGCGCTTCTAAAGAGCTCACGCAGTCGGTACGAAAGGGCCTGTTGATAGAGTTAATTTGCGAGCAGTTGCGTGAAGTTAAACTACTGTCTGCACAGCGGTGTAAGTTAGTGGCGGATGTCAGCCGTGGCCGTGGCTCGTAAACGTATATCGGGCAGGCGAGGCGGGCTACCGCCGGAGTACTCGGAGTACGCTCCGCGGCGAGCGCCCCGCGGCGACCGCACTCGACACGCTGCCGCACGTCGCCGCCGCTCCGGATCGCACCCATTCACTCGTTCGCGACCTATGGATACGCTTCTGGTTTATTTTTTTCGATATCGATGCCATTTTTCTTGTGATTTAAATGCACACATTTTAAATGCGTGTGTGCTATAAGACCGAACTCCGATGTACGCGTGCGATTGGCATATAACAAACAATCACAGTAATAATATTCTATTATTGTATCTCTCAAAGTGTCTACTGTATTTTAAAGAAATATCAATGAAAAGAAAACTACGAAAATTATTATGTTATAATATTTAAAACTTTTGAATAAGATGAGAACAGTTTTTTAAACAGCTTATAAAGATGTATATCATCCAATTGCACAAATATAGCTTGTATGTTTCTAATAAGAAGTCTATTCAGTCGATTTTTGGAATTTTTTTGCGGATATTTTTACTTATTCATCAAAAATACTCGTACACCTAGTAATGTAAATACCATCGCCAAAGGACATCAAATAAAAATAAACCAACGTTAAGTAGAAACAGGTAGCGAAACATTGCATTTATCGGGCATGTCCACAATAGGCTCCCCTGGGAAAGGCGGCGGCGTTCCGACAACAGACAGCGGGTGTCAGCCGCCACGTGCTACCCAAGGCCACTCGCTTAGTGTCAAGGTCATTGCCACTCCAGCTCGAGCCGAGCACGCGGCACCCACGCTCTCCTGTCACCACAAATAGACCGAGCTACTTCGCAACACAGTGGACTACCGCAACACGAACCGCTCGCCCCGGCACGCCGTCGCTTGCCCACTTTTATGGCACTCACCGACTGTAAACAAGCCAGTCGATCAATGAAGCTTTATGGGTATGAAGCTTCCAAGACTACGATTAAGATAGTTAGTCTATTGTCAACCGATCTAGCCACGTGTGTTCCACTTCCTTTGTTTCTACCGGACCGAAGTTACACTTGCTGCATCCTTTTATGGTACCTATGCCATAGAGAAGAATACATCATCATGTCATCCGAGCCACGGTAGCGCTCAGTTGTAAATGCCACCCGCAATCTTCCATCCGAAGACTGACCGTGCTGAACATTGCTTAACTTCGATGATTGCTAAAACGACATGTTACTTATAGTCAAAAGTAGTAGTAGTTATTAGTCATAAGCGGATTTCCCAATAAAATAAAACTTTGTAGATATAACGCAAAAACAGATATGAACAGAATTGATTCAGTTTCTAATGGACTAACTCTTTCTCTCCCTTTGCCAATACAATCTGATGCAATGCTTATCTGAACGCTTATTAGTATTGTAAATGAATTTGTTCACAATTTGTTTGACTAGTTGGACAAAGAGCATTTTATATAGACTGCAAAAATGCGCCGCTTCCAACAAGTTTTATTCAAAATGTATAAGAGTGACAGAGGCCAGCAGTGGACATTATACGGCTGATATGACGATACAAAATAATTGCAGGTTTTTTTTTCAACCAAAACATAATATTAAACTAAATATACTCGTTCTTCGTACAGGTTTATAAAAAGTACCTAAACTGTCTTATTACTGTAATTTAATTAACCCTTCGGAGTTAAAACATCTTAATAAGAAACTCGTTCACGTCTCATCACTTGTAAAATACAATCTTTCTACTTGATAAGCTGCTACATAATTACTTGCCTGTATATGCCCGTGGGAAATTATTTTGCTTCAATGGTATTAACGTTTGCAATATTCCATTATTTTGTTGGCCAATACTCTTTATTAACTTACCATCAGGTCTGATGAAAGGACGTAAACATAAACGATATATTAGTTTGTTTGAAATATATCGTTTATGTTTACGTCCTTTGGTCTATTATAATGATATTTAACTATAGGGTTTTTAGACAACGGACATATTCTAAATTTTAGAATATCATTGTGCTTATCAATATGACCAACTTTTGTTATGGGATCAACTCTGAACTTGCTTACATACGTTTTGTCGGGTCAATTAACTTTTTTCTATATAACAGTTGATTATTTTTCGCTATACATATTAGCTCACTAGAGTTTGTGCAAAAAGAGAAGCGTCGTCGTAGGTGGTGTGCCATTTTACTAAATTTGTTACATTGACAGCAGTGCTCTGTCATTGCTAATACAACGAAAAGTGTTTGATACTTCGTAGACACCAATTCAGTTTTCATCAGTAGACTCGCGTCTACTGACTGCTGAATAAAATTGTATGGTTAGTTCACCGTAATGCCACGTCGGTTCTCTTTTTGCACAAACTCTATCAGGCAAACAAATAACATGTCTAATCATTCATTGGTATAAAAAGTCAAAGTATACAAAAAAAGATTGAATACATAAATGTCAATTGAATATGAATTTAAATAGCGTGAATCTTCAACAGGTCAGTTGGATGGACTGACAGCAAAATCAGATTTTGATTCGTCAATAAATATTTTTGGTCAGCAATTTGCAGATCTCTATACATGGTACTATGGTAAAATTTGTTTAAAGAGAATGAGTACTACAATAATATCATAGAGTATATCTATCGTTAAGACCGCAGGATCGCGCTGGATACAAGCCGCTTCCAACCGGTCTTATTGGAGATCCATAGAGGAGGCCTATGTCCAGCAGTGGACGTCCTTCGGCTGATGGATGATATCTATCATTTAGAAAAACATAAATCATATCGCAAAAAAAAATAGCCAATCATATCACATTAGCAAGTGCAAAACTAATATTTTAGACTAAAAAAGTGAAAAAAGCATGCCATTACGCAGCAACGGGATAGCGTAGGTAAATTTTTAAAAATTGAATTCAAATAACTTTAAGCTCGGTTTTTTGGTACATACTTAGTTTCATAATAAAAAAGAAAACCTAAACATAGATAGCTACCGGTTCACATCTACGGGCTAGCATTACCTTAAACTTCTGTCGATGATCGACACGATGACGTTAATTGATGTCATTCGAGCAGTCAATAGCAATAATTTACCAGATACTTTGCAAACTACAATAAGTTTACCAAAATAGACCTTTAGTGAACCATTTAATAAGCCGTGGTGGCCTAGAGGTAGTGACACCCCCCTTGCAATCGTGAGATCGTGGGTTCAAATCCTGGTCCCGTACCAATGAGTTCTTTGGAATTGATGTACGGAATTTAACATTTAACTAAAGTATGCACCACTGGCTTTTCGGTGAAGGAAAACATCGTGAGGCAACCTGCATGCGTCCGTAGAAGAAATTCGATGGCGTATGTGAATCCACCAACCCGCACTGGGCCAGCGTGGTGGATATGGCCCAATCACTCTTCGTGGGTAGGGTAAAAAGGCTGGTACAGTACAGTACAGTACAATACAGAACCATTTAAATAGTTCCCATTATGAATACGTGAACCAAAACATTTAAGCTATGTATTTGTATACCGGGATAACAATACTCTAATCTAAGCTAGGCTAGCCTACAGACATAAAAGAGTTAGCCGTTTCTATGAGATAGTTGAAAATATAGCTGTAATATAAGGAAAATCAAAATTGCAGAACAAAGCCATTATAATAAGTATGTACCTATTTGCCATTTAGGCAAGGTCAACTACTTCCGTTCCTTAACATTACTGAGGAATATAGATTAGCTCGTTTAAATTCAACATAAAATTAACTATGATAGATAGTAACAAAACGTGCAGGTTCACACGAAGAGTTTTTTGCGGTTTTCTGTTATGACTCTACCTATGCTTCAAAATATTTCTCCATAGATATCCGGTATGATATGGATATACTCGTAGATTAAGATAATATTTCACCTTTTGAAATTATCGCTATTCCGCAAATGAAACTAATATAAAATCTTCCCATCAGCATTCCAAAAAGAAGATGTACAAATGAATAGCCTATTAGAGAAATAGCACACGTAAGTGATGGGCGCAGAATAAACTGTCAGCAGTTAGATAGATTATAAATTTTCGATCTAATCTAAGCCTATAAATAGAGCAAACAACGTTTAAGTGGATTTCTCAGACCCAACTGTAATCAATACCGCAATTTGCCAATCCCTTCATCTGTTAGAGAAACGGGATCTCTAATGAATGACGTCAAATTAAGCTCTAAGCTTAACAGAAAACATTACTGGAACCTTAATTCGCGATTAAGGCAAACATAGTGTGCGGGGTGGAGTCACGTCGTATAGACAGTGAGGAAGGAACAACCAATGAATTCTGCTTTACCCGCCTCAACCAACAACTTTGTTTATGAAACCTCTGAGCAGGTTTGGAGGGCGATGAGAGAGACCATTTTTTGTACAAGCAGACTCAAGTTTATCTAGAGCAGTGCTGCCGTGCTCTGGATTTGGCGATGCTCCACGAGCCCAGAGAATGTCTACACTTTCTAAACACATGAAATACCTACTGCGGAAAAACATTCCACTTCTTAAATTATGTATTTATAATTTAGTTAAACTTTGGATAGTAAATAGCTAAATTCGAATCCGCAACAACCACTAGGGTTTCGCTTAGCATCGATTACTCTTCGGATTGAAGTAAGTCTACATCCTCTTCCTGAAACCGTCGAAAACTAGAGTACTGTGTATATGAAGGTCCGTGGTGGAGTGGAGTCGAAGCAGTGCATGTGCGGGTGTGTGGCGGGCGAGGGGCGGCGGGGGTGTGCGCGCGGGGGGCGGGAGGGGCGGCGCGCCGCGGGCCGCCACTTCTCTGTACTCGAGGAGCGCCGGTACACCTCTGTTTCCGGCGGGCTCCCTCGCGGATTCGCAAGTACCCGCGCCGCGCAAGCCGGCCGCGCCGCGTGCCTCCCACGTGGCCACCGCTGGCCCACTGGACACGCCGCGCTCGCCCTACCGACACCTGTAATTAAACGCACCTCATCGATTATAAACAATACTCACTGTTTACTCTCGCACTTTTCCTCCAGTGCTCGTCCATATTCGACCTATCCAATCGGTTAACGTTGCGCAATTGTTATGGGGATTCTATGAGTTTTCTCACATTTGTAAAACTTATAAAACCTGAGAATACATTTTTCTTCACTTTCTTTCAACAATTTGTGTCATAGAATACTTTGAGGAAATATTTTTTGAAAGATGCCTCGAAAGAAAAATAACAAAGTGATGTGAGCCAAGTTCAGCTAGTTGCCGGCAGAAACACTTGCTACAAACGAGTTCGGCAGAGTTGCCGTACTTGCCGTCGGCAAAGTTGCGCAACTTATTGCTAGAGTATGAAACTATCAATGCAATATGATACTTTAATTAAATGACTTTAATAACATAGTTACACGAGTCTATAAAAGTCTCTTTCGAAAATAATCAATTCTCCTTTAGAGCATTCATAGAATAAGTCTGAAAATACCTATCGTCTAGTATTTCAATACTCACTCTCTAAATTCATTACAAAATCATGTAAGATAGTACATAATATAGAATAATGCCTTATACAGTCATGACCATTAAAGCGAAGATTTGATCTAAGTTAATAGAACATCTTTATTCCTTACTTACCAGATATTACAGGTCTATATTTTTGCCTCAAATCTCGATCTCCGTACATCATGTAAAAATTTCTATATTAATCAGGTCAAGCAGGTAATGCACTTTGAACTTTAAATGGATTGTGCTAATGCATAGTTTAGGACGAGTGCCCTTTAATGACTAAGTTACAATGGAGTCGGCGCCGACCAGCCTGGACGACCATGAGCGATCCTACAAACTCTATAACATGTATAAGGTAGGTTTATCAGATAATTTATAAATTATTTTAGTTTAGCTGAGATATATTTGATGGTAAGCGTCAAACAAAACACAGGGTTATAAATGTGGCACTGATAATAAAACTCTGACTGTTCAAAACCCTGAGCGGTAGTGCGCTCAAAACTCTGAAATACACAGGGTTATCCAGAACTGGTGAAGTAACCTGAAATTAGGTGATACAGACCGTCATTATGAACAACTTTTACTACGGAGCCAACCCGGAACTCGAGAAAAAAAATCAGCTTTTCCATACAAAATTGTAACACGGAATTAACAAAACGTATGAAACAGCTGATTGTATTCACGGATTTCGGTTTAGTCCCATAGTAAAAGTTGTTCATAATTATAATCTTTATGACCCTCTTTTGGATAAGTACAGGGCAGCAGATAACTCTGTATGTACCTATTAATTGTCTCCCCAGAAATATGGACGTGACATTTAAAAACAATCATTTTTCGCAAAAAAATTGGCAAAGCCGACTTCCATCGTGTACAAAATTCGAATAGTTCGCTCGAATTGATGTATACAATTTTTATATTATTGTTGATATTTCAAAAACAGCTTAGCCGATTTGGATAAAATTTAAATTGGACCACCTCCGGGAGTATATTATAAACTCTTTCGAACTAAAAATAATTTTTGATTCGGTTCACAATTGGCGAAAATATCGATGAACATACAAAAAAACTACATACAGACGAACATAGAACCTCCTATTTTTTGGAAGTCGGTTAAAAAACACATCGATGGCAATATTAATTCTGCTTCTATCAGTTCTTTCGGAAATATAACAGGGAAAGCTAATTTATAGTAGTGAATCCTAACGACTGACATGGTGATAAAATCTCCTTATGTTCAGTAATTAGAGTGGAAATTTCGCTATTTTATGCAAAATATAAAGTGTTTGTAATGAATAGCAAAAATACGGAACTTCCACTTACCCGCCCTGTTGCCGAGGTGGTGGACATGGCCAATCGCCTTTAATGATAAAGCTTATGTTCAGCAGTGGATTATTAAAATACTAATACAGGACAATACTTCCTTAGGAGATCATAGAAAAGTGTTTTTCAATACATGTACAATTTCAGAGCAGCAGTCAATGTGACCAATGTAGCTTTAGCCTGATCCATAGCTGATATTTTGGTGCATACCCCGACTATAGCTTTTGAGTTAGAATCCAATTATTTTTAATCCAAAAAGTCCTGAGAGCATACATATTTCAGCATTCTCAAAAACTCGCATCAAATATGCGTAAAAACTCGCTTCATTTTCACATTGTTCTCAGCAGTTCTGGGTTCGATTCCCGGCCGAGATGATGTTTGACTTCCTAAATTGCTAAATTACTATATTTAAAGGACCTTTTATGTGTCAATTGTCACATAAGTTGCAGTTAACCGTTATTTTGTATGTGTTCCAGCAAACCCAACACTGAAAATCGTAGTAGAGAGCTTTGGCCGTGATAGATATAAGAGTATGACCTGCTATTTTTCTTTTTTTAACTGCCTCGGTAGCTCAGTGGTTAGTGACCCTAACTTCTGGATCAAAGAGGCGTGGGTTCGATCCCCACCAGGGTATATATTTGTGTGATGAACATAAGTGTTTGCTCTGTGTCTGGGTGTTAATTAGTTACTATCTATATAAGTATGTATTTAAAATAAGTATATGTAGTATATCAGTCTCTAGCATCCATATCACAAGCTTTGCTTAGTTTGGGGTCAGAAGCCATGTGTAAGATGTCCATAAAATATTTATTTACTTATTTTTTTCCAATAAATAGGCTAACAGGTGATATATATGGGAAACTTACTTCTCAGTCAGTAGTCAGTAAAAATCTAAATTAATTTGTTGTTTTTAAACTTTCCCGATTTGAACACATTATGGAACCTACTACGGGACTAATCGCGCACTAAAGTTGCGAGATAAATAAATACCTCATCATTCCGACGTTTCGACCGAGTTGCATTGATCGTGGTCATGGATAGACTGAAATTAATTAATTAATTTGACAAAGAAATACCAACTTAGCGCAAGCGGCGCAAATATGCTAGCCTCGGTAGTGGTTACATATTTGAGCCATTTGGAGTTGTAACCTTGAGTCCGTGGGGGCCTCCGGAGCTCATCTTGTTTTCAAAAGTCTTTCTGAGCGTCTGGTGGACGCGACGCATGACCAAAATGCTGGTGATTATTTGGCTCAACGCACAAGCATTGGCATTTCAGCGTGGCAATGCAGCCAGCGTGCTGAGCACGCTGTTAGCAGCGTGCTCAAAACGTTGGCAAACCCAACACTGAATCCAAATGCTCAAGCCCACTGCCAGTTAGCTGGCAGTGGGCTTGAGCATTTGGATTATCTTTAGACCTTCTGGATCTGTGGATGATCCAATTGCTTTTTATGTAGGTAGTAGTAGTAGTAGTAGCATATAAAGTAAAATTGTATTTTGTTGTAGTTAATAAAGGCACTTTTGACCGAAAAAAAAAAAGAAACGTGGTGGCTTGGAGGTATTGACACCCGCCTTACAATCGTGAGGTCGTGGGTTCAAATCCTGGTCCCGTACCAATGAGTTCTTTGGAATGTATGTACGGAAATTTAAACAACTGGCATTTCGGTGAAGGAAAACATCGTGAGGCAACCTGCATATGTCCGTAGAAGAAATTCAATGGCGTGGCGTATGTGAATCCACCAACCCGCACCGGGCCAGCGTGGTGGATATGGCCCAATCACCCTTCGTGGGTCGGCCTAGGTCCTGCAGTGGACTATTAAAAAAGGTTGATACAGTACAGTATAACTTAGGGTTAGTAAATTTAAGTTGACAAAGGGCACGGACCCTAGAGTGACTGACTGACAGACAGCCTAGAGCCCAAAGTGCTAAAGATAGAAATTTGAAACTTTGAATATGGGTTCTTAAGTTACGTTAAGTTAGTCAATGATATTCTATGACGGATTTTTAAAGTTTCGACCTCTAAGGGGGTAAAACGGGTCTTTTTACCCGACTGCGCGACGCAAAGGAGTGGTAATGAATTTATCAGCCTATGTATGTATGTTCCTTTGAAGCACTATACAGACACATACAGAGAGAAAATAAAAAATTAAAGTCAACAAACTATGGAGTATCGTTGAATAGGTGTTTCAAAATCATTTTCAGTTTTCTCTCAAAATTTTTCGATTCGTCTGACCGTTTAGGATCTATATCGATTTAAAGTTGTGTAACAATCATAATAATCATCCCTTGAGACTTACATTCATCCATCCATCCATCAGCCATAGAACGTCCACGTCGTCCACTGCTAGACATACGCCTCCCCATAGATCTCCGGTAGAGTAGCGGCTTGCATCCAGCGCGATCCTGCGGTCTTAATGAGGTCATCTGTTCACCTTGTGGGCGGACATCCTACGCTGCGCTTGCCGGTGCGTGGTCTCCACTCAAGAACTTTTCGACCCCATCGGTCATCAGTCTTCCGCGCTATGTGCCCTGCCCATTGCCACTTCAACTTGCCAATCCGCTGGACTATGTCAGTAACTTTAGTTCTTCTGCGTATCTCCTCATTCCTGATTCGATCTCGCAGAGAGACTCCGAGCATAGCCCTCTCCATAGCTCGTTGTGCTACTTGGAGCTTATTAATAAGGCCCATAGTTAGAGACCACCTTACATCTTAAGCCTTACATTACGACAACTTAAATGCCAGTGCAATTGTGATGTAGTACTGATGCTGGTAGGAAATCCATTCTGGTATTTAGCTAGGTACCTACTCATAACAACAAGTTAACAACACAATAAAAGAAAAAATCAAAAAACCCGATTGTCCAAGTGCTTGTTTTTTCTTTTCAGTTTTTTTGTTAAGTACGAAGTTTGGTTCACTTTTTACGCAGTCGGGATTTTTGATTTTTTTATTTTATAAGGTAACTTTTTATTTACAGCACCGGTTGACTTGAAACTTGGGTTAGGTACATATTTTTCAAACAAAATAAAAATACATATTATTCCGTTTTTTTTTTTAAATTTTCCCTATGTAAGGGGTTTTATTTTTTTATTCCGAATAGGTTTGCGTTTGACTACATACTGCCTGATGGGTCATATAAATTCCCTAAGTTAGTAAAATAAAACATCAATTACGCAGACGACGACGCTGGGCTGAACGATTATAAATACATACGAGTATAATAGAACTATGTATTATTTATAGGAGCGAGAACATGTTCTCTAGACTAATCGTTTTAAGTATCAAGGATTAATTTAGTGTTTATGGCAATATAATATGTGTAACCGTCAGGGATCGGAAGGAAGCGGTGATGGAGGCTCTGGGCCAGGAGAAAGAGAATTGCCATAGGACCTGAAAAAGTGTAAGCATTGCATGCCCCAAGCATTCATGCTCGCCATCAAAGGCTACATCATCGTGTCGGGTCGTTCTCTTCCCTCAAATATGGCCGAAGAGAGCGATGGCTGGCACATGTGTCATACTCATGATCGGGCGGGTGCTGCTAGAGGGTCGTCGGTCTGCTTGTGGCTTTCACGCAATGCATCGACTGAATAACTTGGACTAAGATTTAACCATGTACCAACTCTCTTTGTACAGTAAAATCTAAGAATTAGTTTTAGTTAACAAAGGGCACAGACCCTGGAGACAGTGGTGAGGAAATTTTCAGTTAAAAAATATATGTATAATCTGTTTGTAAAAGTTATTTAAACAAATCGAACAAACATGAAATTCGGTATGGAAAAAGCATACACCATGTTTTAAAACAGAAACTATTGTTATTCCACAAAAACAATACGGTTCCTTCGGGATGCTACAGGCTACAATCCATAAAGGTTTTACCCAACGAATGTATGGATTTAGTGAATTTTTTATGGGAATAAAAAATTCGTACATTCGTTGGGTAAACAATAAAACAAATTAGCACATGGGGTACCGCTATCCCGGAAATGTGACCTTCCTAATACTTTAGAAATTAAGGGAAAGGGAAAGACCATACTAAAAACTTTCTCTGAAAATTATTTTAAGCACTGCGGCATTATAGAGTGTTTTTTGAGTTATAAAGGAAAAATATTCTTTATATCTTCGTTGGACATACTGATGATGACAATTAAATATAATAAATAAATAATAAATATTTTGGGACATCTTACACACGGCCTCTGACCCCAAACTAAGCAAAGCTTGTGATATGGCTGCCAGAGAATGATATACTACATATACTTATTTTTAAATACATACTCATATAGATAGTAACTAAATAACACCCAGACACAGAGCAAACACTTATGTTTATCACATAAATATTTGCCCTGAGTTGGGATCGAACCCACGCCTCGTTGATCCAAAAGTTAGGGTCACTAACCACTGAGCCACCGAAGTTTGGAATTATACATGTCACAAAAAAATGTTACATGAAACCTAACATTCATATCAAAAATCTTACCTATTCTACGATACCCGACACGGGGGGTGCGGTTGAAAAAAATGTTCGTCCCCACTTACATGTATGGGAGATCCCCGTTATAAAGTTTTAAGTATCGAAAATTAAAATCTATACTTCAACTATCATAATTTTAAAGTATGAGAGGTGTCCCTAGAGCTGTATACACTAGTACTGATCTATAGTTATACACATAATTAACGTGGCATTTAAAATATGTTGTTCCGGTTCAGTGTATTAAGCGTTTTTTTTTTCTTGTTACAACTTGCGCTTATTTAGTACTAGTTTTTACCCGCGGCTCGCCCGCATGATATTTTGATTTTTGACGCAATATCATTATAATTTATAGCCTATGTGTTATTCTGATATATAAGCTATATAATTGCAAAGTTTCATCTCAATCCGTTCAGTAGTTTTTGCGTGAAAGAGTAACAAACATCCATACATCCATCCATCCATCCTCACAAACTTTCGCGTTTATAATATTAGTAGGATATAATTGCAGAGTTTCATCTCAATCCGTTCAGTAGTTTTTGCGTGAAAGAGTAACAAACATCCATACATCCATCCATCCATCCTCACAAACTTTCGCGTTTATAATATTAGTAGGATAATAGCACAAATAGTCATCATTAACATCATCATATAAAAAATAAGATGTCCACAGTTGGACACAGGCCTACTTAAAAGATTTGCAATAGTATTATTATTATGTTCCAGATAGGTTTAATCTACTCTTTTATACTGCAATTTAATTTAAAATTTAAACTGCATTTTTTTAATAAATGTGGTAATTATAAGGCTTTGTAATACTAGGATGGAAGGACACAACGTAGTCATAGAGGTTCTTCTTTTTACTACGGAACCCTAAAATCGAAAAAAAAATAGTTAATTCACCTGAAGGTTCCACCTTGGAATAGAAGGGGTTAACTTTGTAAATAGAAAGGCAATAAAAGTTATCTTTGTAAATCTGGCAAAAGGCCATATTTATTCAACTTTACGAAATAGCCAAAATAAAACATTTTTAAAACCCTAAGTCATAAAATGAACCGGAGTACCACAGGGAAACATTATTGGTCACATTTATAAAATTGACTATAGCACAATAAAAACCAAGAGACTCAATTTTAGAGCCCGTTGGCGTTGATTTCCTAGACAACCTGGCGTTTTTAACCAACTTCAAAAAAGGATGTTATCGATTCGTCTGAGTTTTTGTACGTATGTTACGTGATTACTCAGCCTCATTATGAACCGATTTTGATGATTTTTTTATTTGTTCTGTAGATCATAATAATATTTTAAAGATAGTTTCATTAAATTTTGTATCAAAATCGGCTGAACTGTTTTTGAAAAATCAACAAGAATCAAAAAATGGTCAAAAAATATTTTTCATAATTCAAGTTTTGACGAAACTATTTTTGACGAAAAAAAGGAGGAAAAAGGAAAAGGATGAGATACTCTGTTCGTCTGTATGTTTTTTTGTGTATTTTCATCAATATTTTCGGAAATTGTAAACCAATTTAAAAGATATTTTTTTATTTCAAAAGAGTCTACTCCCGAGGTGATGAAATTTTATTGAAATCTAATGCTAATTAATATTATAATTATTTAATATTATTATTATTTGTTTTACAACTCACGGTTTGCCCTCCGGGCCGGATCTTGAAGGGCATTGATGGGGCCGAAACCAACTATTGACGATTACTATTATTAGTGACAACTTTATTATTATTAATTAATATTATATTATTAATTATTATAATGAAGAGTGTCACATTGATTCGTGCAAAGTATTCGAATTATTTACTCGGTATTTATAACATCTTGAAAAAAAATTGTAGAAATGACAATAAAACTTGCCGCATATACCCACATTGGAATTCCCTCGCGCAATCCTCACCTAAGTCACTAGCTACAGAAACGTTTTTTTTGCCGGTCTTTGCTCTAACATACGAGTGTATGTATAGAAACTTATTTCTGAAGCAAAAATAAAATTGAGCTCGAAAGAAAAGAGCGATTGATGAGTCGAGCGGGAATCGATGGTGTCCTGGAAGGTTTTATGATAGACATTGACTGAATTTCTGAGTTATAAGTTTGAAGTAAATTTTTCTTTTAAGAATATTATTCGTTTCTTTAAGATTTTGGAAACAAGATACCTACATATTATTAAGATACTATTACTAAATATTGTAGATAATGCATTAAACACGTTTAGGTAGGTATATGTTTTTGCCTAAAACCAAGTGCAAGATACTACTATATAGTGCTTTATTCTGCTTAAAATAATTTGAACAAAATTTACAAAAAGGATTACCTACAATTTTATTACCCTGCTGTTCGGTGCGCATTCAGCAGAGATGAGTAGTGTGCAAGGAAACAATCCATCAATAAAATCACGGTACACCTGAAATAAAGCAATATCCTCTCATCTCCGTTAGATAAGCAGTCTCAAATGATGTAAGTATCTAGTTTCAGAATGTTTGAAAAACCAGTTTGGTAAATGAAATTGAGACTTGGAATTCTGAAAGACAAATTAGAATATGTTTACTGTTTTTACCCAATGTTACAAATGTACAAGTTAGTAGATATCAACATAACACACTAAATCTCTGTAATCATCTTCAGCATATAAAATTAATTGCACGAATTCCAAAACCAATATAGTTGAAATATGGCCATAAAAATCTTTACATCTATTTTAAGCGTTTTAAATGCCACACGGTTGTAACCCTCCAGATTGTTTCGAATAAAACAAGTTATTGGTCTGAGATTGGAGTTGGCCGTTGGAGGTTCGGCTGAAAGAAGCGCGGAGTGTGTTGGGTTGGGAAAGACGCGTGCAGCGGCGGCGGCCCCGAGCGGCGGCGCCGCGCACTAGCGGAGGCGCGGAGGGCGCCCCACCACCAGCCAGCCCCGACCGCCACGCAGTCTTCCCGCGCGGGCCGCACGTGTGTCTAGCGTGCCTCTCTCACGTGCAACATTTCCGAACTATTCACAAATACTTCACATAACCAGTGGACACTTATCGTCAAACAATTACCTGTAAAACAGTGCCTGAAGCGTGCCGGCGTCGCGCTACCGCCCGGTATCCGTGCGATGAATGAACCACAGTGCTCCGACAATTAAACTTGTAATTGTATTATTTTCTACTTCCTCCGAACATTAATTACATCTTACATGGAGCCGGAACGAATAAATTAATGTTTGTTTTCAATTAAATTTGCGATATCGTTGGATGGAATACCTACATGGAATTTTGCTGAATATTTAAATGGTAGGTAAAACTTTCTCCAGTTGGGTTATTGTTTTGTTATCATTACCATATGTTTATTACTAACAATACTATTGTTAATTGTATAACTTTTAAGACTTTCTCAAATTGCTTAATATATTATTTTTATTGATAAGTCTGCCACAAATCAATAGCATGCTTTATAACCAACGTACCGAAAATAGTTTAAAAATATATTATGTTCTTAGTAACATGTACGAAAAATTACTTATAACTACGTAGTATAATAATATTTATGACATATTAGGTATGTAAACTCTACAATATAGTATCTAGGTTTATATACATATTTGTATACTCATATTTTATATCAAAATACAGTTATTAAAGTAGGTATGATTACACATTTCAGAAGCGAAACTTTTTCGTATCTTATAGGTCAATAACTGGAATATAGATATCGATATAGATAAGATATAATGTTGTTAATTAGGTATATTCTCTTGTTTTGTAGCTGATAAAAATAAATAAAATTCCAACAAAATAAACAATGAATACAGTCGTAATGTTTTTCTTGTATAAATATTAATTATAATATTTGCTTACTTATACTTTTATCTGTATACTTGATAAATTAGGCACATATTAAATAATATTAGCATACTTACTTTAAGTAATTAGGTAATTGTTAAGTATTCCATAAAATTTAAGAGCAGTCGTAGAGCAAAATTAAGTAGAGCACTCTTGTTACGAATAAAATGCGTAAGAAAATTGTAATCCCCATACGTACATGCATTACCAATATTAATACCTACCTACTAAGTACCGAAAAAATAACTAATCTTTCTTGGGAAAAAATATGCTAGCTAAGTATAACACTAAGTCTAAAATAATATGAGTCTGTATTATTATGATAAATTAGTGCGTTATTAATATTAATGCGGCTTTAATTATGTACGACAAGTCTGTATAGAGAACAGTGGGATATAAATCCACTTTCACCTCATTTATTACGGCTAACGTCAAACCAAATGAGATCAAATTACTCATACGTACCTTGCCACTTGATTGATACTGACAATAGAATACACGTAATTATAAACTGCTTCCGTTGTTTGGATAGGATCAGTATTAGTTTATGTAACTAGTGAATGAAAATATCAATCGTAAGCCGGGCCCCTTAACACAAAGTTGTACCTACCTATATGTATTTAAACAAATCTAAGCCTAGCGCTTCCTTGGTTACCCTAAGTTTATTTTTTTTAAAGATTCATAATATAATAAGATTTATATAAAACAGAATTTCCTTTTAGGGTAAGTAACTTTATTAACTACAACAAAATACAATACTACTTACATCTCACAACTACAACTAAGTACATAAATTACTACTGCATAAAAAACAGAATTGTCTTCAATTCTATTATTTTCTATTCTAATATGTTTATTGAATAGTAATTTTGCCTATCATAGATAAAATAGCAGGCATTAAACGCTAGTGAAAAGACTTAGTTTCAGACCAAGATAGGCCAACTCAGAAAAAAATTAATACCTATAGAGCCAATTTAAGTTGGGACTCAACTCTACGTCTTATATTTTGGTGAGCATATGAACCCTTTTTTTGTAATTAATTAAAGCAAAATAGTGCATCAAAGTTACCTATAAATTAACCTACATGCAGGTACTTTATTGAAGTAAAAAATAATAATGACAAAAAGACAAAACAACTATGAAATTAATTAATCAATGAGCTTAGAAACAAATATGAAGGTATGTCGATTCTGAAAATTTGATCGAGGTTTTACCAACAACATTCTAGAAAATCTTAAATACCTTTTTTAATATTAATCTTATATCAAAAATATAAATGTTCAAATTCTACTATTTCCCACAAAAAAATACTAATCTTGGAGAAGGAAAACCAACTAGTTAGGTACCTATCTACCATAATTGCCTACTAGAAGATAATTAAATTAAGCAAATTACTTTACGGCTGTAATAAAAGTTTATTCAACCGCTGTATATGATTAAGGTTTAGTTAACTTAAAAATTATCATGACGATAAATTGAAATTCCTAAAGAGAACATATGCCCTAAAAACGAAGGCAGTGGACCACAGTGAAACCTTATTAAGGCGTCTTTAGCACATCGTATAGCGGTAAATAATCCACTCGTCGATAACAACATTCTTACACATCACACTTTTAGCAACGTTTCATATTTTTAATAAACTCTCAAATATCCTGGAAAGGGGACCGCTGCCCCTCATTGGGCCGGATATCTTATCAGATCCAAATAAGTTTTGCAATCTCAGTAAGCCCGAATTAATTTGGGGACTCAAGAAATTGAATCGAGCCAAAATGAGTTAGTAAGGTCAAGTTTTATGGATTTGAGAGATTGGTTTACAAAGAATAGCTAATTTTTCGTCATTTCAAATTCCAATACCAAAATGGTCTTATTCTTATTTAATGGTCTTCTTAGTCTTATTGATCATTAAGAAATTCTTTCTATTACGCACGATCAAAAGTAGGTATGTACATAATTTCCAAATATAAATTCTTTTAAAACATCTGACAGTTGTCTTAGTAAATTCCTCAGATTCTTTACTCTGCTGTTAATTCCATAAACGATTTAATATTAACATAGCGATAGTACGCCACTCTACCCACAACCTATGCGCTTACAAAAAATATCAGAAAAAGTGACACAAAAACAGGGTTGAACAAAAAAGGAATCCACCTGCTCCCTTTATTCAAGTGTCGCCTACAGTTGGACGTTATGAAAGCTGCGTTCCAATTGTAATAACATCAATTGATTTAACGCTATTTTAGTGGAAGGAACGAAACGAGGTCACTGACCGACAATTACGTCCTCGGAGCCAGTGGAGCCACCACGCTCCCAAATAGACATGAACGCCATGCCATGACTTATTTTAATATTTTATTGCTTTAACCATGCTTTATTGTTATTGTTGTAGAGTGTAGAGGGTTACGATATTGTTTTCTACTCTAATATTTACGTATCTTAGACATGGTATGTTGTACATATTTATTCTCTGAAATAAAACTAATATTAAGTACATTATAAATAATCATTGTATAATAATATTCTTTAATTTTTAGTAACAGTTGATTTCAATGAATGGAATGGGACTCTAAAACTAAGACATAAACCAAGTAAGGATTTTATTATTCTCGGATAACACCAATTCTGAAATGCTATTTTATTTAGTGCCGCGTTTATGAATTCAACAAATACGTAAAACATACTTTCCGAAGTGTATTAACTTGCCTACTTTTGAAAACTTTCTACTTTCCACGCTCTAAAAACATATTAGAAACATCGTATCGTTATGGATGCCACATTGCAATTGGCTACTGTAGAGATTTTTAATTGAAAATTATCTCAGTGAGATTAGTTAGCTGATTGACTCTAGATTTAAGACTCTTAAATCTAAGTTCTATCTCGAAACCTTAAGATAAGACGATATATTTTTGTCATCATAATCAACTTCTAGTAAATTTGAAGCTAACAAAGACGCTGTAGAATACTAATACTACTATAATAGTGTAGATAATAGAATTGGGACATTCCTACTAAGTGACAAACACACTCTATTTAATTTATTTACATTATTTAGTTTACCTTGCCCTTACTTTGCCATACTATTTCTCTTCAAGTAACTGCCAATTAATTATTACTTGTTTACTTTGCTTAACTAATGAAAATTTAAAATGTCAGTTCGGCTAGTCGAAGAGATTTTGGTAAATTTTCCTTTAAGCTCTAGTTTAACTCTCTTTTACTATTGCATAACTTACGAGTCATAAGTTGGTAAAATAAGAGCCTGAATAAAAATGCAAATGTATAAATAATTAGACTGAATAACATTTTTGCGACATTTTGATAAGATAGATTTAACAATTGGACAAAATCAACACTACGGTTAGGCTTAATCTTGCACTGTTAAGTAATAGCGTATATATTGTACAGTAGACGAAAAAATAAGTTTGTTAATTTAACTGTACCTAAAGCCCTTTGACTATGACTGCGATGGTACAATTTAAATAAGTGTTTCATAAATTGGTAAATTGGGACGTTACGTTACGTAATGTGAAGACTTCAATTATGGTCCTCTTGTCAGTATTGTCACAAACATGTTCATAACATTGAGGAATCATTTTTAAGGGTTTTTAGGATGAAAAACTAGTTCAGAGTTAGTAAGGAGTTTTAATTATGGCTTGCGAATGTTGATATATAGTTATTGAGATTATTTTCAAGATGTGATTGCATGTTATATATATATATAAATATAGTAAGATAGGTATAACAACTTTAAATAATATATCATTTAAACCAGAAACTATACCTATATGTTGGTCATCGGGCTAAGCTATTGCAGCATTCATATTTAAGTTAGGTACGCGTCTTAATTATAATTATATACCTATCCGTAATAATAATAATAATCTTCTTAATTGTACTGTACTGTATCAGCCTTTTCAACAGTCCACTGCAGGACGTAGGCCTACCCACGAAGGGTGATTAGGCCATATCCACCACGCTGGCCCAGTGCGGGTTGGTGGATTCACATACGCCATCGAATTTCTTCTACGGACGTATGCAGGTTGCCTCACGATGTTTTCCTTCACCGAAAAGCCAGTGGTGTGAAATTCCGTACATAAATTCCAAAGAACTCATTGGTACGGGACCGGGGATTTGAACCCACGATTGTAAAGCGTGTGTCACTACCTTTAGGCCACCACGGCCGTGATCTTCTTAATTATAATATTTTTATTATTATTTCAATGTTTTTTAAGTTATAAAAATAAATATTTTTTATATTTCTCTACTTCAATCATCGACTTGGCATTTTTTAAACTTCAATATATTTGCAGAATAAGTTTTACGAATGTAGCGTTACTGCTTTACTAATATGTATCTAAAAATAATATATCCAAAAGGTACCAAGGAGCGACTGATCGACTTGATTTATTGATATTGATGTAATTCCAAAGTCAAGTGCCATATACATTTTATTTTTCTAATATAACGTGAACGATGTTTTGTAGAATTGCACATATTTAACGACTATAAGGATGATGCACTGAAGTAGCGTTTTGGTACCTCTAGCGATAAAATTGGTAACGCCAATAATATAGTGAGGGCCCTTTAGCTGTTGTGATAAATAAATTAAAAGCACGTGGCCTAAAACCGCTAATATATCACCTTCATAACAATTTGAAAATATTCGACTTCTCATATATTTTACATATTTTAAAATAATGTGTTACAAATAAAAGTAAAGCGTGCAAGCTCGCAAAATCGCAAATCAAATAAACATTTGGAATGCAATTATTTTCCAAAATAGATTGACAGACAATCACTTCAAAAACCGATAAAGGACACCTGACCGCTGTTTCTAGTCGGAGCAATATTAGAATAATGAATATTTTATCTAAACTAACGACAGTTACAAAATCGAATAGCAACAGAAAGCAATTATTGGCATGTCCTTTCACTTAGTTCGGTGTAGGTATAGGCCACAGGTTAGGTAACAGTGGGTACGGGGTGCGGGTACCCACTGGGACCCAGCCCGCTGAGAAACCGGTCTGCGAGCATGAGACCAACTTGTGCCTCAAGGCACTGTACAATGTTGATCAATCGCATTTTGGAACGTTTTAAACGACTCATATTTGAAATAATGTGGATATTTTAGGCCGCTTATCTATGGTGAATCAATTGAAAGGGGTTTTTTACTTGGCTCGCGGACTTACCAGATCAAGGGAACGTTCGTCTCTATAGCAACATGATTTGAATGATGATTTTAATTTTATTATACTATTACCTAACTAAATTTGGCCTTGATATTAAAGGAAAAACTTTAAAATACCAAGTAAAATAAAAATCATAATATTAAAAGAACAAAGGCAACCTCTCATACCTAAAATTATGGGTACACAGGCAAAAACATCATCAATCAGGCTAAATTTCCATGTTTGACCACGTTTATGTGAAAACAATTATTCTTTGTAACAAAGCCTCTTGTTTCTAATGTATTTTTTAATTAAAAAGCTGAATATATATAGGTACATACCTATTTGTCTGACAAACTTATATCTAAATCAACCAATCAGTCGCCTATCACACAAATTCTAAATCTAACCTTATAGACAGGTGCTCTACAATGCAAACGGCATAAGAACGAGGCTGCCAATATCTATCGCAATCTTGTGAAATATCTATGGACTAACTAGATCAAGAATTGGTGCACCAATCTGCAATATACTACACGAAATATACATTTATCATTACGAACTTTGTAGTTCAATTGTAATCTAAGCCTTTCTATAGTTTTGATTTACAATACTTACTTATTGTGACTGCCTCGGTGGCTCAGTGGTTAGTGATCCTAACTTCCGGATCAAAGAGGCGTGGGTTAGGTCCCCACCCAGGGCAAATATTTATGTGATGAACTTAAGTGTTTGCTCTGTGTCTGCGTGCTATTTAGATATTATCTATATAAGTATGTATTTAAAAATAAGTATATGTAGTATATCAGTCTCTAGCAGCCATATCACAAGCTTTGCTTAGTTTAGGGTCAGAGGCCGTGTGTAAGATGTCCCAAAATATTTATTTACTAGTTTTTACCCGCGGCTTCGCCCGCATGATATTTTGATTTTTGACGCAATATCATTATAATTTATAGCCTATGTGTTATTCTGATATATAAGCTATATTATTGCAAAGTTTCATCTCAACTCAATCCGTTCAGTTGTTTTTTGCGTGAAAGAGTAACAAACATCCATACATCCATCCATCCGTCCATCTATCCTCACAAACTTTCGCGTTTATAATATTAGTAGGAAGGATTATTTATTTATTAAAAGGAAACAGTGTAAAACAACCTCAGGATTTGGAGCTTTAGGAGATATTATGTGCTTCCATTAAGCACTCGTAGAATTTCGTTTACTATGTACAATATAGATGGATATGGATAGGTACCTACGAAATCTAAATATGTAGATAGTATTTTTGAGTACCTTTTAGTATCGTGAAAAAAGATGCTACGAACATTCAACCTAATAAATGATGTAGACTCTGTTACTCTACCTTCCATATCAATTGTAGTTTTCATTGCCGCTCGTGTAGCAGTGTTCTTAGATTACAAAATTTTAAATGACGCCTACTTATCATACCTAATTATTCTTGCGTATTGCTTGAATTAGTAAAAGTTCCGCCTGTCATCGCCAAATAGCATTTATCTGTCGTCGCTGAATAAAAATATAATATAATACCTACTTGTTGTACTTAGCTTGAAATATGGACATCTGATATGCAATTGATATCGTTGAATGATTTTCAAATCATTTTCCAAATTACATACCATTTTTTTTTAGTTTTTAATATCCTATAAATATTTATCGTCCCTGCTTCGCCCGAGTACGATTTGCTAAAGAAGAGAAAGAATTTTTCAAATCGGTTCAGTAGTTTGGAGCCTATTCGACGCAAACAAACAATCAAATCATTCCTCTTTATAATATTGGTATAGATAATTTCCTGCCGTAAAGTTACTAATAATTTATAAACTTGGATTTTTTTAACAATCCTAATAGAATTAACTTATTTAATTTTCAGAAAATTCAATAAAAAACTTACCGTAAAAATTCTAATTTACAAGGAAACAATTTATAAGGATAGAACTTAGAAGTCCTCGCCCAGACAACAAAGGAGTCCTATTACTACAAATAACACTTTTGTCCTAGTCTTTTAAGATTTTCATAATCAAGGAATACAAAGTAAACAAGCTATTACGTTTATTAAACATTGAAGAAATAAATTGAGTAAGCGAGTCGTATGCACGTAGTTTCCCGTCGGTGCAGATGCAATCAACAATTTACTGAGAGGGCCAGCCTGGAGGGTACTGCATATTGTGTAAAAAGTAATAAAATCGATCCTAACTATCATCTTGGGAAGTTAACGAGCTTGTTGTGGCCCACGGTTATTGGTATTTTACTTATAAACGCTAAATTGATCACGGAGCCATCGCGATGAGTGCAGCATCTTTAACATGAGATGAAATGGTTCGTTGGAATTTCCACATTGTTAGATAAATTTAAGTTAGTATTTAAAATAAAATGTGAAAATTCCGATACGTTACTTTCAAAACGAAATTGGTATTTGTTGGCATTTCACTTTTGGTAATTTTAGCTTACTAAGATAGCATATAATACGAAAAATTTTCTTATTAATGAATATGATTATGCTGCGGAATCGCACTGTAGTAACCTAGAGATAGAAATTAAATGTGTGAAAAAATAGCTGTTAGCTGAGAGCCCCCATTTTAATCCATGCGTATGTATCACATATGAGCCGAATCATACAAGTCGGCGGATGTGAAGTTAGCTACAAGCTGCGCAATATCCGATCAACGCGCAGCTTTATGTGAGCTTTAGGATTCTGATTCAGGATTTGATTATTTCATATTTTTTCGTAAGACGCATTCAATTTATAATAATATATCTACCTAAAAAAATAAATTAAGATAAATATCACTAAATTGTCAAAAATAGAAATATGCTTGACCATAATATATATTTTTGCTCCTTGAGCTCCTTTTGAGCTTAGACGATGTTGTAAAGCAGTCCCTAGTATCGGTTTTGAATATTGACATGAGTGAAAGGGCGTGGCTACAAGCCTCCTTGCCTGTTAGGCTTGGAGGGTTAGGGGTCCGCCAAATTTCAAGTGTTGCTTTACCAGCTTTCTTGTCCTCCATTCATAGTACTCAGAACTTGATTGAAAAAATCCTCGCACCTTCTTTAGGCCATTCTGGCGTAGATGTAGCTCATTTGAGTGAGGCAACGAATGCTTGGAGGGTCGCTTGCCCAAATACCGAGCTTCCAAAGACTTTATCGTCGCAGAGACTGTGGGATCGGCCGATCTGCGAACTAGCACGGAAATCTCTTCTAGACACGTGTCCTAGCGTCGCGGATCGCGCTCGTATCCTTGCAGTCTCTGTATGGGAGTCCGGTCTTTGGTTGCAAGCATTGCCCTCTTTCAATACTGGTAACCTTTTAGACCCAACTGCATTTCGTCTAGCTGTCAGCTTACGCTTGGGTGCAAGGTGTTGTGAAGCCCATCGCTGTCAGTGTGGTACTGCAGTTGACCAGCTCGGTCACCACGGTCTCTCTTGCTCAAGAAGCGCTGGTCGGATTGGACGCCACGCCAGCCTTAACGATGTCATACGCAGGGCTTTTGTCACCGCCAATATCGCAGCCGTACTCGAACCGAGTGGGTTGGCGCGTGGTGATGGCAAAAGGCCTGACGGCATGACGCTGGTCCCATGGAAGTGTGGACGGCCCTTAGTATGGGACGCAACTTGCGTCGATACTTTGGCACCGTCACATCTTCCTGAGACTCAGAGTAGGGCTGGAGCGGCGGCCAATTCGGCTGAGCAGCACAAGCGGCGCAAATATGCTAACATCGGCAGTGGTTACATATTTGAGTCTTTCTGAGCGTCTGGTGGACGCGACGCGTGACCAAAATGCTGGTGTTTATTTGGCTCAACGTATAAGCATTGCCATTCAGCGTGGCAATGCTGCCAGCATGCTGGGCACGCTGCCAACTGGCAGTGGGCTTGAGCACTTGGATTATCTTTAGACCTTCAAGGGTCTGTGGATGATCCAATTGCTTTCTATGTAGTAGTAGGGTAGTATTGTCATTATAAAAAAAAAAAATTAAAAAAAAAAAAAATATATATATATATTTGTCTCTTTCTTGATCTTTGCATTTTCAACTTTCACAATAATAAAAAAAGTCAGTAGGTAAGTCAGAATTAGAATAAATTATAAGTATAGAAAACATGTATGGAATAAAAAAAATATTTTGGTATTGTTTAATTTGAGTTGCCTATTTTTTCTCCCATTAACAAAATGTAAAATTCCCCAATTTAAAAACACTGCCAAAACTTGTTTTTACTTCTACTCCCCATAAAGTACCTTCCTACTCCACAGTTCATTATAGGTAAGTGTAGGCAATGAAAGATACGACCTCTTTCATAATCTGCCCCAATCGACCTCCAAGTAACCTTTACCACAAGCCGAATTAGCTAGTTGTCAATAATAAACAAAGTATAGGCACTAGACATAAAGTAGGTCTACATAGCACATAAGCAGTTTCAAAAATTTTACGTAACGCAAAAATGTGAAAGTTTTCGCTGTGCCTACCGTAAACTGGTACTGACATACTTAGCTTTACTTAGCCCGAAGAATGTTGGCCTATTTTAAGTAAGTACCTTAGAAATAGGAATCAATTTTCATTAGAATTTTCTTTTGTTACAGCGACCAGAAAACCTTGAGTCCCCGCTGTCTGCCCCGCGCGACGCAAAAAATAGTGTTTACATTATGAATGATCAGGTATGTTAATTATTATAACACTTTTTAAATAAAAACAATAATAAAATATACATTAAACTATAACTGCTCTTATGTCTAGTTCAAACCCGGCAAATAGTCACACACTTGATATAATAGTCGCTCACCTGTGATACTTTTACCCGGTTCATTATTATCTAAATAATAATTGAGTCTACAGAGTGTTTCTGTAGACAACGATCATAATTATGCTAGACATCAGACTGTCATTATACTCATTAATATGATCAATTTATACTATGGAGCACATAGAATTAGAACTAAAGTAATCTAATTCTATGATGGAGCAAATGACGAAATTGCGAAAAATAAAATTAATGTGACTACCAAGGGGGTAAATATAGCGCGCACGCTACGAAAGAGAGTATTATTTTAATTAATTCATGGTCAATTCATTTATCAAAATCGGTATTTTCTCGTTAAAAAGCAAAAATAAATCATACCTAAGGTAATTTAGCTGAGCGCAAGTGCAACGAAACCGCAGATTCTATGCCATTTTTCCCAGAGGTAGGTAAATTTCATAATACAATGAGACAATATGTTTACCATTTCTTGTCCAGCCGTGGATATATCTACGCCATGATGATTTTTGATTTTTGAGGTATACTATGTTAATTTTAACTAAATTTGCAATGTTTCACATTCCACATCTAGGGTGCTTGAAGTTGAAAGATGAACATAGGTCACTAAGTTACACTTCTGATAACATGTCTTTAAAGTACCTACATACTAAGTGTTAGGATCAGCGTATAGATTAAGTCAGAGGTTTGATATTAACCTTATAGTTTGCTAAACCACTAAGTACTAACTTCTAAGCGACTACCTAGAATTATGTAGGTATCTATTATAGAACACGTATAAGAGAACACTAACAATGGCACAATTACAGCGAAAACTTTTTATTGTCATTAACATTGTAAAGAAAGTTTTTGTATTATTCTCTCAGACTAACTTTCTTTAGGGCTTTAAGACTTAAGACTTCACTACGGTGCTTAGGATAAAATGAATAGGTCTTAATGCAAGTACCTTAGGTCATCAGGGAACCTAGTGGTCACCACGGTTCGCCAGAGTTTTCAGAGCATTCACCCGTCCTTATAATTTTGTTGATTATTCGGTGTCAAGTCCCGGTCCCGTACCAATAAATTATTATGAAATTCGTGCACGGATTTGTGCATCTCTACAGGATTTTCACTGAAGGATAACCACATGAGGAAGGCTTCGTACATTCGTAGAAGTAATTCGATGGCATACCTATGTGTATCTGTTTTTGACAGGACTTTTAATAGTATATACTCTACTCAACATATAGCCTACCTGGGCCTTACAGCTCAATTGCCCTACATGCAAATAATAATTTTGACAAAAAAAATATGATTTTGCCTGCAATGGGTGGCAGGCAACAAAATATTATAAACATATAGTCATTTATGCATAACACCATTTGTTACAAGTCAACAATTTATTATATTATTATCATAAAGGCTACATTAATCACGAAATTATTTAATATCTTAGTTTCGATTTTTTTTACCATATATGACTAGAAAAACTAAATATTATAAAAACCAAAAAAATACCCAACCCAAAGCCCAAAGGCCCAAGCTACCGATGGTTGGGGCTACAGAAAGGGGAACCTCCTGACAATGCGTGCCGTGTCCAGGATGACTGCTTTCTGCATATTCAATTTAAATTATTTATTTACAGTATTATATAGCCCTATATTGACCCAACCGTCTAGCGAGAGTCTTTTAAGATAGTGGTAGAGACTTTTCTATATTAATTTTATTATTCTAGCTATATCAATTAAATTATTAATGATCTAAAACCCTGCGTAGAAATAATATCTACCCTACGATCTGCATAAATATCAAATACCTAGTGAATGTGAAAATTATGGACCAAAATCGTAACCTACTAGCATTGAAAAAAATAAAAGGCATACTCTGTAAAATATGCAGAAAATACTGCATATTTTCTTTTATTCCAAAGTTTCCTGATATGGGTATGGCTCTAGGTATATGCTATCGGAATATGGATGGAAGAGTGAGAAATTATATAAGTACAGTACAGCCAATGACGCAAAATATATAAATACAGGGTTTATCGACTTGAAACTGGACTGAAAAAACAGTGCCGATCAAAAGCTTTTTTATATAGGTATATGTCCTTTAATACCATTCAGTATTTCCTCCAAAAAATAAATGAAATCCGAAAGTCTGTGCGTTCGTTTATTTGTTACTCTTTTACGCAGCAACGGAGCCACGGAATCAATATTACGCGGGCGCAGCCACGTCCAAAATCTAGATAGTTCTGAAAGGGTACACTTACATAGATTATCTGGTTCCAGACTTTTCATACACCATCTTTTGGCGACGAAGAATTTGACATTCCCCTGATTCACGGGCAGCATGCGACCGCGGCCGGCACGCAGGCTTCCCACGTACAGTACTCGCAGCTGCACCACTCCGCGCCGCAGGTACCTACATCACACTGTCTTACACTATCTACACGTGAGTTGTATAGAATCGGCGGCAAGGCGGCAATCTGTTACATTTGGTAGGGAATTTTAAATAATGGTAACGGTAATCAGTATCTGTTCTACACTTGATTTGTCAATATTTCTCAAAAATGCAGATTGCCGCCTTTGACTCTATACGAGTACGACTCACAAATAGTAGTTACCGGTAGTAAGATACTAGTAGAGCCATCAAGATGCAAAAGTTGCATAACTATTACCTGCAATAAAATCAACCCTGAAATCGGGAAAGAAATCACCTGTTCCATTGACATAGCTCATCGACTATCACTAGATGTTTTTTGCGATTTCGGGGTTGGTCCCATTGTAAAAGTTGTCCATCTTGATTTCCTGAAGTCGTACTTTAGGAGGTTGTACCCGGTATCGGTTCTCGTCATGTTGAAGCCGAGAGCTTATAGTTAATGAGTGTATTTCGCGACGGATGTAGACATTCTAAAATATCACTAATAGTATCGCTGTAATCATATCACTTGCTAATTTGGTATACTCTAATAGGTAGTACTCAAAGTGTAACGTTTTTTTCATTTTTTTTTAATTTTTAGTGGAAATAGACTAAAGATTTTTCAATACAAAATTTGAAGTTGAACTTCCGCAAAGTAACGCCTGATTTTTTATTTTATTTTATTTATTCATACACAAAACAAATCACAATCGTTACAAAAGTTTAACTTAAATATACATAAAGATCTGGATTGTAATTCAAATACATGTGTACACAGAAAAAAGTAATTGAATGAGAAGACATCGAGGCTTTTGGTTTCGTTAGAAAATGTTTACTGCAAATAAGTAAATGGAAAAAGAAAGTAAAAACAGGACATAAAGGAAGAAAGAATAACTAACAAATACGGAGTACGCACTCGACAAGTGGATGTGCGCACTCTTTGCAATCTAGGTATCAGACGTGTTTTTAGTAGCCATGCTCAAGCCAGAGGTTACACTCGCCCTGAGGGGTTTGGTATAGAGTATATCTTCAACTTGTTTAATGTGAAATATAAATTTTGAATAAAATATATCGATGTCAAACTTTTTATTAACAAATTCGTTATACTGACGAGCCAATCTCACAAGGGGATTGAAAAAAGATGTTATTTTTGTGACTATGTAGAGCAAATACATTTATTTGATTGGATCTACGTGCACTGTACCTAGTGTTAAAGTTTATTTGAGATTGGAGCGTCTACTATGGAGTGAACTATTTTGTAAAGATTTGTGCAATCAAAGTATTTTCGTCGGGTTTCTAATTTTTGGACGATGTACATTGCTAGTCTGTTTTCATAGTTCAAAGTCTTAGAACGGCCCATGTGCTGACGGTAACGTAACAAGACAAGGTAACATTCTCAGAATTTTTTTCTGTACTCTTTCAATTTCATCAATATATATACTCTATAGTTAGAGGACCAAACGGGGCTGGCATATTCCAAAACGCTTCTTGCTAAAGTGATTTTTCATCAAACAAAAATTCCTAAATCTTTAGCAACAACAGATCTGGCTAAGACTTGGTCGTCAATCATATAATTGCGGATCATCTTTAGGTGTTTATTAGTAGTAGTAGTAAAACGTTATAATAAAACTTTGCTAATATTAAGGAACATGTGATTGGTCTTACGCCAGCCAGAAACAATATTTAAATCTTTTTGCAAGAAGTCGCAGTCATGAGACGATGAAATAGTCTTAAATATTTTCAAATCGTCGACATAAAGCAAACATTCACAATTTAGGAGCTCTATAAGATCATTCATAAAAATAATAAATAAGAGAGGGCCTAAATGCGATCCTTGGGAACACCGGAGATCACCCGCATAGGAGAAGACAGGAATATAAGTAAAGATCTTCTTACAAAGTAATCTGTGGTTAAATTTATCGAAGGCCTTTTGGAAGTCTGTATAAATAGAGTCTACCTGACCACCAGTAGCAAAGCTCTTATAATATAATTTATACAAAGATAGTTTTTATACTCCAACAGATTAATTAGTCACAGTCGATCTTCCCTTAGCAAAGCCGTGCTGTTTTATAGAGAGGAGTGGCTTAATGTGATTGTATAAATGACCATAAACAAGAGATTCGAATAGTTTTGCTTTACAAGATAAGATACTAATTGGTCTATAGATATAACGACGCTACGAGTAAGTATTATGATTCGCACGCCAATAAAAACGGTATATGTGTTTACATCAAGAAAGCTGTAATTGAAGCATTCGATCGGCTGAACGTATACATAAATTGTCACGTAGCCGAGACGAGCATTGAAAACGTATGATTATGCGAGAGAGATAACCGAATAGTGGTTCGTATACCTACTATTTTTTCAAATGAATCTCTTAGAGCCACATTTAGGTAGGCACGAGTCTAAACCAAACATTTTACTGGGATAATTCTTTAGACGACGGATAAATTGTATCATTCATGGGCGTAGCCAGGGTGGGGCGCTAGCTCCACCCTGGGCCTCTGGGTGCATGTCGATCTTTCAGGTCTCTTCTTTATCTTCACTTAAAATCGACTTTTCGTTGAAAGATAAACGGAATTATTTTTGCGCTCGCTTTGCTCGCGCTAGTTAATATACCTATTATTTTCTTTGCTCAAAACTGAAGTCACTTTAAATCTAACTTTCATTGACTAAACATCGAAAAACTTTCGAGCTCACTGCACTAGTGCTCAAGAGGCAACGGGGAGTCATGGTTATGTCATGTTTACTACTTGACTTAATAACTGTATTATGACCAAATTGATCTATGGTCAGACGGTGGTAAGCAGTAGTACGCGCGAAAATTCGCACGTCCTACTCTACTTGAAAAGTTTGCGCTCGCTGCCCTCGCGCATAAGAACAGCAGCAGGCTCTCTTTTCCTGATATTTTTTTTGAAGTTACTGAAAAAGCCTTTAAATTATTGCAGTTTGTTGTCTTGCGTTGTGCAATTGTGCATATCGTATTATATTATAGCGCAGTAGGCAGTGGAGCATTCCATAGACTAGAGTATCTATTCAATATAGCATTTTGAGATTACTGAAAACAAAAATAAGGTGCTTTTTCGCGCTCGCTGCGCATATATTGCTGTGATGTGTTTCGCGTATTATTCTTTTGAATGTTTTGAAAATAATAACAAATAATGGTCTGCTTTGCTCATTATTCGTTTGAAATTACGGAAAAAAATGCAAAATTTAAGTGCTCGCTATGCTCGCGCATATTAGCAGCGCAGTACTCTACTTTGCTCGTAAACATCAATTTTAAAGTTGGTAAAAATACCGAAAATGGATGAATGTCGGCGATGGAGTTAGCTGTTTTACTCATATCTGTTTTAAAATTATTGATACACCAATGAATTTCGCGCTCACTACGCTAGCGGATATTAGCCGTGAGGCATTTTTTGTGGCTCATGCCTCTTTTAAATTTTCGTTACAAATAGGGAAATTTCCGTCAACTACTTAATTACATTCTACAACATCATCATCATCATCATCATTTCAGCCATAGGACGTCCACTGCTGGACATAGGCCTCCCCTAATGATTTCCAATAAGACCGGTTGATAGCGGCTTGCATCCAGCGCGATCCTGCGGTCCTAATAAGGTCATCCGTCCACCTCGTGGGTGGACGACCTACACTGCGCTTGCCGGTACGTGGTCTCCACTCGAGAACTTTTCGACCCCATCGGTCATCAGTTCTCCGCGCTATGTGCCCTGCCCATTGCCACTTCAACTTGCCAATCCGCTGGGCTATGTCGGTAACCTTGGTTCTTCTACGGATCTCCTCATTCCTGATTCGATCTCGCAGAGAAACTCCGAGCATAGCCCTCTCCATGGCTCGTTGGGCTACTTGGAGCTTACTAATAAGACCCATAGTGAGAGACCACGTTTCTGTGCCATAAGTCATCACTGGCAACACACACTGGTCGAAAACTTTCGACTTGAGGCACTGAGGTATGTCGGACGAGAAGACGTTACGCAATTTCCCAAACGCTGCCCAACCGAGTTGGATTCGGCGATTGGCCTCTTTCTTGAAGTCGGACCTACCTAACTGGACTACTTGTCCTAGGTAGACGTACGAGTCAACGACTTCAAGAACCGAGTTCTCAACTGAAATAGGGGTGGGTACAACATGAGAATTACACATGACCTTTGTCTTGTCCATGTTCATTTTAAGACCCACCTGTTGAGAGACTCGATTAAGGCCTTCGAGCATCGTGCTTAGTTCTTCCATCGACTTTGCCATGACCACGATATCGTCGGCAAATCGAAGGTGAGTGATGTATTCGCCATTGATGTTGATGCCGAGTCCCTTCCATTCCAAGAGCTTAAAAGCGTTCTCCAGAGTAGTAGTAAACAGTTTCGGAGATATTACGTCTCCCTGTCTTACGCCTCTCTTCAAAGGGATCGCCTTGGAGCTCTCTTCCTGTATTCGAACCGACATAGTGGCGTTATTATACAAACACTTCAGCACTTCAATGTACCGATGGTCAATACGGCATCGTTGAAGAGACTCAAGCACAGCCCATGTCTCAACCGAATCAAAGGCTTTCTCATAGTCCACAAACGCCAAGCAAAGTGGCAGGTTATACTCCTCGGTCTTCTGTATAACCTGCCGCAGCGTATGTATGTGGTCCATGGTGCCAAAGCCCTTCCGGAAACCGGCTTGTTCGGGAGGCTGGAAGTCATCAAGCCTGCGTTCGAGACGATTCGTAATGACCCTTGAAAACAACTTATAAACATGGCTCAGAAGTGAGATGGGTCTGTAGTTCTTCAATAAGGTGTTGTCACCTTTTTTGAAAAACAACACCACCACGCCTCCGTTCCACGCTTCTGGCGTTATGCCCTCGAGGACGACGGTGTTAAATAGCTTCTGAAGGACTTTTAGTACCGGCGTTCCACCCGCTTTCAGAAGCTCTGAAGTGATTCCGTCGTCACCCGGCGCCTTATTGTTCTTAAGTTGGTTCAGGGCCATCCTAATCTCGTACAGGCTAATGTCCGGGATGTCTTCGGTGAAGTGTCGGGTCAGCTTGGCTCTTGGGTCTTTGGCCGCGCTGTTTACAGGCTTTGCTACCGAGGCGTATAACTGTCTGTAAAACCTTTCGATCTCCTGCAATACCTCTGCCTTGGTTGACGCTATACTGCCATCTTCTCTCTTCAGCTTTGTCAACTGGCTTTGCCCAATAGAAAAATGCCTCGCGAACACTTTGGAGCCTTTGTTCCGCTCTATTGTCTCTTTAACATGTTTAGTATTAAAGAGACGAATGTCGCACCGCACCGATTTTGAAATCTGTCTATTGAGCCGCCTGTATGACTTTGCATCATCGGAAGACTGCAGTCTTAGCGAGCGTCGTTCGGCCATGAGATTTAGACTATGATCGGAGAATTTCTGAGGTCTATCTGAACGGCGGGGTCTAAAGAATTTAGAACCCACCGTTTGGACAGTTTCTACGAGCCCGTTATTGATCTCGTCCACTGACGCAAAGTTCTCCAGGCAAGTAAAGCGATTTGAGAGCTCGAGCTGAAAGTTCTCGGGGTTTTGTATGTAGGCACGAGAAGGTCGGAGCGTAGACTGTATCAGACGGGACCTTTCGAGTTTAACGTTGATATTCAGTTTGCCTCGGACGATTCTGTGATCACTGCCGGTTTTTACCCTGTGGATCACGGAGACGTCGTTGAATATCCGTTTTTCACTAGTCATGATGAAGTCTATCTCATTTCTCGTGGTACCGTCGGGACTCATCCAGGTCCATTTCCTGCGAGGTGGCTTCTGGAAGAAAGAGTTCATCATGAAGAGTTGCTCTTTCTCCAGAAAGTCTGCCAGCATGTGGCCCCTGGGGTTCCGTTGCCCAAATCCAAATTGCCCCACTCTCAACTCATCATCGCTTTTCTTGCCCAACTTTGCGTTGAAATCTCCCATAACAACCGTGAAGCGGGTCTTAGACGTATGTATGGCCCGACTTACGTCCTCATACATAGCCTCCACTTCATCATCTGGGTGTGACGAGGTCGGTGCGTATACCTGGATGACCTTCAACAAATATCGTTTGGATATTCTGAGTATCAGGTATACAACCCTGCTCGACACACTTTCGATGGTAATGATGTTGTTAACGAGAGACTTGTGAACGAGAAAGCCGACACCACCTTGGGACCGTTGGTCACCTTCCCGGTAGTACAGTAGGTTGCCGGATTTCAGGGTTATCGTGTCCTCGCCCTCTCTACGGACTTCAGATAACCCCATAATATCCCATCGCAACCTACCCAACTCTTTTTCCAGTTCCGCAATCTTCTCATCAGTCCTCATAGTGCGCACGTTATATGTTGCCAGGGCCAGTCGTCGTCGGTTAGGGTGGCAGCCGGATCTCTGCCGGGGATTCTTAGCACCCCTTGCTCCGCCGTTACCGTGGTCGCTGCCGGAACCAGGACTAGCGGAGCTGCCGGGGACTGGGGGCCTGGTTTTATTTTGTGCTATCATATTAGGGGGATTTTGCCCATAATTGCCGCGCTGGGCAAGCGTGTTGGCAATCGCAGGGCGTAGCTCTCGCGACGAGGATGCTGCTGCCCATCCCCGCCCTGTTGCATTTTAGCTACGCTGTTCTGGATGGTTATACCGCCAACTGTCGGTTCCGTAGTACCTCAGTCGGCTCTTACGACACCTGGTACAAGAGGGGGGTGCTATTCTACTCTGCCGGCACCCCACGGCTGGATTCTACAACATGATTGTAAGAAAAAATTAACCGGGTTAAGACCGCGGGTATAGTTTGCTAGTTATGTATCATTTTAGACTGCTACCCCACCCATGGCTGGCTACGCCCAATGTATCATTGTACTCAACATTATGACCAACTTTTACCATGGGACAAGCCCAGAAATCGCGAAAAAAAATCAATACATGTAGCTAGGTCGTCTAGAGCAACACCCTGTATAAAATCGTATGTTTACAAACCTACATAGTTGTGTAGACTGTTTCCAGCAGTGGACCTCCAACGATTTATATGATACCTAATGATATCGATGATTACTACTAAAATTATTCTATACAACGAGTTGGAACTATTGAAAGTCCCTAAATTCTAAATCCCATCCTTACAAAGTTTTCTTATATATCCCCATCATTACAAAATTATACCTACTTAGATTTAGGTATGTATTTATTAGAACCAACTGCAAAATCTTGTTCATTTCAAATACATAAGTAATATAAATTCTAGTAGTAGTGAAAGAACATCCTCCATCAAGCTTCTCAGAAACTAAATAAAAATCTAATCATTTTTAGAAAGTATTACCCATAGTATACAAAGCCAAATACATTGAACTACCCTTTGCTGTTTCGGGAGTAAATAATATCTATAAATGGAATCATATTATAAGTACCTACCAAATAGTTGTAGATTCTAGCCCGTTAGCATAGTTATTGATTGCCTGAGCATTTTGTAAACTCAATGAAACCGGCAAGTTATAGAACTGTGCCCTACTTTTTAGATTGGTTTTTATTAAAATTGAATTGCCTATCGATGGATTCCGCTCTACATTTTACGAGCTACAGGGCCAGGGCTGGCAAGATATGAATATTATTTATTGCTCTCTGCCCTGAAATTGAAATAAACATGAACATTCGACAACAACTTTTACAACCTATTTACTTACTTTATTGTTGACTGCTTGGGTTATAATTTCGGCCCGGTGAACATCGCCATTATTTATGTGGATAAATATATTTATTTATTTCATAATAATAGTAGTTAATGGGTCTGCAAACGGTCGTAAGCTAGATACGTTCTAGATAATATTTTCTAAATAATTACCTTGTATTATGATTCATATGTAGGATTTAATTTGCAAGTAAGTAGTACCTACCTAGTAACCATTAATCATAAAAGTAATAAGAAAATTAATCCTTAAATTGAAAAAACAACATTTTTAAACTAACTAAAAATCTAAAAATCGTAGCTTAAGGTGGAAAGCCACGTGGAACTAAGCAACGTAATCCGCGAGAAGGCACCATTTCTTCGAAACGAATGACATTTTATTAATTTTTCATTATTTAGCGAGAAATAACAAATTTTATGTATTTTTTGAGAATATTTCCTTTCATTCCTTAGGACTAAAAATACAATTGAACCTTTTGGTAGGTACCTAAACTCCTGAGAAAAGGTCGGTGAAAAGCTAACCTCTCGTACGTCTAAACAAAACACACACACTAGCAAATGGAATAAACAGTAATAACTATACTTCAAAATTGGTCACATTGTCATCTTCTCAAATAGCAAAGTTGTATTGTGAAGGATTTCCGATCTGAAGTACCGAGTTCGAATCTTAGTTTCGGAACACATATTCAATTTTGCAGAAGATTTTTTTCTTTATTTATTGTACATTTGTTCCCAGTAAGTTGCATAGTATGCATGATATGCGAATAGCGGGGTATTGCGGCGTTTGGCCCCGCAAGCTGTTGGTCCCGCGGGGCGAATCGACCATGACTCTTTTTGAAGGCCCCCATTGGGCCCGCGGGGCTAAACGCCAATAACTATAAAAGAAGTGGTTGTTTGGGCCCACGTTGATAAAGATCAATTTCCCGTATCAGTATTACGCATTTCTTATGGTACAGCCACGCATAAAATTACATGACATAAAATAAAAATCCGACTACAAAAAATCAATAGATATGCAACGCTATAAAAAGAATTGTTTGTTTGTTTATGAGCTTTTAATGTCCCATTGTTGGACAAAGGCTTCCTCTCGAGATTTCCAGTTTTGTCGGTCTTGTGTTGATTCCTGTCAATTTGGATCAAAGGTGTTCAGTTACAGACATGCCACAAGGGCGGTGTCGCCGCGACATCGCACCGCGGCGTCACCGCGGCGACCAGTGTTGCCGGTAGCGATTTAGACATTAAATCTAGAGTATTCGAGTATTCTATGAATATTTAGTGGGAAAAAAAGGTTTTGACGACAACCGTTCAATCTTAAAATGAAGATGAGAAAAATCCCTGTACACGTTAGAAATCGGATCGTGTAATTTGTCACGACTAATGTCACAGTAACAGCTGTCCAAGTGACAGCTGTCAAATTTCAAAGTGATTTATCTCGGTCATTATCAATTCTAGACTACTGTTGTCTTCACAAAAGTGATAGAACTTGACGAGACCTACATTACTGTTGACAGCTGTCAAACTTAAAACTGATTTATCTCGGTTATTATTGATTCTAGACCATTAATGTCTTCACAAAAGTGATAGAGCTCAACCAGATCTACATTTCAGATGACAGCTGTCAAACTTAAAAGTGATTTATCTCGGTTATTATCGATTCTAGACTACTGCTTTCTTCACAAAAGTAATAGAACTCGACGAAATCTACATTTCGGATGACAGCTGTCAAACTTAAAAGTAATTTATCTCGGTAATTATCGATTCTAGACTACTGCTGTTTTCACAAAAGTGACAAAACTTAACAAGATCTACATTTCGGATGACAGCTGTCAAACTTAAAAGTGATTTATCTCGGTTATTATTGATTCAACAATTGATTCAATTGATTTAAGTTTGACAATTGTCATCTAAAATGTAGATATCATTGAGCTCTATCACTTTTGTGAAAACATCAATAGTCTAAAATTGACAGTTACAGAGATATACCTCTTTTAATTTTGACAGCTGTCATTTTTTATATGACAGGTAGCTGATGTTTTTAACTGACAGCTGTCATTTTATAATTTTTACAGCTGTCAAAGCAAAGTTCATGCAAACGGATTACTTTTGCACACAGAGCTTTTGCAGATAATAAGTAAAAGTAAAAAAATATATTAAAAGGAACTGGAAAAAAGTATCCTCTACATCCTTTTCCTAGTTCTAAGCTATCTCTTTGCCAATTTTCAGCCAAATCGGTTTAGCTGTTCTTAAGTTATAAATTGTGTAACTAATACGACTTTCTTTTATAAATATAGATAGAAGATAAATGATTTTCAAAAAAATCTGTGAGACATAGTTTGACAGATTTACCATAAAAAAAATTTCTATCATGGCAGCCGTAGGACACGGTTGGTAATCCCACAAACTTCTAAAGAGCCCCTTGACAATTATATTTTTATTCTAGATAAAATTAAAAAGTATATTGTAGATAAAAAGACATGGCATGGTTCATTTGTTTGCTTCAAATGAAATATTTATGTTTCCAAAACACGTGAAACCAATTTGGCACATACACTCGTATAGGACTCATAGAATGACGCCCTCAAAATAATGCAACTGTTTATTTTTTCCATTGACTACTTTTCTACTTAAATGTACAGATAAAAAGTGAATCGCGGGGCGAATCGCCCAAGACTCTTTTTGAAGGTCCCCATTCGCCCCGCATTGTTTGGAGCGGGCCGAATGGGGACCTTCAAAAAGAGTCTTGGTCGATTCGCCCCGCGGGTCCAACAGCTTGCGGGGCGAAACGACGCAAGACTCGAATAGCGGGTATTGCGGCGTTTGGCGTGACAATGCAATATTGACAACGTCGTTTTTAGCATTCAAAATCTACGTCAACTATGATGACGTGCTAGTAACACTAACACTACTACAAATGTAAAATTAGCCGAATTTATTGGATTGATATAATGTATTTCTCGGCTATAAAATGATTATATTATTGAAATTGCCAATGTAAAAGCCTAGATTATGTCTATTTTAAGTAATGATATGTTGAACATCATAGCAGGTTACCTAAAAAGGTCAGCTAAAATTTGTATGGAAATCGCTTGGCCTTAAAATAAATAAAAGAAGGCTTTAAAAGAAATGCATTCATATGCCATTTTGACATTCTTCTTGATCGTTGCGCTCTTGACAGAACGGTCGTGGTCATCACGCAGTATTATTATTGGTAGGGGCAGATGTAATGCGCCTCACGATGTCTCGCCATCTCTCACTATTAGACATCAATCTGGTACATTCATGCACGGGCCCGCCCACAGCAGACTTGATCTGATCGGTCCATCTCATGGGCGACCTTCCGCGTGGTCTTGTGCCCTCAACTTTGCCCTGGACGACAAGACGCTCTATGGACTGACTACCTCGCCGTGAGACGTGTCCGAAGTAAGCGAGTATTCGAGACTGTACTACGGATGATAGACGCTGCTCGATGCCGAGTTCTTGTAGTATCGAGTCATTGGTACGAAATTCAGTCCACGATACCCCAAGCATTCTTCTTCAGTACCACATCTCTAACGCATCTACTTTCTTCTTTTCTCAGAGGCGTACAAATATATGGGTAAAATAAGTGTCGCATGAGCCTGATCTTCGTGGTTTTGGTGATGTTCCTGTTCCTCCATATTTTCTTCATTTTATCCATGACGGTTCTAGTGATCGCCATACGCCTTTTGATCTCGTCGATACAACCGCCCTGGCAGGAGATCGAAGCTCCAAGATATGTGTACGATTGGACTACTTCACAATTTGCAATCCGGATTACTTCCGGCAAGTTGTCATTCGTTCGGTTCACAATCATTACCTTCGTTTTACTGCGATTGATCTATAAACCGAATGCAAGGCTCACTTGTTCTATTTTAAGAAGCAGCTCTTCCATATGGCGTGCACTAGTTGCAAAAAGTGTGGTCATCTGCATACCGCAAGTTCGAAATTCTATAGCCACCAACAGTGACCCCATCCGTCCAATCTTCCAGGGTGATGCACATTATGATTTCAGTGTATATATTGAACAAGAGAGGTGATATTATGCACCCTTGATGGAAGCTTGCACCCCAGCACTTGGATGAAAGTTGCCAGATAGAACGTTATCTGTACGTACTGATGCAGTACCTTCTTCATATAGACGTCTTAGAAGGTGTACGAAATGTTTTGGTATGCCCATTTCGAGAAGGGTTTTCCACAATATTGGCCATTTCACTGAGTCAAATGCCTTTGAGAAATCAACGAAGCAGATGTAGGTTGGCTTGTTGAATTCTCTAGCCTTCTCAATAATTTGGCGGACAATTAGTATCTGTTCTCACGTTCCTTTCCCTTTGACAAATCCAGCCTGTTCTGGTGCAATTTCTTTCGATAAATACGCCTTCAGTCTTTCATTCAAAATATGTAACAAAATTTTGCTAGCATGTGCTATTCTCCTGTTCGCCACACCTTATTACAAATGACATGAAAGATTTGTTCACCTCGTTCACCTAAAGCTTTTATGGTCTCAATGGATCTCTGCCTGTAGCCTTTTTAAGTTTGAGATGTTTAATAGCGGCTCTCACTTCAGACAGAAGAATATCTGTCTTCACTTCTGTATTAGGAAAACAGCGTGACTGCGGGTCTTCGTATAGTGATTGACAGTAGCTCTTCCATGTTTCTGAGATCCCATCCAATTCCGTAACCAGTTCCGAATTCTCGTCTTCAATTGCCCAAGCTCTAGATGGTAGAGTTTTTGTTATCAGACAGATTTTATGGTACAGATCTCTGGATTCATGTTTTTCCGCATGCCTTTCAACTTCGTCGCAAATTTTTCGAAGATATGCATTGTGATTTCACCTGCAGCTGGCTTGAATTTGGGCAGATAGTCTATTAATTTATCTGATATCTGTTCCTTTTGCCTTATTTTGTCTTCTTTCCTCAACTAAACGCAAAGTACTGTCCGTCATCCAATGTTGTCGCTTAAGTGCTGTAGTAGATTGCGGCTCAGACTGTGCAACTGCGTTTTGGATAAAAAATTCACTTGATTCCACAACATCTCCGGTGTGGCTCCATCATCATTTATGCTATCCCAATCTGCCCAGCTCAGTTCTATGACCTGAGTAAATTTTTCGGTGTCTTTGACTTCGATCAAATTTTGACATTAAACTAATCAAAATAGTTATTACCGCTATTTTAAGTAAAGTCAAAATTGCTAGAACCGTTGTTTATTACAGGCTGCTCCAAAATGTTGTTTTAGAAAATCTTATTGAACTTAGTCAATAGTTTTTGTTATTAAGTTCTAAATATGTCGGAGGCTTTAAATCAGAAGGCCAAATATGTGATTTATTTTAATGTGCCTACATTATGTCATTGTCAGTTCTTCATTATATTTTATATCTAAGATATTAAAAAAAATGTACCTACTAAGCTAATAGGGATGATTCAGATCATCATTATGAACAACTTTTACTATGGGCCAACCTAGAATTCGATAAAAAAGAATTTGCTGTTCCATACAAAATTGCAACTCTGTATCGACAATACTAGATTGTATCATATGGGAGCAAAATAATATTATTACGGCGAGGGCGCTTTTTTGAATTCGTCGCTACGTTCAGGATTCTAGAGTAGAATCCTGACTTATTTGTTCCAAATTCTAAAAGTGCGCGGCAAAGATGATTCCGGCGCACTTATGAAGTTCCTTAAAGAAAACACCACTTAAAGGCGAACCAAGTAGTCTTTTTCGAATACATGTGATGAAAAATCTATGAAACAGCTGATTTTTGTTCTTAGTCCGAGTTAAAAAGCCCCATAGAAAAAGTTGTTCACAATGACAGTCTGAATCACCTGTTTTTGGCTAAGTACACCTGCAGGCATTCCATTGCACTTATTTGTTCCAAATTCTAAAAGTGCGCGGCAAAGATGATTCCGGCGCACTTATGAAGTTCCTTAAAGAAAACACCACTTAAAGGCGAACCAAGTAGTCTTTTTCGAATACATGTGATGAAAAATCTATGAAACAGCTGATTTTTGTTCTTAGTCCGAGTTAAAAAGCCCCATAGAAAAAGTTGTTCACAATGACAGTCTGAATCACCTGTTTTTGGCTAAGAACACCTGCAGGCCAGTCGCACTAAAAAATTACAGCTGAACCACAATTGAACTTTAGCAAAACTTAATTTTTTGTCTACTTTCGTATCGCGCTAATGATTTTAACAAAAGTTGAAACGCAACTCAATCAGAGTTGGATTATAACCGCTGTCAAACGAACGGTAAGTGTTTAAAGTTTAGCGCAATACCGAATTATTTAAAGCTGAATTGAAACTTAACTACAATTGCAACCGATCTCTAACTAAAAAAAAGAAAAAAAATTAATGCATTTTCTACATCAAAAAATAATATTGTGATTAAAAAGAAGTGTAGTGAATTAACGCGATTTGCCTGCAGTTTTTGATAACGCTGTATATTCAATATTCAATCATTTATTGCACCAAAAAAACATACATCTCTTAGTCTAATTTATACTTAAACTTTGAGTTACATATTTATGGACCCTGATTTAGAGTATTGCAATTGACTTAAACATTAAGGTAATAATAGGAACAGTTATCGATTTCGGTTAGGGTCTAATTTACTTTGTCTGATTCGCGGTATCGAAACATTTATCGTCTATGAAGAGTATTGTGTAGTGGCTTTTGGCTATGAGAATCTCTTTTATCTTTCTTTTATTTTATTAAAATTAGGTAAACAAGTTCTCTAAAAAACTAACTTATACTTAAATTTTAATCTTTAGCAAAAAATATGCAACGCAATCGCACATTTTTTATACTTACTTTTATTTTTAGTCACCTGCACGGTTAACATGGCAAAGGGAATAATTGTCTTTCCACCATTATATCCCCTCGAGGAGGAAATAAAGTATGGATGATATATAGAGCATATTGATGGATGTTTTTTGTTTCCTTTGCCATGCTATTTAAAAAAATAGACAGTTGAAATAAATACGAATGAAAGTAAAATAATTCCATCAACACATTTTTTCGCGCTCTTCTTTATTACGCGCCAAAATAGTCCTGGAAGTCGGAAATGAAGAATAGCCAACCTTACAAAACTTGTAAAGAGTGCTGTTCTTGTTTATACTACTCGCCGATAGATGGCAGCGTTAACGCTATTTTCAGTTCCTTATTCACGGTCAAGCCAATAAAAAGGGTCCATCAAACAGAGGCGGTATGAGCGGTACAGCGGTACGAGCGGTACGACGGTACGGCATGCCTTCACACACTGGCGCGGACACGGTCGGCGAACTCGGCGAACGCGACGCGACATGCGATCCAGGGCTGGCATCAAATAAAAATTCATTGCCGTGTTTCTGATATGACATTGCTGTATTTTGATTCAACATAACCATAATTTCAATTCCAGCTATTATAATAAACGCAAAGGCCGCAATTATTTCTGGTTATCAGCCTTAAAAGACATGGTCTTACAGGACGCTACTATAAAAGATTTAATAATTTACAGTATTTGATGGCAGCCCTAGATCGCGTGTCCGCCCGCCCGTCCGGACGCCACGCGGTCGGCTGACGCGGTTCTAGCGGTACGGGCGCGGGCATAGTTTTGCTACTGAGCACTAGATGGCACTATCTTTCAAAATTCTGCCGCTTTACACTAGGTGGCGTCACGCCGGTAGTTCTAATAGTGATGGGACAGTATTTCAGAATGTGATAAAGTTATCGAAATTACATAATTACAAAATAATTTTCTACTACGTGGACACACGTAGGTACAATACAATACAATAACACTTTATTGACACCACAAGTAGTAAAACATAACAGAAGAAGAAATAACGACAGAAGAATGGTACAAAAGGCGGGCTTATCGCTAAAAGCGATTTCTTCCAGACATCCTCTACTGTGTGGAAACATGTAATTGACGTGGACGGTGGTGTAAACATAAATGAATAAAGAAAAGCTATAAATATCCAAAAACAATGAAATACACTACATAATCATAAGCATACACAAATACTTCTTATAATTTTAATTTGAGTTTTGACGAAAGTCGTAGAACAAAAGTTGTTAGTTTTTATGTACAGAATAAGCCCCTAAAAGGATGTTAATTGATTAGAAATAACCCTGTATACTACGGGACTAATCGCGCACTAAAATTACGAGATAAATAAATACCTCATCATCCCGACGTTTCGGCCGAGTTGCATCGACCGTGGTCACGGGTAGTCTGCCTGTATACTCATACAGACTGTAACAATAATAATATGATTGATAACATATAGCTATGGATTTAATTCGGACCAAAAACTGACAAATTAGGAATTATATAACTGTCAATGTTATTGTCAAATTCAAGGAATGTCATGTCATTTTTTGATTTGTTTCATTTCATAAATTCATACTCGTTTGTTTGTCTTCAGTTTCACTTTACTAATATAATTTATGTTTTTTAAGTCAAAATGTAATGTAATTACGGCAATAATATTACTACTGCCTTTAAGTTGAGGTTTATGTACTCTCTCCTTATAATTTTACAATTTATCTAAAATGAACTGTACGCCCAAGCCCAAGCTCTCTCACCGGAGTTCATGGGTACTGATAAAAGATAACACTACGAACAATTTTTTTCTTTAGGTGGGCATGATGAACCCTGCTCAAGACGGACTAGCGCCTCCAGGAGGTGCCCCCTCTTATCAACAACCGCTGTACTTGCAAGAACCCCACACTCCTGTTACATCTCACAGGTATGTTTTCTTTGTATAGGTTATAACTATTTTTTGTAAATTGCCTTTAGAACAAATTAGAAGCTTTAGGATTCTTAAATGAGAAGAAACTGGCAAATTTAATTTAATATGTTATGGTGAAATATATTTTTTCATTGATGATGTGCCTAAATTGTTGTAATTTTGAAAATATGAAATAACTATTCGGCTAAATTTAAGGTTGTATTCCAGTGCTGGTGCTCCAGCTGGCAATTATATAATTCAACAACAACCTGGAGGGCAACAGCGACTACTAATGATGCAGCCAGCTCAGGTGATGAGTGGGCCTCCTACCCCCAGCACTCCTACCCAGCCCTCCGGCCCAGTGTATGGCTCCCCACAGAGAGCATCACCACCCGGAACTACTAGTGATGACTCAGATGACAGTGTACCATCTCACCACTCACAGGTAACTGACTGCACATTTTATTTTCATCCTCATAAATTCCTACCATTGATTTTCACCATAATACATGCATGACTAAATAATTCCTCATGTTGTGTCTTTTTGTTTTGCATTGCATAGGTAATATGTGTGTGCTTTTTTTCTAGTATTTCCACTGTATTTTTTTTTTTTGGGAAGATATTGATTTTAGTGTCATAAATATAGTTCACTGGCATTCAAATATCAACTTTTATAATTTATCAGTTACATATTAGACAAGTATACCTAAGTGTAGAGAATCTAATGAATTGGTTGTTTGTTGGTAGTTGCCTGGTGATGCGGAAAGCCTTCTGCCTATCCATTATTGCTCAGCGAGCCGGCAGCAACAAACTACGCTTCATCAGGTATAGGCAAATTTTACCGCTTAACCTTGCTATATTTAAACTTGAAATTATGTTATCATGATGCATTCAATCTGCCAATGAACTATATTTCCATTTGTATCTGTGAATATTATTCTTATTTTGCTTTTCTGACTAAATCTATTTATTAAACATTATTTGCATACAGATCGGAGTCGCAAACATGGGTGTAAAAAGGTCTTCCCCTGAACCGATGGATAATGGAATTAACAGGGGTCAAATGCAGAAAAAACCTAAAGTACAGAAGAAAAAGAAGAAACGAGATCCCAATGAACCTCAAAAGTATGTAAATATCATAATCACTAATTAATTATAGATTATTTACTTATATTAAAATATTTCAATGTTTTATTCTTTTTCAACAGACCTGTCTCAGCTTACGCCTTATTCTTCCGAGATACACAAGCTGCAATCAAAGGACAAAACCCTAATGCTAGTTTTGGAGAAGTATCAAAAATTGTGGCTTCAATGTGGGATGGACTGGATTCAGAGCACAAAAGTGTAAGTTGGTATCAGAATGTAAAAACAGTACTGGGGTGCTTAAATCATGTAATTTTAAGAAATATGACCATATTTTTAATAAATAAAATTGTTTACTAGGACATAAGTTTACAACTATCTGAGTGATTTTCCCAAAAGCTCTTAAACTAGCTACAAAATATATTTTGAGAACTGAATGATAGTATTATAAGTATAAGCTGAAATAGGTATTAAAAGTTATGTTTTATGTTCCTACAGGTTTACAAACAAAAAACGGAAGTAGCAAAAAAAGAATATCTCAAAGCCCTCGCAGCATACAGAGCAAGTCTGGTGTCCAAGGTAATCAGATAATATTCTATTATTTTTTGTTGTACTGTTTCACCCTCAAGAACGGGTTTTTTTTTGAGCTAGGCATTTTTCAGCATATGTATGACTTCCAAGATATAGCTTTAGCTGTTATAAAATTTTATTGTAATTTTTAGCATTATCAATACACGTGCCATAAACCGCCACTTGACAAACATTTTGTGTGAAATTATTTTGAAGAGCTTCCATGTTCAGCGTTTTGTAGCTGTGATCGAACTAAAGAAAATAATTCGAACATTCCAGCAAACTTTATTATTGCGCCATCTACCGAGTCCCGAAAGTTCTAAAATTGAAAGCTTGATATAAAGTAGAGGTCGCCTCTGTCGCGCAAGCGGCGCGGCGCGGTGCGCATGACAGCTGCATGCAAACAGATGTTTGTAGAGCTTTTGTTGAATTCTGATTTGAAATATTTTAGCTGTAAATTTTGAAATGCCATTGAATTAAAGTGTAATTGGTCACACAGCTTTAAAAGAGCTGTTTATTATTATACTTTCTTCGATCAGGTGAGATCCTCCATACTTTTATAGGGCCGAGCTTTCATTTTATAGGTTAGGATTATTTATAAACATAGGAGCTTTAGAACTGCAGGCCGCCTCGCGTTTAGATCTTATAATTGTCATCATTTTACGTTTAAAAATCACTGCATATCACGGTTATTGTGTAACTTCAAATTTAGATTGTAACCGCTGATCTAGTATGTTTTTTTTAAATCAAGTATTTTTTTAGGGAGGTGATCAAGAGAACCCAGCTATGTACAATCATACCAATAGTGCCAATCCACCGTATGGGAACTACTACCAAGGGCAACCGTATGGAAATGGACATTCTCCGCAAGGGTATGCCGGGGGCAACCCGGCTCCACAAGGTTATTCGCCTCAGAACTACCAGGGTGGGCAACCACAGGCGCCTTACCCGGGCCAGAACCCTCAAGGATACCCACCTAATCCCCAGCAATCTCCACAAAGCTACGCAGGCAATATTCCAATGCCACCACAACAGTACCAGGTAATTGAAATAACTCAAAGGCTCCAATCCGATACTTCAATCCAATTCTTTTTTGTGGCTTCTGTAAATTTTCACAATTTTGCCAATGTCTTGTATGACACTGCCATCAAACAGAGAATTTGTATGGTGTTTGATATGTTATACTCTATTAATTAGACAACAGTTTTTTGGATCTTACACCTTTCACCTCTGCAACAGATGCACTGTAATCTATAAATACATACGACAAATAACCATGCTTCATAAAATTGAAACTTGTAAGAATGAATGTTATGCAAAAGAACAGGTTTTTAGAAAGGCAAGTTTTGGCCTTAAACATGGGGTAGACTAACATTATTTGACTCATGACATTTGTTGAAGTATTTGAATGCAAACAATGTGCTCTTTAACAGCAACTGATTTCTGATAAAATTCCATATTATGATAGATTGACATAAAAGCTTACCTAATCAATCAATACTCATCACATTTTTATTACGGTTTTAAAACTTCTGTTTGAGTGAATGTGATGGGACATCCAACTGCCTTGTCTCAAAGTAGCTTTTCTGTAAGTGGGTACTTCATAATAAGATATTTGTGGTAAAGTACTGCAACTGCCTTTTTAAACTTTTTCTTTATTAATATTTACTCTTTTTTGCTGATTGTAGTTATTATTTTTATTTTATATCGTGCGATGTCAAGTTTTTGTCATGTATGATTATTAAGTATATATATATATATATTGTCTTTTTTGATATTTTACTACTTTCTTTACTTATTAATACATATTAGTTTTTATCAGTGATATCAGTAACTCTAATTGTTAAATCTTATTTTTCAACCTTCAGCTTGCCTTCCGGCTTAGGCCTCTTCCTGGGACTTTTATTTCATTTTATTCAATCTTGTGTCATTTGTTGCCCTTGAAACCAGCAACTTTCTTGTTACTGGGGGTTTAACAAAAGAGGGGAGATAACAACTCAGATAGGAAGATGATCTATCTGCCCCTGTTTTCTTTTTCCATCTCTAGGAACTATGAAAGTGGAATAGTTGAATGGTATTCAACTATTCCATTTTCAGTCAGTTTCAGTGCCTTTTTAAATAGTCACTGCTAAATATAGGCTTACCCATGAAGGCAGATTAGTCTAGGTATATTGCTATGTATAGAATTCTATGATGTACCAGCCCTTTTCATTGTTCACTGATAAATATAAATAGGCTTGCCCATGAAGGGTGATCTCTTTATTTGTGTCAAATTTAATTCATTCAGTGCATCATAACAACTTGCAAGAATTAAATTACTAAAATAAATTTTTGTATAAAATTTTAACTGAATCAGTTATATTCACATTAATTCACTATTGTACTATTTTAAATGGGCCCTGTAGCCTGAAATTAACAAATGTATTTTTATATATTTTTCAATAAGCTATTCTAATTATTTTATTAATTGTTTCCAACAGGGTGTCCCAGGGCAGTCTCCGCAAGGATACCAAGTGAATCCGAATGCTTCACCACAGAACTGCCAGCCGAACATAGCTCAGTCGCCAAGGAGCTACCAGCCAGCGCAGTCTCCGAACAACTACCAGGCAAACTCGGGAATGTCACCTCCCGGCTACAGGCAGGTGCCGTCTCAGTCGCCTCCGATGGGCTCAGTGCATCCAAATATGCAGTATCATCATCCTCAGCAGGTAATGAATTAGTCCAACTCAACGCTACATTTCATAGTCTGTAATGTTGTGCAGTTTTAGTTAAAATAATTGATTCAACATAGTTTAACAAAAAAGGACTCAAACATGGCTGACCAAAATCAAAACCTATCATACCGCAAGACATTTGCTAGTTCTGTCCTATATGGCCATATTTTGTCCTGTAATTGAATCCTTTATATACCACGCATAACTTTTTTCATAGTAGTCCGATTTCAATAATTCTTTTTTTATGGGAAAGAGTATACTTCGAAATTGGTCCCATTTAAATTTTAGCGAAATCGGCTGAGCCAATTTTGATAAATCAACAATAATGTGAAAAATGCTACATCGATCCGTGCGAAATATTCGCGAATTCTGTACATGGGTGAAGTCGGTCATGCTAATTTTTGCAAAAAATAATCTTGTTGCTAAATTAGGTTCAATTGTTTTTGGTACATGAAGAAAATAGTTTCAATTTCTACATTTTGAATTAAAGAGTAAACTAATCTAGTGAAAGGAATGTACTGTACTGTACTGGTCTTTTAATAAATAATCCACTGCTGAACAAAGGGCTACTCACGAAGAGTGTTTGCGCTACATCGCTGGCCCATTGCGGGTGGGTAGAAAAAAGGAATGTTCAGAAAGATTTACATACCTACAGTATCTTAAAAACATTTCTTTTTTATCTTGAGATTCACCATTATTTGCCTATCCACACCAAATATCATCCATTAGCAACATGTCCTTATATTTTATTACTATACTCGTTACAGTCAATTATTTTTATTAATTTACCTACTAATATTTTATTTATAGCAAATGCAGCCGACTCATCAGCAAATTCAAGCTCATCAAGTGCAACAATATCAACAACAGCATCAGCAGCAACAACAACAACAGCAACAGAACCAGCAACAACAAATGCAGCAGCAACAGAATCAAATTCAACAGCAACAGCAGAATCAACAACAGATGCAACAGCAACAGCAGCAGAATCAGCAACAGATGCAGCAGCAGCAACAACAACAACAGCAGCAGCAGCAGCAGCAACAGCCTCAGCAGCAGCAACAGAACCAAGTCGTCAAAACTGAACAGCATTCACCAAATAGCAATGGGAATGCTGGTGTACCCCAACAATCTCCTGATGTGAGTATTATAGAATAATTAACTCTGGGCAAAATTAAATTCAAAGAACGGATGGCAGTTGGGGCCATCAAGGTCTCGAATGGAGACCACATATCTGCAAGCGCAGTGTAGAACGTCCAAGTGACGATGTAATCAAGACAATAGGAACACGCTGGAGACAAGCCGAGTCCAACTGGCCTTAATTGAAATCCATAGGGAGGCCTATGTCCAGCAATGATTTTGTCTCATGGGTGATGGATGGATAACTTTGCTTAGCCTTAAGAGGGATATTACAAATCTAGCAACACTGATTTGTAGGGCGAATGCGGGAGACGCTGTTGACTGAATTTATAAATACGCTTACAAAAATAATACAACATTATTTTGACTTGATAACGGCTTATAAATTGATCGTCGGCTGCACGCACGAAGATGTGTCACCTTCCGCCAGATCCGAGAGTGCAAGCGAGAAAGAGGCACGATCGGCTTAAGCGTTCAACTTGTTTCAGTTGTTGATTCTTCTTATGATGCTATCTCGTAAAGTTATCGTCCGTAATGATTTGATGTAAATTGCGGTTGCAACTATAAAATTTATACGTGTTTTGAGGATTTTTTAGTGCTGTTACAACAATAAGAGAAGAAAAATAAACACAAAATCACTTCTCATTTATCCCGTGCATGGTAACATTTTTTTTCGTAGTGATTAAGCAATAAATGTCACCCAAGAACTGGTTTTGATCGGACGCTATTTTGGTGATTTCTCTGTGATAGCAGTCTTAACTAATTAACTCAATGGTGTTGCAGCAAAACGAAAACCGGAGAACTGCGTCGTGCATCCGGCAGGGCTGCACGAACCCTGCTATTGCCAACAGCGAATGGGAAGACGAGTATTGCTCTAACGAATGTGTCGTCAGCCACTGCAGGTGAAATAAAAAAGTTTTATAATATATACCTTCGGAATGCTTTTCTTTATGAAATGTGGTATAGGCCAAATCGAATGATGTTAGCTACGTCACAGCCCGGACTTTCCGCGATTTTTCATACAAAATCTGCGGTCTTACAATTACACAGTACTTACTCACAGACGACACATACTCACGATCGCTACAAGTGCATTTGCGTGCGGAACGTCTATGGCTGTCAGCGTTCATCACGATGTGACGACATGCCGCGTGCGAGAGACAGTTGCGTATTCAATTTGCAAAAAGGAATATAAATTTAGTGCTTAAAAAGTATAACAATTACTTAATTTGGAAGAATTTTAACAAAAAGTAATCGATCTACTTAATTTAAAAGAAAATATCAAGAGGAACCAAATAACGTAAAATAAGATCCTTTTATTTATGCTTAGGGAAACATTAAAATTTCTTGTTTTGTTACGTATCATTGATATTCAACCATACACAGCACAAGTCTTCCGTACTGTTACAATCTAGGTATTTTTAAATAGAAAATCCACCGGCCAATGCAGCCCGCACGCAGCGTACACTATCGGTACGTGTAACGAGGGGTGGAAGTGAGGAAGACTCGAATGGGGGGGGTAACGAGTGACCATTCTATACATAGTATTATTATATATTCTTTGACTACATGCTGCGGAGAAACCAGTCATTGCGCAGATGTTAAATGAACTTCACTCTGGATTGGATCTTGATCTGGATCCACAAGTTGTAGCTAACATATATCACATCCGTCGAGATATTTCATTGGATGTGTAGCTTAAGATGTGTATGATATCTACTTATCACAATTGGTTATTTTTAACCGACGAAACGGGGAAAGTTATCAAGTCGATGCTTATTTTTTTTATGTATGAATACGCGTAACTTTTTATAGTGTAGTCCGATTTTGTAATTCGATTTTATATAAGTTTTAACGAAAATGATTTTTGAAAAATCATATCTAAAAATTACCTAATATGCAATAGTTGAAGTCGGTTATGATATTATTGGCGAGAAATGATCAGTATAGCTTGGCTTATCACTGATGGTTGTGCTGAATCTGCTGATCTAAACCAAGTGAAAAAAACCGGACAAGTGCTAGTCAGGCTCGCACACCGAGGGTTCCGTACAAATCCAGAAAATTTTACAAAATTGGGAAGTAAGTCGTTAAAATCTCTATACTATAACCATCGACAAAAAAGTTTCTTTTTTTTTCACTCTCGTCTTCCATCGAAAATTACACATTGTTAAAATAATTAAAATCCTGTTTTAGCATCTACTAATGAAGCTCTTTTATATGATACCTTACATGATACGATTTACTCATTTTGAATTATGAACCCATATTTTGTGAATCTCTATTTTTTTTTGTTATTTAAATAAAAATTTACAGTTTTCAGATTTATTCCTTTATGTGTACTCTGAGATAATGCTTCTCGCCAAATTTCATAGTTTTATGTCAACGGGAAGTACCCTGTAGGTTTTGATTTGTGTCGAAATATGCTGTTTTTTACGACATAAACGGCTCTAAATTTTTTATACGATAACTGAGAAGTTTTTCTTTTACACAACTGCAAGAGACCATAGATATACGTAAATAGTTTAAATTTCAACTCGATATCTTCACGCGTTCCCGAGATAAAGACTGTTGACATACGGACAGACGGACAACAAAGTGATCCTATAAGGGTTCCGTTTTTTCCTTTTGAGGTACGGAACCCTAAAAAACTTTTAACGTCAACTCTTAGGGTAGAACCTGCGTTCCCTCGCGATTTCTACCAAAAAAACTCCGTGACAGAGCCACGGACGGAGACTTGAGAAAAATGGTATAATCGACTTCAACTATTGCAATTTACTCACAAAATCCGAATAGTTCGCGAATCCTAGTATTAATGTAAAATGTTTGATTTCAGAGACGTGTTCAGCTCGTGGGTGGCTTCCAACAACAGCAATCAAATACAAAACTTCTCTGCTGTAAAATAAAACCTTTACTATTCGTAGGTACATATCAAATTCAAACCCACTCCTATTCTGTACAGTAGTATGATATAATTTACATTTAATAGTCTTGATCAATTATTAAAAATTTGTACTTTAGAATTTTTTCTTTAAGTTTTGTACTTTTCTGCTCTTTTGTAAAATATAATGAAAAAAATGAATGTATGTCTGAAAATAAATTGTCACGTTGTAGCCTCAAAAATTGTACGAGAAGACTGTTTTAAAAGCAAAATATGTTAGTTAAAAATTGCAAGATTGGCTTCCAGTTTTTGTTGCAATTGTTCCAAATAATATAAGGTTTATATTGCATTTTAAAGAACAGAAATGGAAATTGTTATGTTATAATAACTAATAATTGTATGTGCTGTCTTCCACTTACTAGATATTGGAATTCTATGTAATTGAATGATCTAGTTTTTATTTAAAGAATAAATAATTTTGTTTTTATACCTTTCATAACATCTTTTGTTAAGTATAATGGTATCCCGACTATGAACGGGAGTGTGCCAGGTAGCCTACAATTTTATAGGTAGACTTTGTAGATACATATTTTGATAACCTAGGGATTTTATTTAGCTTAATGAAATGTTGTTTTGTGCGTATAAGTTGACAGTATTTGTTGATTTAATAATTATCTCTTAACATAGTATTTTCTTAGATTATACTTTTGCTACTATTTTTAAAGCGTGATTTCACCACGGAAGGTCAAGGTTATTTAGAGCTAAGACCTAATATTTTAGCTTCAAAAGTAGACCCTATCTCAGATAGGCGATAAATTGTTAACATTATGAATGCGATAGATTATACCAATCGTATCGCAATATTCATGAAATTAGGAAATATACTTAATTATATATTATTAGCGAGTTATACGATAATCTCTTCAATATACATTTCTAACTGAAACAATATAGCAATACTACTCGTTTCTATAGGAGTTGCATTTAGTTCATATAGTGATTTAGCTGGACCAAAATTTTTCTTTGTATTCGACGCTATTAAATAATAAAATTATTAGACGACTAAGAATTATAGTTAATTGTATGTCCAATACATTTTATTATACATACTTTATAACTGTAAATAAACACTCGCAATAATAGATTGTAGACACATGTTAAGGCATAACATTCTTGTGTTATTTATTTAGTAGTGTACTAGAAATCTACTTTAGGATCAAAACTATCGTTAAATGATGTAAATTATAACATTGTATAAATTGTAATTAGAAATTTGATTTCATTAAATTTCTTAAGCAGTATTTAGATTTTTACTGCACCTATATATCCCCCAACATGGTAATACGAGATATCAAGTTGGTAACCATGCTACGGATCCCGCCAGATCCGAGAGTGCAATATATAATGTACTTTATGGATCCCGCTACCCTCCGTGACCCTGGTGTGGTGTCAAACAGTAGCAGCATATTTGACTCTATGATACGTGAGAACTGCTCAGACCCACTTCCCTAATGGTTTCTCTGGACATCAATATCGAAACACGCCTAGGTCGCTTCACGACATGGCTTTGTCCATAGGTGTAGATATTTGCTCGAAGATAGGGTGGTAACCGACATAGCCCAATGGATTGGCAAGTTGAAATGGCATTGGGCAGGGCACATAGCGCGGAGGACTGATGACCGATGGGGTCGAAAAGTTCAGAAATAACGATATCTGCAGAAGAATCAAGGTTACCGACATAGTCGGCAGTGGGCAGGGCACGTAGCACGGAGGACTAATGATGGATGGGATTGAAGAGTTCTCGAGTCGAGACCACGTACCGGCAAGCGCAGCGTCGGACGTCCACCCACAAGGTGGACGGATGACCTCATTAAGACCGCAGGATCTCGCTGAATGCAAGCCGCTACCAACCTGTCTAATTAGAGATCCATAGGGGAGGCCTATGTCCAGCAGTGGACTTCTTATGGCTGATGGATGGATAGGGTGGTAACCAACCGCGGCTAAAGGCTCCTACCGTTAATGTTACCTAATTTGCACCACCCAGGGGCTATGTAGGGACACAAAAAAGGGTAGTCTCCTAAGGACGCCGGACGTGAGTAACTCAGCGCCCTAAAAACACTTTCACAGATGTATATGCTTATCAATATGTATAACTGATACTACGGGACCAACTGCCAAATCGAGAAATAAGAAGCTGCTGCTCCGTACATTTGACGAGACAATGACATGCGTAATTAGCTTAAAAATAATGGTACCTACACGTCGTGTCAACACCCTCGTTGAAATGAATATCTAAATATATCGGATTAACTAAGTCGATGCGATGTTTTCCTTCACAGAAAAGCCAATGTTCGTCGTTGTCGCTTCAGCCTTAGTACGTCCACTGCTGGACATAGGCCTCCCCTATCGATCTCCAATGAGACCCATTAAAAATTGGAAGGGGCTTGCATTCAGCGCAATCCTACATAATGAAATCATCCGGCAAACTTGACGGTAGATGCCCTACGCTATGCTTGCTTACGTGGTCTCCACTCGAGAACTCTTCAATTCCATTCATCATTAGTCCTCCGTGCTATGTGCCCTGCCCACTGCCGACTATGTCGGTAACTTTGATTCTTCTGCAGATATTGTTATTTCTGATTTGATCTCGAAGAACGACTCCGAGCATAGCCCCTTCGTACGGGCTACTACAAAAATATATGGAACGCGCGTCGTACGGTCATCGTCCGGGGCCGTGCCGCGCCCGCCCCGTCCTCATGTAAATCATCCCAGTATCTACAGGGTTACAGGGTAGGTCGACCTATTCCCGTTAAGGGTGTGTAGTTTACTTTGTTTCTGACTAATTTGACTATGAAATACACTATTATGGCCGCGCTTCTATGTAGTATTATTATATCTTCTTTGCTTCTATACTTAGTATCTATAGTAGTCTGTGGCGCTTCTGTAGATGTGTGTTACTTAGGCCGCAGCCACAAGCTGCCTCAGTGCGAGGGATGCTTTAGCGACGGAAATCCAAAAAAAGAAAAAATGCTATGACATTGACAGCTGACTAATTTGACAGCTATTGATGACGTGACGTACTTACAAAAAAATGGCAACATTTCATGTAGATGATGATTCGAATCCATCCAGCATTTTATTTTTCGTAAAATAATACAAAATAAGTGATTTATGCTTAGTGAAAGTTTTGTAATTAGTTAATTCATTCTGTCTTGTAAATAATACCATTTGCATGATTTCAATCTTAGTTGTTAGTGATGTGCGATCTTTGATTGATCGGACTCAGTGATAGACGCCTGTAAAAGGACATAACAGCGGTAATATGATGGCTGGAATTGATGTAACACCCGAAGTTAACCGGAAAGGTATTATTTCACAAGCGTGGACACGTCTTTCTCAGGTAATAAGCAGTCTTCACCCCCACAGACTCATGATCATTGGAGTCATGTGTATCGTCTACATAACTTGCCTAAAATTTCTTTACACGTTGTTTAATTAATTGCCGAGACCTAGCATGTTAGTTAGTAAGTTGTGTCTAAGTATGCTGTAATTAGATAATGTTAATAATAATAGTAACCTTAAAACCAGTTCCAATTACACCATTCAAAGTTTCATCTTTTATGTTTCAGATATACCAGGGAACCTTAGATAAGTGGACACCACACACTAGATCACGATGGGTGGGAAGTGCAGTAGTTTTACTTCTATTTATAATTCGTATTATTACAAAACAAGTAAGTGCTTTTGAATGTTATATGCAAGTACAAATGATACCAATTTAATGCTGTTAGAAATCATGTATGAAATAGTGTCATAATTAAAATTGTTGCATATCATAGTGATATGCATCTTCAACTGATTAACTACAAAATAACATAGTAGACGGATACAGGCAAAAAAAAGTCAACAAAACAATGTAAGCCTATAAAAATCAACTTGTCGTTGTTGGATTTTTTCTAAGATTTTCAGTGAAATTATACAAAATAATATTGTATTTAATTGTAACAATAATTACTAACAAGAAAATGTACTGTAATTGTTTAAGAAACTTGAGAAAACTGATGTCATTAAAATTTTTTGTGTTCCTGTATATAGCTACACCAATAAAATCTGTAGGATTTCCAACATCATTATTTTTAAGCTGGTGTTGTATTAAATTTTTAGAATGTTATTTTTATATTACATGAGTTCCTTCATGTACCTTATGCTTCCGGCAACTATATTGATATTATGTGTTTCAGGGGTGGTACATAGTGACATATGCGCTGGGAATTTACCATTTAAATTTGTTCATTGCATTCCTGACCCCAAAAATAGATCCAGCCATGGATTTTGATGGTAAGTTAAGATATATCACCCGGCCTTAATTAAATACATCGAATAAGAATAAGAAATGCACAAAACACCCCATGCGGGATGTCAGTGCAGGACTTATTGCCCGTACATCGAAATGTACTGTAAAAAATAATTGAATGCTTATTTACTTGGTAGAAAAATATTTCTAAATAGATTTTTGTTCATATGGCTACCATATTTTTCCAGTAATTTGGTTATGGTACCATCGGATTATATTTTCCTGTATAAACTGTAGGCTGCTAAAAAATAAGTGTTTAAATAAAGGTAATATTTAATAGGTATAGCACAAGGTCATGGCCTAAGCTGCAAACATTTTTGCAAGGTTTTTTAAATTCTAATCAATAAATAACTAGAAATGTTGAATATGAATCATGTCATCTTCATTATTGGTTTCTTTAGTCATGTCTTATGTAACAATAATTATTTATCTTATAAAGAATTTATTATCTCTTGTATGACAGGCATGTCACAGAAACATCTGTGCCAACAACAGCCTTGTATAATATCCTTCCTGTCATAAATTTCAATCATCCAAATTGGCAGTCTGATTATAAATGTATGAAATACTAGTTTTTACCCGCGGCTTCGCCCGCATACGCAATATATCATTATAATTTATAGCCTATGTGTTATTCTGATATATAAGCTATATTATTGCAAAGTTTCATCTCAATCCGTTCAGTAGTTTTTGCGTGAAAGAGTAACAAACATCCATACATCCATCCATCCATCCATCCATCCATCCATCCATCCATCCATCCATCCTCACAAACTTTCGCGTTTATAATATTAGTAGGATATTAGTAGGATTCTTTTATTAATGTATATAGTATAGGTATATCAGTTTCCATGGTACTTCCTTTAACACACATGACTGGGCCTATTTTAGTTGTTAGATTCATATTTACCTACACTTTATATATGTATCATTGTATTTATATTGAACAGAAGTGCAGCCTGAGTTACAATAACTTAAATTAGCCTTATTGGCTTATTCATTTCACTTACAATGTTAGAATTAGAGGGCAACAGAGCACAGCAAATTACAAAAATAAAAAAAATATTTTTTTTCTTATAAATGAAAGCTTTATCTTAATCTAGACATCTTAATGTATACTGTACAAATAAGTAAACAAGCTTGTTATTTACAATAAGAATTGTAATATATATATACAATGAACATATACAAGAGTTACACTTTTAAACAAGTCAATTCTTTTTATGATATTATGGTGGTATTTCCGATATTGTGCGAAGCGTAACTTGTATTCCAGTACTTTATGAAACCATGTTATGAGTGGATCTTTATTTGATTTCAGCTGAAGACGAGAATGGGCCAGCACTCCCGACGAGAGCCAGCGAAGAGTTCCGACCCTTCATACGAAGATTGCCAGAATTCAAATTCTGGCTTTCTGTCACTAAAAGCACTGTTATAGCGATTGCCTGCACGTTTGTCGATGCCTTCAATATCCCAGTATTCTGGCCCATATTAGTAATGTACTTTATCACCCTATTCTGCATCACAATGAAGAGACAAATTAGGGTAAGGAATTTTCAATTTGTATTTGATATTTTTTGGACTAAGCTAGCAGAGCATCTTTACCAATCTGTCATCTATTTGGATGTCGGTCGGACTTGCGCTATTTTATAAGGATCGCGTAACAATAGTAAAATGTATGTTGTCTAGACATAAAGGTCGAATTTTTGTACAAGTTGTGTACATTGTAGATTTTACCCATCTGCGCCGTTTGGATCATGGATTTTTCCTCAAAATGGAGAATCTTCTGTGGGCCAACCAATTTTGATATTTGATCAAAATTACGTGAACTCAATTTTAAATGTTGAATATCACGTTTAAAATTGAAAACGTATGAATCCTACTAATATTATAAACGCGTAAGTTTGTGAGGATGGATGGATGGATGTATGGATGTTTGTTACTCTTTCACGCAAAAACTACTGAACGGATTGAGATGAAACTTTGCAATAATATAGCTTATATTTCAGAATAACACATAGGCTATAAATTATAATGATATATTGCGTATGCGGGCGAAGCCGCGGTTAAAAACTAGTAATATATAAATCACATGAATAACAAAAATATTATACAAAAGCAAAATCGGTCAAGAGGTTGCTGAGATAAAAATATATAGTCTCAATTAACAAACAGGAAGTTTTACACTAGACTATTTTATCATATGGTTTTGGCTTTTTATTATTTATTGGGGACAACAAACACAATACGCATTATAAAAAAAAACTATTATCATAACAATAACTGTGCCACCAACTTATCCACCATTTACTAAATAACAAAATAAATGCTTTTGCGGTGTGGTTTTCTAAGTACATAGATATGTACACACTCTTCTTACACATTAATTTGGTCAACTTTAAAGGCTCCATCAAACAGAGGCGGTACGAGCGGTAGAGCGGTACGAGCGGTAAAGGGCGGTACGGCAGTACCGCGACCGGACCTGTGTGAGCCCTTCTTATATAACCAGTACAATACAGATGCCCGCCCGTCTGCTATACCGCTCGTACCGCCTGTGTTTGATGGAGCCTTAACTCTCTAACGAAAAAGGGGGCCAAGATTACGACGACACTAGCGCCATAGCGTAATATTGAACTTATTGAAGTGACGTTACTTGCGCTCTACTTACTGGCTCAGTTGCGTGAGTATTCGCTGGCGGAAGTATTGAATTTATTTTGCAATTGAAATAGTCTATCAGAGTATTGTAATAGGTCAGTAAAATAGAATTTAACTTCAGAACGCGATAGAAAAACCGCTTCATTAAATGGGCCATAAATCGTAAACAAGTTATACAAAAAAGTTTACTGAAAACAAAAGATGCGAAATTTTATTCTCTACAATAATAGTTATTATGACTTTTGCCCTAAAGTGCATAGTTTCCGAGTCTAAAAGTTGACCAAAAAAACCTCTATTTTTCCTGTAGTATATGGTGCATTTTTGCGACTTCGAGGGCGTCGAGGGGTTTCCAATATTTTAAATTAATTTTTATTAATGCGGCGGCCCTAACTCGAAACCTCAAAACAAAGATGGCACCTAGTGCCATTGATATCACAATATCTAATAACTTCAAAAAGAGACTGGGAACATGAAAATAATTTTAGGGATCGCATGTACATTTTTCTAAGTTAAATCGGCTTAATGTTACACTCAACAAGATTTATTTTAACATCTCCAATTGTACACTTACCTGTACTGTACTAGCCTTTTTAATAGTCCACTGCAGGACGTAGGCCTACCCACGAAGGGTGATTGGGCCATATCCACCACGCTGGCCCAGTGCGGGTTGGTGGATTCACATACGCCATCGAATTTCTTCTACGGACGTATGCAGGTTGCCTCACGATGTTTTTCCTTCACCGAAAAGCCAGTGGTGTGAAATTCCGTACATAAATTCCAAAGAACTCATTGGTACGGGACTGGGGATTTGAACCCACGACCTCACGATTGTAAGACGGGTGTCACTGCCTCTAGACCACCATGGCTCTATACTTACCTACTACATCATTTACTGGTTCTTAAAAGAGAATGTACCTAAACGTAAAAATATTTATAAGTGTAGTTATACGAGTAAGTCTGATCTGAACCCTAGCACTTTGGTACCTACTTGACTTAGGTATTCAAAAGCATCTCAAGTGCGAATCTGACGTCGCTGTATATTTGCGTTTTATAAGATTCCACTCATTGTGGGAATGCTATGGACAAAATATATGGCTAATACTAGAAATGGGTTAAAAAGATCATTGATACGACGAAGAAGAAGATTAGAGTACCATGTACCAAGAGTAAAATTAAGATAAAAAGCCCGATTACAGAGGCGCCACCGTAATTAGAATAGCTAAATAGCATGTTGCTATTGGCATACGCCAATAGCAACATGCTATTGGCGTATGTATGTTTGTATAAGTATATTACGGTTGCTGTTTCCAAGCATTTCTCCAAAACCATTAATCGGATTGTGACCATTCATTTTTATTGGCTTACGTTTGGTTTAACTTACGGAAACTAGTTTCGTCAAAACCTATTTTGTAGTTTTCAAGATATTACTGTTTTGACGTGATAACGTATTGTAAATCGATGAACTCCGGTTGCAAGCACGAAAAAGTGTTACGTTGCGCCTGAGCCGAGCGTGCAAGCGAGAGCGCGGAATAAGCGATAGAGAGGCACGATCGTCCTAAGCGTTCGGCTTGTTTCAGTTGTTGATTCAACAAAGTTTTCTTAAGTAAAATTATTATCCGTAAAACGAATTTGCAGAGAAACTTTTTTTTTATGCAGAAACAGCTTAGTAGCTCAATCACTTAACATAATATTTAAGAACTGCAGGCCAATCGCGCTAATTATTAACAGCTGCGTTCCGTCTGTAATTCAGTTAAAGTTCGGCTGCAATTGTAGTTATGTTTCGATTCAGCTTTAAAGAATTCGGTATTGCGTTAAACTTCATACACCAACCGTTCGTTTGACACCGGTTACGTTCCAACTCTGATTGAGTTGCGTTTCAACTTTTGTCAAAATCATTAGCGCGATACAAATATAGACAAAAAGTTGAAGTTCGGTTAAAGTTCAATTGTGGTTCAGCTGTAATTTTTAGTGCGATTGCCTGCTGGTTAAAAATCATTACCTGCAGAAAATTTTAATTATTTAACTTTGTTACTGTTGTTGTTGTTATTTATGTTTTTTATGTATCTATAAATAGTATATTATAATTTATATTATGTATTAGTTCATTATTTAGTCAAAGGTTTCTTTTTTATTTGTTATTTTCTATATTTTTTTTAAGTATAAGTATTTATATCAATTTTATTAGTATGTATGTTTATAATGTATAGTCCAATTTATATTTTTTACTAATGCGCACCTCGTCCATTATTTATACGCTTTCTGTTCTCTCCATTCTAAGGCTGCCTGGCAGAGATCGCTATCAGCGATAAGGCCGCCCATAGTTACACTGTTTATGTATCTTTGTTTCTTCTTTTTGTTTATTTCTTGGTGTCTGTCAACACGAGGCGAGTCATTGCGCAGTAGAAAATTCGTTATATTCGTTATGTCCGCTGCGTGAGACGCGAGGATATACGCAGCTTGTTGCTAACTTCACAGACGCCGAGAAGTTCGATTCGGCCCAAACCGGCTTTAATTAAACTGCCGTATTAGTTAAACTATTAAACAAGTGCCGCTTCGGTTGTTACGATAGTTCTAGCAAATACTGATAATGGTTTTAAAATAAACAAAAGGCGAGATAATAAATAGGAGATAAGTCTGTTGGTACATCCGCTACACTGTTCATGGCATTTTATCTTGTGCCCGTTTTGTAAAGCTTTTAATCATAGAATTAGCTCTCTTTTATTATACTTCAATAAGTATGATGCTGCTAATGATATAACCTAGTACCTAGTTATCCGAACAGTGTATACTGTTCGGATAACTAGGATACTCGCAACTATTTAACAGTTTTTTAATTTTTAGTTTTTACCCGCGGCCCGCATGATATTTAGATTTTTGACGCAATATCATTATAATTTATACCCTATGTGTTATTTTGATATATAAGCTATATTATTGCTAAGTTTCATCTCAATCCGTTCAGTCGTTTTTGCGTGAAAGAGTAACAAACATACATACATCCAGCCATCCTCACAAACTTTCGCGTTTATAATACACTAGTTTTTACCCGCGGCTTCGCCCGCATACGCAATATATCATAAAATTTATAGCCTATGTGTTATTCTGAATTATAAGCTATATTATTGCAAAGTTTCATCTCAATCCGTTCAGTAGTTTTTGCGTGAAAGAGTAACAAACATCCATACATCCATCCATCCATCCATCCTCACAAACTTTCACGTTTATAATATTAGTAGGATAAGATATACTATATCTCGACTAGCTCTTTACCGGGTTCGTTCATATTTGTTAGGATTTAAATACTAAGCAAACCTGCCAAATATTGTCAAAATCGGTTGATAAATAGCGCCACAGTAAATTTCCCCCCTTTTTGAGGGGGTATCCTTCTGAGTTGGTCCTATTTAAACTTTATCGAAATCGCCTGAGCTGTTTTTGATAAATCAACAATAATGTACTTACATGGATGTCACTTTGATTCGTGCAAACTATTCTAATTCTGTACACGGTGGAAGTAGGTGGTGCGATTTTATTCGAAAAATAATTATTCAATACATTCTGGGCAGTATTACTTGGCCTGATGATTAGTGGACGTCCGGAAGTAACATGAATCGACAATGGTATCAAAATCGCAGACCAAACTTAGACAAGATATAGGTCGCGCCATAAAGTTGGCGGATATGAAGTTAACTACAAGCTGCACAATATCCAATCAACGTGCGGCTTTAAGGCTCCATCAAACACAGGCGGTACGAGCGGTAGAGCGGTACGAGCGGTAAAGGGCGGTACGGCAGTACCGCGACCGGACCTGTGTGAGCCCTTCTTATATAACCAGTACAACACAGATGCCCGCCCGTCTGCTATACCGCTCGTACCGCCTGTGTGTAAAGGAGCCTTTATGTGAGCTTCAGTCAGGATTGGATATTGCGCAGCTTGTAGCTAACTTCACATGCGCCAACTTGTGTGCCGCAGCCTATACCTACTTAGACAAGCGCTGGACAATGGCACTGATGGGAGGGCCTATACCCAGCAGTGGGATAGAGAAGGCCGCGTATGATAACGATGTATCCTCATGTATACCTTGACGTTTTGGATTACGAAATGTTGGAAGATTAGTCTGTATTCAAAATGGTATGAAACCCATTTTTAAAACGAGATTTGTTTCTTTTAATAAAATTATGGCTTGTTTAATGATTGTTCAACCCCCGCTGGAAAAATAGGAGTAGTATTAGTTTATTAGATGGATGTGTCTATGGCATCATCTGAAATCTAAATGGACTAATTTTAATTCGTTTACTTGTCGGTGTCTTTTAATTTGAATCAGAAATTGTGCTATGCTAGCACGTTTCCTTTGATACAAAGTTTATTACGCTGTTTCAACGATGTTTCCTTAAGAATATTTTATAAGTTGTGGCGAATTTTTCCTCGTAAATCCGTAGTTAAAAAGGAAGCTCTTACAGTTTCATCACTACGTTATTGTAGCTTCTATTTGAGCCTAATGCCTGTATTCGCTTGGCTCAAATAAAAGATCTGAATATAATAATACCATGATCCACTTCAACCGTGTACAGAATTCGCGAATACGGATCGTAGCATTTTTCACATTATTGTTGATTTATCAAAAATGGCTCAGCCCACTTCGATAACATTTAAATAGGGCCAACTTCAAAGTATACTCTTTATAGAATTTTTTTTTATCGAAATTGCACTACTATGTAAAAAGTTATACGTAAAAATATATATATACGCGTCGAGTACCTCCTCCGTTTCATCATTAAATAATATAAATATAGTTTAAAAAAAAAACTAAAAAGCACGCTTAGGAGTCATCAATTTTTTTTATGTACGAGGGTCATTCAATAAATAAAAATATTTTAAAAAAGAAGAAAATTTGAAAAAAGAATGTGCTACACTGTGGTAAAACTCTTCTGAAACTACAGCGCCCTCTGGCGATGAGGCTAGGTACTTATTGAATGCACCTCGTGTGTGTATATATATATATATATATATATATATATATATATATATATATAAATGCATTGTCATCGGTCTTTGATAGGTGTGAATCTGATGTCTCAAAGTAGGTCAAAATCGAGCTCAAAAGGGTTGGTTACATTAAAAGCAAACAAGCAAACATACAGGTGAAACTAATAAAAGCGTGTTAAAAATGAGAATGAAGATTGAGATCTATAGGGGAGGCTTATGTCCAGTAGTGGAAGTCCAATGACTGAAACGACGACGATGAAACGAATACTTGTAGTATGGATTTACAATAATTATATTCCTTAAAAACTATATTCACTACCATTTTAATGGGCAATCGGGTAATATTTTCTAATAACACAAACTTAAACTCATTCTGTCAATTCCCCGAATTATAAAAGTACAATCTTTATTATATGATTCTAATCGTAAATACGCTTGTAGCTGTAGTATAAAATAACAAAATGCTATAAATCGGTTATTATGTAAGTGGTATTTATCGCATTCTTTGATGAGGAAATACCTAGTTGGATTTTTACATTCCTGCCAACTGGTTACCTCATACATGTATTATTAGATGTAATAATTTTAATTCAATCCAATTTATATCCCAACTATCCTCAAATAACATTCTATATAAATGTACAACTCTTGTTTTCTTATTCACGCAATACTTATAGAAACATCAAAGCCATAGGGCGCTGTCAACTTTAGGGTTCCGTAGCTCAAAAGTTAAAAATGGAACCGTCATAATATCGTTTTGTCTAACAAAAGCTTTTTCTCAAAAAACGCGTTGTAATATCAATTTGTTAATAGTATTGAATACTTAGGTCTATGACAGCTTCAAGCTGTAAAAAAATTGAACTTTCGGGTCATGCCTACGTTGAATTTTTATACAACGCGCAAGGGAATCAATACTAATAGAGTACTTCCCGTTGAACGCAAAATCATAATATAATTGTTTGTTTCATGAGTTCTTAACTAGGGTACTCTACCCTAGTTAAGAACGCAAGGTGTAAAATATGAAGTACTCTTTAGGTGAAGATTGCGCGGCAACGACTAATTAATTCAAGCTTTATGTGCTTTCTTTCATATTCATAAGATGATTGATTCGAACGGTACATAGAACTGTTTGTCCCATTAACCAAACGTAACGCATTTAAAATTTGCTCTAAGATGTCGCAAAAAAAATCCTATCCGTATTTATCCTTACGCTTTAAATATTTAACAAAGTTTATCTTCTCTCTATCTCGCTACTTTATATTATTCTAGATATTTTAGATTATAGTCGTAATTTGTTTATTGTTTCCAGCATATGATCAAGTATCGGTACCTGCCTTTCACCCACAGCAAACCAAAGTACAAGACTGTTGAATCCACGGTCACTGTGAACTGACCTCCTTCACCATCCTGCAAAGTACGGACTCTGTATCTAGTTAATTTATCTAACATAACTGTTGTATGCAAATATTTCTAGAAATACAGTTTTTATTGTAATGTTCTTTGAGTTTAATTTTATTTGTAACTATACCTGCTGGCTACAATTATGATGTGTCAGGCTCTGCTGAAACATAGTCACTATAGTCGCAGACGTAGTTTGTAATTCTAATGAATTTCTATAACATCGCTGTAGATTTTTTTCAGGTCGATTCATAGGACGAGCACTGCTGCTGTGTGCGAATCCGATTAGCCTCTTTACAATTTTTTAAATCTTCCCTAACGTACTAATGCCGCATGTACATTGTACAAGTACCTAATAATTACATTTTTACAATTCGTTCACAAGCTTTGCTGAACCTGTCAGTTGTTCGACAGTTATATTTAGACACGTGATTGGTACTGCGATAGGGCCAATCAGGAATGTATATCGACGTCGTGGAGGTGTATTTATTACTAGTTTGTAGTCTCGAATCCGGCAAACGGTGATTAAAACTAAAATAAACACAAAGGTCGTCTTTCCGGTGTTGTGCCAATAACACTACCATCTTACTTCCCGGCCACGCCAACTGTAATTCATGCTCCATCACCACTTCTCAATCACAGCACTGTGTTACAATGTTAGATACTCGTAGAATGTCTTTATATTTATACGATTTGTGAACATTGTGTCGCATTAGTAGTTAGAAGTAAAACAATAGGATTTTAGGAGTCTACTACCTATACATACTGTAGAAATTCGACTACTGTTTATACAGAGATATTTGCTTGCCCTATAATAAGCCGAAAGAGGGTGTCTAAGACCATAGTTATGAACAACTTTTACTATGGAGCCAACCCGGAATTCGAGAAAAAGAAACAGCTGTTCCTTATTACGAAATAGCAACTCGGAATCGACAAAATGATTTAAAGTTGTTCATAATGCTGGTCTGAATCACCTCGGCTTATTACATGAGTTCTGGATAAGCTGGCTGATGATGAAATTTAAAGAAGAAAAAAGTTTAACCCGAAAATAATTATGTATCGTACTAATAGGTTGCATATTTTTGAGCATTTAATTTCCTTGTGAATAATAGATCGAAGGACCATAAACAAGACATCAAATAGTTTGTTCATTCATCATCATCTGCAGCCTTTTATTGCTTAGTGATGGGTATCCATAAATTATAGGGCTCTTCTGCTGAGCCATTGCATAATTCCTATATCAGTCACTTCTACATTTCTTCTACACTATACATTGAAACAAGGATCTCAGCTATAAAAATAATAACTCTGCAGCTAAGACCAATAATTCAAAGTTAACAGGAAGCAATAAAACTAAAAAATCGTGTTCAAGGTGCAAGTAGGTACACGTAATCGAAAGCAATCGTTTACCTACCAATATTTGTCTTATCGCAGCTGTTAACATGGAAATTGGGAACCTGTACCAACACTAACTGTGACTAAAATAAACTGCCGCCTACCTACGAAAAATTACAAAGCGATTGTTAGGTTCAGCATCTAACGCACACTGAAATAAAAGGTTAAAAATAGTTCACAGCTAGCTGTAAAATTAAGAATTTTGTTGGTAACTGTACGGAATCGACGACGCCGATATTGTATACCTGTCTCACAATAGATCGATGCTTGCTTGTGATAATCTAGGTAGGTGATAGGTATGCTTATATAGATACGTACTTATTTGTAATTTATTTTGCTACTGTCAAAAACTTTTTGCTGTTTAAAACATAATATACGGAACTTAGAAATCCAATACCCATTTAAATGAGATACTCTGTCTAATGTTGAAATATACTTAGGTAATGCTAACGTCCACAGAAGTTATATATAGATTGGAAAAATGTCATTAGTCTTATACAGTTGCGATAGGGCTCTTGTACATAATGCAGTACATACATATTATAACCTGGGGAACTACTTACACCTTTTTGTGATCACGGAATAAAACAAGCATTAAGAATAAATAAGTACCTAGTAAATGAGCAAATTCTAGACCATCAGGCTATTATGTGCGAAAGTTTGGGTGCGGGAAGCATGCGCGCGGGACTCAACTGGATCACAAAAAAGGCAGCGGAGCGGACCGTGCAGCATGGCGGGAATCGGGAGAGGCCTGTGTCTAGGTAGTTCAGTTTATTTTTAGTCTAGTTACAATCTTTGTTGCTGTATTTTCTGTGTTTTGTTTTCGTCAATAAAATATTGTCTATTGTCTATTGTCAAAAATGGACAACAAAAGGCAGAAGAAGATAAAGTATACATATACCTAATACCCACATGTTATGCTCAACCGGCCGTCCAGCAGTATATCGCAGTAGCACCCTACCCACAAGATGTAAGTACGTTGGCACCCACGAAAAGTATCGCAACCTCTAAAAACATTTCTATATTTTTTGTTCATATAAAATATAAAAGCATTCTATAAATTCTATTTTGACTTGTCTAGTCGCACAGTTGAGCGAGTTAGACAGAACCCAAAAAGTAATACACAAGTATAATATATATATAGGTATATGCCCCCAGTCAAAATGCCACCAAAAAAACCCATAAAATGTATGTAAGCCACATCTCTCAAATTTTATAGGAAATCGATAGGATTAGGTAGGTACTTTTTCAGCATATAGCATAGACTTCATAGGGCGGCGATGTTGATAAAGTTAAAGTGGCGAATGCTTAGCATTGATTGTAGCTACTTATATAACTACCTAGTTAGATTTTGAACTCAAGTTTAGACACTGGCGTTAGTAGTTTTATGTATTATACCATAATCTCGACGCGACGGCCCTATCGTACCTAAATGGAATGATAGATATATATTAGACCGGGACGGGCTGTGTATGTCCATACATTTTGTACAGTGTACCTAGTCCGTACCATAATCATCATCATGGAAGTTAGAAAATCGATCTTGGGATCTCTACACATTTGATACTGTGGCGTTAGCATTTTCGGCATTAATAATAGTATATTTTACTATTGAAGCTTAGAATTTTATCATCCTGCTGCGGCTACTGCTAGTAGGTAGGTATGACCCCTTATACAGGGCATCCAGAACTGATACACTAAGCCTGAAGGAGGTGATTCACACCATGTTTATTTACAACTTTTACTATGGAGCCAACCCGGAATTCGATAAAATAAAAAACATTTTTTGCCTTTTCTCGGATTTGGGGCTGACCCCATAGTAAAAGTTGTTTATAATGATGGTCTTAATCACCCTTTCGGTTTAGCGCAGGGCAAGCAGATAACCTTATATAGGCTACGGACTTGCTCCTGTCGTAGATCAGACAAATCGTGCTTCGTGCTTGTCTGGCTGGAGGTATACCGCTTAGAGTTGCATAAATATCGATAGTTGACCTTGTTGAAAACTATAAGAGCAATCCTATTTCTTTTTCACTATATGCATTTGATAGAGAGAACACTATTTTTAACGATGGCGCCTTTAAAATTGGGCTTACTATCGCTACTAACAACAGTTTCTAACTCAAATAACTATACTATTGATATCGCAATCAATAATATTACTATTGATTGCGAGCAATAGTATCGATACTATTACAACACAAAAGTATCGATAGGATCTAAGTAATATGATGTAAAAAAAACTTTCGTTAGTATTAATAATATCACAGTGTTAAAACTATCTATACTATAAAAGGTTAGTAAAACTATCGATAGTATCGAAATCGATACAATTGAAGCTAATAGTTTCAATACTATCGACAGTATCATTACAATCGATTGCCTATCGATACTATTGGCATTATGACGTCAACTATAGAAATTATATCGATAGTTTAGCGATAGTCAACTATCGTTTTGCAACCCTAGCCTAATTAGCTAGCCTAGGCCGAATCATACAAGTGGGCAGATGTGAAGTTAGCTACAAGCTGCGCAATATCCAATCCTGAATGAAGCTATGAAGCTCACATAAAGCTGCGCGTGAATTGGGTTTCGCGCAGCTTGTAGATACCTATTCACATCCGCCGACTTGTATGATTCGGATAACGTCGTGTATAATTTTATCATCCTGCGATATTATATCACGTATTATCGCCGTTATAGGTAATTATTTTTGAATGGTTTGAGAGCATATTTTGTGCATAGTTTAATTTTCAACCGACTTCTTTCCGAGGAAGAGATGCTCTAAAGTTTAGAGTGCATCGCATTATCGTACGATATGCCAAGTGGTAAAATTGCAGGACGAGTCCCAGCTGCACTACGCCCCCAGCTTTCGTGATTTTTAAATATCTATTTTTATTAGTATCATTCTGTCACAAACACAGATAACCACAGAACAGCGAACTACTTTAATTAGAAAGGAAATTGATGACAATTTTCAATGAAAACCGCTGTCGCCAAGTATGTATTACCACTGTAAAATATCTGCACAATAACTGTGCAATTTCCACTAGCTTCGGAAATATTTTTTTTACTTTAAAATATAGCGTAGTATACTTTCTGTCACATCACCAAGATACGTTAAAGCCCACAACATTAATTTGGTCATAATTTAAATGCCGAGTTTAAGTTATTAAATACACTTTATTTTATTAATGTTACATCACAATGGCAAATGCACCAACATGCCAAGCCAAAAAAAAAAATAATGGGCCAATCTCGAATTTGAATATGGTATCACAGTTATTTTTTGGCATTTAGCTAGTGATGGCGATGTGATTGTGCAGTTTAATTTTATCGATAACGTGATTTTATACTTTTTGCATAATATATGGATTATGTAACTGAATCTATATAGTGTATAATTGATGACAATGATTGTGCAGTTTTATTAGTATTTAGGAAGTTTTGGAATAAACACTGAAAAATCATGTCAACGCGCCGTATTGTATTAATTTGTAAAACTTGTGTTTCTATCAGTGGTAATATGTGAAAATTTGTGCTATTTCGAAGATTATGAACTGAATTACGTACAATAGTGTAGTCAAAATAATGTAATGTGTAACGTGATTTTTTGTGTTGTTACAAAAACTCCATAAAGGGCGGCGCTATTAGTAAATTCGCTACTGCTTTACTCAGGCATGACTTAGATGTGACAGTGACTTTTTACCCACTTCCAAAAAGTGAAGGTAGGTACCTACTACCTACCAGGGCTAGCCACCCGGCCTATACGAAGTTACTTACTTACTACCTACTATGTTCGTCTGTATGTATGTTTTTGTATATTTTCAGCGGTATTTTCGCCAATTATGGACCGTTTTATTTTTTATTTTAATTTTAAAATGGTATACAAGTACACCCTAGCTGAAATCATTTAAATGATATCAAAGTCAGCTGAGCCGAAAAAAAAATGTAAAATCAACAATAGTGTTAAAAATTACTACATGGATGCCACATCAATTCCTGCGAACTATTTGGATTTTGTAAACGGTGGAAGTCGGCCAAATGCCATTGTTGGCAAAAAATAATCAATTGTATCTAGATTTTTGTGCTGCCTACGACTGTGACTATTTATAAAATGATAATATCATAATAGAAACATTTTAATAAACAACACCATAATTACATGTAACAATAGTAGTAATTATCATAACATCATAGTAGAACTTACACTTGACACTGGCAAATACATATTTCATGCGACGCCAATATTTAAAAGAAGCAGAATAATTTTATTACAATCGAATTGTTCTAGTTTGGAGCTCTATAATTGAATCATTGGATTAGCTGAATGTATACGTAAATGGTTACGTGGCCGAGTGAGAGCGCGTGCTTGTGCGAGCGGGAGATTTTTCGGGGTGATTCGTTTACATCTTTTCAATTTTAGCGTCTCTTAGTCAATATAATTATAATTATAGATATCTTTTAAAAACGGAACCGTTATACCTAGACACACTAAAATTTTTTATATGAACTATAAAATTGTATTAGGTAGGTACTTCAGAAAATGTAAATCTTTACTGAATAGTACAGCATCCTTCGTGCGCGACTCCCACAAGGCCGATTATGCTAATAAAATCAGATTATATTTTCAAACATACGTCAAAATAAAATGTAATTTAATTCAAAGGCAAATCACCCCCAAAATAACTCATATTTTAACAAAACACTAAACACGTCTTCCATCAATTCTATTACAGAATATATTATGTGTATACCTTATCATCGAATGCATAATTACGGTTTCTATTTTAGGTATTGATGGTGGCTTCAGGCATCTTTATTATGTGAGCAATCACTTTTCCAAAAAAAATATAGGAATCCAGTCATGTCGTCCTGTTGCCTCGATCCATTTACTCTTTGTCAGTGCTGGTCCAGCATGCGACCACGAAAAGCCACAAAAAGAAATCTTTCAACGTGTGAAAAAGTGACAGATATGTACATCGCCATCACGCTGGCTCGTTCTGACACGTCGAAAGAAATATTACTTCGTGGGCATCCTAGCCCAGCTGGGAACTTTTATTCATAAGTAGTATAACAGTTAGAATGTGGTGCAAACACAATTATGTACTACTAAAAAGTACACCACAATCACAAATATTTTACTAAATATGCAGATAACAATAAATGTCTAATTTCGATAATATTAACTTACTATCAAAATTTATCGATATCGATAATTTTTTTGATTATAATGTGCTATAATTACAAAACATTTGAAATTAAAATAATTATATTGACATCGATATTTTTTATATTCCGACATATTATTAACTTTGTAGCAAAATTTATCGATGTCGATAAAATGTTTGCAAGTTTTGCCACCACTATCAACGAAATTCTAGGCAGTAAAAGATAACGTTTATATAAAAAAATGCCCACAATTTAGACTTGCTATTGGAAGGATATTCCTCCTTTTTGTTAACTAAAGTCTTTGCTCTGTATTCGACACGTTACAATAGCGCGAACTGGCCTTTTTTGGGCAAAAATTACCTCTGAAATCACTTGAACGACTGAAACAGTAAATGTCACGATTTCACGTATCTTGAGTTATAACTCATGATAGTGGCTACAAACCCCCCTCCGCATTTCCTTTCTATTTCCTTCTCTTTTCTGTGCAGATAACCGTCTATTTTCTGTGATCTCAATATATTTTAAATAGAATTTAAAACGGGTATTTTGTGAAATTATTATGGCAATAATTTTATGAACCTCAGTGTTGCTATGCAAGTGACATTTTCATGGCAAATTAGAGATGTACATTCAGTTCATTAAAATCGATAATTCGAATAGAAGTTTCACGTCGTATCGATGTCATATAGTAGTGGTTCTAAAATAAAATAATCATGATTGGTTTTGGTTGATCAAAGTGGGTGTGATTTAAACTTTGTGTAAGTAATATTGTGGAACGCTCTGCCTGGGTCTGTCTTCCCACTAAAGTACAACGTGGGTGTCTTCAAATCCCGAGTAAATAGGTATCTTCTAAGTAAGCGTGCTACATCCTAGACCGCATATCTGATCAACATCAGGCAGTATGTAGTCAAACGCAAACTTATACGGACTTTATCTCTAGACTAGAAACGCATTACGATTAATTACTAAATTCCTGCCGCTTCTTACTAGGCGCGGGAGGTGAAGCGTTCGCTCAAGTTTCGACCTAATTTATATGGCAATAAAGTCGAAATGTTAACGGATTTCGGGTTTGTATGGCGGAGCAAGCGTGAGCAGTGCAGCCCAGTTGTTGATATTCCAATTTCATCTTAATTGCTTATATGCTAAAGTCTAAAATTGTGCATTTAAAGTCTTAAGCCCCTGATCGACGTACAAAAGACTTTGACGGTATAAAGGCCCCATCAAACAGAGGCGGTACGAACGGTACAGCGGTACGCGTGGTACGGCGTGCCTGCACAACCTGGCGCGGGCGCGGTCGGCAAATGCGACGCGGGCGGGCGAACATGCGATCCAGGGTTGCATCAAATAAAAATTCATTGCCGTGTTTTGGATATGAAATTGCCGTAATTTGATTCAACAGAACCATAATTTCAATTCCAGCTATCATAATAAACGTTTAAGCCGCAAATATTTGTGATTATCAGCCTCAAAGACATGATCTTACAGGACGCTACTTTAAAAGATATAGTAATTTACAGTATTTGATGTTAACCCTAGATCGCGTGTCCGCCCGCCCGTGCGGACGCCACGCGGTCGGCGGGCGCGGTATGAGCTGTACGGGCACGAGCATAGTTACGCTACTGAGCACTACATGTCGCTCTATCCCCCAAAATTCTGCCGCTTCACACTAGGTAGCGCTATGCTGATCATACTAATAAAAATTAGGATGGGAATGATGAAATGAAATTCCATCACTCGTTTTACTACGTTTCTTTATCTTACCATTATATTTTAATTAAAACAATCATTTTTATTTTTTCCAATCATAAATAGATACAAACCTAACTTCTCTGTAGTAGTTATACAAAATCATCTCCTTTTACTAAGCCGCTGATGTAAGATCATCATTATTAACAATTGTTACTATGAGGACCACTCTGAATACAAGAAAAAATCATCTGATATTCCATATATACTTGCCGCTCGGAATTAACAAAATATATAAAACAGATGATTTTTTTTCGTATTCCGGATTGACACCATTGTAAAAGTTCATTGTGATGGTCTGAATCACCTCCTTTTGCACCAGCTAGATAGTCCTGTATGTAGTAGGGCATGCAACCCGGTTAACCGAAAACCGAAAAAACCGGATAACCGACCGCGTTAAAAACTCGGTTTTTTCTAGTTATAAAACCGTTTTTTTTCGGGTTTTTCGGTTTTTTTACGGTTTTTTTTATTTTCACATATATTAACTTGCTTCTTCGCAATAAAAATACATTATTGTTATCTAGTTGCTCTAACTTACAGAGAAATAATAAGCTATACTAGCCAAGTGAACGAAGACACTTTTTACATGTATAAAATTACGTCTAATGTCGTATACGTGCTAAGCTAAGGATGAAATTCAAGTGTGAAGGTTCTCACACTTTCTCTCTCTGTCTTTCTTTCTCGCTTTACCTAATGATTTAGTGAGTATCGTGATATAGTCAGAGCGTTATAAGCGTAATAGGACGCGTTTTGTCTTGACCGAAACGCTATCGACCGCCGCAATTTTGTTTCGTTACATTAGTCCAGCAGTATCTGCTAAGCTAAGTACCTAGTAAAACTAATCGTGGTATATTTTGTACGTTTGTCTAATATTTGTAAATTATACATAAAAAAAAAGCTCGATTGTTGAAATTAACAAACAAAAGAAATATAAATAATGACTATTTTATCATTAAAATCATAAAACATCGCATATCAGGAAGACTAGACATGGAACAACCCGAACAAGCTGATTTTCGTCGCGGGGTATAAGCTAAGGATGAAATTCAAGTGCGAAGGTTCTCACTCTCTCTCTCTCTCTCTCGACGATCTAAAATAATTCCTGTAGTCTGTTATTTTTACTATCAATTCTTGGATATAAACTTAAGACATCCCGGACATCAGCTTGTATGTAACCAACGAGCTATGGAGAGGGCTACGCTCGGAATTTCTCTTCGAGAATAAATAGATCCGTAGAATAACCAAAGTTACCAACATAGCCTAGTAGATTGACAAGTTGAAATGGCAGTGGGCAGGGCACATAGCACAGAGGACTGATGACCGGTGGGGTCGAAAAGTTCTTTAGCAGATACCACGTAGGTACCAGCAAGCGCAGCGTAGAACGTCCATCTTCGAGGTAGACAGGATGATTTCTTCAAGGCCGCAGGATCACGCTGGAAGCAAGCCGCTTCCAACTGGTCTTATAAGGGAGATCCATACGGGAGACCTATATGTCCAGCAGTAGACGTCATATGGCTGATGGATGGATGGACAAAGCAGGGTAGCCATAACCGATGCAACAGTTTGATCGTTTTGGCCGTTCTGCTGATCTGAACTGATTGTTGAAACTGATCATCAAAAAACTTAAATTCAAAAAAACTGAAATTCAAAGTGGCACTTGTTGTGTTAGTGTGTTTTACTGTGTTGGTTGTCACATCCATAACGGTGCGTCGTCGTATTGATCTCATTAAATGCAAAACTATAGGTCATAACGACCAATAACGTCGCATGGTATTTTGTTATACTTAAAATGTATAGCGCGAGAATGTTTCGAACTTTTTGATAATTATTTCTATGTGAAAAAAATAAAATATTGTTTTTTAGGTATGAATTAGTCTTAAAGATCGTATAGAAAAAAAAAACTATTATAATAAATTATATATAATTATATTAAAAATATTCGCAACGATGTTTACTATGAACTCGGAAGTGTCAAAGTCACAGAACAATATCACAGGTCAAAGTGAATTTTCAAAATAGCCGTTTTAGTTCCTCAAATCGCCACCGCCAACTTATACTTGTGTAACTGTATTACTGTAGTTTTTGTGTGGCTGATTACTTTTTTGTAAAGCACCCTAGCGGAAACGCGAAAGAATTGACAAAATTGTAAGGAGACACATAGTGGAAATAAAAGTTTCTAAAATCTCGAAGTTACCAATGCCTCAGATTATCTCATACATGTTATATTAACGATATATAGCGATTTATATTATCTAAAAAACTAATTCTCTTCACTAGTTGTTCGAAATAAATTGGAACGATTGTGTCGGAATTTCGAATATGAATCTATCTCACGATTCAAATAAGAATCGATACTCCGTGAGCTTATCTCATAAGCATCCATCCCTAAAAGGAATAAAACGCGCTCGATATCCCTGTTTATTTTATTGACCACTCGCCAGATGTTTGCGCATTGTTTTTCAGTGCGCAGTAGTTAGAAATCGGGACTCTCGTAAAGTATTATATATAGTCTGCCATTTTGAAAATACTAACGTGAATGGACTAGAATTTACAAATCGGCTGACCAACGGCTGACAAATATGTCCGGGAGCAATGATAAAGTGTCGACAACGCAGCGTATGATCCAAAGTGTAGCTTTCCCGCCCAGCCACAAGCTAACAATATCAGAAGTGTTCGATGAAAAATCTGGACTGCCACTGCCAGAAGTGTTGAAGCAACATTTTATCCTAGAAGGCAGGATTGAGGAAAATGCCGCTTTACGAATCATCCAAGATGGTGCCACCTTATTACGATCAGAAAAAACGATGATTGAGATCGACTCTCCAGTCACAGTGTGCGGAGACGTCCATGGTCAGTTCTATGATTTGATGAAATTGTTCGAGGTCGGAGGATCACCCTCATGCACCAAGTATTTATTCTTAGGTGACTATGTCGACAGAGGTTATTTCAGCATAGAATGTGTTCTGTACCTTTGGGCCTTGAAATTGTGTTACCCGAAGACTTTATTCTTATTGCGCGGCAATCACGAATGCCGACACTTGACAGAGTACTTCACCTTCAAACAAGAATGCAAAATCAAATATTCAGAGAAGGTATACGACGCCTGCATGGACGCGTTCGACTGCTTGCCGCTGGCGGCCCTCATGAACCAGCAGTTCCTGTGCGTGCACGGCGGCCTGTCCCCTGAAATAAACAACTTAGATGATATCCGTAAACTAGATAGATTCAAAGAACCACCTGCGTTCGGAGCCATGTGTGACCTACTGTGGTCAGATCCTCTGGAAGACTTTGGCAATGAGAAGAATGCAGAACATTTTTCGCACAACTCAGTTAGAGGTTGTTCATATTTCTATAGCTATGCTGCCTGTTGTGATTTTCTACAAAGAAACAATCTGTTATCAATCATACGCGCTCATGAAGCTCAGGATGCTGGTTACCGAATGTACCGTAAAAGCCAAACTACAGGATTTCCCAGCCTCATCACGATTTTCTCGGCACCTAACTACTTGGATGTGTACAACAATAAAGCTGCAGTGTTAAAATATGAGAACAACGTAATGAACATAAGACAGTTCAACTGTTCTCCGCACCCATACTGGCTACCCAACTTTATGGATGTCTTTACCTGGTCTCTTCCATTTGTTGGTGAAAAAGTAACAGAAATGCTGGTAAATGTCCTGAATATCTGCTCCGATGATGAGCTGATGACAGAAGGAGATGATGCTTTGGAGGAAGCTAATCTCAGGAAAGAAGTAATTCGTAATAAAATCCGTGCCATTGGAAAAATGGCTCATGTATTCTCTGTGCTACGTGAGGAGAGTGAATCTGTTTTGCAACTCAAAGGTCTCACACCCACAGGAGCTCTCCCCCTGGGTGCCCTGTCTGGTGGCAAAACATCGCTCAAAAATGCTCTACAAGGTTTCTCACCGAACCACAAGATCACTTCATTTGCCGAAGCCAAAGGCCTGGATGCCATCAACGAGCGCATGCCGCCGCGGCGGGACGGGCAGCGCACGCCCGACCCTCAGGACAAGAAGCCGCATGTGAACAGCAACGCACATTCGTGAAGTGTTAGCTCCTACTTCTCTTCCATCCTTACATGTTGATCCACGGTCATAGTGGTGGTAGTGAAATATGTGTGAAGGACTCAGCTTTTGGAATGATATTTCACATTTATAATAACTAGGTGGATTTGAAGGGAATTGTCATAAACATAGAAAATATTTTTAAATTTGGATTTAACTTTTTTTCAATAGTTGAAGTTATAAAATTTCTCTTAAGATATTACCTCTCGATATTTAAATAAAATATGTCAGATCTGCAGGCAACAAATTTATTTAGTCAATTAAATATTAAGGTATGCACATTTATTTATAATGCGCTGCACTGTTTAATTTTTGGTAAAGTAATTTTAAATTTTTCATATGAAAAGACATGATATTGTATTGTAAATGAATAATTCAGATTGTCTACTTATACTCTACTTGTTATTAGTGAAAATTAGACATGTCTTGTAATTTTCAAAGCATAATTAGCTGTGATATTAAGCGATGATCAATGTATTATTTATAGCGGATGCTAGTACAGGCATGTTCATTGGCTAATCATGCATTGAAATATCTGTAAAGTGAGTGGAAAGTCTCAGCTTGGGCATGTCTATATTCTATTAAGTAATACAATTAATTATGTACTATAGTGTGCATCACTTGTGTGTTGTTGCCGTGCGTGTGTGCTGTGTAAATATGCCTCGTGCGTACACACACGTTAATGCAGCTTTTACACTTGAGATAAATATTACTCTCTTTAATATCTTTGCTACAAGTTGTACTTAATTGTATTTTATTGTACAAAATATTATATTAAAATTACTATCTATGAACTATTACTTAAAATAAATGTATATTTGGGTGTATGCTGGCCGCGGCTGCCTGCATGCAGCCAAACCTGTATGCTGGAACGTCACCTAATAATATAAATCTCTTAGCCATCATGTTTCGGTATATAAGGCGGTATGTAGTGGCTAGTCTAATTGCAGATTTTCTTACAGCTTCTATTCCAATTTTCACTTATATTATAAATAAGGTTAACTATTATGCACTGTTGGAAAATCTCTTTTGGTCTGCCAAATAATCATTAATCAATGCAATAAGTTCATATTGTGAATACTAAAAAAGTGGCTTACATCATTTTCAAATTACTAAGTATTTTATCTCAATTCAGTGTGTAGTTCTTCATATGTTCTCTACTTTTAAATATACCTATGTAAAAACTTAACAATATATTTAATTTTATTTTGTACTAATCATGGGAAGTGTTGTGTTTTAACTTACAAAATATATTAACATTGACTCCGTAATATTATGGTTTCAATAATATCCTAGCTGTTGTTACAATATGAGCTCAGTAAGTAGTTACATTTACATATAAAGACTAAAGACCCTTTTTGTATGCTGTAACAGAGGGTAGATTGCGAGCTCAGTGAGAGAAGCCAAGTCACACCCATTCGTAATGAAATTCGCCAGATGACCTACTTTTACATAAAAGTATGTTTAGCATATTGACAGAATTCTTGCGTGACGAAATTGTTAAAAAGCTACGTGCCTACGCCATTGTTTTAGTTGCATTAGGTCATGCTATGGTACCTGCAGCTTGTTAGTCCTACAATCCTATCCTAATTACACACCTAGGTAAATATTTAGAGTATTCGAGAATTTCAAATGTGGGTACAATTTTTCTTTGTTTTGCAACTCGGGATGTTTACCAAAAAAATATAATTAGTCCGTCTAATAGATCGTCAAAAAATATTAGACACGTATTTTTTCTTTTGTCAATTTAACACAAATTGATGAAGATATAGCCTGTTAAAGATCCACGTGACGTCACTAACCGCTATGAAATGTACCGGCTAGTGCCGTCACGAGCCCCCACTCTCAAACTTTGACAAGGTTTATCTTAGTCACTAATTGTTTGATTGACAAAAGAAAAAATACGTGTCCAATATTTTTCAATAATCTAACTGACGGACTAATTACAAAAATGATTTTCATACTCTGTAAACATCCCTTCGCAATATTTCAGGGTGTTTCTAGTATAGGTATATCATGGGTAGTCTTCATTTCAAACAACTTTTACGAGATCAGTCCCGATATCGCGAAAAAAAAATCTGCTATCCCGAACATTCTATGGTGAATTGATGAACTTTTTAATGGAACTGCTTTTTTTTACAGTTGACCCTTAGTCAAAGCTGGTCATAACGTTTCGTTTCATTTTCTAACAATCCAGCTTATCGGCAACACACCGAATAAAAAGAAACACCAAAGTTTATAGCTTGGTACAGGTCCAAATAAATAACTTCGCTAGGTTCCAATGAAAGATTAACGTAGGTAGGTAAAATACTTATACATATATTTTATTATAAAACGAGCCTAGCATGGTTGACTAGATTCGTAGACAATAGATTAGTTCTTTATTGTACACACCATGACTTAAATAAAATTAGGACAAGTTAAACTTTTAACGAATGTAAAAACTCGCGGCCTTATCGCTGAAAACCAATCTCTTCCAGGCATCCGTGCTGTTGCTACTTGCCGCCGCAAATATCCTCGTAGGTATCCCAGGTACAGTCTAGCTGACCGCAAAAATCGCCGGCCTCGAGTTGCAGGTATTTCGACAGCCTAATTTAAGAGCTAGTTTTAGGTGTGAAGTGGATCCACAGTTAGGTACAGGGGGAAGCTACATATAGGCGGCCTAAACTGCCAATACGATTGTACATCTGGTAGGAGCTCGGGCAACAAACGGATTTGAAAGTAGAGACAAATAATATTATGGTCTGCGTAATCGAATCATACAACTTAACGGCTGTGATGGTAGCTATATTAAGCTGCAGATAGCCCAATCCTGACTGAAGCTCACTTATCCGCAGTTATATGATTCGGACTAGACTATACCTACCTAAGTACCACACCAAATAGTTTTTGGTAGGTATAGATTTTCACAAGAAGAGAAGGTAAGTATCTAAGGTTTGCCTGTGAAGGTACATACCTAGTACAGGTACTAAGAAAGAAATCGGCCAGAGAAAAAAATTCGATGACGTATTTGATACCACCGACCCGTACTGGGCCACTGTGGTGGTCACCATTAATGAGTAGGCCTATGTTAAGTTAAGTAGTGTACTATGAAAAAGGCCAGTACAGTAAAGTATACTAAGCGCCATACAAATCGGCGGATGGGAAGTTATGCGCAGAAGTCAAAATATAGGTTTAGATACTGGAGCCAGAGAGACGAGACGCCGGGGTACATCCGCCCGCTAACCTCATGCCTCCCGCGCGCTCCCTACGCACTACGACACGCGGCATCGGCATTGTGCACACATGCGCAATAATTGGCCAATCACGGCGACGTGTCATCTGCGGCTAACTTCTCATCCGCCGATTTGTGTGGCGCTCCGCGCTTAGTATAACTAATGAATACCAATCACAGACTACTATAGATACTACGAATATATATATATATACGTACTATAGATATGATACCAATCATAGAGGAATCATAAGCTATTAACAATTTATGTTTTCGTACTGCTTATAAGTTTCCTAAAGCCCAAGAAATATCTCGTCTATCTAATTATAACATCGCCGCATATGAACGATTATGTAGACGTAGAGGTAAGGTAATTAGTATTCCTACATGCAATCGGTTCAGCATGTCAAGTCAAACCATAAAGGAAAATGTAAATTGAGGCTATTGTGTGTACGCTGTCCCTCAAATGAAACGATCTAAATAATGTTAGTAGTTAGCGTGAGTAGATGACTACATATTTTATATTACACACGACTTCCATCTTATATAGACTAATAAATACTTATAATATATTTACGGAGCTTAGCAGTTTGGCACTATGTACTAATATTATGAATTGTACATACCTACATAAAGATAAGTAGGTACTAGCTAGGTATTTTATTTATAGTCATGTTCACCCAGAACAACGAGACGAACAGAAGTTGATATGATATGAACCGAGCAAGCCTAGGTATCAGTTTTTTAACCGATTCCCAAAAAGGGAGGAGGTGTTTTTTGTGTCACGATTCGTGAGTTTCTTTTTAGGGTTCCGTATCTCAAAAGGAAAAAACGGAACCCTTATAGGATCACTTTGTTATCCGTCTGTGTGTATGTCAAGACTCTTTATCTCGGGAACGTGTAAAGATATCGAGTTGAAATTTAAGGTAAGGTATCATATAAAAGAGCTTCATTAGTACATGCTAAAACAAGTTTTTAATTATTTTGACAATGTGTAAATTTCGATGTATGACGAGAAAAGTAAAAAAAAATTATCGATGATTATAGTATAGAGATTTTAACAATTTACTTCCCAATTTTGTGAAATTTTTTAGATTTGTACGGAACTCTCGGTGTGTGAGCCTGACTCGCACTTGTCCGGTTTTTATTTACAATCTTTGCAGGAACATCTCAAGATATCTCGTAAAAATTAAAACTCTTTTTTTACCTAGATATACTAAGCGCCACACAAATCGGAGCATGAGTAGTTATGCGCAGAGCGCTGCGCAAAAGCCGAAATATAGGTATGCGCGGGAGCCAGTGAAACGAGACGCCGGGGCACACCCGCCCGCCAACCTCATGCCTCCCGCGCGCACCCTACGCCCGTGCTCAACACTACGCCACTTGTGTCGGTATTGTGCACACATGCGCAATAATTAGCGAATCACGGTGAAGTGTCATCTGGGGCTAACTTCTTGTCCGCCGATTTGTGTAGCGCAACATAGTTTTAAGAAAATTGTTGCGCCTAAAGAAACTGATTAGCAAAATCGCTACTTTCGCTCACTGTTTTCAGCTTGTACATGAAGTAGATTGTTACGTATTTGTCTTAAAATAATCGAAAACACAGCTTAACGATTTAAACAGCCGGAGACTAGATAGAAGAGTTGTCGCTGTTATTAGTACCACCAGCGACCACCCATCCGAAGACGGGCCGTGTCCACCATTTCTGAATAATAGTCTAGCTACGCTGGGAGCGCTACGGCCTGCGACGCACGCGAAGATGATAAGTTCTAACGGTTTAGGCGAGGAATGCTCAATTCTAATGGCATAATTTGGTTCTAAGAATTCCCAATTTTCAAAATATCAAAATAATTTAAATCGGGAATTTTATATTAAAAAAAAATCATACATTTTATATACAAGGTATCCTTTAAGTAAAAAAATAACAGTTTATTTGCGAGAATATTGTCTAACGTAGGTAGATCTAATTACATAAATAGTATCAAATATTCTACCTTTGCAGGTGTACAAATATTGTTATTTTTTTTTTTTCAAGGACACAAATATACCATGCTTGTCAAAGGTGACGTCCAGGAGTGGTATATAATGTTAAAATAATGGTTTATTGGGAATATTATTAGTTTAGTAATGGTATCCCCAATATTGTATAGTCTGTAGATAGTTATAAGAAAATCGACTATCTCTGTCCCCCGTGATGTTCTCTCTCTCTCTGTGCTGTGATGGCCGCCAAGTTGGCAAGTAATAATCTCGCATCTCCTGTATTATAATAATTTGTAAAAACTAATTATAACTTCCTGAATATACTTATCAGTGGAATACAGTCGTATTGTTTTTAATCTCTACAATCATCAAGCCTTGACTCCTTCTACAAGACGCTTAATTATTGCTGACCGCGCTTTGCAAGCATGGAAGTTATTTAATACACTAACCTCCGGAGGTTATGGGCCCAGATATTTGTAAAAGGGTCTAGGTCAAAGTGAAAAACAGACGGAAAAGAAAGGCAATATGAGTTTTGGTGGTGAAGCTGTACATAATGTTCAAACTCCATATTCAGGCGGAGACAGCCGCCATTACGCGTTCGAGAAATTAGACGGCGTGGCTAATTTCCATTTATGGAAATTTCAGATGAAGAATGCCCTGATTCTAGAAGATTTGTGGCAGTCTGTTGATACTACGGATTCGATTGATCCATCCCGGGACAGGCGAGCGCTCGCACGAATTTGTTTATCAATTAAACCATCATGTATCCAGTACGTGAGAAATGCCGCGACCGCTCATGAAGCATGGAATAAATTGATCTCAACATTTGAGGATAAAGGTTTTTGTCGTCGAGTTATACTTTTACGGCAGTTACATCGTGCTTCTTATACCGATTACAACAACATGGAGGCGTATATTGAACACATTATGACGTTGGTGCAGCAACTGACCGATATTGGAAGATTACTGGAAGATGCTGAGGTTGCCGAGTTGATACTATCGGGTTTACCACAAGATTATGATGTGGTGGTATCGAGTCTAGAAGCTGTTGCAATATCCGGGAGTGTCAGTAGCGAGATCGTAAGGATGAGACTTCTTCAAGAAGAGCACAGAAGAAAACGTGAACGTGAACCAGTTGGTGAATTAGCTCTCTTGTCAAAATATAAGAAGAAAATATCATGTCATTTTTGTAAGAAGACAGGACACATCAAATCCAAATGCTACAAGTATAAAAGACACTTAGAGTCAAATAATAAGCAAGATATGGCTTTACTGACTGAAGCGACAAGCAGAAATTTTGAAGACTCAACCTGGTTGCTTGATAGTGGGGCGAGCGCACACATGTGCAATAATATGCAGTGGTATTGTAATTTCAAGAGTTTTACGAAGACAGTTTGCACCGCAGATGGGAATTCCATGTTAAGTCTAGGTATTGGTGATGTGAACATTTGTATAGGAAATAAAACACAACTTATTAATGATGTTATGTTCGTACCAACTCTCTCAACCAATTTAATCAGTGTCAGTAAATTAAGTGAGAAGGGTTTATCAATAAACTTTAAAGAAAATAAGTGTTACGTTTCCAAGGGTTGTTCATTGTTAGTTACTGCTACTAGACAAGGCGGAATTTATGTATTGGACAAGGTGTGTGGTGTTTTTGTTTCTGATTCACAGGTGAATTCAGATGTAGCCATGAATGTTGACATGGAAGCTGTGTCGAAGCTACAGAGTTTGCCAGACACTGAGGCGACCATGTGTTCATCGGAGCGATGGCACAGAAGGCTGGGACATTTGAGTTATAAAGGGGTAAGTGTTCTCCGTAAGCTAGTTTCAGGTATGGATCACTTGACTCAGTATGACGCAACCATTCCTAAATGTGTGTCATGCGTTGAGGGGAAGCAGGCTGTCAAGAAGTTTCCTAGGGGTGAAGCCAAGCGTGCTGAACAGCTGTTGGAGCTTATCCATTCCGATGTTGCGGGTCCCATGCCAGTGAGTAGTCTGGGTGGTTCCAGGTACTTAGTCACGTTCACCGATGATTTTTCGAGGAAAACATTTGGTTATTTAATCACACGTAAGTCTGAAGTTTTGTCCAAGTTTAAGTGCTTTAAGGCAACTGTCGAGAAACAAACTGGTTGTTTTGTTAAATGTCTGCGAACCGATAGAGGTGGAGAATATTGTAATGCTGAGTTCTCCAAGTATTTAGAAGGTGAGGGTATTGTTCATCAGACCACCTGCCCATACAGTCCTTCCCAGAATGGTGTCTCAGAAAGGCTGAACCGAACTCTTTTTGAGAAAGCTCGCTGCATGCTTCGTGAAGCACAACTTCCTAAGGAATATTGGGGTGAGGCGATATCTACCGCTATATATCTGAAAAACCGAAGCCCTACAGCAGCTTTAGAAGGTAAGGTACCTGAAAAAGTTTGGACAGGCCGTAAAGTAGATGTTAGTCATCTCCGTGTTTTTGGTTGTATGGCTATGACATTAATTCCAAGTATGAGGCGTGACAAGCTTGATTCGAAATCTAAGCGTTGTATTTTTGTGGGGTATGGTGAACATACAAAAGGATATAGGTTAATTGATCCTTCTAATCCAAGGCAGATCATTTATTCTAGAACCGTGTCATTCTTTGAGAATCAGTTTGTTGACCACTGCATAGAGAGCAATATTAAGACACAAAAAGTATGTAATGATACTATTTCTGAAATTGGCATGCAAAGCCACCAATTTCAAGGTACTAGTGATATGCATAAAATGCCTAGTAATGTTAATAATAATGATGATGTTTGTCAGGTGCAAATGCACAATGAAGTTTTAAGGAATTCTGACAATACGATAGAGGAAAATAACTGTGATATTAATAATGCAATTGAATCCAATGTGAATGTGATGAATGATAATAATAATTCAAATGATAATTTATATTTATCTCCCGTTTCAGGAGAGTCCTCGTTCCAAAGCGCTGAGTGGCTCGACAGTAGCGACAGTGGAGATGGCAGAGTGCCATGTGATACTTCCATGAACGAAACAGTCGTTCGAGGGGAAGGTTCTACACAACAGGTTCCTAGTAGTGTTAGCGAGCGACCTGTTCGTTCTACTAGAAACAATAAACCAGTAAGGTATGTAGATTATGATCTATCTGATTCATCAGACATTTCTCTCTTGGTCAATTTTCATAATGAACCACAAACCTATGAGGAAGCATTAGCAAGCCCTGATAAAGAAAAATGGCTAGCTGCTATGCAGGATGAATTTAATTCACTTATGAAAAATAATGTTTGGCAATTAGTGGACAGACCGAGTGGTTGTAACATAGTAAGTTGCAAATGGGTTTATAAACTAAAGTCTGATGATTCAGGTGATTACCCAATATATAAAGCCCGTCTAGTTGCAAGGGGGTTCAGTCAAAAACCTGGGGTAGATTATATGGATACCTTCTCACCTGTTGTACGACACTCTTCACTTAGAATTTTATTTTGTATAGCTAATGAGCTTGACATGGATATAGAACATATAGATATAAATACAGCTTTTTTAAATTCCAAACTTGATGAATGTATTTATATGGAACAGCCTTTAGGATTTTCAAATGATAGGACAAAAGTTTGTTTGTTGAATAAAAGTTTGTATGGTCTCAAACAAGCAGGCAGGCTGTGGAATAATAATGTTCATGTTCTATTGACTAACAACGGTTACATTCAAAGCAAGTGTGAACCATGTGTTTATTTTAAAAATATTGACAATAAGTTGACTTTAGTGGCTGTTTATGTCGATGACTTCTATGTTGTAACATGTTGTAATGATGAAAAAGTTAAATTGTATAAATTGTTACAATCGGAATTCAGTTGTAAAAGTTTAGGTACTCTTAAGAATTGTTTGGGTATTAAAATACATAGAGATAAGACCCGTGGTACCTTAATGTTTGACCAATCTGAATATATAAGGAAGTTGTTGGAACGTTTTGGTATGACTAATTGCAAAAGTGTTTCTACACCTATGGTTGTAAACAAATTGGACAAGGCCACAGATGATGACACTCTGTCAGACAGTACTTATCCATATAGGGAATTGATAGGGTGCTTAATGTATTTGGCCGTATGTTCCAGACCTGACATTATGTATGCTCTTAGTCATTTAAGTCAGTTTAACACAGCTTTCAAGCGACATCATTGGTTGGCTGCAAAACGGATTTTGAGGTACTTGAGTGGTACAATTAATAAAAGACTTGTTTTTGAAAAATCCGGCAATTTTGATATAACTGTTTATGCTGATGCAGATTTTGCCAATAATGTCGTTGATAGAAGGTCGTATAGTGGCTTTGTTGTAAAAATCGGTGACTCTACTGTATGTTGGGAGTCACGCAAGCAACGCTGTGTCAGTCTTTCAACGACTGAAAGCGAGTACTTGGCCTTAGCGGATTCTTGTAAGGAAATATGTTTTGTTAGAAATTTTTTGTATGAAATTTTTAAGAAACAATTAAATTGTAGAATCTATAGCGATAATCAAAGTGCTCTTAGGTTGCTTGAGACAAAAGAATATTGTCATAAAAAGACAAAGCATATTGACTTACGCTACCATTTTGTAAAAGATATTGTTAAGGAAAAGAATGTAGTAATTGATTATTTACCTACTGAAAGAATGGTGGCTGATATTTTTACGAAACCTCTATCTAGCTGTAAGCATAATGTTTTTATTGCTGACTTAGGTTTAAGAAATGTGTAATAAATAGACGTTCCAAATTCTTGAGATGTTGCATGTATTGTAAGCCATCAATATTTGTAATGTAGAGTCACTAATGTATTTCTGTGACAGAGATAGTGTTGTGTTACTTTAATTAACATGTAACTTGTTGTCATAATGGAGGCATGCTAGACATGAAGTAGGAACAATGTAGTTTTGTTAAGTTAACTTGAATTGTTAATTGTTTACACATATGATTTGTGTATGTTGTTCTACATTGTTGAAAGTTTTTCATGTTACGCATGAGGGGAAGTGTTAAAATAATGGTTTATTGGGAATATTATTAGTTTAGTAATGGTATCCCCAATATTGTATAGTCTGTAGATAGTTATAAGAAAATCGACTATCTCTGTCCCCCGTGATGTTCTCTCTCTCTCTGTGATGGCCGCCAAGTTGGCAAGTAATAATCTCGCATCTCCTGTATTATAATAATTTGTAAAAACTAATTATAACTTCCTGAATATACTTATCAGTGGAATACAGTCGTATTGTTTTTAATCTCTACAATCATCAAGCCTTGACTCCTTCTACAAGACGCTTAATTATTGCTGACCGCGCTTTGCAAGCATGGAAGTTATTTAATACACTAACCTCCAGATATAATTCACAATCGAACCAAAATGATAGATACATCATTTGAAAGCTTGATTTATGGGCTTCTCAAAAATATTTAATTTAGATTTCTTCACCCCTCCGATTTTTTTAAATGCGAAAAATAAATTGTATGAAAAATAACAATACACCTTATTATTTTTTCTAGTTTAGCAATAATAAAGTGCTTCTATAGTTATTTTACTTGCATTCGTAGCTGATTCTTCCTGCTAGAGATAAACTACTTATTAAGCTAAATATTTTTTTTTTTAAATAAATTCAAAATTAATTTTAAAAAAATTGGAGGGCTCTTTTTTATTTTTAACTGTTGGAATAGACTCAGAAAAATATGAACTTTCTCGAAATGTAACGAGTGCTGTGGTTAGAATTTTTGATTATTATTATAGGTACCAGCCTCCATACATTTTGTGGACATGTCTTTTAATTATATTATTATAAATTTGTTACCGCCGCTCTTTTAAAAACGTTTTAACGTCTAACCTCTCAAAGGCAGGTTTAGTACATCAAAGTTAAAACTATGGGCCAACTGATTCAGGTTCCGCAAAAAAATCTGCTGTGCTTTTGTTGGTGGACTTTTCTATAGGACTTCTAACTTTATCGTGGATTTGGCTTCGGTTGGTCCCATAGTAAAAGTTATTCTTCTGATTGTACTAAACTCGGCCTTAAGAGGTCACGTTAGCTATCAGTCACCCGAAATATATGTGTTTAGAAAATTTACGTTTTCTATAAAAAAGATCTTAGTTTATTTTGCCATTTTGAGGATAAGGCATTCCTAGAATTAGCCATTGTTAGAATTGGGCATTCCCGGACTACTTGGGCATTATGAGAAGTGGGCATTCCTTGCCTAAACCATATTTAACTTGTGGGTGGTTGTCCTAAGTTGCATTGTCATTGTCATGAATACATTATATGGACTAAAAAATGTAATAATAAAAATAAATCATACAAAATTAATTAAACTTTGTTATAATACAACTTTTTACAAACATCTCTTATATCCAAATCATACAAAGGTGGTACTGTGCTTTCCTCAGACTCTGGCATAGAGTTAAACAAACTAACACAACATCTACTTTCTTCTAAACAAATACAAGACAAACTTGAACCTTTAGTATTACATACTTTTTTACTTTTGCTAAGAGAAAATTTATCAAATATGGTATTTGTAGCATCTATGTTTGCAGTCAGAATTAAATTTGAACTAGGATAAATAATAAATGCAAAAACGGTGAGAGCAACTAAGCATTGAATTGGTATAGCCGTAGCCCAATATTTTAGAGGATAGTAATAAATATTTAATTGATGCAGATAATAATCTGGAATGAATGCCCAAATACAGTATATCCCTAGAGCAGTATTACTAAATAAATACATAAAGAAACCATAAAGGGATCTTGCTGGTGTCGGAGCTGGTGTGTGTTCTGGCATGGCTTCTATTGTTTTCAGACACTCTTAAACATATCTATTGTCTTAGCAATTAATAATATGTTTTTGAGAGTACTGTTAAGAGCTACTCGCAGCCATTTTAGATCCACACCATGCAATGTTCTAAAACAATAAATAAGGATATTAATTAATTTCAAATTAAACACAGTAAAGGTGCTGTTAAAATGACAACTTATGATATCAGCAGAAAATTACTAACACTACAAGATTTTCCTCCTCAGTAGAAACTTCTCTGCGGACTTCACTTCTTTTATGTTCTTTGTCAACATTGATCACTTCATAAGCTAGAGCTGCAGTCTCTGGCGAAGAACATGGTATAGAGAGACGTCTGAAATTATAATAATTGATTTACTTAGCAGATAATACCTCTCTCTATCTTTAACCTTCCTATACTCGCGCCAATTTTTGTAACACCTATACTCGCGCACGGTGTCACAGACCGTAACTTTGGGTCCCATTTTTTTTTATTATTAGCAGTATAAGCTACATAGGTATATTTTTTTCCTGTAGCCATATAATTTAACTACAAAATAAACTTAGTTAATCGTACTATTAATTTATTATTGTAATGTCTATCAGACTTCGCGTGACAGCCTTCAAAAATATCAAACTTTTGTTCAAGTGTAGAAAAAACTGACTAAAATCTGTACTCAGTAAAAATCATCTTAGTACCTTATTAGTTGAGACTCGAGATGTAGCTATCAAGATTTTAGACCATAAAATGCCAATTAATGTATAATCAATACAAACATTTCATACACATTTTTTGTTGCACTTATACTCGCGTCGGTCTCACGGACCGATTGGCGCCAAATACACCCACACGCCGTACTTGCACAAACTCGCTCAGCGTACTGAAGTAAAGCTATCAACAAATGAGGCAGCTAGCAAAAAGCTCAAAGACGGTGCATTGTTTGAATATAAAATAAATGCGAAATAATATTTCGTCGGTCTCACAGACCAACGCGCGAGTATAGGAAGGTTAATCAACATAGAAGAAAAATGCTTGTAGGTACACTCACACGTGTTTTTCAGTCATGATAGTGTGATGATATGATGATTATAAAACTGACACAGTTCTACCTATAATATTTTAGTACCAGGGAAAATTTTAAACAGCCAAAACAAAAATAAAACCGTGTAGGTTATAAAACAGGAGTGAGCTTCAAACTCATATTCAGACTTTAATGTTTAGTACCTTTAAAAAGTGAACTCGCAATACAAAAAATACTACGTTTAATTGAAATGATTTAATTTTAAGTTAATGTAACGATTTACAACAAAAAATATGATTTTAGCGATTTTAACCGATTTCTTGTAATTTCTATCATTCATTTGCATATCATTTGCAGCGTTACCAATGCCTGTGTCCCTAATTCCCCAAAAACCGAAGTCAAATTCCTCAAAACTGGGACAAAAATTATCTCGATTCCCCACCTACTTTTATGACTAAAACAGATAATATTATGCAAATTCGTAAATGTTGCTTTTCGCGTCGCCAAAATCGTAATCCAGGGGGGGGTCCATGCGCGGAGTCCAGCTCACCAAGTTTACCTCGCCTAATCGCAATTCTACGGTTCTAAGAAAACTCCAACGTGAACTATCAATGTGCATTTGGATTTTTTTTTCATATTCGCTGCATACAATAAATCCTCAATGGAGGTACAGTTCCCTGCAATTTGGGGAATTTCTCACATATCGGAAACCCTAGTTATTTGACAACTCCGACAAGTTGATGTTGTTGTCAACTTCATTAGATTATAGAGGGAATCAACTTCCCTTCTATAATCTATGTTGTCAACAAGAAAAAAAACGAATGAAAGCGAAAGATTGAACTAAACAATTTTGATCACAGATAGCAAACAGATAGATAAAGGGTCCCCCACTGTGGTCCCCCAGATACCTGCGGTCAAGGTGCGGACATAGTCATCCACCAATCACAGAGCCCGTTTTTTTGGTAGCATCACGAAAATTCACAATTGATAGATCGCTGTATTTGACACCCCTAGAACTCTGCCCTAGAAACAGTAGGCAGCTCTACCCATCCCTCATCCCAGATTCGGTTTATTACCAGCTTAAAGCCGGAAACATACTATCGGACGCGGCTGACGGACGCGACTGACAGCCGCGACTAATAATGTGCACAGTCTTAAAACAACTGTGCACATTGCTAAGTCGCGGCTGTCGTCCGTCAGCCGCGTCCGATAATATGTTTCGAGCTTAATACTAGTAGTAAGAAGAATGGGAGCCAATAATGTACGACTCAGTAATTCACGACATGATAATGTACAGAATACCGCATAATTTGTGTCACTGGCCATGGAATATCTGGCTGGGCAATATTAGGCTGTGAAATACAGGCCGTACATTATCGGCCTGTATTTCACAATAATTTGTGTCAATAATGTCCGGCACAGTATTGCACAGCTCGATATTGTACGGCCTGATATTTTGTACTCTGGGCCTTGGTTATTTTATGGCAATGTATGAGTTCTCTGAGGTAATTCGACTCTGTTGGTTAGGTTAGGTTTGAACAGTGACAACAACCTGTTGCCTTATTACAACGCCAGAAACAACATGTCCTTATTACGAATTAAGGATACTTTAAAGGTATGCGCGGGAGCCAGAGAAACGAGACGTCAGGGCACACCCGCCCACCAACCTCATGCCCCCCGCGTGCTCCCTTCGCCCGTGCTCACCACTATGCCACGCGGCGTCGGCATTGTGCACACATGCGCAATAATTAGCGAATCACGGCAAAAAGTCCTCTGTAGCTAACTTCTCATCTGCCGACTTGTGTGGCGCTTAGTATATCTCTGTGGAACTGACAGAAGTCACAGACAAACCAACCCATAGGAGCAAATATTCTTCGTGCCAATAATGTACAGCCCGTATTTTGCAACACAATAATGTACAGCATGATATTTTGTGTCCTTTTCTTCGGGACACGTTTTACATGCTGTACATTATTGTGTCGCAAAATACGGGATGTACATTATTTCCACGAGGTGATAATGTCCGGCCAGTATTGTACAGCCTGATAATAAGGAAGTTTCCCGTTTTCTAGTTTTATTTTTATTAAATTACACTAAGTCTGCAATAAATTAAGGTGTTTTTATTTTTCAATTATCTTCAAAAATGACGGAGTTATGAATTTTTAAACATGACCGCACGAAATCAAAAAACCTCGCGACGGCTTCGATTCGGCTTCAGAGCCGCGCCGTGGGTTAGGCGGGAGTAAGGAAAATAGGAAATAAAGTACTTCACTCTATGCTGGGTATTTTTCTAAGCCACGAATACGTTCTAGAATATTATTGTACTTATCTTTATGTTATGACCAACATTTACTATGGGACTAACCTCCCAATATAACGAATAAAAAGTCAGCATTCCCATAATTTTGTCGTGAGTAAATGAACTTTATATCTAAACGGAACAAGACTTGGTGTATGTGTCTAGTGTACTGCGGTTTTTACATCTGTAACCATTAACTAGTAGCTCTCCAAACAGTAGACCTCGCAAGTATACATTTTCTTGTAATAAGTTCTCAAAAATGCACAACTTTCACAGGTAAATATATTCTTAATCATAAAAATGGTAAGGTTCTTTACTAAGATATTATTGTTTATAATGGGACTAAGTAAGTAAGTTTGTATAGGCCGGGTGGCTAGCCCTGGTGTCAGAGTTTGGGACTGATCCCCTATACAGGGTTAGCTAGCTAGAACTGGTGAAGCGTAATATATTTTGTTCTAATTAAATAATTTAGATAATTTTTTTCAAGGCTTTTATTTTCTAGTCCCAATAAGTTGTCAAGTGCGTGTCAAGACATGCGTATGATAGGCTTCCGTAGACGTGACAATGATTATGATGATGATAAAAACCAATTTTTAAGATGGTTGATTACTAGGAAAACGTAAATTAGTATGAATTCTTGGTTGCCTGGGAGAATTCGCTTAAAGCGATAAGGCCACCAGTTAGAAACCTATTAATTGTATTGTTTTGTCCCTGTATTTTTTTTATGTTATGTAGTTGTCTAATAAGGTGTTATTGTTTGTTTGTTTGTATGAAATATACATGTGAGGTCGATGACCTCTAATGTTTAAAAATTTCAATTTTTTCTTTATAGCTCTAATATTTATTATTCCACAGTGCTCAAAATAATTTTCATTAATATGGTCTGTAAACGGCGTCCGTTCGTTACACGGACATAACGAAGTTTTAAGGGTTCCTCGTTTTACTACGAAACCCTAAAAATGACTGAACAAAGTGACAGCTGTCAAATTCTAGAATCTATACTAGGATGCCATGTCAGGTCTCAAAGTGACAGCTGTCAAACTTAAATGCGGTTTATTTCTGTAACTAACGATTTTAGACCATTGCTGTCTACACAAAAGTGATAGAACTCAACAATATCTATATTTCGAATGACAACTCATTAATGTAATTTATCTCCGTAACTGTCGTTTCTATACCGTTAATTTAGGCACAAAATTGATAGAGCTCAACGAGATCTACATTTTGGATGACATCTGTCATGCCACTCTAGTATGAATTCTATAATAATATGCCATATAATGGCAGCTGTCACTTTGACATCTGTCATTTTCGGAACTAAAAAATAAGTCCTGAAAAACCTATTACCTACAATGACTTTATAAGAACAAATATTAGGCTGAGAAGTTGGTTGGCATAGTAAAAGTTGGTCATAATTTACAATGATATTTTAGCACAGAATATTGTAATTATGAATATATTTGCCTGTGCAAGTTGTGCATTTTTGAAAACTGATTACCAGAAAATGTTCACCAAAATGTATACTTGTGAGGTACTTTTTGGAAAACTACTAGTCAATATAAATTATACAGATATAATAACCGCAGAACAGTAGGTACACACGCCAAGTCTTGTTCCATTTAGAAATAAAGTTCATTTACTCACGGCAAAATCATGGGAATGCTGACTTTTTATTCGTTATATTGGGAGGTTAGTCCCATTGTAAATGTTGATCATAACATAAAGATAAGTACAATGATATTCTAAAACGTATTCGTGGCTTAGAAAAATACCCAGCATAGAATGAAGCACTTTATTTCCTTTTTTCCTTAATCCCGCCTAACCCACGGCGCGGCTCTGAAGCCGAATGACGTCACACGCGTAAATCCGTCGCGAGGTTTTTTGATTTCGTGCGGTCATGTTTAGAGATCCATAACTCTGTCATTTATTAAGATATTCGAGTAATTTTTTCACTGTGTCTAATATAATTCTAACGTCCTTAAATGTATATAATTATTTTTAGTTTTTATGACAAAGGAAACTTCTCTATTGGTGGCATGGGACATGAAATACGGGACGTGTTTTCCTGCCCGTACGCGATCTGGCACACCCTTATATTATAAGGTGCGTTCGGATAGCCTACTGGTGGCAAAAATAACAGTTCAAAACGCTAAAAACGATCACATTCAGCGTTCGGTTTGGGAATGTGTGAGCAAAAGTTGCATTTTTATATGTTTTCATTCACCGTTCGGATAGCTTGAAAACAGTTAAAAACGCCATCGTGAACTGTTACTTTTGACCCACGTGAGGAGGTGGGTTCTTTGTGATCGTTTTCTGACATTTAAGAGTTTGATGTTTTATTGTTGATAAAATTTTGCGCGTAATCTAAAGTTTCAAGCTTTTTAATAATTTGTACGGTGTACAATTAATAATAGATGGTGTTTAAGGCAGAACAGCGAAGAAAAGATAATGTAAATACTACCAGCAAATTGCGTATTGCTAAAATCGGATAAAATTGTGTAATTTAATGTTTATATTTAATTGTGTAGTGTAATGTCCTGTGATTTGACGTTTCACAATGTTACTAACTGCTACGAGTGACACGTGGGTGATTGATCGTCAAAAGCAGATGTTTAAATCAGAACGAATAGCAAAAGAAAGAACATGTAAGTTTGCAAAACAAAAATCACATCTCGCGAATTTCTGTATTTTCGAAGTATTGCCGCCATAATTATGTTGTTTGACATTTGACGCACCGCAGTTTGTTCCTTTTGCGTTCGTTTTGGGAAGTGAGCAAAAGTAGCATTGTTGGCGAAAGGAACATTAATCCCAAACCGAACGCTTTACATCAACGCTAATTTTGCAAACGCCAAAAACGCCACCGAGCCCAAACCGAACGCACCTATAGAGGGAAGGCACACCGGATGTTTTAAGACTGTGCACATTGCTAAGTCGCGGCTGTCAGTCGCGTCCGATAGTATGTTTCCGGCTTTTCGAGTTTTGGCGGGAACGCGGAAAAGTCATGTCTCCTCATTGTAGTATTTTATTAAACCTGTGTTTTTATCAGTGATAAGTAAAACACGGGTAATTTTATATTGTTGTTATACTTTCAATGGCAGTAGTAAGAACGGTAATTCATTTACCATTCTTACTACTGGTAGTAAGATTGATAGTAACACTGGTAATAAACCCTTTAAAGGCTTTGAGCAAATATCTACAGAGCCACAGTCCCTAAGTGAAAGTAGTACAAAAGGTCCGAGCGCCGTCATACATACTTTCTAGAATCTCGACGTTATGCCACCTAATTAGTGCTTGAACTACGCACTTTGGCATCGCGCGGCGTTGTATTCGGCTTGCAATTGCCTTACGACTAACTAAAAAGCCTGCCCACTTCGTAGCTCGGGCAGGGTTTTGGCTCGGATTCTTTTTTTGCACGATTGTAATTCTATAGATAATTGCTCGAAGTTTAGAAGCTAAGCTAGCTTCTAAACTTCGAGCAATTATCTATAGAATTCTCAATAATTATGAGCATAAAAATCAAATAACGTGTTATTTTGTAAAAGATTTTATTTAATATTTTCATTTCAAACACAATGTCCTATGTACAATACAAATTACTTTGTAAAAATATTCATTTTTGTCTTATATTTTATTTTGATTTATTAATAAATCGTAGGCAACACTAAAAAATATAGAAAATCATAATTATTGAAAATTATATTATTATGAAAATAGAAACTTCATTTCATTATAAGTACAAAGAACCAATAATATATTATTATGCACTCATACAGGGGTGCGTGAAATATAAATAATCTGCACGCGGCTAAACAAATATACCAAAGTAAACAACGACCGTCAAGAACCAATGGCAATATTTGTTATTAACATTAAAAAACAACTGTATAATTACTATAGGATGAGATAATTAATTTACCGGCTCTCGATATATTAATTTCATTATTTAAGTAAAAAAAGCATTCCCACAATATTCACTGGAAATGTAAAACTATTACGAACCTCTCCATTCGAGTTATAGATCGGTTCTCACTATTGACTTATAACGTAATATCCGATCACAAACGGGTCAGCTAAGGCCCGAAATACATAGGATTCAGTAGATAGATAAAAACGGAACATGATTACGGTTATATAGTAACTACACTAAGTCACGCATCGAGCGCAGCACGCTTAGAGGCGGCAGAACAATGTACCCCACGCGACAAATACAAAAACCAGTACATTCAATGGCAAAATGTATAATATTATGGAACAGAGCCTATATCGGGCGTAAATGGAACTACATTTTCTATCAAATACTTATGGAAAGTTAATCATATTTGTAGCAGGGGTATCAGGCACAGTAATAAACATAGAAGGCATAAGCGCACCCGTGACGGTACTATATTGCGTTACGTCGGCACCTGTTTTTACGACCAGAAAAAAGACGCACGTATGCTTCGGAAGCATGTATGCGACCGCCGTCTATAGTATAAAAAAATGTCACGAGCACCATATTTCTGCGCGAGCTCACGGTTTACTATCAAGAGGTTATGCCTTCTGCGTTTCTAGTGCTTTCGTCGGGAGCGGGTGGAGGCACGGCTAGCGGCGCGGGCCCCAGGCGGCGGCGGCGGCGGCGGCGGCGGGCGGCGGCGCGGGCGCGGCGCGCGGCGCGCCCGGCATGGTGGGGAACTCGTGCGTGGAGGCGGTGTCGGGCGCGCGCTGCTCCCACGGCCCTCCCTTGACCACGAAGCCGGGCGCGGGAGCCGCCGCCTCGCTGGCCTGAGCGGTGGTCGCGTTCGCCAGCACCTCGCCGAAGTCGCTCAGGGACGGACCCGTCGGCCGCTGGTAGCGGTCTGCCACGTCTTGCAGCTGATAACAAACACTCGATTAGACTATGCTGCACCTGATAGGATTTTTGCGCTGCAATACGTACGACATAATGTGCGCAAACCTTTATTAGACTATGTGTTGGTCTGTATTAAATTCATGCATTTACAATTTTCTGCTGCAGTCATTACTAAAGTGAGAGTGAAACTGACTTCCATGAAATTTTGTTTCTAACACGACTACAACCCATAATTCTATAAACACCGGCGATGACTACATTGACTACCATGCCGTAGTACTAGTTTTCGGGGAAGCGTCATGAACGAACATTTGTACTCGTTCATGACGCACACAATGTAGCGCCAATAAGTGCAAAGTGCTATCGATACGTACATATTCCTCGGCCAGGTTGAGCAGATGGTCCTTGGCGTCGAGCACGTTGTCCTCGGCGCCGGCGATGACGACGATGCTGTCGTCCTGGTTCTTGGGGAAGCGGATGTCGACCTTGTACTCGTCCATGACGCGCCGGATGTTCTTGCCGCGCAGCCCGATGAGCCGCCGGTGCACGCGCGGCTCGATCTCCACCTCCTCGCGGTATTGGCTGTCCTGTAACACGGATACAGACGTTTAAAACAACAGGCAACAATTTCAATCAAATCAAAGACATTATTTTGCTTTGTACAGATTTACAGAGGAATGCCGGGCGTCTCTCTAGACGACATACACAATTTAACACATTCTAGGATATCATTGTACTCATAATTGTGTTCGATTTTTACTATGGGTCCAAACCCCAAAAATCATCTACAAACCTATATCGTAGAAACAAGTTCATCGATTTTTGACAAATATGTTTTTTTTCACAATTTTATTAATTGATTTCAGATAAAACCAAAAGTTTGAGTTAGTAGCGCAGCGCCGGACGGTGCCGGGTTAGCGCTAATACTCATACTTTTTTATTAATAACGATTAGTTACAGGTCATCTAAATATTACAATAATTCTCTTTCAATTTTAAACATTAAAAGGCACTCAACAACATAAATTGTTTTATATAATATTATTCAAACTTCTGGGTGGTGTAGACCTGTCATAGGCATGAGTAACGCTTAACATCAGGCGAACGCACCCTTCCTTACACACACATTCACACATATTACACGTTATTTTTGACGATGCTATTGCAGATATTTCAATTACAGTATTTCTGACATTTAAATTTTTTGTGATATTGTATTTTTAATTTTATGTTATGTACCGAATTATAATTAATTTATTTATGCCTAATAATTCTATTGAGTACATAATTAATAATTGTTATTTTGATGATTCATAGGGTGTTGCTCGTGTTATATTTTTGTATACCAATGTATGTAATTATCCTTACCGAAAATTAATTACTATCTATCTATCTATAATAAGTCTTCTAGTCACTCAATCAGAAAAAAGAAGTCATAGTCAAATCCCAGGGATGTTACCTGCTGATGGACAATGGCCATGATAGCATCCTTGGCCTGGTGCGCCTTCTCCTCGTACCCCTGGATGGTGATGGTGTCGTCGTCGGGGTCCCCGCGCTTGGGCAGGTTGATCTGCACGCCGTACTCGGTGCGGATCTTCGTGATCACGGTGCCACCTTTGCCGATCACCAGAGGGTGGTACTCGGGGTCCACCTTGAATTTCAACTCGTAGGACCTGTAACCAATTAATACATAATTTATTCATTCAGCACAGATCTTTTCTTGTTATGCGATATGCGGTTGGGACTAGTAGTTTGTGAGATATCTTTTTATCGCCAATATACACTGCCAGAATCTTCGGGGATGACAGTTGAGGGTTATTCACACTATAAAAATGTATGTAACTTTTGGCCTACAGCTGTTAAAATCTGCAAATATATATTCAAATTTGACGTTCCTAGATAAAAAAATATCTGACAACCACCAGTAAATCGAGTCGTCTTTGATCACCTACTGATAGTGAACGATGTTGCGGTCAAAGATGAAGCATGCAGATTTAGAAAATATATTTTCATGCTGCTAAGAAAAATTAAGTACTATAATGCAATCTTTATACAATATAATATTCTATACTTATACAATTTCTATAATCGCGGCCCGAGAGAAACGCCTCAAATACTCCTGCATGGATTCGACGTACGACTTCGTTCCGTTTGCCGTTGAGACGGCTGGTTCGTGGTGCTCCGAGGCAAAAGAATTTGAGCGCGATCTTGATCGGCGGCTCAGAGAGAGGGGACAGGATCAGCGGTCGGGGGCGTACTTAGCGCAGCACATCTCCCTTGCTATTCAGAGGGGCAACGCCGCGAGCATAATGCACTTTGCACAATTGGGCTGAATGCACTTTGTGGGGGCTTGTTTGACTAGGGAGTTGTTGACTTTGGTCAATAACTCTCTTGAATAGACATATTTTACAGATTATTATTTTATACTACGGGACTAATCGCGCACTAAATATACGAGATAAATAAATAATAAATAATATCTGTGAATAGACATAATAGTGCTTTTGTATAGCATTGTCTAATTGTATGTTGACATAATTTTGTGTTTGGCTAGATATTGACTAACCAGTAAATAAAGAAATATTGCACACTAAAGAAACAATTAAATCATATTCATATTCAATTGATTCATAAAATAATTTCTATATGTATACAATATATATCCATGATTATAATTGTAAAACATTTGTGTTACAAAAATTTTACCTGAGGAACCTGTCTTCTTTTTCTTTCTCCATTTCGGAAATCTTTTCAGTGAGCGCCTCTTTAGCCTTTTCGACGTTTGTAGGTGTGCCGGTTACCTAAAAAAATTTGTAATATAAGTGCATTGACTCAATTTTATATTAAAAAGCTATATCACCATTAATAAAATTAAAACTTAGAAAATACTCAGTTCTAGGTTATAGCGATCTTTTTCCTTTTAAAATTAGACATAACAGCACGCTTAGGCTTTAAAAACAGCGTAGTGTAGGACTTCCGTTCACAAGGGGGACAGGAGACTTGATTAAAGTTTACCTTGACGAAATCGCTAGGCTCGTCCTGGGGCGGCAACAAGATGTGTACGTCGTAGGTCTGCATGAGCTCTCTCCTTTTCTGGCCCGCAAGGAGTTTGTGCAGCTCGTTCGGTACCTCAACCTCTATTGTTATTGGCACCTGCAATTAAAAATTAAAATTTATTTATGGTGGTAAAAACGACCTAAGTCATTCACATCGAATTCGTTATTTTATTTTTTCTTAATTGCTGAGACCTCACTGCTGCGGGGTGACTGAGGGTGATCGCACACAGACGCTCGCCTATATCCACACAAAAATCGTCATTGACGTTTAAAATGTTAGTGGCCGCGGTTGTGGCTCGAATAAACGTAGCACTACAATGTTTTATAAATAAGCGTTTATAAAAAAAATTATCACTTAGTTATATTTTATAGCAACTAGTGTCTAGTCTTACCATCGTAATTTTTACACAAAATGTTTGGTTACTCAGAAAAGTCGAACAAACATACCACCTATTGCAAAAAACGTTGTACTGTTACGGTAGCGTCAACCTCAATTCAGCTCCATTCAGTTCCACAAGAAGTTCTACACCGTGTAAGAAACAGCTGAAGTTCTACACACCTGCTCCAACAGAGCCTTCTTAGCAGCCTCGCAGTTTTCAGGTCGGCCGGTGATCTTGATGATGTCGTTGGGTCCGGGCTCGGCGTCCTCGGGCTCCTTGAGCGGCACGTCGGCGCCCTCCGTGGTGTCGCGCTCGGGGAACTTGATCTGGACGTCGAACTCGGCCGTGATGTCCTTCACCTTGGCGCCGCGCGCGCCCATCACCGTGCGGTGGTGGCGCTGCGATATCACGCACTCGACCGTCACCTGAACAAAACAGATAATATTCTAATTCAACAAGTGAAAAATTGAACAACGAATTGAGAACTGTAACAAGGTTTAGAGTTACCGCTGAGTGTCATGCGACACTTCAAACTCTATCAAGAAATCACAGAACAATCGTGCGCTGGACAAAGAGTCACGGATCATGTTCAGGCAACAACATAGCCGACACCCTCGCTAAAGAGGGCACGAGAAAACAGGTAGGGGACGAAGCAAGAAAACACTGTAAGCCAACAGCGGCGGAAGTGCGCGAGTTGCTCCGTCGTCATACCGAAAAAGAACAACAGAATATCTGGATTGGAAGCACTCTAAGGCTGCTTTCCCCAATCTAAATAGAAACATCACAAACGACCTATTGAAGTTGCAGCGGCAAGACCTCCGACTTATGGTAGGACTCATAACTGGTCACTGCAACTTAAATAGTCACTTGTTTAAACTTGGAGCCACTGACAGCCCACTTTGTCGTGGCTGTTTGCAGGAGAACGAAACTGTAGAGCATGTTCTGTGGCACTATAAGGCCACGGAAGACACTAGAATAGCTAACGGATTTCATGATTCTTCTGCATTATCATCAGCTTTGGCATCTGCATCGCCATCATCTGATTCACCATCTAAGCTACTGGAGCAGTTATGCCAGCGGCCCAGAGCCACGCTCCGTTACTTTAAGGAGCTGGGCTGGCTCGGGTAGACGCTGGAGGGGGAAATGCACAAAACACCCCATGCGGGACGTCAGTGCAGGACTTATCGCCCCTACTTCAAATTAGAATTAGAAGTGAAAAATTACATAAAGTACCTACAGGCACGTAAGTGTAGCGCTGAGGGTACTATGGAGGGCATGGCTGCGCATGGTGACCGCCTTACTAAACCCTTGCGCAGCCATCCCCTCCACACTTCGCTCAGCGCTAGATTTATATGCCGCGACCTGTAATAGTTCTCCGAACAGTAGACCTCGCGGCAAATCTCATTGACTCTCTTTAACTGAATAAGGCTATATCACGACTCGCTCTTGACCGATTTGGTTCATACTCGCAAATCATGGTAGAATTTAGATACTAAACAAATCTTGCCAAATATTATCGAAATCGGCTGATAAAAAGCGAGACAGCACCCTTAAAAATTCATCATGTTTTTTAATCAAAAATTGCGGTCAACAAATAAAAACCTTTGATATAATGTAATCTATTTTTTATATTGACATGTACCTAGTAATAAATTTAACAATTAAAATTTGCTCAATAAATAAAATATTTAAAATATTAAAAAAAATATAATCTATTTAGGTATTAGTAACCTCATCTGTGTACCAAATTTCGTCGCGAGTCGTCGAAAAATGAGACCTGCAGACAAAAATCAACACCCGGACAGACGAAAGCAAAATCGTCAACTTTAAACAAAGATCTTGATTCTTGCGGCGAGAAGACCAACGTGCCTCTCTAAATACAACTAACGTTAGCTTTCAAGTCTTCGATAATCTTAGCTGCCTCGATACAGTCCTTGTGCACGACGCGAAACGTCACTGTTGACGCCCTGGCGCGGCAAGGAGATCTGCACGCCGCCGCACTCTTCAGCGATCTTGCGCAGCACCTCACCGAGGCGCACCACGAATTGCCAGATCAAAATACAACGAACCTTAGCTTCCAAATCCTCAATAATCTCCGCAATACGGATCTTAGCTGCCTCGATACAGTCCTTGGGCCCCTTGAGCACGACGCGGTCGCTGTTGACGCCCTGGCGCGGTAAGGAGATCTGCACGCCGCCGCACTCTTCAGCGATCTTGCGCAGCACCTCACCGAGGCGCACCACGAATTGCCAGATCAAAATACAACGAACCTTAGCTTCCAAATCCTCAATAATCTCCGCAATACGGATCTTAGCTGCCTCGATACAGTCCTTGGGCCCCTTGAGCACGACGCGGTCGCTGTTGACGCCCTGGCGCGGGAAGGAGATCTGCACGCCGCCGCACTCGTCGGCGATCCTGCGCAGCACCTCGCCGCGGCGCGCCACGAAGTGCCGGTGATGGCGCGCCGCCACCGTCATCTCGCCTTCGGACACGTTGCTGATCTCGGCCACGGCGGCTTCGAGCTGCTTCTTGGCTGCCTCCACTTGTTCCTCGCGGCCTACATAATCACCGAGTGGGTTAGATTTCAATGCGATTTGACTGAAAAGTGTTCGTATATCTACGTACTGCCTTCTCATACAAAATATGTTAATTCTCAAAGTTGGCACCAAAGTTTATTTATTATCAACTAGTTTTTACCCGCGGCTTCGCTCGCATACGCAATTAATAGCCTATGTGTTATTCTGATATATAAGCTAAATTATTGCAAAGTTTCATCTCAATCCGTTCAGTAGTTTTTGCGTGAAAGAGTAACAAACATCCATACATCCATCCATCCATCCTCACAAACTTTCGCGTTTATAATATTAGTAGGATTATAATTATTATAGTTGTTCTCTTTCGAATTGTTGTAAATCAGTAAGTAACAGTAAGAAAAGGTTATACAGTTTATGATTCCGGCAAATATATGGAAGAATTATGTTCGGGGTTTCAAGAGACAGAGTAGTGAGATACCTACCTAAGAATAAGCTAGGAGCAAACCGTTTTCAACATGTCTTTTGGGAATTATTTGGGAACGAAATGTCGAAAAGGAGAGAAATTTCAGTTACTCAAATTTTAAAGTAATTTGCAAATACAGCGCATGTATATTCCGTGGAAATACGGGGGTGTAAAATTGTAGTTACCAATGATGAAGATAGCTTCCTTATCCTCATCCTTGTCCGTGGGGAATATGATGCGCGCGCCGGTGAGCTCGCGGATCTTCTTGATGTTGGCGCCGCTCTTGCCGATGAGGAACTTGTGGTGCTCGGGCCGCGCGCGCACCTGCGCCGTGTGCGACGTGAGCTCGCGCTCGCTCGCGTGCGCCATCAGCTGACGCTTCGCTTTCTCTACTTCCTCGATCGGCCCTTTGATCACCACCTGTGATGAACGTCACATATATAATAATATCACACACATAATTACACGAGGTATCTCTGACGACGGACATGTTTTAAAATAATATTGTGCTCCCGGGAATGAATAACTTTTACTATGGGTCCAACCCCGAAAAAAACAAAAGAAAATTCGGCTGTTTCATAAAAATAGTTCATGGACTAGTGATAAAATGTTGAAACAGCTGCATTCTTTTTCTATTTTGGAGAAGGCCTCGTGGTATTAACAGTTCATAAAGGTGAAAACTAAGATATCCTATAATATTTGTGTCACATAGAGTTACAATCCGTATAGCAAACAAAATCTACATTTATGAATTTCGAAGGTTCAGAAATGTAAAATTACCGGTTTAATACGTTTATCGTCTTAATCTGTTACATCATTACAATACAAAGTATAAACATACTAACCTTGTCGCTATCGCTATCCGCAGCGGGGAACTTGATAAGGACTCCGCCACATTCCTCCATAATGGAGTGAATGAGCTTGCCGCCGGCGCCGATCAACGAATTATAATATTTAGGCGGGATGGTGACTTCTTCCGTGACGACGTTCGCCTTTTCATTGTGTATCGCCTGGATGCGCTTCACGGCGTCCTCGACATTTTCGCGCTTGCCGCGTACAGTGATGACGTCACTGTCGTCACCCTCCGCCGGCAAGTCGATGACGGTCCCCGTTTCGTCCCGAATCTTCCTTAGATTAGCACCGCCTTTGCCGATTATGAACTTGTGGAACTGCTTGAATATCGGCACTTCTTGTACATACGACGATTCGGCGATCTCCTTCAGTAGCTTATGGAGGAATCGCTCGCACTTTTCGATATCGTCTTGGGGTCCGCGCAGTTTGATCGGACTTCTCTTTTGTCCCTGATCCGGAAGAGTGATCAGAACACTGTCAAACTTTTCTCTGATCTCTTTTATCTTATCTCCTCTTACTCCGATGAGAGATTTGATGTATCTATGATCGACGTAGACTTCTTTCGTCCGTTCGTTTTCTAGTTTCATGACCATCTCTCTCAACTCCCTCTCGGCATCGGCTACGCCCTGATGCCTGCCTTCGATGCGAATTATATTGTTGCCTTCGTTTTCGATTATGTTAATTACTACACCAGTCTCATCCTTCAGTCTATTTACTGTAAAGAAAAATATCTACTTTAGTTTTTGATTAACATGTAAATGGACATAGTACGAACTTAGTTTCTACGATAACAATAGCTAAATATATTCCTAATGACTCTCATTTAAAACAGACATCAGCTTATCGCGCTAGCGATTTGGCTATATATTTTTCAAATTACCCATGTTAATGAGATGGATAAGTCTTAGATTTACATGAACACTACTTTATATCCAGCATGAATTGTCTGTTTCTGCAAAATGGGGAAAGAAAAATTTGGACATGTTTGCATACGATATAAATTAATAAGTGAACCATGATATTTACAAAGTGTAAATTATTTACCATCTGTCTACTCATTTAAAATTGTATTGAATCGCAAAACATTTTATCGTATCGATAGTCAATGGACATGCATTTTTTATGACTTGCCTATGAGTAATCGAACAAGAGTTACAAAGGTCAGCATATCACTAGGTTCACTCTCTCGGTGGTGCAGTTTAACTTTTAAAGTCCCGTCATACCACCAGTGATATATCCAGTGGTATGGTGGGTCTGAAGTAGATTGAAGATTGTTCATAAGCGCCTTTTGTGTTCTCTTTTCTGTTACCTATGTTGCTTACTGTAGTGTCAATAAATTGTATCATATCGAGTTGGCCTGCTGGGAGAATGTCGCTTTATAAACGTCAGGTAGCGGGTTGGAATCCCTGTGCGGAATTCTTTGGAAATTAGAGACATATTTTCACACCATTGACTCTTCGGTGAAGGGAAACATTGTGAATATACGTCCATAGAAGTATTCGATGGCGCATGTGAAACCACCATTCCGCAGGTTAGCTAGAACGGTGGATAGGGTCCGATGGCTCTTCGGGAATACTGTACGCCACAGAAAAGTGCACGACAACAGTAGACTATTACAAAAACTGGTTCGGCATATGAAATTCAAAGAAAGTATAGGCCAAATCAAACGAAGGCGTCCGAAACGATGGCGCCTGTGAAGTTGGCTATAAGCTTTGTGAAATCCTATTCCTCGTGTTCACAGACGCTATTAAGTTTGGTTCGGCCTATACGGCACTCGATAAAGTATAGAACTCACTGTTCGATCCGCTCTTGCCGATGATGTGCTTGAAGAACTTGGGATCGACGGAGAGCTCGACGTAGGTGAGCGTGGCCAGCAGGTTCTTGACGAAGCTGTCCAGCTCCACCTGCGCGCGCTCCACCTCCTCCGGCGGACCGTCTATCTTCACCTTGTCCTCGGAGTGCGTTATATCTACGTGTACCTGGGTTCAAAACTTCGATTAGTCTTTTGATCGCTACGCCTTAATTAACACGCCTTTATTAGTTTCACCTTTATGTTTGTTTGCTTAATTTATGATCAATGCTTTTGAGCTCGATTTTGCCCTACTTTGAGCGATCAGATTTTTTAACTAGCTTTTAATATATATGTTTAATAATGTATGTTTGTTTGCTTGTAACCAACCCATTTGAGCTCGATTTTGCCCTACTTTGAGCGATCAAATTTTCATTAAACTTTGCACATCTATCAAAGACCGATGACAAAACATTTATTCGATTAAAATATATGATTAGATTCGCCAGAATTCATCGATTTCTTTTCGCATTTTTTCTATAAGAATAAGAACATCCGGTGGCTATTCACTAAAAAGTGAATATATAGATAATATAGTTTAAAAAAAACTAAAAATAATGTTTTCATAGCATATCAAACTAAAAAGTGTAAAATAATTTTTAATATAGGCAGAAAATAATAATGAACGAAAAAAATTATCATGAAACCCGATTTTTTGACGACTATAAAATTAAATATCGATCGCGCCCGTAAATGCTAGTCGAGTATAGGCGACTTTGGCGATCAAAAGGTTAGATCGCTCACCATTTCATGGTCACTAACAAACGCAGTTTTGTAACAAAACTTTGAAATCTAGCAACTCTTGTTTTATTTTAATTCGGTCCCTAAGGATTGAAATCTAAATTCGCCGTTTCGGTACCTATCTTTGGTAAGAATGAAAAACAGAATATTCAAACAACTTTAGTATGGGTAGTATAAAAGAGGAGACGTTAGTAGTGATATAACAAAGGGCAAATAAAAACTGGACTTTCATTCAAAGTTATATTAGTAACTGCAGCTTTCTATGATATTGGATTAAAGTATTCATGTATTTTGGTAAAGCTATATTAGAACAGTGCAATGACAAATTAAAATTACCTTTGAGAAGTCCTGGGTTATCTTTTTAATGTTAGAGCCGTTCTTTCCGATAATATATTTGTGGATCCATGTGGGAGCATCTACAGTGGCAGTTTTCACCGAGTTGGCTTTTTCGCACACCTTGCCGAGAGCTAAAAAAAAAACAACAACATTATGAATTCGAAGTAAACACGAAAGAAAAGAAGGAAGGTAACGTTTCTTAGCAATATTATTTTTTTTACTGTATTGCAGTAGGACATGGTAGAATTTGTATCTAGATGTCAAAACTAAAAAAAAGTAGCGCTCCATAAACACTACAAATTAAATATTTCAAAAATATTGTACTACAGGGTTACTACAAGTTCCATATAAAATTGCAACTGCTCCATAGTAAAAGTATTTCATAATGATGATCAGAATCACTTCATTTCGGCCTAGTACACCAGTTCTGGATAATCCTATAAGTTGGAGTGATTAACTAGATACATACCCTCGCCAATCTTGTTATGGGGTCCATGGAGGGTGATGGTTCCTGTGGGGGAGTCGGGAGGCGGCATCTCCACGGAGACGCCGGTCTCCTTCAAAATCTCCTGGATGGTGGTTCCGCGCGCGCCGATCACGTATTTGTGCTGGGATTTTGGCACCTCTACTCGCACCGTTGAGCATTTCTTAGCCTGTATTAGGAGTAGTTTAATATAGAAACACGAATTACATTGCTTTGCTTGAAATTATAACATGTCTTTCCTAACAGTTATCGTTGTTTCGTGAAAACTATGATAAACTTGGAAAATAACATAGAAGTCACCAGATTTATTCTAAGCCGAAAGTCTTCTCGAGTTTTGTCAGCCTCCAGGCTTTAAGGAGCACTAATGCTCACGTGTCACCATCATCAGCCGTCAATAAGGCCGCACTGCTGGGCTTCCCTTTATTTAAGTAATTCACCTCTGCCCCTTGCCAATTGCAGCCTACTGCTAGTTTGATGGCGTCGACCCATCATGCACCAGTGACTAACCCTGTCATGTCAACCCCTCATGCCGCCTAAAAACTCTTGACAGACCCTATAGACCCAGAATAAAATACAACTTTTTTCTAATACAAGAAATACAGTAGAAGAGAGCTACAAATTGACTATTTATCTTATTTAGATGATGATAAGTATATGATTTGACCCAAAGGGCGTTTGTCCACCGACACCGTCGCCAGACCGTCACCGCTCTCGGTGAGATCCAAACATAAATCTCTTGAAGCAGAGAGCAGATTTTTTGCAAGTAATACGATATCTTCAGGGTCTCGGGAAGCTATAAGAACTGAGTACTGTTACTTTACTTACCATTTCCTCGTGTATCTGCTCGATCTGTGCCTTGGCCGCGAGTACGCCGTTCTTCTCCCCGGCGACGACGATGACGTCACTCTGGGTGGACGCGGGCGGGATGTGGATCCGCGCGCCGGTCTCGGCGGTGATCGCGGCGGCGCGCTCGCCGTACGGCCCGGTGATGAACGGATGGTAGATCTTCGGCACCGTGATGCGCTCCAACGCTTTGCGCGACTGTATGAACAAAGCTTTACTGAAGATTTTTTTAAAGTTTTTTTAATAAGTTGGTGGTCAAGCCACTAACTCGCTTGATGGTAAGCGATGTTGAAGCACGCAGGCTTAAAAGACTTGGAAGAGATCCAATAACCTATTCACGTTGACTTTGAAGAGCTTCAGATTATAAAAAGATAACTGCTTGCCATGTACTAAGCCGAAAGCGGGTGATTATCACTATGAGCAACTTTTACTATGCGGCCAAACCGGAATCCGAGAAAAACAATCAGCTGTTCCATACAAACTTGCAACTCGGAATCTACAAAATGGAAACTGCTGATTCTTTTTTCTCAACCTCCGGGTTAGCCCCTTAGTAAAAGTTGTTAATAATGATGGTCTGAGTCACCCTAGTCTGGATAACCCTGTATTTCTTAGGAATTAAGTTTCCTTTCGAAACTCTAAAAATTCACATGCGCAATTATATTCCTTATCAATATGAACTATCTATGTTGCAGAAATTAGGTCATGCTGACAATGTATTGATACATAAATCAATATTGAATAAATAAATGTCTGTATCTTTCGATGTAACCTTGAGGCACATTAAGATCTGTATTTCAATCAAACTATTGCAACGCAACATAGACTGATAGATGTTATTTATCGATCTCGTTTTCATTGTCATTGGGCTTTTAATTTTATTTTTAGCTTCACCTCAACTCGCTGCAATCATTATAATAATTTAATTGGAACTAAAATGGGGGTTCTATAAAAAAATCTTTCAGTATAAAAAATACTACTTATCATCATTTCATAAATTGTTTGATCTGTCTATAAATTAATAGTAAAAATATATAGTGATGGCAAATCTCAATTAGTAAACATTACCAAATAATGAGAAACACCAGCATAGATATAAAGTTTAAGCATTCCTATTGCTCGCTAATTAATTGTTATATTAACACCGAATATAATTATTTTTATACATTTATGACAAAGTGAGCGTTATCAGTTTTGACTTGACAATTTTGCTGTCATTTGTTGATTCTCCTATACAGGCTGCATTTTTCAACGAATCTTGACGAAATTAATAATAATGTTACTAATTTTCAATTAATCTTTATTATCGTCGCCGAATTGCTGCAGCGCTAATTATTATCAGCCGATTTAGATTGCAAGGCAAGATTGACTAATTTAAATCCTAACAAGATTTGCGAGCTTAAATCAAAATGGTCTGGAGCGAGTCGAGATATAGGTATATAAAGATTCAGTTAAACAGATGCGCGGTCTACTGTTCGGAAAACTACTAGTTTTAAAATGCCATGAAAAAATCAAAGAGATCAATTTAGTTACTAAGCAGTAAAATTGATATTTTTGATTGATTGATCAAGTGATTGAGATTACAGCCTGCCTACTGCACTAAGTTTTTCAAATTATTTGTATAACCGAAAAATAGTAATATGTATATTGTGTAAGCAAATGTTACTTTTCCTTTCTTTTTTTATGTTTTAAGAATGAATGTATTATTTTTATACTGTGCTGTACCAGCCGCTCTCTTAGGTCAACCCACGAAGGGTGATTGGGCCATATCCACCACGCTGGCCCAGTGCGGGTTGGTGTATTCACATACGCCATAGAATTTTCTTCTACGGACGCACGCAGGTTGCCTCATGATGTTTTCCTTCACCGAAAAGCTACTGGTGTGAAATTCCGTACATAAATTCCAAAGAACTCATTGGTACGGGACCAGGATTTGAACCCTCGACCTCACGATTGCAAGGCGGATGTCACTACCTCTAGGCCACTACGGCTTTTTTAATTATTATTATTGATTTAATTACCTGTTCCTCTGAGCAGACTCGGATCTCATGTTCGGCCTTCTCAATGCCCTCCTTGGTGCCGGTGATGGTGATAACCTCGTTGTTGTCCGCGATGCCGGGCACGCTGATCTTCGTAGCCGTCACCTTCTCCAGCTCCTTCAGCTTCTGGCCTTGCTTGCCCAGGATCCAGCGGTGGTGCTCCTTCGGGATCGACACTTGCTTGCTGGCCTAGTTAGTAAAGTTCTACAGTTAGTTGATTGACGTTAACTTACTTTTTACGTTACTTTGCGGAAGTTCATCTTCAGACCGTTGTTTTGTTTGAAAACATCCTTAGTGTAATTTCGCTTTTGTTGTGATTTAAGCATTTTCTGTATCGAAGTTGGTCTGTACCCGAACGGGTAACGTTGGCACGAACAGCGAGGTCAAATTCGCATCGTAATAAACATACATAATATGTAAATATTTTGACCACGGTTTTTGTGTGAATTAGTGTAGTTTGATCCCCAAACGCGGTGTTATGTATATCTACTCGTATATTCTATATACATATATATAATAATTAATCGTGGTTGTTAGTCTCGCTAAAACTCGAGAAGGGCTGAACCGATTTAGCTAATTTTGATGTTGAAATAGTTTGTGGAAGTTAAGAGAAGGTTTAAACGGTGAGAAAATTTATAAAAGTTGTGAGAAAAATAATAAAAATATAATAAAAATAAAAGATTAGTTTCGTTTTCCCTATGTATAGTTTCCCCAATATGTTCCTGCATGTGAAAGTTGTCATTACCAGTTAACAGATGTTGAGAAGAAGTTCACCGGGTTCTAGTTCGCAATAAAAATAAATATGAGTGCCTTTATAGACCAAATCATACTTAAACACGTGGCGAGTGAATTCAAATGTCAGCGCCGGTCAGGAGTGGAGATTTGAGCAGCTTGTACCTTGTGACTTGGACTATGCTGACTATGTTTCAACTATTTAGGTCGTTCTATTTGGGGATTTATTCATTACTTTTTAAAACAGGCTTCCTGCTAGCTTAGCATACGACAGTGAAAAGATTATTGTCTACGTGTGAAAAAGTGAAAGATATATACAACGCGGTCTCATTAACTAGACGCTTGACCATGTGACGTTATTTTGGGGCTCAAGTACGCTGTGCAAAAAAATCCGGCCAAGTGGGAGTCGGACTCCCGCGCGAAAGGTTCCAAACCATCCTCTATCAAAGATAAGATTCTACCTGTTTATTAAGATCGAGTAAAAATTGCTTAAAAATGAATGCGATGCGTCGAGTTAATGTGACCGCGTTATACATCACCATAACTTTGTCTTGTTCTGACACGTCGAAAGAATTATTTCGTGCGTATACTAGCCTGGATGGTCAGCCGATGCACTTTTTTGTCTTGCTTTGTCTACATTCTAGTCAGACAAACAAGTATGTCAAATTAATTACTTTGGCAATAAAATTAATTGGCTTTGTTAATGCTTTTTAAAATTATGGTTAAGCGATAATCAAAATTCTTATACATAAATGTATTTTCTCGAAAATCAATTAAAAATGAATTACCGCTTTGTAAATTAAAACAATTAAGCTATAGAACTAATGGTAATGACGTCGAATTGCTTCATTCACATAGTACAAGATGTGAATTCAGATTCCAGCAAAGAGTTATAAGTATGCATATGTATAAATGGATGATATCACTGCATTGTCATATTCGTCACAAATAAATAATTACATATGATCAACTAACCAGGCTGATGAACGACACTTAGATTTTACTTTAGATAAAGAGCGGCCGCTCTATGGTCTACAGTAACTTTCTCTTTTTATTGTACAAGGAAAAAACTTGGCTAGTTATTTTCCTTGTATGTCTCGTAGATTTCTGTTACGGCGCATTAGATCCTAAACCCGATAACTCGAGAACCATGACCGCAAATATCTGATAAACCTATTTTTAAATTAGGTCATAACAAGGATAAGATTGTCAAAAATAAGTATTTCTACTGATAAAGGTCATCTAACAACTAAATATCGCACGAATTTCACTCGCCATAATCGCCATTGGTAACAACTAAACCGCCTTATCAATGTCATAAAGTTGCGTTATCACACTTGTTATTTTATTAGCGTTTAAACAGGGATTTTGGTCGAATTTACATGTTATTTTCTTTGAGTTAGTAGTGGGCCAGGATCAGGGAAAATATAACGCTTGTTTTTTGCACGAGAACGTGCATATTAAAAAAAAATACCTTTTAAAGACTACTTTAAAGGATGATGAAATTAGTAAAGTAGAATATGACTAATTTTCATTTACTACTTTAATTGAAGGCCCATTTAAACCAAGCCATTTCATTCCACAAAGAATAGCAATAATGCAATAATCGTCTCCCAAGAATTGCAAAAGACTGCTGTTTGCACATAGACAGTGCCCACAAAAATTGCATAAATAAAATGAAACTGTATTGTGCGCACATTGACAATGTGTCGACAGTTGCTTGTTAAGAATAAAGCGTTTAAGCTGTTGACGACAGTATCAGGACAGGGCAATTATTTGTTGCCGAAAGTATCTAAGGAAAAGTTTTAGTTATAGATCTACGGAACGTTTTTAATACGTTAAGTTGTCTTAGGACAGATGTCCGTATTTTAGATTGCAGACCTCGGCTAGCAGTGGGTTTCGGACCTAGAAAACGGGTAGCTAAGGCGCCATGACATTTAAGGTGAAACAAGTTGACGGCACGAACTCATATATGGCGTAACTTAAAAAAATATGTCTCAGGTGTCTTGTCTGAAGAAGTGATAGATTCGGCGATAAACAGTAGATATAGTGTGTGCGCACCCATTGCAATATAATTTTGGTTTTGTTTGTTTAAAAAACCAATAATTTTTAGTAATTTTTATCTAGCATGGCTGCGTACTAAATGCGCATAAGGGTTTTCTCGGTAGTGTTAATTAAAAATAATTACTTGAACTAACGAATATATAAACTAGGCCGCTATTTTCATTAAAGATGACTCAGTTTAGTTATTCTATGTTTTTTACACCCAAAATTTCTTTAAAATTTGAGTCAAAATTCAAATGTTTCAAGGTTTATATCATTCGAGTATAATTTTTCAGTTTTATAAACATATAGATTTTACAAAAACAAATTGATATAAATCTTAGTTTTAGATATTCAACAACAAACACTGGTGTGATTACCTACCAACGTTTTTATGGAGTGACGAGCGACTTATTTAATCTGAAGTTTATAGTCCAAAAGGGCAAAAGGTCTGTAGAATGTACCTACAGATCTGTGTGTGTCTGTTGTTGTGTGTTTACCTGTTGCTGGAAATGGGTCAGGATCAAGCGACGAGCGTCGAGTACTGCGCTGTGCTTGCCGGTGATCAGGAAGGTCAGGCTGCCGTCTTTGCTTGTAGAGATCTCGATATGAGCGCCGGTGTCCTTGGTAATCGACTGGCACGTCCTCAGGGATTCGCCTTCGCCGAAAGTGTTCGCATTGTCAAGTTTCCTCTCTTCGTATGGCACATGGAAAACCTAGAACAAGGGTAACACACCAAGACTTATTATATATATATATGTACCTACTAGCTTTTACCCGCGGCTTCGCCCGCCTGATATTTAGATTTTTGTGCTAACCCATAACCTCAAAATCAAATACGTAAATCTCGTTGATCTCTCTTACTTTTGTGAAGACAACAATGGTCTAAAATTTACAGTTACGGAAATAAACTACTTTTAAGTTTGACTTAAGTAAAAGTAAGGTTGTATGGGCAGGGTGGCTGGCCCCAGTGTCTGAGTTTTTTCGACATGGCTAGACGTTTAATTCAACCAGGGCCTAAATTTTTTCCCCAGTGCTCAATCAATCCAGTTTATGTGATATATTCATGGGCTGATCATCGATTGATTTGACAATTATTCGATTCGACAGTTGTTTATTTTGACATTCTTGCAGCGCACGCTAGAATAGCTCGCAGATGGCAGAATTTTCCTACTTACTCGACATTTATCGTTATATTTTGGACAATTCACACAATATCTTTATAAATTGTAGCCTATGTGTCATTCTGATGTATAAGCTATATTATCGTAAAGTTTCATTAAAATCCATTCGGTAGTTTTTACGTGAAAGAGTAACAAACATCCATCCATCCATACATCATACGCCATGGGTGATAAGGCCGCCACTTTATAATCATATTTTTTTGTTGTATTTGTGTAAATAGTGTTTATTTTCCCTATTATGGTTATAAATAAAGAGTTTTGTCTGTCTGTCATACATCCTTACAAACTAGTAGGAAGTAGGATAGGATTAGTAGGAAGGATTCTTATTTTGTCGCGACGGTTCAGATTGGTATCGCAGTGTTTATGCAGAGGTAGCTCAAATGGATTGTATGTTCTTTCCTGGGTTTTAGTGAATATTACGCGATTATTCCGCCAATTATTATGAATCGATTATGATTTTTTTTGTTTGATAATCATACTTCAGAGGTGGTCCTATTAAAATTTTGTCGAAATTGTTTGTGTTTTTTGAAAAATCAACAATAATCTAAAAATGGTACACATCGATTCGAGCGAACTATTCGAATTTTGTATGTACATATACATAGATCACAATTAATTATTGAAAACGGTTGTGCCATTTTTAGTGAAAAATAATTATGAAGTGTATACCCAAGTGAATAGAGCTAAATCAAGAGTCTCACTGTAGACCAAGGCGGGCGGGCCTCTTACGTTACGAGATGGTTAGGTCATAGTCCATGCACCAAGTTGATTAAATATGGCTCATCAAACACGACATTGATAAATAATAGTAACTGATAAAAGTGTTCTTCCTATGCTACTATGAAGACGAAAATACGACAGCCAATAAAAACCCATCGCGGCGCATAAATTTTAATACGTATAACGTTTAATACGCAAAATGTACAATAAAGTTCAAACTGCAAAACAATAAAAACGTTCAAAACTAAATAAGTTCAAAGCACATTCTAAATGCAAAATACCAAGTTATTTATCTAGTTGTTATTTAATTTAATTATTATTGTTTATTAATTTTGTAACAGATTCTGGACACCATATCCAATCAGAGTACTCTGATTGGGCATGGTGTCCAGTTCAAGATCTGTTACTAAATTCTGTTACTGATTGCTTGATTGTTGTTATTGTGGTGTGTTCTTGGCTCTATCACCAGATCAACTTACTGACATCAAAATAAACTAAGTATATTCAGTTTCTAAGTGTAATCAAACTGCTTTGTCTTCTAGATATAAACGAGAGCCCAATAGATCTCTTCTTCTTCTTTGTCACCAATTTTGAAATTCTATGAGAAGCTATAGCGAAAAGGAAGAATTCTGTGGTGAAGTTCACATTTCTTCTTCCTTACACACCTTTCGCTTTTTTTCTAACACATTTGATAATGTTGTTGAAGCAATCAAGGTTTTTCAATTACCTACGTCATTAGTTTCTGAAATACAGTTTACAGTTATCTTAATATATATAAATCTCGTGTCACAATGTTTGTCCTCAATGGACTCCTAAACCACTTAACCGATTATAATAAAATTCGCACACCATGTGCAGTTCGATCCAACTTGAGAGATAGGATAGTTTAAATTTCAAATTATAGTCGCAATTTTAATTTATTAAGCAACAGCAACGCGTGGCCGGGCAGCTAGTATAGTTATATATTTCTTAGTTAATAACCTCTACTGTAAGAGGTACTTATTTTCATATAGAATATCATAAAATCTCATTAATTGATAACGAGTAAAAATGCCAATGTGGGTTGTAGCAACATTAAAATCTTATCTGTTAAAATTATTACAAGCTCGTTACACAACGCCCATTATCAAAGTCATTATCATTATTGTACTAATTACTCACATTTTATGAACGAAATGGTGCACATTCCATAACATGAAAAGGAAGTTAAGTCACCAAAATTGTTTCTGAGCCAATTAAACCAGTTATTATGAAGATAATCCTTAAATACTGGCATTAAGATTTAGAACAATGCTATGATGATAATGTCAGATATTTTAATCAAGTACCTCATAATTGTACAGAACTAAAACAGCCTAAATGTTCGAAAAAAAGATAAAATATAGAAAAGTAGACAGCAAATTGTTATTTGTGCTGACAATAAATCATTCTAATTTAGTAATTACATATTAGCAAAAATTTGTTAAATACATGGTGGTGATGATTAGCCCTTTATTCTCAACTCTGTTATATGTATTTTTAAAGGAAGTCCAGAAGTTCCTCCAGGTTTTCCATTTCGGAAATGGAAAACCATTGCATTGTCTTCTAATGAAAATGACTTGAAGCAAAGCAGAAGCTGAGCAGTGAGCTTCAAGTCATTTTCATCAACACCACCAACACACTAACTTTGGGTTTATAAATATTGTTATAAGTAGGTAATCTCTGATTTAGAAAAATATTTTACTACATGAGACATCAGTCTGGAATGAGCAGAAGGAAGGAAAGGTTATAATCCAACAGTGGGACTGTTCAAGCTATAAGTGAGGTATAGTTCCCGCAGTGGACGTCTTATATAGCTGATACGATCTTAAATAACGATTATTTTGCGCCAAAAATGGCACAACCATCATAAACCGATAAATTCGAGCGAACTATTAGACAAAATTAGAATATTTTTCAAAAACAGCTGAGCCGATTATGATAAAATTTAAATGGGACCACTTTTGACCTATGAAATAAAAAGAGGATCATCGAAATCGGTTTATTATTGTCGGAGTAATCGCGTAACATACACACAAAGAAAATCATACAGTTATGATAACCATTTTGAAATCGGTTAATAAGTACACTTGCGAACATCATAACATACAGAATTACAATAAATTAAATAATAATTTTTCGCCAAAACTGGCATGACCGACTTCAACCGTTTACAGAATTCGCGTATAGTAAGCTCGGATCGATGTCGCAATTTCACATTATTTAAGATTCATCAAAAATGGCTCAGCCGATTTCGATAAAATTTAAATGGGACCAACTTCTGAGTATACTATTTCCAATAAAAAAGAATTATTGAAATCGGACTACTACGTAAAAGTTATGCGTGGTAAAAAAAATATATATACGCGTCGAATTGAGAACCTCCTCCGTTTCATCGGTCAAAAAATATTATATTGATACAATGATTATAATGATGTAAGTTACCTGAGTATGCAGGGAGGAGCCGACGCGCAGCTTGTTGGTGGCCTGCTGGATGCTGCGCTGCACGGGCGGCGCCGAGTGCGGCAGCGCCGGGAACAGGTCGTCGTAAGCGTACGAGCCGCTGTTCTCATATCCCACATTCACATTGTTCATTTCCTCGACGTGCACGGGTATGTCAGGGTGTACAGGAATCATGTCTCCGACCATCATGGATTGCTGATGCATCATTTTCGTCCCCTCCAGCAGTCCTTGTCCGCGCCAAGTCGTTACAGTACTGAATAACGAATCACATTTTTTATTTAAAGTTACCTATTGATTCAACAATTCACATTAACATAATCACTATTTGAACAATTGTTTCAGGTCTATTCATAATCGTTTGGTCATTATCATTATTGCTGAATAGCGAGGGACATAAAATGATATAAATTGTTATACATGACACAGAATATGCAAATAGATGTTACGTAAACTGTGAAAAAACATGTTTCGTTCTACCTAAACTACCTATTCTATACTTGAATCATTAATAAAATCAATATTACAAAGAATTCCTAATCAGGTTACATACTCAGCTTTTGGTTTAGTTACAATCTAACAAATGTTTGAAATGGATAGCACACATACTAATGGATAGCATACTACCAACTTTACAGGCTACATGTGAATATTAATATTAAGAGGCTCTAACATGGTTGTCTGAGTTTTATAATGATCATTAACATTTTAACCATAGGACATCTACTACTGGACATAAGCCTTTCCTCTAGGTTACCAATAAGACCAAATTGATTATCATGACACCTTATTGCAATTTTGCTTGTCAGCCTTGAAAAATGAGAAAATCAAGATAAAGGCCAAATCAAAGTCAATGGCGTCTGTGAAGTCATAGTTGAAGGGTCGGAATAGGTAGTTCAATTTTAAGTACTTTTTTTTTATTCAACTTAACTTTTTTTAATTTAAGTACTTAAAGTAGGTTTTAAATAAGCTAATTCGTGCTTAATTTTTTTTCAATTTTTTTTAAAAATAATGATTAAATAAATATTTGGGAACATCTTACACACAGCCTCTGACCCTATTAAAGTCTAGTATAGGTGCTCTAAGTTATTAATTCAACAGAGAAGATAGAGAGCATAACTTGAAATTGACCCTTTCAAAACTGAATTATTATTTTTATTCATATTAATGTCATAAACTATTTTGTAGCAAAATATATAATAGCACTATTTCTTAAAAAAATTATATAAAAATTCCTTGGTGCTTATTTAGGAAGAAAATATTGTTTTTCTTTATGTGAACAAATGAGGACATCCGGAAAATATGATACTATAAGTAAATGAAAGATTATATGAGCTGTTCAAGAAAAAGGCTGAAATATGGGCAATATCAGTTTTATTTAGGTATGGTAAGACAGGTAACAATTTTTGTCTTTAGCAAGATATAAATTAACTTTGCACTTGATACATTTTATACACAATTTTCCCTTGCAACCGACAAACTTGCAGCGTGTTTCAGGTTTATCGTCACGTGCAGGAAAATGGACCACACCATCACAAGCTATTTCGATTCCAGGTCGAATTTCTCCCGGCTTTCTTGGAATTAATTTCGGCATAGGACTGCTGCTTGACAGAGGACTCCTTTTTACTGATGCTATTTCGTTATAAGCACTAAGCTCTCTGCGGCGAAACTGAAGCAGTTTTAGTCGTTTGGGTTTTGGCAATTGAAGAAGATTCCCTTTGTATTGCTATTCACGAAAAGCCCGAACAAGTTGCCTTAGCTTCTTTTCTGTTTCAAAATTATTTGCAATAAATGATACAATATAGAAATAATTATCAAAACACAACTCACATTCATTTTGTTAGCTACAGAACAACAGTGGCAGCATACCCAATTTTTTTCACACAATTTGAGTTAAATTCTGAAGAAACGTATTTGAACATAGCTGACGACAAAGATTGTACCATAATTATTATGATCGGTATGGTCATGACTGGTAACAGCTTTAGGATTTGTGCCATCAGAAAGAGGCTGACCTTCTGCTTCAGAACCAGATGACTCACGCAAAGCAGAAACATCGTCTTCAAACTCAAGTGGGTAGACATCCCTCTGATTTAGGTTTATTACGTCAGTACCTACTTGGAGAGATCTTTGTTGCTTAGGAGTATCATTATCGTCTTATTCATCAGACTATAATTCCAAGTACAAGAGGTTTTCATTTTTCATAGCATAAACTGCTGTAGGTGTAATTTTTTTTAAAAACGGATAAAACAAAATTCAATTTACTGATAAGAACTTCAATAAAGTAGTAAAAATAATACAAATTTGTAAGTATTCTGTTGAAATTATCAATTTCTTTTGCAACGGTTTTGATACTTTTTAGTCTGAAAAAATATCATTTGCTCCTGAAGTCCTGATATCCACGTTTGAGGACAAAACTTAAAATCAAGATAAATTGTAAAACAAACGAAATAAATGTATATATTATTTGCACCATATGATCTTGAAAGGACAACATAGTGTTAGATATTTATTCTAGGTCCAGAATTCCACAAAAACCGATTATTTAGCTAAAACAAAATCAGCATCACAGTCAAATCACAGTTTGATAGTGTGTAGGTAAACACTATCAAACTTCGGTGACCACTCAAAGAAAACCATGAAAAAAGTAGTAACAACAGGAAAAATATAGTGTTAGGATTCCGTTCAATTATTATGTTCTTAAATGATTACAATCGTTAACAATACAGAAAAGATATGTTTCCTAGTATTTTTTAATTTATTTAACTTAAGTTCTCAATTGTGCACCACAGGTCTGAAAGGGTTAATAACAAAGCCTCTTAAACAAAACTATATCACTGTTTTTGGATTTTATGATTACAATATGGTTTCTTTATTGGTAGGGATATACCTAATAAGTAAATCATGAAAAATAAGTGATGGTAAGAGTCAGTGAGCTAAACTTTAATTTCAGGATTATATTTCAGTCATTTCTACATACTTCACTACTATGCAATCACATTGTTTTTATCAACAATATCCACAATCTATGAAATGAAAGTTCAATCAACAGTACACTTGGCATAAGACACACTTTGAAGTATATAATTATGTTAGTATACTTTTCTGTATCAACAAAAGTAAATTAGTACCAATTGACACAATAAGAAATTTTTGCACCACTTTGGTAATTTTATTACATAGATCTAACAGTTTAATTAATGAAGTATTAACCCTGGTGGTTTTGCATTCTAAGAGCATCTGCTACTAGGGAGAACTTATGTAAATATAATAAATTTTTGTTTATTCAGACATAAACAAAGTATTTCTTATAGTGCATGCCACCAAAGATGAGACTTGACGTGCGTCAGTGATGGGGGATTTTGCGCAGGTACAGGCGTGTACAAACGAATTATCCAGAATTTGAATATCTATTAAACATTTATTATCCAGAATTTGTATATTTATTACAAACCAAAGTGGTTTCTCAAGTCTCATCTTTGGTGGCACATAGAATACCATCCATTGCTAGCAATATTATTGTACATACAACCTAAATCCAGCAGTACTATGCAATTCTTACTAACCTCTAATAAGTAAGTTAGTATCCTAGTATGTTAGTTGTCTTCAGAGTCTTTAAGTTCAATTCAAAAGTATATGGCCAGTAAAAAATAAATATTATTAAATAACTGAAGGACCATAGTTCAAATAGCTAATAATTTTAGAGCTTTAATATTGGTGGAATCTCATGCCATATGATACGAATTAAACAGATCTATGCAATGAAACGGCAGTTTTATACAGACTATTGGTTAGAGCTGCACATTTACTAGAAATAAAAATTAGTGTTTAAGAACATGCATCAGCTGCCTTTTAAATACAATCTTGAGGAAAATACATAAATATCCCCGAAAATAAAAATGAGTAAGAAAGAAACATGTAGATAACATGTGTTAATTAATAGACTCCATGCATTGGCATCATATTTTCGATAATACGTGTCACCTCCAGCTTTTGACGTGGAACTAGTCTCAAAAGAAATTAACAATATTTACCAAAAGTACTGTAGCTAATCCACCAGGAAGATTATCCTTGAGACGCCAGGGTCGTGTTGTCCTTCTCCTGAAGAGAAATTAATAGAAACTCATATTATTTATTGCTAAAAACTTAATATTTAATTTCTTGACGATCACACACGTACCCAGCAGCAGAGGGCGAGAGAAAGATGTGGCACAGATAACAAAAACAAGTAATGAAGTCAATCAGAAATGTCAGCTTGAGAGGGCCTAGGGTTGTCAATTTAATAATTTAACTCCAATCAAGTCAATTCAGATTGAAAAACGACTAGTGCAGTTGGAGGTTGGTTTTCTTTTTGACATGATAACGTCAAATTATAAATCGATGAAGGCCGGCAGCACTCATGAAAAAGTGTTACGTTTCGCCCGAGCGGAGCGTGCAAGCCAGAGCGCAGAACAAGTGATAAGGAGGCACAATCGGCCTAAGCGTTCGGCTTGTTTCAGTTGTTGATTCCGGTCATTCGTCAATTTAGCCCATAGACGAAGTTAGCCCCTTTTTCCTAATAATTACCGTACACTTCATTATTTTTCATTGTTTTGAATCAAAAGCCATTCTCCGGTAATATTTTTAAATTAAAATTTTCAGTTTTAATGGTAATAATTTAATGGTACATTAACTAGGAAAAAAGAGCTACATTGAAGAATGGCCGATTCAACAACCTTTTCATGACAATGTCGCCGAATTGCCGCCATTTAATAATATCACGTAAAATTATCGTCCGTAAACCTACTTTACAGACAACTTTTTTAAAGTGAAACTTTAATTGCATCGCTTCAACCTTTTTCGTCCATCTATTGTATTAGTGGTTTCATATAACCACACAATCATTTTTATTTTTATTCCTTTTTTGCATTAACATATAAACTAATGATTAAGTTTACGAAATTTTATTTTGCGGTCAAGAATAGTAGTTTTAGGTAGGTACAAAATATACACCCTAAAACCGGCATCAACTGATTTTCGCCTTAGATGATTTATACTCTTGTGCGTAGACTGACCACTATTTTGCTTTGTGGGTGTATGCATCTCGTTAACACTACCTATTCATGGTCGCCAAATATTTTTTTGTATATATGCAATGGGCAATTTATCTGTATAATTATGCCAAAAACCATCAAAAAATTTAAGCTTTGCACGCTAACTACACGCTGTGTGCTGTCAAAACTATGTACGTATTAACGTATTTGACAATTTTTTTAATTGAATGTTTCCTGCCTAAAAATCCGGCATAATCCACCAAATTGTGATATTTTTCATGCCTTTTTCTAAATCGTCTATTAAATCAATACATCAATTTCAGATTTTCTCGATCAACCACTTTATCCCTCTGGTATCTCTGTGTTTTAAACTATTGACACTAGATGATGATGGTGATTATTGGTTATTAATAATAAAAACTTATTAAATAGATTATTACATAAAAAGGAAGTGGTCGATGTCAGAAAAAAAGGAAATAATTATTTACATTTAACAACGTTAGAAAAATATTCCATCCATCCATCCATCAGCCGAAAGATGTCCACTGCTGGACATAGGCCTCCCCTATGGATCTCCAATAAGACCGATTGAAAGCGGCTTGCGTCTAGCGCGATCCTGCAGTCTTAATGAGGTCATCCGTCCACCTTGTGGGGGGACGTCCTACGCTGCGCTTGCCGGTACGTAGTCTCCACTCGAGAACTTTTCGACCCCAACGGTCATCAGCCCTCCGCGCTATGTGACCTGCCCATTGCCATTTCAACTTGCCAATCCGTTGGGCTATGTCGGTAACTTTGGTTCTTTTACGGATCTTCTCATTTCCGATTCGATCTCGCAGAGAGAATCCGAGCATAGCCCTCTTCATAGCTTGTTGGGCTACTTGGAGCTTACTAATAAGACCCATAGTAAGAGACCACGTTTCTGTGCCATAAATCATCACTGGCAACACACACTGGTCGAAAACTTTCGACTTGAGGCACTGAGGTATGTCGGACGAGAAGACACTACGCAATTTTCCGAACGCTGCCCAGCCGAGTTGGATTCCGCGATTGGCCTCTTTGTTGAAGTCGGACCTACCTAACTGGACTACTTGTCCTAGGTAGAAGTGCGAGTCATCGACTTCAAGAACCGAGTTTCCAACAGAAATTGGGTCGGGTAAAACGGGAATTACACATGACTTTCGTCTTGTCCATATTCATCTTAAGACCCACCTGTTGAGAAACCCGAATGAGGCCTTCGAGCATCATGCTGAGCTCTTCCATCGATTTTGCCATGACTACTAAATCATCGGCAAACCGAAGGTGTTCGCCATTGATATTGATGCCGAATCCTTTCCATTCCAGGAGCTTGAAGGCGTTCTCTAAAGTAGCTGCTGTTGTAAAAAGTTTCGGAGAAATTACGTCTCCCTGTCTTACGCCTCTTTTTAAAGGGATCGCATTGGAGCTCTCTTCCTGTACTCGGACCGACATAGTAGCGTTATTATACAAGCACTTCAACACTTCGATGTACCGATAGTCAATACGGCATCGTTGGAGAGACTCGAGCATAGCCCATGTCTTGACCGAATCAAAGGCTTTTTCATAGTCCACAAACGCTAAGCAAAGTGACAGATTATACTCTTCGGTCTTCTGTGTAACCTGCCCAAGACCTGCCGCAGCGTGTGAATGTGGTCCATGGTGCTAAAGCCTTTTCGGAAACCGGCTTGTTCGCAAGGCTGAAAGTCATCAAGCCTGCGCTTGAGACGGTTCGTAATGACCCTTGAAAACAGCTTATAAACATGGCTCAAAAGTGAGATGGGTCTGCAATTCTTCATTAAAGTGCTGTCACCTTTCTTGAAAAACAACACCACCACGTTTCTGTTCCATGCTTCTGGCGTGATGCCCTCGAAGATGACGGTGTTGAAAAGCTTCTGGAGGACTTTTAGTACCGGTGTTCCACCCGCTCTCAGCAGCTCTGATGTGATATCGTCATCATCCGGCGCCTTGTTGTTCTTAAGCTGATTCAGGGCCATTCTAATCTCGTACAGGCTGATGTCCGGGATATCTTCGGTGAAGTGTCGGGTCAGCTTGGCTTTTGGATCTTTGGCCGCGCTGCTAACAGGCTTAGCGACCGAAGCATATAGCTGTCCATAGAACCTTTCGATCTCTTCTAATACCTCTGCCTTGGTCGATGCTACACTGCCATCTTCTCTCTTCAGCTTTGTGAATTGGCTTTGTACAATAGACAAATCTCTTGCAAACACTTTGGAGCCTTTGTTCCGCTCTATTGTCTTTTTAATATGTTTAGTATTAAAAAGACGGATGTCGTGTAGCAAGGATTTTGAAATTTGTCTATTGAGCCGCCTGCATGACTTTGCATCATCGGAAGACTGCAGTCTTAGCGAGCATCGTTCGGCCATGAGATTTAGAGTATGATCGGAGAATTTCGGAGGTTTATTTGAACGGCGGGGTCTAAAAAACTTAGCACCCACCGTTTGGACAGTTTCTACGAGCCCGTTGTTGATCTCGTCCACCGACGCAAGGTTCTCTAGGCAAGTAAAACTATTTGAGAGCTCGAGCTGAAAGTAACCAACAATAGAAAAATATTATATACAGTGAAAAAAATACTCGCAAAAAATCACCACATGAAACCATAGAGCGACAGATTTACGTATAGTAGAGATCTGTGGATTTACGCGTGTGACGTCACAAGGCTCAGAACCATTAAGTCCCTAACCAAAAGGAGTCGACGCGCCTGAGCACCGAAGTCTGCCAAGTCAGTGGGGGGGTGAAGAAACGCACACAAACCAAAATATAAGGAAGTTTACACGCACATAAATGTACTAACACTTGCTGAAGATTAACGCAACACAAGCTTAGCGCAATCAGACCGATATATTAATATAAAGAGTATGACCGGCGGTCGCGTACTTTTGGCAGAGGGGTACGCTTTGCAGTGTCGACTCCTTTTGATAAGGTACTTAATGCTCAGAACCCAAGGCGTGGCGTGGGCTAGATGGGAGTAAGGAAAAAGAGAAATCAAGTGATTCATTTTATATTGGGTATTTTTCTAAGCCACGGATACTTTTTACGATATCATTGTACTCATCATTACGTCAAGATCAACATTTGCTATGGGACTAATTAATGATTTTAATTATGTTAGGACAGCCCTGTAGATTATTTGACATATTGACAGTGTTTCATTCATTCTTATTTAATCTATAAAAAATCACTTCTGTTCATGACGTCAAGTAAACAGAAAAATATGCAGTTCCCTCACATGGGCACTATCAAATAAATAAAATAGGGCAAACATTATTTTATTTATTTAACTTCCTATGCATCTAGATTCAAACAGTATGCTTTGGCATAGTGTAGTATTGCATTGCTTTCGACTTTTTCATAAGGTCGTCTCTAGTACCTACTACTAGTGAATGCCGTGTGACCTCATGCTATGCCCGCAATTCGCATCAGGGAGGCTTTTTGCTATTTTTATCACCACTAATAATTCACGAATACATTTTTTTTTAATCTGTGGCAGTAAAAAAAAAAACTTGCTGACCTTGTGCTGACCAACCAAACGCGATCCGTGAAAAATAATTTTTGAAGATTGTAGTAAATAGTAAATCATTTATATTAGTAAGAAAGTTTTCGTGACGTCCTAATGATACGCTGGTAAAATATGGAAAAGATTGCTAGAACTCATGAAGGTAAGAACATTATAATTACGCGTGAGAGTTTGATGCCAGCCATTTTTGTTGTCACTATTAGGATCACCTACCTTGTGGTTGCTTAACTATGCTGCTGGTTTTATAATAGTTATTACTACCTACACTACCATATTACCACCAAGAAGCATTTCTTTCTCAAAATTAAATAAGCTTATGTATTGTATCTTAACGGAAGTCTTATAGTAGGTACATACTCTAGGTATTCATTTATTTATTTATTGATCCTGTCAGTGTTTATAAAATCTTAATTCTTTTGGCCATAGCTACATCAAAATGATAATTCTTTAGTGTATTCTAAACACTTATTGCTGGATTCTTCGTTCTATAGTTCAGTAATTGCAGAAGTTGTGACCTTAATAAGTACAAAAGATAAACATAACCTGTGAAACATTGATTCAATATTATAGCAGCATTATTAATACATATATTGCTCAAGAATGTGAAATTGTATATTAATTGGTTTATATTTTCTTCAGCCATCGAGGCGCAGATAAGGGAGATACAATCAAAGAAAACTGAGCTTCCTGAGAATGGAAACAGCAAAGGAGTGTCCCTCGGGGAGCAGTACTATGACAGCGATATTTATGATAACTCAGGGCAAGGAGGGAAGTCCCGGTATGATGGATATGTGACGTCGATTGCTGCTAATGATGAAGTAGAAGATGATGATGTCGAGAATGTTCCGATAAGCTCACAGAAAAGACCGGGATACACAGCTCCTGCTTCATTATTAAATGACATTGCACAGGTACTCAATTACTTCTAAGTCTTCTCCAAATTTATTATAACAATGGTATTTTAAATCATATACAGATGGGATACATACTTCAAATAACAGCACCTATGACTATCTGATAATTTGTGTTTTTACTATAATTTCTATCAGAATGGATACCATTATTAGTATGAGGTCAAACTCAGATTTGACTTTAAACCTTTTGATCAATTTGTCACTTGAAAGCATGGGCGTAGCGGAGGTGGGGCGCTTGCCCCACCCTGGGCCTTTGGGCCTGTGTCGATCTTTCAGGTCATTGTTGAAGATAAACGGAAAATTTTTCGCGATCGCTTCGCTCGCGCTAATTAGACACTAGTTAACTGTACAAATTATACGGTGAAACAGTGTTTAAAGTGTGTTTAAATCTTTTGTAGTAAGGTAACAAGTTTTCTTTGGTCAAATCTGATGTCACTTTCAAATCTAACCTTCACTGACTAAACATCGAAAATATTTTGTGCTCACTGCTCTAGTGCTCAAAAGGCAACGCTCACAGCACTTGCGCATAATAGCAGCAGTCAATTTCAATTTTCACTTTCAATTTTTTTTGCAACATAATAGATATTACATGCAGTTCACAAGTGACATGTTTTAGACATACCACACCACACCCTTATAGGGTCATATACATATGACCCTATAAAGGTGTGGCAAATTTACACAATTAGTCATCTTTTAAAAGTTACAACAACAATTTATTTTAAAATTGGTACATATATTCCAATTGTTAATAATTTAATATGTCAGTATTTATTTAAATTCATTTATCATCATATCATGCTTTTTCATTTAAAAATTCATTAATAGTGTAATAAACTTATTCAATCAAAAATTTCTTTAATCTAAATTTAAATGTCTTATCACATTCTGATTCTTTTATATTTTTAGGTAGTTTATTATAGATATCTATTCTTTTAACAAAAATACTTTTACTAAATAGAGCTTTCCTAACTTTAGGCACTCGTAGCATATTTTTGTGCAGTTTCGACTTCAAAGTCTTAAAGTTATCCAAATTAAACCATACAAGCAGAGCCGTTTCATGGATATACATCGAAGGAAAAGTCATTATTTGCAGTTTTTTAAAGTACGGCTTGCATGAGTCTTTAGGTTTCAGTCTTCAAATTGCTCGAAGGCATTTCTTCTGGGCCCTAGATGCCGATTTTTTTTCTGTACAGTTACCCCATGCAAGAATACCATACCTCAGTGTGGAGCTGACGTATGCATGATAGGCATTTAAAAGGGCTTTATCATTGGCTACCTTGTGTAACATATAGAGTGCGTATGAGAATTGACTTAACTTTGTACACACATGCTCAACGTGACCTTTCCATGACAGGTTGGAGTCTATATGAAGTCCTAGAAATTTAGTCTTATGCGTTTCATCAATTTGTCTATCATTATAGTTAATATTTAAATTGCCAAATTTTGAATTAATATTTTTAAAAGTCATAATGTTAGTTTTGTCCAGATTCATTTTAAGATTATTATTTTAGAGCTAATCTATAATTAATTTCAATGAGTCATTTATATTGTCTTCGTGTCTGCCGTTCTTATTGTCTGTAAAAATTGCAGTGCTGTATTGGCAAACATAACCATGGGATCATCTATAGCATGTGGGAAATCATTCATATAGTAACGGGTGGGCCATTGTTTTTAAAAATGCGATCAAAAGAGTATGCATTGATATTTTTTATTAATTTTTTTGTTGTTGTAAAGCTAAAAGTATCCCCGTCAAGAATGAAAAACGATTTCGTTCATGTGGCTCCCTCTACTGGTCTTGTATGCCATTCGGTCACCCCAATTAGTGATGACATTTTGAACTACCTCGGCGCCAATTTCACTCAAAACAGTCGTAATGTTGTTTTTCAAAGCTGGAATTGTCTCTGGATTATCCGCATAACATCGGTCTTTAACGGCACCCCACAGGAAGAAATCCAGCGGTGTCAAATCGCAGCTACGCGCAGGCCAATTGACATCTCTTGAACGGCTGATTATGCGGTTGTTAATCTTGGTGCGCAGAAGGTCGATCGTAAGTCGGCTTGTATGGCATGTGGCGCCAAACCAAAGGTCGTCCACATTCATAGCGTCGATTTTAGGCCATAAAAAGTTAGTCAACATGGCTCTGTAGCGTTCGCCATTGACGGTAACGGCGTTGCCAGCATCATTTTCGAAGAAAAATGGGCCAATTTTGCCACCACTCCAAAATCCACAAACTGTGACTCTTGGAGAGGATGCATTGGTCTCTCTACGATTGCGTGTGGCTGTTCCGAACCCCAAATCCGGCAGTTTTGCTTGTTCACATATCCGCCTAGATGGAAATGCGCTTCGTCCTAAAATATGATTTTTTGACCCATATTTCTTTTCAAAATTCGCACAGTTTCGGCGACACAGCACTGACTTTGAAAATAAGTTTTTAAAATTTCAAAATGCTCTTCAAGAGAAAACATGTTGTTTCGTGCTGCGGACGGTATGGCTAATGAACTTGTAAAAATTTCGGGTCTGTAGCTCTAATTCTAATTCTAATTCGAAGTGGGGGCGATAAGTCCTGCACTGACGTCCCGCATGGGGTGTTTTGTGCATTTCCCCCTCCAGCGTCTACCCGAGCCAGCCCAGCTCCTTAAAATAACGGAGCGTGGCTCTGGGCCGCTGGCATAACTGCTCCAGTGGCTTGGATGGTACATTAGATGGCGATGACGATGAAGATATCGATGCTGACGACAAATCAATATTAGCGTCATGGAACCCGTAAGCGATTCTAGTTTCTGCCGTGGCCTTGCAGTGCCACAAAACATGCTCTACCGTTTCATTTTCCTGCAGGCAACCACGACAGAGTGGGCTGTCGGTGGCTCCCAGTTTATACATGTGACTATTCAAGTTGCAGTGACCAGTGATAGATAGATAGATAGATAAACACTTTATTGTTAACACTAAAATACAATTCAGAAAACAAAAATACACAGAGAGGAAAAAAAACAACAACATAAAATAGTGCAACAAAGGGCGGCCTTATTGCTTATAGCAATCTCTTCCAGGCAACCCTTTCTTCTGGAGAGGAATTAATAAAACAAAAAAAAATAGAAAATGCGGAGTGAGTAGCAAAAGAGAGTTGATAAAAAAAAAAAAAACTTATTACAAATAATAAATATAGTGATGAGCCCTACCAATAGTCGGAGGTCTTGTCGCTGCAACCTCAACAGATCGTTAGTAATGTTTCTGCTCAGGGCTGGGAAAGCAGCTTTGGCATGCCTGCAATCCTCCCTCCCTGGGTCTGTAGCTCGTTTGCCGTTGTCATACGACGAAATTCAAAAACGTACCAACAGATGGCCCACCCTGTATATCAAGAATAATAAAGGCTCCAGGATGCTTTCCTGTGGCACACCATATTTTACAGTTCTTAGATCTGACTGGTATTTTTCTTCTATTTTAGTGCCCATATTTAGCGTCGTGACTTCTGTGGATTGCTGTCTATTAGTAAGATATGATTTTATTAGGTTTAATGTATTGCCTCTTATGACATAACACTCCAGTTTTTTAATAGGATGTTGTGATTGACGCGATCGAAAGCTTTTGTCATATCCATAAAGAGACCATTGACCCTTTTCCCGTTATCAAGGCCTATGTATGCGATTTCCAAACATTTTTGCCATATATATGAATATAATTATTACGCTCACTCACGAATAAATAGTAGTAGGTTATACTGCGTTGTGCATACCTTTAGTTATTATTGTAAAAACTGATAAATTTTTGCACTCTTCTTCTTCTTGTTCTCGCGTATAATATTAAAGCGCAGTAGGCAGTAGAGCATTTAATAGAATATATAGTATCCATACAACAGAACATTTTGAAGTTACTGAAAACAACAATCAGTATTTTTTGTCGCGCTCGCTGCGCTCGCGCCTAATGACACTGCCATGGTGTGTTTTGGGTATTCGTCTCTTAAAAATTCTGAAAAAAATTACAAATTTTCGTGTTTGCTGCGGTCGCGATTGGTAAGTTTATAGCACTAGGTTAGTCTGCTTTGCTCATTATTCGTTTGAAATTACTGAAAAAATTTGACAAATTTTTGAGCTCGTTATACACGGGTATATTAACAGGGCAGTGCTCTGCTTTGCTTGTATCAATTTTAAAGTTGATAAAAAATACCGAAAATTTATGAATATCGGCAATGGAGTTATCTGTTTTAAAATTATTGAAAACACGAATAAATATCGTGCTCACTGCGCTCACGCATATTAGAGATGAGGCGTTCTTTACGGCTCATGCCTCTTTTAGCATTTCAGTAAAAATAGGGAAATTTTCGTGCTCGCTTCGCTCGCGCTTCCTCTGAAGTGTTCGGTTTCTTTTCCAAGGCTGGCTACGCCCATGCTTTAAAGTCACATATAATGTGATCAGCATTTCCAGCCCCCCTACCGCCTAAGCAATAGTAATCGTAATAGCAATCGTTTATGACTTCATTTTAGTCATTTGGCACCGCCTATGTGACGTTAGCCATCAATTGCTTTGCGCGGATTGCGAAAGCAATCGTTGAATGAACAACTTTGATGGCTAACGTCACATAAATAAATAAATAAATAATATAAATAAAATAAAATAAGCCTTTATTACTGTAAACATTACATATTAAATTATGTTATCGTCGGCGTGCGTGTTTTCTGTTTCAGCTTGTCCTTCGACAAAGGCCTCCTCTAAAGACTTCCACTCCTTACGGTCTCTTGCTTTTTGAATCCATGTTGGTCCAGCTAATTGTTTGATTTCGTCCTCCCATCTTTTATTTTGTCTACCTCGACTTCTTTTGCTGTCTCTAGGATACCATTCTGTTATAAGTTTGGACCATTTTTCTTTTTTGTCTCTAATCATGTGACCTGTCCATCTCCATTTTTGTTGCTTGTACACTGTTTTTACATTCTTAAATTTGGTTATAGCTTTTATCTTCTCAAGTTTAACTCTGTCTCTTATTTTGACTCCTGTTACGCTTCTTTCTATACTGTTCTGGCAAACATTTAGTTTTTCAGCTAATTGTTCAGTAAGCGCCCAGGTTTGACATCCGTACGTTAAGCATGGAAGGATACAGGTATTATAAATTTTTCTTTTTTCTTTGATAGGCATTTCTTTGTTTTTCATAACTTCGCTGAGAGACCAAAACCTTTTCCAAGTATTAGTTACTCTTCTTTGTATTTCCTTTTGCATTGAGTTTTCTGTAGATACCAGTTGACCTAAATAAATATATTCATTTACGTATTCTATTTCTTTGTTGTCAATTTTGATGCTTTTTGTCTGTGATGAATTTGTCATTATTTTTGTTTTTGATGTGTTCATTGACAGACCTGCCTTTGCACTTTCATTGGATAGTTGTTGAAGCATGTTTTGTAGGGTTTCTGAGCATTCTGAGAAGAGAATCAGATCGTCAGCGAATCTCAAGTGGCTTAATTTTTCGCCATTTATGTTAAACCCATACTGGTTCCAGTCCAAGTTTCTGAAAATCGACTCTAATACAGCTGAAAACAATTTGGGTGCCATGGGATCTCCCTGACGTACGCCTCGTTCGATGGGAAACTCCTCTCCGGTTGTTTCGAGTTTTATTTGAGCCGTACTTTTCGAGTAAATGCTTTTAATCAATTTTATATATTTTTCTTCAATACCTTGGTCGTCTAGAGCTTTCCATATGTATTTATGTTCTAAAGAATCAAAAGCCTTATTGAAGTCCACAAATCCTAAGTAATAAGTTTTATTATATTCGTTAAATTTCTGTATAATTTGTTTCAATACGTGAATGTGATCGATTGTAGAAAAGTTACTACGGAAACCCGCTTGCTCTTTAGGTTGATTTTCGTCCAATCGATTAGAGATTCGGGATAAAATTATTTTAGAGAATATTTTATAGATATTTGACATAAGACTAATGGGCCTGTAGTTACTAATGTCTCCTTTGTCCCCTTTTTTATGTATCAATGTTATTGTTGATTTGGTCCAGTCCGATGGAATAATTTCTTTATCAATGATTTCGTTGAAAATTTCTGTTAATTTTGTGGCTATTATTGGTGAAGTAATTTTCAAAAGCTCATTTGTGATTTGGTCTGATCCTGGTGCTTTATCTAATTTTTGAGTGGAAATTGCTTTTATTGTCTCTTCTTTTAATATTTTCGGAACTGGTTCTGAATTCGTAAACGTCTCTATGTCACTGGTATTTTCTTCATAATTTTGTTTTGTACTGTATAGATTGCTGTAATAGTCTGTGGCAATTTTCGATATTTCAGATCGTTTACTAGTACAATCCCCCTTGTTGTTCTTCAAGTTTGGCATCCATATTTTCGTATCATTGAGTTGTTTAAGAGCTTTCTTTATTCCCCCAGTCTTTTTGATGTATTTTTCCATCATGATCAACCTATTTTGTTTCCTTTCTTTCCTTAATTTTTCGTTGATTTTTTTACTTATTTCTGTTATTCTTTGTCGGATGGTTTTGTTTTTCTTAGCATTAAAAAGATCTTTTCTTTCTTGAAGTAATTGTTTTATCTCTAATGAAGTTTCTTTTTTATTTTTATTACTTATTTTAGTTGCTTCGGTCCTAAGTATGTTTATGATGTTTTGATATTTTTCTTGGGTAGACAAATAACTTTTCTGTTTTTCTTCTTCTTTTAGCATTTGCGCTATGTTGTTAAGAAATGTTTCGCTGTCATTAACTCGCCGAACGGGTTCATATTTATTCTGAAGCGGTCTCTTTTTCTTTATAGACGTTCCATTTAGTGTAGCTCTGACCATTCTGTGGTCCGAGTTGAAATTTAAATTGTTTATGATGGTAACGCTCTTGAAAGTTTTCGGATTATTGGTCATTATAAAATCTATTTCGTTCTTATATATTCCTCCAGGAGACATCCATGTCCATTTTTTGTGTTGTTTCCTGGCAAAGAAGCTATTTAATATACTTAGTTTGTGTTCTAATGCAAAGTTTACTAGTCTAGTCCCATTTCTACTTCTTTTGCCATACCCATATTTCCCTATGGCGAATTCTTCTCCAGTGCTCCTTTTTCCTATTTGCCCATTAAAGTCGCCCATTACTATAACATTATTGTGTGAACTTTCAATAGCTATTCCCAATTCTTTGTAAAAGTTCTCGATTTTTAGGTTAACTTCTTTTTTATCCGATTCTGTCGGTGAATATGCTTGAATGATAGTCCACATTTGGTCTTTAGATCCGTGGGTAGGTAGTTTTAAGTTGAGGACTGCTATTCTTTCTGAAATACCATAAACTTCTATAATGTTGGCGGCCAGATTTCTTTTTACTAGAAATCCTACACCATATAGCCCTGGCGTCTCACCTTTATAGTGCAGAATATACTCTCCGTGGTCTTCTATACCTTCTCCAAGTCTTCTCATTTCGCTTATTCCTATAATGTCCCATTTAATTTCTCTAATGGCAAGTTCTAGTTCATAAAGTTTTTCTGGGGTTCTCGCTGACCTTGGATTGAAAGTGGCTATATGGATGTCTGTTGCTTTTTTGTTATTATTTATTGTCTTTAGAGGGTGGTGGTCTTCTTCTCCCACGAGGACCAATCGGCTTGGGAGAGGGTGTGTTATTTTTTTACTATCTTCTAAGCTTAGTTTATGTTGTGTTTTCCGTTTGCCGACTTCTGGTTGCTATTTTTTGTTAGCTGATGAGCTTGCGTTTGAGAGAGAGAGAACGTCACATAGGCGGTGCCAAATGACTAAAATGAAGTTATAAACGATTGCTATTGCTTTAGGCGGTAGGGGGGCAGGTGCATACAAAGTGGACAAAAAACTCGGCTCCATAATATGTAGCAAAAAAATATACCGACATATTTAAGGCATGCCAGTCAAAACTTAAAATTTAAAATACATAAAATGTATTAATTTTTTTTACTATAACACTATTATAGTATAGGCCGCGCCTCACCAGTTGGTGGATGTGAAGTTAGCTACAAGCTGCGCAATAGCCAATCAATGTGCAGCTTGTAGCTAACTTCACATCCGCCAACAAGTGTGGCGCGTCCTATAATGTTATTTATTATGTATTTTTCTATGATTTATTTATGTGCAATAAATGATTTTACTATTTTTATTGTGATAGTATCAATGTGAATATTATATTTCCAGAGTGATAAAGACTATGACCCTTTTGCTGATAAAAGAAGACCAACTATTGCTGATAAAGAAGATGAATACCGTCAAAAGAGGCGTAGGATGATCATATCACCTGAACGAAGCGATCCTTTTGCTGAAGGTAACTATAATATCTAATAATTGGTGTGATTATGGCATTTTATTTTGCATTATTTTAGTTTCTTTATTATATAGAATTAGCTCTGTATATGTTTTGAACGATCATATTGACATTGGTTGCTATTAGGTTTTCTGTAATTATGATTATTGCTCATCTAATTTTTGTTTACAGGTGGAAAAACACCAGATATTGGGTCCAGAACTTATACCGAGATCATGAAAGAACAGTACCTTCGAGCTGAAGAAACAGCGGTAAGGACAGCAGTTGTTAACCAAATAAAAGAAAACAGATTGAATGTAATCTTATCTTGTTTAAAAATACTCCTTATAATATATCAGCATAAATGTAGATGACAAAATTACAAAAATAGAATTCAAATTCACTTTTCCTTGCAAACTTGATTTTTTCCACAATATTTGATGAATGTGTTGTGTTTGTATTTCAGTTGCATAAAAAGCTTCTAGAAAAAGCAAGGGAAGGCACCCTAAAACCTGTACAGCAGTCCAATGGTGAATCAGCCAAGCCTCCACCATCAAAACGTAAGGGCCGTTGGGACATGAGCTCAGAAGATACACCAGTTGCTAAGAAAATTGTTGCAGCCACACCCAACTCTCAGTCCACACCCTCTTGGGATGCAGAGGTATGTTTGACTAATAATTTCATATATTTTTTACCTTTCATACAATAATGTTTAGCTTTGTTACCTTGTCATAGCTATACATCATTATGCAAGTCACCGACAATTCTTCCAAATGGATGTAGTCAGTGTTTCCAATTTAGCAAAGTCAAGTTTTGACGCAGTTTTGGTTTTTAAACAGTCATTGGTTGAAGATACAAGTAATCAAAAATACAATGTAGTTGTAGATAAATCCACAGATGTTTCAGTTACCAGTTAATCAGATAGGTTGCTTAATAAATACCCCGGACTTACGCGATAGCCGTGTAAGTCGAATTTGCGTAAGTCGGGGTTCAACTTTCAATTTACAAAACATAAATTACGTGTAAAAACTTTCCATGTACAAAATATAACAATTTGTCGTAAAGCGAATGTGCACTGCCCGCGTAAAACAATTCCACGCGGAACGCGTTCTAATTTGTCGTAAACCGAACACGCCGATGGTGCGGTGATCAAAAGGAAAACGCGTATCTCCAAATTCGCGTAAAATGGAGTAGCGTAAGTCGGGGTATTACTGTATATTGTAGCAAGTTATGAATTAATGCGAATTGTTTAGAGAGGAGCTTGGGAGGAGACGCCCGGTGGCGGCGGGCGCGGCGGCGAGACGCCGGGCGCGACGCCGTCGGCGCGCGTGTGGGACGCCACGCCGGGCCACATCACGCCGGGCCACGCCACGCCCGGCCGCGACACGCCCGCGCAGCACGCCTCCCGCCGGAACCGCTGGGACGAGACGCCCAAAACTGATCGAGGTAATATCATCATCACAATTCAAAATGTATTTACTGACAATAAATAAAATACATTGTACAGAGTCTTAGAAGATAATTTACAAGATAATAAACGCGAAATAATTTGCTACTATATCTATGAGCTTCGGATTTTTCAACTAAGCTTATAGCCTGCCAGAGATCGATATCAGCGATAACGCCGCCCATTGTTACACTGTTTATGTATCTTTGTTTATTTCTTGAAGAGTTTATCTATCTATAGCTTGTGTTTCAGAAATCTTTGCTCCGCCTTATAAATTTTACAAAATATACCACTTAATATTATGAAACTAAAGCGATTAAAAGTCTGTGTCCAAAATAGGTATAATGACTAGGTAAAAACATTATTATAATTAGTCCGTGACAAACAGACAGACAGACAAAACTCTTTATTTATAACCACAACTTAAAAAATAAACACTATTTACATACGACAAAAAAATATGATTATAAAGTGGCGGCCTTATCACCCATGGCGATTTCTTCCAGGCAACCTTGAGTTAGATTATCAAAAAATATAGGACAAGGTTTATCTTTGCCATTTATTAATATACGTGATATTAATAAATGGCAAAGATAAACCTTGTCAAGTTCGGTAGTGGCGTAGGAGTGGGGATCGCAACGTTACTTATTTAACAAAAGTCTATACATTTGTATGTGAGTTGTGAAGTCACGCGGAACTTTAACGCGCTATATCTCTCTTCATCAATTTTTGAAGGAGAAGGATAAGGGTGTATGATTATGTTTGTTTTATAATCTAAACCCCTAATTTCCATATATTTTATGGCGGCCCCACATTAGTGCCGTGAAGCTCTATGAACAGGCGTGAACGAGAATGTGGACGGTTTTCGCAGGGCTCACGCGCGTTCGCGCCTGTTCTCCGATCGGAGTCGGTATTTTGTCCCGCGACATAGAGTTCACGCCTCCTTCGCACGGCGTTCACGCGTACGTATCTACATCCGGCCCCGTTTCAGTTTACTTCTGACTACAAAGGCGTACAGGCATGTGCTGTACAGTCCCTGCGCAGTGCGCACACGCTAAAGTGGAGTTGCGCATAAATATTCCAATATTAATGCGTTTAGAGCATTACATTCTGAAAATGCAATGTGGGATGCAAAAGATACGCGTCTGTTTCACGGCGAATCTCACAACGATTATTAGCATCCCGTGAATGTGGAGGGTCACGACTTGTGTCGCGAATTCGCGCGTGAAGTCATGCCAATGATGTGGAACCGCCATTAGCCGAGCCTGAGCCGCCAAAATATTTCACCTTATTTGGATTATTGGGTACAAAGAGTAGAGCAATAAAGAAATGAATCTTATCATTTTTGCCAATGAGACGTGTAAAGTACACGACAATAGAATTTGGCAAAATTATTTTACATCATCTCATCATATTTTACCTCCAAATGAGGCTTGTAGGTGACTAATTAGCGCTCTAGGGTAATAATGTAGCTAGAAAAGCCCTTGGGCGGTAAGTAATTAAAATAAAAACGATTCTTTCTTTCGAAAAGTTCACTTACATCTAACCTAACACACCTGAAAGAAACCAATGAGTTACATCTCATATTTGTTACAGAAACTCCGGGCCACAACAGCGGTTGGGCCGAGACTCCGCGCACGGACCGCGGCGCCGGCGTGGACACCATCCAGGAGACGCCGACGCCGGGCACCAAGCGGCGCTCGCGCTGGGACGAGACGCCGGGCGCCACGCCCGCGCCCGCCACGCCCACGCCCTCGCACGCCACGCCGTCCCACGCCACGCCGTCGCACGCCACACCGTCGCACGCCACGCCCTCCACTCCACACACACCCATCTTCACACCTGGAGGAGTAAGTATTTTCTATACTTCTCATTTTTATGTACCGGCTTCTTAATTTTTTTCATAAATTTTTAGTGTATTGCTATTCATAGGCCTACCCATAAAAGGGCGATCGAGTAACATCCACCATGCTGACTCTGTGCAGATTGGTGAATTCCGATGCGATTGGTACAGCGGATCCACCCTTTTTTTATAAAAGAGTCCAAAATCTGGACTGCTACCTACATGTTATAACCACTAAGATCCTAAACTATGTGGCTTTACCTGGACTCATGTAATGAAATACAAGAAAAATCAGCGAGGCTTCCACCTTAAGTTTGCTGTATTCATTGACAACAATAAACTGATGAGATATTTGCTCCCAGCTCATTATTTTTATGTAGTCATATTTTCACACTTCTTCACTTAGTAGTTGAAGGTCTTCCTCATTCAGAAAGTTTATTATTATTATATTTTTTTCGTATCTTCAATATAGTTTTTTAAATGTGTTTTATCTGAACCAGTATCGGTTGTTTGGTTGCAGTCGACGCCCGTGGGCGTGAAGGCCATGGGCATGGCGACGCCGACGCCGGGCCACGTGGCCGCCATGACGCCCGAGCAGCTGCAGGCCTACCGCTGGGAGAAGGAGATCGACGAGCGCAACAGACCTTACACCGATGAAGAGTTAGATGCCATGTTCCCAGTCGGGTACAAGGTTTTGCCGCCGCCGGCCGGTAAGTACCCCTTTATATGGGGATTCGTTTACTGAGCTAAATATTTTTTTTGTTACTACGAGTAAAAGTAACCTCATAGTCATTAATCCAAACTTTAGTTTCAGGACACATGTATTATACAAAGCGAACGCCACGAGGAAAACTCTCGCCGTAATAAAATATCGAATACATGTGTTTACAAGTTGAAACTAGACAATAATTTTTGGTCCATTTCTCTTTCAGATAATGATGACACTATGGCTTTACAGTCCCATGCCGTGGAACGTCGATTGTGCTTTATTTATAAGACGATTGCTTGAGGCGACAGCTTGGCGTCTAATTTTCACACAGTTTTCGCCCAGATGTGCTTGAAAAGTATACATTATTCGCCTTATTTTGATATCGTCCTAGATTTGCATATCCAAAAATAAAAAATGGATAACTGAAAATAAAAAAAGAAATTTGATTAATTTTACTTTCAGTTTACAACATGCTTTTGGATATGTAAACTTAGTAGCAGGAAAAATACACTGGATAGATTGGATAGTCTACAGTAAAATCAGCACATGTCACTAGAACTGTTTTGTAGAAGGTTACATAAATACATTGCAGCCATATATACCTACACTTCTAAGCAACCAGGCAAAACAGTCTATCAAAATATAAACCTGGAAAACTGACCAAAAGTTTGGGTTTGTTTCGGTAGCATCATCTGAGAGCAAATTCCCTCTCCAGGCTAAGTATGTTTACCATTTCTAATTACCACAATGTCACTTAACATTAGGTGCATCAGGTGAGCTGTACTAAACCATTTAGCCTATTGTATTGTTTGCTTGTCGGTGCAGCGACCTAAATGTGTCATGCATAGCCTATCCTAGCCTAGGATGAATAAGACTGTTAAATCGTTTAAAAAACAACACTTCTACACATCTGGATAATGTAGGCATTGGGGACAACGATACTATTTTTGAAGCTTCAGGACTGTGGTATACTTTTCAAAGTTAGCCAAAATGAAGTGTAAATTAGGCGCCGAGTGAAGCCACCGAATACGCTTCGAAGTGCGACGGCATGGGAGCGAATGTTGATGTGGTGTGTTGTTGCCCAGGTTACGTTCCGATCCGTACGCCGGCTCGCAAGCTGACCGCGACGCCCACTCCGCTGGGCGGTACCCCAATCGGCTTTTTCATGCAGACCGAGGAGGCAGGCGGGTCGGCCGCGGCGGCCGCGCGCCTGCTCGACCCGCAGCCGAAAGGAGGCCAGCAACTGCCCTTCATGAAGCCCGAAGACGCGCAGTACTTCGACAAACTGCTCATTGACGTCGACGAGGACGCCCTGTCGCCGGACGAACTCAAGGAGAGGAAGATCATGAAGCTGCTGCTCAAAATAAAGGTGATATTTTCAATAAACTCCAACTAATCAATGCTACTACTTCTAATTGTGTCTGTGGAATCATATAAAGAAATGTTTGTCCAGCAAAACAATTGCAACTTGGAATCGTCAAAATAAATGAAACAGCTGATTTCTTTACTCTCGAATTCCGGGTTAGTTCTATAGTAAAATTGGTGAATCACCTCCTTTCGGCTTATTACATCAGTTCTGGATAACCATGTATTCCGGGTTTCAGGTTCCATCTAAGGCCCTTCGCACACGAGGCGTGGCGTAGTCGTATCGTAGGAGACACCGCTCCGTGTGCGGACTTTGAACATGTACGTGCTCATATTGCTCTCGTTCTGCACGCGTATTACAATACGACTACGCTACGCCTCGTGTGCGAAGGGGGTAAGATTGTCAAAAACGATTTAGATACCTATTTTGTATAAACATTTTTGATTTTGTAATTTCAGAACGGCACTCCACCCATGTGCAAGGCCGCGCTGCGTCAGATAACCGACAAAGCACGCGAGTTCGGCGCGGGCCCGCTGTTCAACCAGATCCTCCCGCTGCTCATGAGCCCCACGCTCGAGGACCAAGAGCGCCATTTGCTCGTCAAAGTTATCGACAGAATCCTCTACAAGTTGGACGATTTGGTCCGCCCTTACGTACACAAGGTAAGAGCCACTCTTGTTATAATAAGTATAGTAAACATTTCGAGAATTTGCGCATCTAATTATGTGACCTGTTTTTGAGTTATAGTTTAATTAGTAAAGTTACCGACTACTGATTAGATATTTGATATTGTTGTGATAAACATTTCAAAAATTTGTCGTGATTGCAGGATTTGATCCTGCATCTTTTCGGGTTTCCATTCAGGATGCACAATACAAAAATAACTCTGAAAAAAACCTAGTGTGGGAAGCATTATTAAAAACAAAAATACATATTTGTTGTTGTAAAAAAGAAAACCCATAAGACTGGATATTTGTTTTTCGAATAGCTATTTAGGGTTCCGTACCCAAATGGTAAAAACGGGACCCTATTGCTAAGACTGCTGGACAGCAGTTCTGTATGTCTGTCTGTCACCAGGCTGTATCTCATGAACCGTGATAGCCAGAAAGTTGAAATTTTCACAGATTTATGTCTTTTATTTCTGTTGCCGCTATATCAACAAATACTAACAATAGACAAAAAAATGTCCCATACAACAAACATGAATTTTTAGCCGTTTTTCGCTCGTTATCGATAACGGTTACAGGTGCTGGAAATATTCACAGAATATTTAGTTAATTATATTGACTTCAGATATTGGCCGATTTTTAAAAGCTTTTCTTTTTCACAGATCTTGGTCGTGATAGAACCTCTACTCATCGACGAGGATTACTACGCCCGCGTGGAGGGTCGAGAGATCATCTCGAACTTGGCCAAAGCTGCCGGCCTGGCCACCATGATCTCCACAATGAGGCCCGATATCGACAACATTGATGAATACGTACGAAACACCACCGCCAGAGCTTTCGCTGTCGTCGCTTCCGCTCTTGGTGAGTAAAAAACTGCTAATAGTCATGATGACTAAAAAAAATATAATTAGTCCGTCAGATAGATTATTAAAAAATGTTAGGCACGTGTTTTTTCTTTTGTCAATTAAACCAATATTGATGAAGATACAGTCTGTTAAGACGAGGCATCGGGTCGAGAAATACGAAAACGAGTACTTTTGAAAGCGCGATGTGAGAGGACGAATGATATTGATTCAAATTTAAAAAATATCATAGATAGGGGAAAATCTAGAAAAATTTAATGAACCGGACAAAATTTTGAAAAGTGAAGTGAGTGAGTAATAAGTGAAATTTTGAGTGAGTGAAGTATTAAAAAAAAAACTTACAAATTTCTCACCAAAAAATGTTTAATAATTCGAATGCTCAGAATTATCAGCGACAACACCCCATTATTTTTTACGAATAAAATAGCTAGATCACTTTTCTATTTTACAAACCGAGAAGTTATTTTTTTTAACGTTGTCATTATGAGTAATTAATTAAAAATTCACTGCCGCCCGCCGCTCTGTCGAGCGCGACCGCGTAAAATTTGTCCGAGTGAAGGAGCGCGGTACTCGATTTTTGAGAAACAATAGTTCATCAATGCGTCACCTTAAAGGATTATTGACAAAATAAAAAACAATTGTCCGATATTTTTTGATAATCTAACAAACGGACTATTTATAAGATTTTGTACCCAGTCTTCATGTTTATTGTTGTAAAAGTCGAATCAAATTTAATGGCATTTATGAACATGAGGCGAGTCGTCGCAGTAGCAAATTTATAAATCAGCAGTGGTGAAAAGTGAGGCTATTGCTATTGTAGCTAACTTCGCAGACGCCATTACTTTTGATTTGACTGTTTTTTTATTAGTAAAGTGAGTGATTTTTTTTGTTATGTTCTATCATTTTATTCGGTTTCTGAGATTGTGATCTAGATTCCTAATCTAATTATCTTTTTTCAGGTATTCCTTCTCTTTTGCCGTTCTTGAAGGCCGTGTGTCGTTCGAAGAAATCGTGGCAGGCTCGCCACACCGGTATAAAGATCGTACAGCAAATTGCCATTCTTATGGGTTGTGCGATTTTACCGCATCTCAAATCTCTTGTGGAGATTATTGAACATGGTAAGTTTGCTATCTATTGTATTTCTAAGTATGTAATGAAAAATTTAACTGATGTAATATAGAATCGGCACCCCTAGCATGGCAAAGGGATAACGCCATATTTATCCACTTTTAATGTCAGTTGTCAATGTCTATTCAAACTGTTTCCACTCCGAGGGGATAAATTGGTAGAAAGACAATTTGTCCTGCATTGCCATGCTAGGAGTTCTGTTTTCCTTTAATCGCTTCGAATTATTACTGACTAGTTTTTACCCGCGGCTTCGCCCACATACGCAATATATCATTATAATTTATAGCCTATGTGTTATTCTGATATATTAAGCTATATTATTGCAAAGTTTCATCTCAATCCGTTCAGTAGTTTTTGCGTGAAAGAGTAACAAACATCCATCCATCCATCCATCCTCACAAACTTTCATGTTTATAATATTATAAGTAGGATTGTACTTACCTTTTTAATTAGCATTTTTTCTAATAGTTTATTCTAATAGTTAACTATTAGAATAAAAATATTAAAAATATTACTCAATAATTAAATTAAAAGAAATCATCAATTATTTCCTAATGACAATATATTACGAACGATTGCAGGACTGGTGGATGAACAGCAGAAAGTCCGTACAATTACTGCGTTGGCAAGCGCCGCCTTAGCCGAGGCTGCCACGCCGTACGGTATCGAATCCTTCGATTCCGTGCTCAAGCCCCTGTGGAAGGGTATCAGGACCCACCGCGGTAAAGGTCTGGCCGCCTTCCTGAAAGCTATTGGATACTTGATCCCGCTCATGGACGCCGAATACGCTAACTACTACACCCGTGAAGTGATGTTGATCCTCATTCGAGAGTTCCAGTCTCCTGATGAGGAAATGAAGAAGATTGTGTTAAAGGTAAACATTGATCTCAGATGATATGTTTCATATTAAAACTGACCGACTCGATAGATGACAATAGTTTTGATAGAAATACGACATACACACTAACGCTTTCACAGACCAAGTAATTACAAAAGTCATCAGTCTTTTTCCTGGTCCTTCTTTGTAGTAAAGATCTAAAAAGCCAGGTACAGGCCAGGCAGAGTTGGGCAATATGAAATCTAACTACTGATTATTATCTGCAATTACATATTGTAGTTAGCAATCGTGATTTCAAATTACAAAAAAAAAATCGTCAAAGTAGTTAAATATTTTGATTACTAACTAATAATTGTAGTCGCAATCACGATTTCTCGATTACTTTTGATAACTACTGTTCTAAACTTGCTAATTTCAACCTTAGTCCAATGTGACAAGGTCGGAACTATTATTATTTTTCAAATGCATCCAGTGACATCTAGTGCTCAGTAGTCTTCGAGCAAGTATGTACTGGAGAAGCTACTAGCGTATAGGGTGTGAGAAAAAAGATGTTGTTTTGATATTCAGACTCTAGATATTAGATGATAATAGTAAAAATCTGCATAATACCTACTATTAGAAGTGATAGAAAATAGATAATAGTTAAATATTTTGATTTACTTAAGCATCTTATCAAAAATTCAACAGTAATTTAGTAGTTAATTGGTAGTTAAGATTACAGGAAGTTAACTACATGTAGTTATGATTGCATGTAACCATAACTACATGTAGTTAACTACTTTCAGTCGTAGTCAGTAACCTGATTACAAAATTGTAGTTACCTGCGCCCAACTCTGAGTATATAAATTATACAAGTCGGCGGATGCAAAGCTAGCTACAAGCTGCGCAATATTCAATCAACGTTCAGCTTTGTGTGAGCTTGTAGCTAGGCGAACGTGATCCGCCGACTTGTTTGATTCGACCTATAACTATAATGTTTTGGGCTAAGATACCCTAAAACAGCCAAACTTTTGCGAGCACGTTTACATCAAGTCAGTCAAAACTGTTTCATATTAGTGTCTCCTTGAAAAGCTCCCATTATATTTATGTCAATTGCTTTGTAGTTTCTTCATTATTTTGTTTTTGTGATTCTCAGGTAGTGAAACAGTGCTGCGGTACCGATGGTGTCGAACCTCAATACATCATGGACGAAATATTGCCGCATTTCTTCAAACACTTCTGGAATCATCGCATGGCTCTCGACAGGCGAAATTACCGACAACTCGTGGATACAACTGTTGAGATTGCCAACAAGGTAATTATACTTAATTTATCATTGACTATAGTCCTCTACTTACTTACCTAATTATATCTGAGAGAGAATGAGAAACAGTATACTGAGCGCCACACAAATTGACGGGTGGAAAGTTATGCGCAAAAACCGAAATATAGGTATGCGCAGGAGCCACAGAGACGAGACGCCGGAGCACACCCGCCCGCTAACCCCATGCGTACCACGCGCTCCCTACGCCCGAGCTCACTACTTCGCCATTTGTATAAGCATTGTGCACATATGCGCAATAATTAGCTAATCACTGCGAAGCGTCATCTGCGGCTAACTTCTCATCCGTCGATTTGTGTGGCGCTTAATATAAACTGATTTTTGTCAATAGGGAATATGTATATATTTTTATGTTGTAATCTATAGTTTAACATCGTGAATTATTCGTAAAAATATTCTGTTTTTAGCTAATGTAAGAGTCTCAGACTTTTATTGCAATTTTTGATATAATTTCGACTTAAAAAAGAAAAATATATCCATTCAGGCATAATAATTAATCCAGTAATCATAATTATTGTATAATAGAAAATGGCTCCATTCTGAATGTTATGCATATTTATTGATTAAACTAGGTAAGTTCGTATAGGCCGGGTGGTTAGCCCTGGTGTCAGGTTTAAAGCCGCCTGAAGGCCTGACATGGCAAAACGGTTAAAGCAACCGGGGCCAGCAATTTAACGTGTCATCCGAGCCACGGTAGCGCTCTAGTGCTCAGTTGTAAGGCTCAGCGCAGACGGGCCACTGACCACAGCCACCGGTAGCGGCCGCGCGCTACTGCTACATTTGTATGTATGGCGGACATTAGAGTAGCAAGTGGCCGCCATCGGACACACGTGTGCGCCGCGTTTTAAGAAAATGTATGAAAAATCGTGTGAACTGCTTGTCGTTGGGCACCGGTCGCTGTAGTCGGTGGCCCGTCTGCGCCGAGCCTAAATGCCACCATTTATTGATTACTATTACATCAGACCAATAACTTATCAGTATCACTATCAATGATAGAGAGTGTAATTTGCTTGTACTAAAATGTTTGCAAACTTTTTTTTTTCTTACAGGTCGGAGCTTCCGAAATCATTAACAGAATAGTAGACGACCTGAAAGATGACAACGAACAGTACAGAAAGATGGTGATGGAATCCATTGAAAAGATCCTCGCCAACTTGGGCGCGGCCGACATCGACTCTAAGCTGGAAGAAGCTCTCATTGACGGTATCCTGTATGCATTCCAAGAACAGACCACTGAAGTAAGTTATTAGATTAATTCGTGTTTTTTATTTCTGTGTTTGTGTTTTGGTCTAGTCAAACAAACAGCACTGTATACTAAGTGCTACACAAATCGGCGGATGAGAAGTTAGCCGCAGATGACACTTCGCCGTGATTCGCTAATTATTGCGCATGTGTGCACAATGCGTAGGGAGCGCGCGGGAGACATGAGGCTGGCGGGCGGGTGTGCCCCGGCGTCTCGTCTCTCTGGCTCTGTATTTCGGCTTTTGCGCAGCGTTCTGCGCATAACTTCCCATCCGCCGATTTGTGTGGCGCTTAGTATACTACCTTTTACCCACACTATCCCATAGAATCTTGTTTTTCCGGAATATAGAGTACCCTGTTGTGACACTCTCCTATCATTAAACTATAATCATGCTAAAAATCAAGACGATTCGTTTCTTCGTTGCTGTGTGAAAAAATAACAAACAAACCAACTAACAAAACACTTCGGATTTATAGATTGATTTATAGATTTCTTTTTAAAAGGAAAACTTCTTTAGCGGCGTTGTGCACTTTTTGGGATGAAGAAAACATTTTAAACTTGCGTCAGGAACTCGCGTGAACTGATCGAAAATTCGTAAGACGGAGAGAGAGTAGACCGCCGGCGCGGCGTAGGAGAGGAAGTAATATCCCCCTCTCTTTCTACCGCGCGGCGAAAATGTATGCCTGCCCCTGCCGTTTCGTTTAAAAAGCGGCGCAGGGCGCTTGCGGGAGTGTTCGTGTATGATATTGTATTTTACCACATAAATAATAGTACTTTATATGTTCAAGTTTTCACTTCTGCCGGCACTCCCGGAGTGCAACCCGTTGTATTTTTTTTTTGCTTACCTTGTTTTGAATGCTAAGTATATTCCTACACAGATGATTTCTCTTCTAAAATAAATTATGTTGGGTTACAGGACGTGGTAATGCTGAACGGTTTCGGCACGATAGTGAACCAGCTGGGCAAGCGCGTAAAGCCCTACTTGCCGCAGATTTGCGGTATCATCCTGTGGCGAATGAACAACAAGTCCGCCAAAGTACGTCAACAGGCCGCAGATCTCATCTCGCGCATTGCAGTCGTCATGAAGACATGTCAAGAGGTAAGAACTAAGGAATTCGTAGAAGTAGAGTGGTAGTAGATCTAGGATACCCAAAGTGTCCTAAATCTTCACTTGGGGTATGATACTGACTTGCGCAATGTTCCATCTTATACTTAAAGCAAAAAATCATAGTTGCCAAATGTAGTTTTATTTAATTTTTACGATCGATGAACATGGCGGCGCTCCATCACTGCTGAGGCCCAAAGCATCGGACTGACTTGGACCGAAGTGAAACGCAAGGCACAGGACAGAGAGGAATGGCGTAACACTGTATCAGCCCTCTGCCCCGACGTGGGGACTTAGGATAAGAAGAGAAGAGTTACGCTCGATGGATGTGTGAAAATAGTTTGTCTTTTTTTAGGGTTCCGTAAACTACGGGTAAAAATACTAATTTTTAACGATTTTTACTAATATATATACCTACACTTGTTTCAGGAAAAACTTATGGGCCATCTTGGTGTCGTTTTGTACGAGTATTTAGGAGAAGAGTATCCTGAAGTGCTAGGTTCTATCCTCGGTGCGCTAAAAGCCATCGTTAACGTCATCGGTATGACTAAAATGACGCCGCCTATCAAAGATTTATTGCCCAGATTGACGCCTATCTTAAAGAACAGGTATGAATTGTTTATTTTACACTATGGGCTCAGTTTTGAAAGCTATGATTTTAAAATGTTGCTCTCTTTGTCTAATATATCGCTTTTTTTTACTAAATTTAGCCCTGTCATGTAAAGCCTTGTAAACAGAGCTTATTATTCTTCAATCTTTTGACAATGTATTGATGTACACAATGTTGGTGAACTGAAATAAACAAATAAATAATAAATAAATTATCTTATTATAATCTTGACTCGTGTGTGATAACAAAATTATTTTTTTAGACATGAAAAAGTACAAGAAAACTGCATAGACTTGGTGGGTCGTATCGCCGATAGGGGCCCGGAGTTCGTCTCGGCCAGAGAGTGGATGAGGATATGTTTCGAGCTGCTGGAGCTGCTGAAAGCGCACAAGAAAGCGATCCGGCGCGCGACCGTCAATACGTTCGGTTACATCGCCAAAGCTATCGGCCCTCACGACGTGTTGGCGACGCTGCTCAACAATCTGAAAGTGCAGGAGCGTCAGAACAGGTGACTTGTGATGGTTTTTTTCAGCCCTACAGCTTGCATTTACTGAATGTATTGTGATTGTCGACTTCAGAATCGAGATATTTATTTATCATTGTAGTGTAGGAAAAGATAAAACTTTAGTAAAGTACCTACTTTGTAAGGTGTAAAGTTGAATATAGTTTTAAAATCTTTGAAATGATTTGACAAAATATCCATGCATGGAATGTCTGAGATGTTATGCAACGTGGTAACCACCTCAAACGATAGGTAAAAATCTCTACTGATTTCAAGCCTTTGTAAAAGTTTCTGCCATATACTAAACCGGCCTACCCATGAGGGGTGATTGGGCCATATCCACAATACTGGTCCAGTGCGAGTTGGTGGATTCACATCGCCGTCGAATTTCTTCGTCGGACGTATACAGGTTGCCTCACGATGTTTTTACCGACTTCCAAAAAGGAGGAGGTACTATGTTCGTCTGTATGTTTTTTATATGTGTATTTATGTATATTCATCGTTATTTTCGTTTTTTATAAATCAACAAAATTGTACATAGATGTCACATCGCTTCGTGCAAATTATTCGAACTCTGTACACGTCCACCGTCTACAGATAGTCGGTGTTGATATGTTTTTGCAAAAAATAATTATCCTTCACAAAAAGCCAGTGGTGTGAAATTCTGTCCTTAAAATCCAATGAACGCATTGGTTTGAAGTCACTACCTCATGATTGTCCTCTATTCCGCCACGGGTTCCATATACGATGTGTTTTAATTATGTTGTCTTGCAGAGTGTGTACTACAGTGGCGATCGCCATCGTCGCAGAGACATGTTCGCCGTTCACAGTGCTGCCCGCACTCATGAACGAGTACCGAGTCCCCGAGCTGAACGTCCAGAACGGAGTGCTCAAGTCTCTCTCCTTCCTCTTCGAATATATCGGCGAAATGGGAAAAGATTACATCTACGCCGTCTGCCCGTTACTTGAAGACGCTCTCATGGACAGGTAAGACACATTCTAAATTATTATGAAACATTTTCTATTGTCAAAGAAATGTTCTTTTTGGTAAAAACATTTTAAAAATTTGCCGCGATCGCATAATTTGAACCTGCGTCTCTTTGGGATTGTTTATTACAAAAATAACATTTCTTTGAGATATTTCCTAGTGTGCGACGCACTATAAAATTATCATTTTCTATCGTTTCTAGTCTCGCGTACCCAAGTCGTTTTTGATACCCGCAATTTTCGTTAGCAATATTGATTTATAAGTACTACTCTAATTACAATGTTTATTAACGGTGTTATGATAAAGACACTTTCGACTTTTTCATCAAGAAATAGAGGTTATCGTGTTATTGATCGAGCAAACGAAGTGAGAGAGATCTTCGTTTTAACACGATTATTTTACTTCAGTCTAGATATTGGTTTTTGTCTACAGGTCGTATTTTTCAACGAATCTCAACGAAACTTGGTACATAGGTTCTATGGTTCAATGGATTTTTTTCGTCATCGGCGATTTTTGATTGGGAAGGTATTTCCCCCGAAATTATTGTGAAATTGCTGTCGCGCTATTTATCAGCCGATTTCCATAATATTTGCGAAGATTATTAGATATCTAAATCCTAAGAAGATTTGCGAGTATGAACCAAGAGTCAAAAGCGAGTCGAGATATAGGCTTATGAAGATTCAGTTATAGGCCGCGTCACACAAGTTGGCGCAAATGAAGTTAGCTAGAAGCTGCGCAATATCCAATCAACGCGCGGCTTGTGTGAGCTTCGCTCAGGATTGTATATTGCGGAGCTCGTAGCAGCTAATTTCATTTCCGCCTACTTGTGTGACGTGGCTTATAACGTGTCGTGAGATCTACTTTTCGGAGAACTACTAGTTACATATATATTTTTTTGATGGTATAATCTGTTATTTTTAGGGATCTGGTACATCGACAAACAGCGTGCGCGGCCATAAAGCACATGGCTCTCGGCGTGTACGGGTTCGGCTGCGAAGACGCGCTCGTGCACCTCCTAAACCACGTGTGGCCCAACATATTCGAGACGTCGCCGCATTTGGTGCAAGCATTTATGGACGCCGTAGAAGGCATGCGGGTTGCACTTGGGCCGGTCAAAATTCTACAATATGCTTTACAGGTAATTTTATTACACCAATCTTTCAGCTATTGTCTCCGTCGATGGTAGAATATAATGCACGCCACGCAAGTCGGCGGAAGGAAGTGTGGCGCAGAACGCTGTGCAAAAGGCAAAATACAGGTATGCGCTCCCGCGACGACAGACTCGCGCCAGGGCACAACCGCCCGCCAACCTCATCCCTCTCGCGCGCTCCATACGCCCGTGCTCACCACTTCGCCACGCGGCGTCGGCATCGTGCACACATGCGCAATCATAAGCGAATTATGGCGAAATGTCATCTGCAGCTAACTTCTTATCCGCCGACTTGTGTGGCGCGGATTATACTACCACTACTACTACCAACCAATCGATCGTCATTAAATGCTACGACAACAAAATGACGTATTATTAATGTTTATTATTAATGTTTAGTGTAATTAATGACACTTATTCCTCTCTCCTGACTTATTCAGCCACAAGTTGAATGGAGTAAATGATATTATGACATGTTATAATAGTTTTCCAAAGACCATTCTAGGCTTACATGTATAAAAGCATTTAATGTGATATTTTTGTGCAAGCCCATTTCATTACTTGGTTAGTATACCGCCACGCAAATCGGCGGGTGTTTCCTCGTGGTCATACTAGTATGACCATAACTGTTTCGCTATTTTAGCAATATTTTTATAAACACCCAAATCGGCGGTTGACAAGTTAGCCGCAGATGACACTTCGCCGTGATTCGCTAATTATTGCGCATGTGTGCACGGGCGTAGTGAGCGCGCGGGAGGCATGAGGTTGACGGGCGGGTCTGCCCCGGCGTCACGTCTCTCTGGCTCCCGCACATATTTCGGCATTTGCGCAGCGTTATGCGCATAACTTTCCATCCGCCGATTTGTGCGGCGCTTAGTATATTCATCAATTTTATAGTCTGTTTTTATCGTCGCGTCACAAGCCGTAAGCCGGAAACATACTATCGGACGCGGCTTACGGACGCGACTGACAGCCGCGACTTAGCAATGTGCACAGTCTTAAGACATCCGGTGTGCCAGATCGCTCTCGGACGTCCGAACGCTCTCGGACGTCCGAAGGTGACGTCCGCGACTTATGTCCGATAGTGTGCACGGCTCAGTGTACTTTCATAGTCTAGGTCGCGGCTGTCAGTCGCGTCCGATAGTATGTTTCGAGCTGTACGCTTAGGCCGATCTTGCCTCTCTATCACTTATTCCGCGCTCTTGCTTGCTCGCTTGGCTCAGGCTGAACGTGCCAACGAGATGCTTTTTCGTGCGTGCCGCGGCGTTCATCTATTTATAAGACGTTATCACGTCAAAATTAACACATACAAATACATGTATAGGTCGCGTCTACCAGTTGGCGGAAATGAAGTTAGCTACAAGCTGCGCAATTTCCAATCAACGCGCGGCTTTGAGAGCTTCAGTCGGGATTGGATGTTGCGCAGCTTGTAGCTAACTTCATTTCCGCCATCTTGTGTGACGCGGCCTATAACTATGGTAGTGCGCGCACTGTTATAATGCACATGTTTTGTTTCAGGGTCTCTTCCACCCAGCAAGAAAAGTCAGAGATGTATATTGGAAGATCTACAATACACTGTACATCGGCGGCCAAGATGCGTTGGTTGCTGGCTATCCGAGGATACAAAACGATCCAAATAACCATTTCCTTAGATACGAGTTAGATTATCTGTTGTGAAAAGTTTTCTGTGTTAATATATTTTGGGAGTTTCATGTTTCTCTCAGTAAAAGTACTTGAGGTATTTTTTTCTTATCAGAAAAAGATATCGACTTCTTAGCCGTTCAGATAAATTAAGGTAATTGTTACAACTATTTATATTAATAACCTTAACCTATTGATCATTCAGAAACAATTTCAAGTCGATTTTCCTAACCAAATGTACTGAAAGGAATTAGAAATGAAGACAAAATCTTAAATAAAACTAGAAACAGTTTTAGGAATGCTATATGACAACGGTGCAACTTATCATCTTAAGAATAATGAGTGACACCGAGTATACCCATTGAAGAGCACCTCATTTTCAAACAACTTTGGACCTGCTAGTCTTCAAAAGTAATATTTTATACTAAGAGTAAGTATATATACTAAAAATAATCAGTGAAGAATGAACAAACTGATTACAAAATTAGATATTCAGTTCACTGTAAAAAAGTTCGTAGTTATGACTCTTACGACACCATTGAAAACTTCTTGCGTCGTGTGAGGGCTAAAATTAATAAAAATTGTGACAAGAGTCAAGTAGTGTGAGTATATTCATGCGTTGTCGATGCCGTGCGACAATAGCCCAAAAACTCTTGAGGTTCAAAGTTGATGAAATATTAACAGAAATATTTTGATGTGTTCACGATGCGACACCACCCAGTCGCCAAGTACCATTTTGAAATTGTCGTTACATCTTGGGTTAAATAATATGTATTATCCTAACTACTAAATGAAAACAGGCCACATTAGTACTCTGGATTCAGTTTATAAATAAAATACAGTATATATACATAAATTACCTGGTTTTATTTTCATTTAATAATACTTAGAGCACAAGCAATTTTGAAATAAATTAGCTACAATAGCAATATTTTTGGAAATTCAGGAATGTACACTGGAATGACTAGAAACAACACTTATTTTATTCTTAACTCTAACAAAAATCGTTTACATTTCAGCTACCATGTATAAATGTATGTATATGAGCAAAAAGTTTCTAAAAAGCAACTAAAACTATGTAACTAACTTAGTAAATAAATACATAAATAGACAAAATACTATTTGCATGTAGCTTTTCATTGGCATTTAAAATTTGAGAATCATAATATTATCTGTAGTCTTGAATCTCGCAGTAGTCTGCTTAGTCGTGGACTGGCGTCCCGCGTCAGTGCGACCGTCCTCTGGCGGTGACATGCACCAGGGTCCCGGAGGTCATGCGTTGCCAAGTGGTGCCCGTGACGTTGTGGGCGGTGACTCCGAGCCGGCGCTGTATCGTGCCGTCCGAGCAAACCGCCCACACGTCTTGGCCCATGCTCGACACGTGTTTAAACGTCATTTCATTGTCCGTGTCTGAAAATAATATTCTTGGCATGTATTTTTTCCCTTTCACTTTCTTATAGAACTTTGCCACTAAATTGGCGATTTTACCTGTGAAGTAACTCCATTCCTTCCCGTCTTGTTTTTCCTTCGATATATTAGTCCTGACGGCAACAGTGCCATTAGCAAGGATGACCCACGCTGTGTTTTTTGTCAAAGAAACTGCTTTAACGCCGATCGTTTTGTGGCTATAAGGATATCCTGATTTGGGTTGCTCTATTTGCTTCCAATTAGTGCCCCCTGGGTTTTCTTTGGTAATATCATCCCTGTAGTAAAGTTCTCCTTTTCTTCCTACTGCCCATACAATGTCATTACATGTGCTTATAGCGATTAGAGATTGTGGACTGTTTACATGTTCCCAATGTAACCCCTGAAATGAAAGTGTTATCAATAGATGTCAAAAACATCAGTAACAAATCACCATTGCTTGGGTGTTTTATTAGTTACCGCTGGTGTGGTGGCAGATACTCCTGTTCTGTAAATAGCATCACCTGCTACAGTTATCGCCCAAACTGTTACATCATTATCATTGCCCTAAAACAAACATTTAATTTAAAATTTGAAACAAAAATTATCATATATTTTACTCTTGACTAGTTGATATTATGATCATAAATCTTACCCATAGAGAAATATCCAAAAGAGTAGTATTACCAACTCGTATCCAAGGACCTTCTGTATTTAATTGTGCTTTTCTATACCATCTCCGTCGCCTCACGCAATCTGTGAACACTTTTTTGCCATGGTATGGTGCTGGAAAATCTGTTGCATACTGCCAACCATCACTGTCCACACCACCTGGGGTATTGTAATCAATCATCCATTCTGATATCTAAAAACAAAATGATATTGGAAAATTGATTGATTTTGTTAATGATCAATAGTTTATAAATCCTAAGAAGCTAGAGAAAATACAAAGTTATTTATAGAAATTCCTGGAATACTTATTCAAGATAAAATAAAGAAGAAAGAATGCCATGATCACAAGTAAAACATGATTTAGAAATGGATAAAATGACCAGCAAGAATAGCATTGACATTCTATTTTATCAGATATATTTCCCAAATAAATCTTGCTTTAAATTACAAAGAAAATAGTGAATGTAGGGGAAGAAATGTTGAACCTTCAGCAGTAATATGATTGACAGTGTGCTAATTTATATGTACAGGTGTTTGCAAGCCAAGAACTATAATATGAAGATTAATAAAAATTACCCAATGCCAATGACGACTCAATAACTTAGTGTGTTCTCGAGTCCTTTTAAGCTTGCCTGTGATATCACTCCACATGTACCGATCTGTGGGAAGCCCTGTGGAAGTATATCCAGAAATCGGATTCCATCTCTGGTTCTCATAAACGCAATAAGTTTGAGTATCAGTCATAGGGTGAATTCCATCTTTGCTGCCAATACCTGCAATTTCAGTTCAACAAAACATAAATAGTTGTAAATATCAAATGCTTGCATAATAACAGTATATACTATTTGTGATGTCCATAATACAAAATAATACATTCCTCACTATGTACAGGAAGACAAAAAACAGGAATAGAAAGAGAAAAAAGAAATGTACTGAATAATTACCTTTGAGAACTCCACCTCCCCAACCTCCTGTGTAAAGCCAAGCTCGATGGTCATGAGATATCCCCCAGACTACTCCGTTTTGAGAACACTCAACTCTACGTAAATATCCACCAATCATACGCCAAAACATTTCTTCTGCTCCAATTATAATACTTGTTGCTGAATATTCCATTGTATAAAGTTTTAATGGTCCCAGTACTAATACTGATGTAATACTTTCTGGGCTCAGTCTATGTTCATAAAGACAATAATGTTTGTTATTGACAGATATCCTAAATACTTGTACATCACAAAAGATTTGAATGGAAAACTCTTGTCCTGGGGCTAGTGGTAATGGGTGTCTTTCTTCAGTTCCCCAGCTGCCAAATATTTTTGTGTTGCAAACTACAGCATTTTCTTCAAATCTCACATTAAAATGTAATGGGATTTCTGTTACTTCTGTTTCAATTTTGTGCCTCTGTTTTTTCACTTCAGGTCCTTGTAAATTAATGTGGAATCTACTTATAACATCAAATAAACTGCCTGTGATTTTCAATGAGCTCCCTGGAGTGAAATTGTTGTTCAAATTGCATGAAAATCCAACAGACATATCTTTTCCTAATACTGGAAATTCTTTGGTATATATCCCATTTTCACCATTATTTAAACTTGCAGGCAGTGGGTCCCAGTTCAGCACATCACCAGAATTTGTGACTGACCAAACAGAGTTAGCTGAGGGCTTTCCAGAAACACCATTTATTTGAGAAGTAATATTCACTAAGACATTCAACCATTCTTCTTGTTCCATTTCAGAAATGAACTGAATTTTAATGGTACTTTTATTGTCTCTTGGTACAGATAAACAGATCCTTGGGTTTCCAGGTTCAGATATTGAAAATACATTTGTGACATCACATAAGTTTAAAATAAATTGTATAGTACCATCTGGTTGGAAAACAGATAGTGTTCCCGTACTCTCCAAGTCATGCCAATACAGAGACAAAATGCAATCTTCAACTGAACTGTTTGATTTGACTAATCTGGCTTCACAGCTTCGGGTCCATCCTTTCTCTTCCACAGCCACCCCATAGTTAGAGAGATCTACTGATTGAAAATTGTTCCTAAATTTAAGTTGTTCTAAGATATCTAGCCTCCACTTGGATGTGAGATCAGAATTGTGAATATTGTGTGAGTCTGTAAACCAATGAGGAACTTGCACGACATCCATGGAGCAAGCACCAGCTTCTACAAAGGCCCATGTTGTGTCACAGGTACCCCAAGCCGCTTGACTGACTTCTTCATCGAAAAACATTCCTGAATCTAGATCAAACACACTACTGTCACTATCTGGCTGTGCTTCCATGCCTACTACAGAACCAACACTTCTTACAGGGCTCCAAGCTCGTGGATTTTTTAACGTAGTTTCATAACTTTTCCCTGTGAGATCCATTTGTTCTACTGTAACATTTGATTTTGGTCTTGCTTCTTTAGGTTTTATAGGCATTGTATGTTCTATTGGAGCAGAATGAGATTCTTCCCAAGAGTTCCGCAGATGAATATTTGTTTTGCGCTCTGGTGCAGTCTCACTCAAAGTAGTTAGACTGTTGTGCTTTGCATTAGAAGCAGATGACACCACACTTGCTGAACTGGATGTCCTGCTCAGTTGCATATTTGCCTGTACCCTTCTCCATCTTTTTCCTGTAAGCTCTGCAGGAGTGATGCCACTTCTCCAGTAAATACACTTGTCAGATTCTCCAATGGCAAATACTTGATCATTAATTCCCACACATATCTGTGCCATGTTTCCATTGATTTCAAGCCATCCACTTCCTGTAGCAGCTGATTCTGAAGTACCAGCACTATTCCCATCTATACCTTTTCTAAACCACACCCGACTGTCAGAGCTCACTGCCCAAGCTACATTAAAGCCGAGAGAAATGCACAGTAACTTGGTATCATTGGGAGGTTTGACTTCTAGCCAAGACTCTCCAGTGGGGCAATCTTTAGTTATGCCTTTCCTTATGATTACTCTCCCAGTCCAAAGCAAAGCCCATACCAATCCAGACGGGCTCACTGAGATTTGTTTGATGTCACAGTTAGGTGGGATACTGATGTTGATCCACTTCAAACCTTCAGGAGAAGTAGTACTAACACCTGCTCTGTACATAACACGCCCATGTGCTGTAATTGACCAAACTGAGAGAGTACCTGGAGAAGCATAGGGCATTTGATTTCCGCCAATGCTCACATCTATAAAAGGTTCTTGTGTTGGATCTTTATGCAATGGAGCTATGGCACACCAAGAATTCATTGCACTAAACTTGCGATAGCGAATCCATTTTCTACGTCTCACACAGGACTTCCATTGTTTAGATGGACCAAATTGAGCAGGAAAATCTACAGCATAACTCCACCCATCATGGTCTAAAGGTTGCCCATCCAATGTTAATTCCAATTGCCAGTCGCCTTCCCATTGCCAAGCCATTGAAGGTAATCTTATTCTATCTATAGATCTGTCTTTGGTACCATCTTGGGATGAGAAATGATATCTATCTGTAGGCAAAAGCCGGCCACTAAATCCTTCCAGAGGCAACCATCTTTCGTTTTCGTATGACTCTTCTTTGACTCTTATTGGGATTTCTAAACCATGCACATGCAGGTAAATTTGCCGATCACCACCTACGGCCCATAAGAAATGTGGAACGGCAGAAAGAGTTTTAAACTCTAAGCCGAGATACATAAACTCTCTCCAACATGATCCACTAGTTGATAAGGCATATACTTTGCCTTCATTGTTGATGGAAAAGAGCAAAGAATTACTTGACATTGCAGCAAGTTTAAATTATCACAAAAGCGTCTTAAAAACTATCCCTTGTTAAATGCGATACTTTGGACTTCATTATACAATTGAGTTCAACACTTAGTTTTATTAGTCTCATTATTTCATTTTATCCACATAACATTTCAATTTTCATTCACAATTCACATCACAAATCTAACTCTCTTTAGGTGCGTTCGGTTTGGGCTTGGTGGCGTTTTTGGCGTTTGCAAAATTAGCGTATCCGAACGCACCTTTTGAATAATATTCCTCTATGATCGGGAGCCAATAATGTACGACCCAGTAATTCACGACATGATAATGTACAGCCTGTAATTGTACGGGATGATAATTTGTGCCCCATGCCATGGAATGTCAGGCTGTGCATTATTGTGCCGTGAAATACAGGCCGTACATTATCGGGCTGTGTCGATAATGTCCGGCACGGTATTGCACAGCCCGATATTGTACAGCCTGATATTTTGTGTCCCTGGACCTGGTTATTAATGGCAAGGTATGAGTTTTGTAAGGTAATTCGACTCTGTTGGTTAGGTTAGATTTTAACAGTGACAACAATGCGCGAGCCGAGCGAGCGAAGCGAGCGTGCCGCGGCACGGCCGGCGAAGCGCCAGAAACAACCTGTCCTTATTGCGAGTTAAAGATACTTTAAAGATTTGCGCAGGAGCCAGAGAGACGAGACGTCAGGGCACACCCGCCTCCCAATCTCATGCCTCTCGCGTGCTCCCTACACCCGTGCTTAATACTACGCCACGCAGCGTTGGCATTGTGCACATTTGTGCAATAATTAGCGAATCACGGCAAAGTGTCATCTGCAGCTAACTTCTCATCTTCGACGACTTGTGTGGCACTTAGTATATCTCTGTAGAACTGTCAGAAGTCACAGAAGAACCAACCAATAGGAGCAAATATTCTTCGTGCAAATAAAGTACAGCATGATATTTTGTGTCGTTACGTTAATACGTTTCTTCGGGACACGTTTTCTCATGCTGTACATTATCGGGTCGCAAAATACGGGCTGTACATTATTTGCACGAGGTGATAATGTTCGGCCAATATTGTACGACACCTAATGTACAGCCTGATAATTGGTGGCATGGGACATGAAATACGGGCCGTACTTTCCTAGGTGTCATCAAATACGTGCCGTACCGTGCTAGCCAAGGAAGATACATACGAGAACTGGAAAACTTACGTGCATCCCAAAAACGTTCCGAAGAGTAAAGCACCAACATTGGAATGTATCTCTTTCTACTAGTGTATCCAGATAGTAACTTCTACAAGTAACAAAACACTAATCTACCGTCGAAAGGTCAATAAAAGAATGAGGGAAATCATTTGTATTTCAGGTGGAATAAATCTGTAATTTAAATTATAAATCTGTAATTTAAATTATAAATCTGTAATTTAAATTATAAATCTGTAATTTAAATTACAGATTTATCTGCAGGGTTATTTGCCTACCCTGTAATAAGTCAAAATGATTGCTTGACTTAGACCATCATTACAAATGTTTAAGGCCAACCAAGAATTTGAGTAAAAAATCAGCTGTTCCGTACAAAACTGAAACTCGGAATCGACAAAATGTATAAAACAGCTGATTTTTTTTCCTCAAATTCCTGGTTGGCTTTATAGTAAACCTCCTTTAGGCTAAGTACATCAGTTAATTATATTATCTCTACACCATCATCTTAATGCCCTCAGCGCTCCCACCCGCTAATAGACATATTTCAATTCATGTGTCTATTTTCTGTTCTATTTTATGTAATAAATTAATTCGTAGTCTTTAAGGATAAAAAATGTAAAGCCTAGTATTAAGTGCTGTAATTTACATTTTCTATAAATAAACAAATTGAAAAATATTGAAAATCTCGACTTGCTCTTGACCAATTTTGCTCATACTCACAAATCTTGTTAGAATATACTAAACCATCTTGCCAAATATTATTAGAAATCGGCTGATAAATAACGCGACAGCATAATAATTATATCTACCCGTATCTACAGGGATAGTTGGCATAAGGGGGAGGAGGCTTATGCCCTGCTGTGCAGTGGGCCGCAATAAGCTGATGATGATAACGATGATGACCCGTAGTTACCTAGCAGTACTAAATACTAAGTACAACACAGTTCATTATTTTGCTATTATACAAGAAAAGTGCATAGTTCATAGAAGTAGGTTCTTAGTTGATTACAATGACGTACTAACGTAAGTACGTGGTATTAGATTATATAGTAATATCTTCTCTCTACAACCTAACATCACATTCCCGAAATGTTGTATTGTTATTGTCACCCTACACAAGAAATTTGTAAACAAAAAAAAAACTTACCTAAAAAATGGAATTCCACAACCAGCATAAGCTTCACTATTACAGCCCTTAACGCAACAATTTTTCACCATTTTTCAAAGTATAAAAATATTAAGCAGCAAGCAGAAAGACGACTTTTGCATAAATTATCAGCCATATTGTTTTTTGAAGCGCCATATGTGTGGCCGTGCGTAGTTGGTAAATTTCTACTAATTCGACTAGTATGGAAAAACAGTTTTTGTATTGCAAAAATAATTACGTACCAATATTAAAATAAGAACATTTAAGAACTCAATACGATTTACAATACATTTTATGCTAATCTATTTATCTACTTGTACGATTAAATGCGATTTAATGGTTACCAGATATATGAAATAATCGACCATTCAATAGTTTTATTAACGCTGGTAAGTTTCGAGAAAGGGACCACACCCCACAGTTGTTGCTATCCTGCTCGGAACGTTTTTCCCATTAGATAAGTAAGAAACAAATGTGAACCTTTTGCCTATAGAAATAAAGACATTTTTTTTTTTTAGATATTGCTTCTTAAGCTTTCCAGTCCTCGTATGTAACTTCCTTGGTGCTAGCTAGCGATCGCGGTAGAGTCCACAGACTATTATAGATATGGCAGAGTCCATTCACAGTTATTTTAGCTCTGACATTTTTGTTGTGTCTCTGTCTAACCTGTGATGGTTTGTTAAGACTAGACAGAGACAGCGACAAAAGTCAGAGATAAAATAACTGTGAACGGGCTGTAATAATAATAATAATATATAATATAAACTTTATTTCAGATAACACAGATCCATAATTAGTACAATGTTACATAGCCATAAAACTTAAAACTAAGGTACATTATACAAAATTTTAGCACTTAAATGAAACAAAATAAGTATTTTAATATGAATGAACAGGTAACAATCGCATCTTTTAAAATTACAGTAATTATTAAACATTAAAGAGATCAATTTTTATTTTTTATTTTAACGAGATCGACAATTATTTAAAATTAACTAGACTAATGGCACATTTACTTAATTTGATACGCTTTATTTGTACCTGGTATTATAGTTTTTATCCAATGTTTTAGAATTGAACAATCGTATTTCTCGCTGATATTATTTAAAATGCTATTTTGGCTGCCTCTCACCCTCTTCAGTAAGGAGATCATTTTTTTGCGAATAATTGCAGCAAAACCATCTGTTCTGGCATCCGCAAACATACCAGATGCACTACAGTATGGAGGCAGCCCCAACAACATCCTAAAGATGTTATTATATTGCACACGTAGAGCACTTATCGATTTCTGGGTATATTTCACCCATAGGTTGCTGGTATAAAAACATTGACAAAATGCCTTAAAAAGTATTATTTTAACATCTATGGAACATCTAGCAAACCTACGGATGATCATATTACCCCTAACCGCCAGCGCTCTACGTGTAATACTCTTCGCTCTTGTGCTTCGCTCGGTCGGTGACATTTGACGTTGACAACTTTTACACGATGATAACCACAATGACAACTAATACATGTGACAGCTGATTTTTTTCTATTTCATTTTAGCGCCTAATCTAAATGTTTTTGCTAAAGGTATCATAGAGAGATAATTTTTATAGAAGGCAAGGTCATGGGTAAGGCTAAGTACCTATTTTTGCACGAGGTAATGTACTTTATGACGCACTCACGAGCGTAACGGTAGCGTATTGACAAAATGCCTTAAAAAGTATTATTTTAACATCTATGGAACATCTAGCAAACCTACGGATGATCATATTACCCCTAACCGCCAGCGCTCTACGTGTAATACTCTTCGCTCTTGTGCTTCGCTCGGTCGGTGACATTTGACGTTGACAACTTTTACACGATGATAACCACAATGACAACTAATACATGTGACAGCTGATTTTTTTCTATTTTTTTCTATAACCTTGTCATTAGGGCCTTCGCTACGTTAAGCGTGCGCACGCGGCGGTACCCGCTCCGCGTGTATGTATTGCAAGATAAGTTGGAGCAGCGCTCTCTGGAGCAGACCTCTCGGGTGTAAATTGTTTAAGCATCACTAGATGTAGCGTCGGGCACCCGCCGCGCGCCGCGCGGGTCCTAGGCCCACGTCGGAAGTTCGGAGCGGGCACCGTGCACCCGCCGCGTGCGAACGCTAACGTTGCGAAGGCCCTTAGACGGCGGTAGCGCTGGTAGCAACAGCGTATTTATGATTTAGATATACATTTTCAAGGTCCCAAGCTTTCCAGTTCAAGTTTGCAGAATTGCGTTAAACACATTTCTGCCTTCATTACACAGGCTACAGCGCGACAGTGCTGCAGTGCACACCAACAACTCAAGCAATAAAATTAGGTACATACATACCTACCTAATAGTTAGGTATTTTTCGCCAAAAATGGCACAACTGATTTCAACCTTTGACAAGAATAGTTCGCAGAGTTCGCACGAATCGATGTTTCATCCATGTAGTAATAATTAATAATTGATGATTTTTTAAAAACGGCTCAGCCCGCGATTTCGATAAAATTTAAATGGGACATCTGAAATAGGTATGATCTACCAAAATAACATGAGTATTTAAATCGTTTTACAAAAATTGGCGAAAAAATCGATGAATATACCTACACAAAAAACACATAAAGATTACAGACATATATAGTATCCCAGAATAATAAACACAGTATGTAGGTGCTTTTCTTTTATACTTAATTTCAATTTCAATTAATATATGGTAATGTTATAGTTATATATACTTAACTAGCTTTTACCCGTGGCTTCTAATTATAATTTGATTTTGGCTTAGTTTATAGAACCCCCCCCCCCACCCCACCCCATCCCCCACCCTCTACTTTCCTACGGGTACCACGATGAACAAAGTAGTCTATGTCACATTTCGTCTTTCAAAATATGTCCATTGTAAAAATCAAGTCAATCCATTGCTCCATGCTGAGAAACATTTATTGTCCTATCCTACGGAAACCATGATTTTTTCCGGAATAGTAAGTAATCTATGTCACTTTTTGTCTCTCAAACTATGTCCATGCCAAAAGTCAAGTCAATCCAATGCTCAGTTGTCAGTTGCTGAGAAACCGTTTTTCTCCTATCCTACAGGACCAACGATTTATTCTGGATAAAAATTAGCCTATGTTACTATTCGTCCCTAAAACTATGTATATGCCAAAAATCAAGTCAATCCGTTGCTCCGTTGTTGAAAACAGTTTTTGTCCCATCCTACAGGAACGTTGAAATTTTCTGGGATAAAAAGTAGCCCATGTCACTTTTTGTCATTCAAACTATGTCCATGGCAAAAATCAAGTCAATCCGTTACTCCGTAGGTGAGAAACAGATTTTCTCCTATCCTGCGGGAACCACGAATTTTTTAGAGATAAAAAGTAGCCTATGTCCTTTCTCAGGCTCTAGACTATCTGTGTACCAAATCTCATTGAAATCGGTTTAATAGTTTTGGCGTGAAAGCGCGACAGACAGACAGACAGAGTTACTTTCGCATTTATAATATTATAATATCTAGTATAAGGAGTAAGGATAAGGATTATTTTCCTCGCTAGAGAGCTCCGACAAACACTTCCAATCGCTGGTAATCATAAAGTGCTGGAAAATAGGCACGCGCCGCCTACCCGCCGGCCGGGCCGTTACTGTCGCACCGCTGTCTCTACAGTTTAAATCTGTGATATCTTCGGAAATATTCATTTAAATTACATGCTGTCAAAAGCCATATTGATCTATATTAAATGGACAATGTATTTAAGGTACTTAATTGGATAAGGATTAATGCTGTATTGCTTATAGACAGATAGCTATTGCTGATAGCGCAAAAAAAAACTAATAATTGTTTCATATCATTGTCAAGTCTTACCCTCTAACTTTTTGAATGCAGCACTTTTTTGCGTAGGACCTGGGGCCTGATTTTACGACTTCGCATGGCTTGGTCGTACATGGAACTTGTAATGAGTATTCGCTAATTCCATAGACGACATTCATTCGAACATTCGAAGTTTCGAAGAAGAAAAATACAGTCCCTGGGGCTCTGTTTTTGACTTTCAAACGTCTCAGACCTGTGTCTCAGACGTATACGGAACTTTGATAGATATCATAGAGAATCCATAAAGTTCCTTATAGGCAAAGAAGGTATAATAATACTACGTATAGGTAAACTCTAGCCATCTTCATACAAATCGTACGTACTCTTTACGTACAATACCTACCTATCCGAAACTGATGATTTTTTCGCGAGTTGTTTAGTAAAGTTTTATAATTGTGATGTAGGTGAACTATGAATAAATTAATGTAAGTAATACTTATTTTTGATAACAAGATATTAATAAATAATCTAAGTATTTTACAATAAAGTTTTTAAAAGTATGTATAAGTAAGTAATAATTACCTACTATTGTATCTAATATTTATTTACGATTCTTTATTCATTTACCTAACAATAAAAAACAATATTTTGTAATTTTATTAATATATGCAATACTTATTTATTGTACTTCAGGGAAATGATTTGACAATTTTTATACAAAATAAGTTACTTGTAACAAAGTAGAGTAAGTCTGTACATATTAATATTATATCACAGATAGGAATTGTTTTACCAAGTTTTAGTTTTTTAAGTATTTGTAATACTTATTGATCAGATCACATTATTATAGTTTATATTATTATCTATCTAACTAACTAAAAATAAATAAATTCATCTATAAAACGCATTATGGAAATTAGCATTAACGCATCTTTAGTAATTCAACAGCGCTACCTTTACTAATAACTTTTTCTTGATCTAAATGCTTCATGTACGCTAAGAAACACGTCCATACCAAACTGCAACAACTTATGAATGGAACTCTGTTTCGAGGAGGAACAACGCAAAAATTAAACATTGCTACGGCGGGCCAAATTGAAGCACCAATCTGAAAGGAAACAGAAAAATATAAATAAACGCTACTTACGCCTTATCATATCACCAATCTATAATGAATTTAATGAAGAAACGGTATTCCTGAAGTATATCTTCTTTGCCTGAAGTTTAGGGCTCAGTGCTATACTCAACATTTTTTTAAAAATAATATTGTCCAACCGGTTTACTATTTAGTCTGTACAGGGTTATCCATAATTATTTTCGCAAAAAATGGCATGACCGACTTCAACCGTGTACAGAAGTCGCGAATATTTAGCACAGATAGATGTATTGATTTTTCACATTATTGTTGATTTATCAAAAATGGCTCAGCCGATTTCGATAAAATTTAAATGAGACTAATTTCAAAGTATACTGTTTTCAATAAAAAAAAAATTATCTAAATCGGACCACTATGCAAAAAGTTATGCGTGGTTACACATAAAAAAAAAAAACAAATATACGCCTTGAATTGAGTACCTCCTCCGTTCCGTTACGTATCCGTTTTGTCGGTCAAAAATTAGTGTCCTAAGCCGAAAGAAAGTGATTCAGGTGATCAAAATGAACAACTTTTACTATGGGACCAACCCGAAATTTGAGAAAGAAAAATCAGCTGTTTCAAACATTTTGTCGATTTCGGGTTACAATTTTGAATGAAAAAGCTGTTTTTTTATAATTCTGGGTGGGCCCCGTAGTAAAAGCTTTTCATAATGATGGTCTTAATCACACTCTTTTGCTTCAGTACAGGGCAAGCAGATAATTAGTAACGTTGTAAGGTTCTGGGCAAGTACTACCTATCTACAGAATAGAAAAGAACGGTTCGAGGTCTCGGTCAAATAAATAAACGAGTTAAAGGGCTAATGTTTAACCGAGCACCTATTAATTTGAACCGTGCGCCAATCAATTCGAATTAAAGGTATCAAAGAAATTATTAATGGTATACGGAAATACTGAGTGGGTGACAAAATGTGGGCGAAAACAAATGCCTAAATCAGTGACTTAGTTGTCATACATAGTTTGTTGTCAAAATGAAACAAAGGTGAAACGTTGTCATAAATAGTTGGTTGTCAAAATGAAACAATGGTGAAACGTTAGTTGGGAAGGGAAGTGATAATCGGCCAAACAATTTTCTTCGAAAATGCAGGAAGCTGTATGTAACAATATTATTAAGTTTTTTTTATATCGTTGTCTTCTTCTTACTTTTATTATGTATGGGACAACTTAGAATCGCGAAAAAAAGGCGTTCGGTTAATTTTGTCGACAGCAGATCAACTTTTCTATGGAAAACCTGAAAACCCTATGTTTTCAGGTTTTGTAGTTGGTTTTATAGTAAAAATTGGTCTTAATGGTAAATAAGTACAAGTGGTCGTAATGTTGTGTATACAGGGTTATTACTAATCAATTAGCATCCTTTTAGGGGCTTATTCTATACACCAAAACTAACATCTTTTATTGACTTTAGTTAGTTAAAAATAATAAAATATAGTTTATAAAAAAAACTAAAATACACGCTTAGGATAAGAAATAACACTGCATACAATGATATCCTAGAATATATTCTTCGTCTAGAGAAACACGTGTAGTAAGCATTGAAGATTGGTAGTAAGTACGTACTTTGTATGTTGGCCACAGTTTTGCTTTCACTTCAGCAGCAGCTTCGTTGAGGGGTTTTGACTCCAATAAACTCATAAAAAAATAAAAGCTGCACATCGCCAAAGGCGTGTATGTAATAGTTTCTACAAATGTCTGAAATCAATTTGAATTAATTTATTAAACGTCGTTTTACCATAATTATTGTTCCTCGTGAAGTCATGATTCGTTTCTTAACAATTTTACCTTGATAATACCAGCTTTGATAGAGTTTCCCGGCCACATCACATTGGCAACTGTTAGCCAACTGTAAAGTGTCGGAGCCACATAAAATGATCCATAAAATCCATACCGAGCGCATCTCGCCCAGTCATAGTTATCTGAAAAGATTTTTATTTGTTTTAGTTAAACAACAACAGCTGTTGAAGTCCAGCGGATGATATGATGACGATGAAAAAAAAAATCACTGAAAATAAGTTGTTTCCCACGAACTTTTAAATATTTTTGAAAAATTAGTATCTACCTACTATTATAAAGAAAACGCAGGTTTTCATGACAAAATAACAAACCCAAGAGGCCTTTTTTTCTAGATTTTGCCCGCGGCTCCGCCCGTGTGGAATTTGACTTTTGTGCTATCCCACAGGAACCTTTTATTTTTTCGTGATAAAAAGTAGCCTATATCACGAATGAACTAAATCCATGCCAAAAATCAAGTCGATCTGTTGCTCCGTTGCTGCGTGAAAGAGGAACAAACAAACAAACTTTTAGGATTTATAATATTAGTATGGTATTAGTGAAATAACGTTGTACGTGTATATACCTGCCATTTAACGCAATTAAGATTGCTAGGTAGGTACACCGAAATGCTAGCTAGAGGAAATATCTACAGGGTTATCCATTATACAGAACTGGGGTATTAAGCCGAAAGTAGGACCATCATTATGGATAACTTTTATATTTTATACTTTACTATGGACCCAACCCGTAATTTGAGAAAAAAATCAGCTGTTCCGTACGTTTGTCGGTCTCGAGTTGCAATTTTGACACGGAACAGCTGATTTTTTTTCACGAAATGAATTGGCCCCTGTATAGTTAGCAAAATAATTATTGAATCAATGCAACTTACCGATTTTTTTTCCTTCAAATGTTTGTTGTATCATACTAGAAATAGGCCAAATAACTCCATATGAAGCCATACCTCGGAGAAGAGGATATTTTCTAAAGGCAGTTTTAAATTTTGTGTAAGTCATTTCCGCTTCTGTAAATACGTTATTATTATTTTTTAATTCAAGAGAACACTTATAGAGCTGCACTTTATTATTATCTTACATAAGAACATTACTCTGAAAGACCTTCACGAATTTAAACACGAGTTTCAAACACGGAAAAGAAGCGCGAATGTCGTAGACATTTGTATATTCTGGAAAAATGCCAAGAACACCATGTTTCATTACATTTGGAAAAACTCAACATGACTCAACTCTACGCTCGCCTTACAACGAATGATGAAATATCAAATCGACCAATTGTATTAAATAGTTTAGCATATTTAAATTTAGAGCTCAATAAGAGAGCCACATTCGTTTTTCCATACAAAATAAGTTTACAATTTAGAAGTTTTCATATTTTGCCAACCATAAAGATAAAATTGGTCTCGCTCCTAATGATCGTGCGCACGAGTTTGAAATTGAAGTTCACGTCGCATTACGTTGTACGAGACAAAGGTAAGTAAGTCGCCGTTCTAACTAATTACTGTAAGATTTCCACTCACGTACTAGAAAAAAATTTTACTTACTGTTATTCTGTGCCAAGTGCTATTGCTTCGCCTCGAGGATTTCGGCTCTATTATCGCCAGCATTGAAACTTGACAATATGAGCAAACTTAATTCACTCGCGGGTCCTACCCGTGCACAGTAGGTACCAAGCACGCCGGCCTCCGTTTGTTTAGAAAACAATCAAAATTCAAAATTCTATTAATTCTTTGAAAAAAGTCTGTATTTACGTGGCATTTACATATTTATTTCACATACATCATAATTTAACTAAATACGACAGAACAGTCAAACTTAAAATCTAAACACACAACCCATTCCCGACAGTACTCGGCGCAAAAGAGCCCAAAATACTGGCCGCAAATACCTCGCTGGATGGCGATGGCCATCCTTTGCGCTAAGTACGAGCCGGAGCGGGAGATCTATTAATTTATTTATTATGATATAAGGTATGCTTGTTCAGCCGTTTTTTTACCGGACAACGGACTGTACAAATAAATGCCTACATTTTTCTACAGATGTCCGGTGCGTTAACACACGTTCATTATAAACCATGCACCACTGCAAATCCGGTGAAAAAATTGGTCCGTTGTCCGGTGACGCTTTAAGTTTGTATTGGCTAGTAAAAAGTGATACTGAAAAAGATCCCCATCTTTGAACTTCATCTATTTTCACTCTACCTTCGTCTAGCATAATAATAAATAGATTTTCGAACGGTCGACGTATACGGAACTTTACGGATAATCCCTCAGGATAATTCATCAAGACTTTGTAAAGTGGGAAGATGTGCATAATATTGGTAGTCTCCAGTTACGAAATAAAAAATAACGTGACAGCTGACAGCTGTGGCTGACAGTGAATGATTGAAAAGGGTTTGACGATTTGTGGCAATTTCCCGATATTACGGGGAACTCTACTCCTATGGCTTATTCAATGCGGGGAATACGAAAAAACAAAAATGTGATATGTAAACATCGGATTATATGCGTTTGCATATGCAAAATGTATATAATGCCACTTTATATCGTTAATGCATATTTTTATACTTTTTCATTGATAGTGTATATTTCATACGTAGTTATACGTGTTAAGGCTCCATCAAACACAGGCGGTACGAGCGGTAGAGCGGTACGAGCGGTAAAGGGCGGTACGGCAGTACCGCGACCGGACCTGTGTGAGCCCTTCTTATATAACCAGTACAATAATAGTAATACCGCTCGTACCGCCTGTGTGTAAAGGCCTTTACACACAGGTGGTACGAGCGGTATAGCAGACGGGCGGGCTTCTGTATTATCCTGTAACCGCTCGTACCGCTCGTACCGCTCTACCGCTCGTACCGCCTGTGTTTGATGGAGCCTTAAAGGAGCCTTTAAGCATGTTGTATTACGCCCCGTTGACACTTCCACCTTGTATACACTTCAGGAGGAGCAACTTCATTTCTTTCAGTAACATGCCCGATGCAATTGAGAAACTAGAAACTAAAAACCTCCCTCCATGCAAGTCACCTTAATTTAAAATACTTTGAAGGTATCCGGCTGGCAGTCAAAATGGCATAGTGACGATTGAAAAACGCTCCCTTGACCCCAACAATGTCAGAATATTCAGATTCATGCGACTCGTTCTGAGATGCAACCCTTAGATATTGGGGAATTAGGGACATGAGCAATGGTAGCGTTGGCTGGATTGAAATCATGAGAGTTTTGGCGGGAACGCGGAAAAATCATGTCGCCTCATTGTATTATTTTGTTAAACTTGTGTTTTTATCAGTGATAATTAGTGTAAAATGGTGGTATTTCGTTGATTATGAGCTGATTTACGTGCATGAGTGTAGGCAAGTGATATAATGTGACGTATCATGTTCTTCCGTGTTGTTACCAAAACTCCATAGACGCCTCTAGTAAAGTCTCCACTGCTTTACTGAGAAGAAGAAGTTGAAAAAAAGCATTATTTAAGACTTCGACTGAAGGACTCTGTATCCATGGTCATGAGTCTGGAGGTTAGTGTATTAAATAACTTCCATGCTTGCAAAGCGCGGTCAGCAATAATTAAGCGTCTTGTAGAAGGAGTCAAGGCTTGATGATTGTAGAGATTAAAAACAATACGACTGTATTCCACTGATAAGTATATTCAGGAAGTTATAATTAGTTTTTACAAATTATTATAATACAGGAGATGCGAGATTATTACTTGCCAACTTGGCGGCCATCACAGAGAGAGAGAGAACATCACGGGGGACAGAGATAGTCGATTTTCTTATAACTATCTACAGACTATACAATATTGGGGATACCATTACTAAACTAATAATATTCCCAATAAACCATTATTTTAACACTTCCCCTCATGCGTAACATGAAAAACTTTCAACAATGTAGAACAACATACACAAATCATATGTGTAAACAATTAACAATTCAAGTTAACTTAACAAAACTACATTGTTCCTACTTCATGTCTAGCATGCCTCCATTATGACAACAAGTTACATGTTAATTAAAGTAACACAACACTATCTCTGTCACAGAAATACATTAGTGACTCTACATTACAAATATTGATGGCTTACAATACATGCAACATCTCAAGAATTTGGAACGTCTATTTATTACACATTTCTTAAACCTAAGTCAGCAATAAAAACATTATGCTTACAGCTAGATAGAGGTTTCGTAAAAATATCAGCCACCATTCTTTCAGTAGGTAAATAATCAATTACTACATTCTTTTCCTTAACAATATCTTTTACAAAATGGTAGCGTAAGTCAATATGCTTTGTCTTTTTATGACAATATTCTTTTGTCTCAAGCAACCTAAGAGCACTTTGATTATCGCTATAGATTCTACAATTTAATTGTTTCTTAAAAATTTCATACAAAAAATTTCTAACAAAACATATTTCCTTACAAGAATCCGCTAAGGCCAAGTACTCGCTTTCAGTCGTTGAAAGACTGACACAGCGTTGCTTGCGTGACTCCCAACATACAGTAGAGTCACCGATTTTTACAACAAAGCCACTATACGACCTTCTATCAACGACATTATTGGCAAAATCTGCATCAGCATAAACAGTTATATCAAAATTGCCGGATTTTTCAAAAACAAGTCTTTTATTAATTGTACCACTCAAGTACCTCAAAATCCGTTTTGCAGCCAACCAATGATGTCGCTTGAAAGCTGTGTTAAACTGACTTAAATGACTAAGAGCATACATAATGTCAGGTCTGGAACATACGGCCAAATACATTAAGCACCCTATCAATTCCCTATATGGATAAGTACTGTCTGACAGAGTGTCATCATCTGTGGCCTTGTCCAATTTGTTTACAACCATAGGTGTAGAAACACTTTTGCAATTAGTCATACCAAAACGTTCCAACAACTTCCTTATATATTCAGATTGGTCAAACATTAAGGTACCACGGGTCTTATCTCTATGTATTTTAATACCCAAACAATTCTTAAGAGTACCTAAACTTTTACAACTGAATTCCGATTGTAACAATTTATACAATTTAACTTTTTCATCATTACAACATGTTACAACATAGAAGTCATCGACATAAACAGCCACTAAAGTCAACTTATTGTCAATATTTTTAAAATAAACACATGGTTCACACTTGCTTTGAATGTAACCGTTGTTAGTCAATAGAACATGAACATTATTATTCCACAGCCTGCCTGCTTGTTTGAGACCATACAAACTTTTATTCAACAAACAAACTTTTGTCCTATCATTTGAAAATCCTAAAGGCTGTTCCATATAAATACATTCATCAAGTTTGGAATTTAAAAAAGCTGTATTTATATCTATATGTTCTATATCCATGTCAAGCTCATTAGCTATACAAAATAAAATTCTAAGTGAAGAGTGTCGTACAACAGGTGAGAAGGTATCCATATAATCTACCCCAGGTTTTTGACTGAACCCCCTTGCAACTAGACGGGCTTTATATATTGGGTAATCACCTGAATCATCAGACTTTAGTTTATAAACCCATTTGCAACTTACTATGTTACAACCACTCGGTCTGTCCACTAATTGCCAAACATTATTTTTCATAAGTGAATTAAATTCATCCTGCATAGCAGCTAGCCATTTTTCTTTATCAGGGCTTGCTAATGCTTCCTCATAGGTTTGTGGTTCATTATGAAAATTGACCAAGAGAGAAATGTCTGATGAATCAGATAGATCATAATCTACATACCTTACTGGTTTATTGTTTCTAGTAGAACGAACAGGTCGCTCGCTAACACTACTAGGAACCTGTTGTGTAGAACCTTCCCCTCGAACGACTGTTTCGTTCATGGAAGTATCACATGGCACTCTGCCATCTCCACTGTCGCTACTGTCGAGCCACTCAGCGCTTTGGAACGAGGACTCTCCTGAAACGGGAGATAAATATAAATTATCATTTGAATTATTATTATCATTCATCACATTCACATTGGATTCAATTGCATTATTAATATCACAGTTATTTTCCTCTATCGTATTGTCAGAATTCCTTAAAACTTCATTGTGCATTTGCACCTGACAAACATCATCATTATTATTAACATTACTAGGCATTTTATGCATATCACTAGTACCTTGAAATTGGTGGCTTTGCATGCCAATTTCAGAAATAGTATCATTACATACTTTTTGTGTCTTAATATTGCTCTCTATGCAGTGGTCAACAAACTGATTCTCAAAGAATGACACGGTTCTAGAATAAATGATCTGCCTTGGATTAGAAGGATCAATTAACCTATATCCTTTTGTATGTTCACCATACCCCACAAAAATACAACGCTTAGATTTCGAATCAAGCTTGTCACGCCTCATACTTGGAATTAATGTCATAGCCATACAACCAAAAACACGGAGATGACTAACATCTACTTTACGGCCTGTCCAAACTTCTTCAGGTACCTTACCTTCTAAAGCTGCTGTAGGGCTTCGGTTTTTCAGATATATAGCGGTAGATATCGCCTCACCCCAATATTCCTTAGGAAGTTGTGCTTCACGAAGCATGCAGCGAGCTTTCTCAAAAAGAGTTCGGTTCAGCCTTTCTGAGACACCATTCTGGGAAGGACTGTATGGGCAGGTGGTCTGATGAACAATACCCTCACCTTCTAAATACTTGGAGAACTCAGCATTACAATATTCTCCACCTCTATCGGTTCGCAGACATTTAACAAAACAACCAGTTTGTTTCTCGACAGTTGCCTTAAAGCACTTAAACTTGGACAAAACTTCAGACTTACGTGTGATTAAATAACCAAATGTTTTCCTCGAAAAATCATCGGTGAACGTGACTAAGTACCTGGAACCACCCAGACTACTCACTGGCATGGGACCCGCAACATCGGAATGGATAAGCTCCAACAGCTGTTCAGCACGCTTGGCTTCACCCCTAGGAAACTTCTTGACAGCCTGCTTCCCCTCAACGCATGACACACATTTAGGAATGGTTGCGTCATACTGAGTCAAGTGATCCATACCTGAAACTAGCTTACGGAGAACACTTACCCCTTTATAACTCAAATGTCCCAGCCTTCTGTGCCATCGCTCCGATGAACACATGGTCGCCTCAGTGTCTGGCAAACTCTGTAGCTTCGACACAGCTTCCATGTCAACATTCATGGCTACATCTGAATTCACCTGTGAATCAGAAACAAAAACACCACACACCTTGTCCAATACATAAATTCCGCCTTGTCTAGTAGCAGTAACTAACAATGAACAACCCTTGGAAACGTAACACTTATTTTCTTTAAAGTTTATTGATAAACCCTTCTCACTTAATTTACTGACACTGATTAAATTGGTTGAGAGAGTTGGTACGAACATAACATCATTAATAAGTTGTGTTTTATTTCCTATACAAATGTTCACATCACCAATACCTAGACTTAACATGGAATTCCCATCTGCGGTGCAAACTGTCTTCGTAAAACTCTTGAAATTACAATACCACTGCATATTATTGCACATGTGTGCGCTCGCCCCACTATCAAGCAACCAGGTTGAGTCTTCAAAATTTCTGCTTGTCGCTTCAGTCAGTAAAGCCATATCTTGCTTATTATTTGACTCTAAGTGTCTTTTATACTTGTAGCATTTGGATTTGATGTGTCCTGTCTTCTTACAAAAATGACATGATATTTTCTTCTTATATTTTGACAAGAGAGCTAATTCACCAACTGGTTCACGTTCACGTTTTCTTCTGTGCTCTTCTTGAAGAAGTCTCATCCTTACGATCTCGCTACTGACACTCCCGGATATTGCAACAGCTTCTAGACTCGATACCACCACATCATAATCTTGTGGTAAACCCGATAGTATCAACTCGGCAACCTCAGCATCTTCCAGTAATCTTCCAATATCGGTCAGTTGCTGCACCAACGTCATAATGTGTTCAATATACGCCTCCATGTTGTTGTAATCGGTATAAGAAGCACGATGTAACTGCCGTAAAAGTATAACTCGACGACAAAAACCTTTATCCTCAAATGTTGAGATCAATTTATTCCATGCTTCATGAGCGGTCGCGGCATTTCTCACGTACTGGATACATGATGGTTTAATTGATAAACAAATTCGTGCGAGCGCTCGCCTGTCCCGGGATGGATCAATCGAATCCGTAGTATCAACAGACTGCCACAAATCTTCTAGAATCAGGGCATTCTTCATCTGAAATTTCCATAAATGGAAATTAGCCACGCCGTCTAATTTCTCGAACACGTAATGGCGGCTGTCTCCGCCTGAATATGGAGTTTGAACATTATGTACAGCTTCACCACCAAAACTCATATTGCCTTTCTTTTCCGTCTGTTTTTCACTTTGACCTAGACCCTTTTACAAATATCTGGGCCCATAACCTCTGGAGGTTAGTGTATTAAATAACTTCCATGCTTGCAAAGCGCGGTCAGCAATAATTAAGCGTCTTGTAGAAGGAGTCAAGGCTTGATGATTGTAGAGATTAAAAACAATACGACTGTATTCCACTGATAAGTATATTCAGGAAGTTATAATTAGTTTTTACAAATTATTATAATACAGGAGATGCGAGATTATTACTTGCCAACTTGGCGGCCATCACAGAGAGAGAGAGAACATCACGGGGGACAGAGATAGTCGATTTTCTTATAACTATCTACAGACTATACAATATTGGGGATACCATTACTAAACTAATAATATTCCCAATAAACCATTATTTTAACAATGAGAAGGTTTAATTAAAAAAAAAAAAAAAAAAAAATGAAATCATGATGAGTTTTGGCGGGAACGCGGAAAAATCATGTCGCCTCATTGTATTATTTTGTTAAACTTGTGTTTTTATCAGTGATAATTAGTGTAAAATGGTGGTATTTCGTTGATTATGAGCTGATTTACGTGCATGAGTGTAGGCAAGTGATATAATGTGACGTATCATGTTCTTCCGGGTTGTTACCAAAACTCCATAGACGCCTCTAGTAAAGTCTCCACTGCTTTGCTGAGAAGAAGAAGTTAAAAAAAGCATTATTTAAGACTTCGACTGAAGGACTCTGTATCCATGGTCATGAGTAGGTTTAATTAAAAAAAAAAAAATGAATTCATGATTGAAATGAATTTGTTTTGTTTGTTTTTGTAGTGTTTTTGTAACACAAAAGTCTAATATTTTTTGACAGTACGACATAGGATAATAAATTTATTCGTTGCATATTCTTCAATAGTAAAAACTGTTTCTAAAATGCCGGTTACCTATGAATGGTTTGTATAGTTTTGAATATTTAGTACATAGGGATAATCATGAATAACCATTGAATTATTATACTCTTACTGTAGGAAGACATCTATTTTACTATGAATTTATTAATTAAAAATAGATGTACCATTCCGCTCATACGCCGAAGGCCATTGATTCTTTCAGTAACAATTTGAGCTGACAATCTGGCATCATGAAGAATCATCATAGTGTATACCTTAACCAACATTGAAGTATAATACACATTAAACATCATTGTTAACAAAGTAGCAGTGTCTACTTTAAATGGAATAGCTATAACATTTTCATCATTGCTTTATCATACAAAATAAAATTATAATAGCTACTAGCTGCCCGGCCACGCGTTGCTGTGGCTAAATAAATTAAAATTGCGACTATAATTTGAGATTTAAACTATCCTATCTCTCAAGTTGGATCGAACTGCACATGGTGTGCGAATTTTATTATAATCGGTTAAGTGGTTTAGGAGTCCATTGAGGACAAACATTGTGACACGAGATTTATATATATTAAGATTATAATATAATTATTTTTAAAAAATGTAAGAATTCTACTTAGAAAACAATATACACATGTGCTTGACTCATGTTTTTCAGGAGTTCTTCTAAGAAAAATAGACCAATTCACAACACTCCCTGTTTTCAAGTTTCATCACATCCCTTGAAGAGTCAACTAGTCACTGCGGTAAATAAATCGTTGATACTTGCTAAAATACTAACATCTATGTTATTATATATACTCCAGCTTAACTAAAACTTTTATTACAGAAAGAAAGCCCCAGCAAGTCTTTCATTGATCATCTGAGTAAATGGAGTTCTGGATTTGTTGAAGTAGACCCTTTACTTAAATTCGAGCAAATGAATCTTGATGAGGTATGAATATTTTAATTCAACTTTATAGTTTTTACTTTTTGTACGATTAAAGTACTAAACTAGTAAATAAACAACATTGTCAGCCAGTCAAAATATATAGAGACTGACAAAATTGTTCACATTATTACTTTGGACTACAGGACTAATTGCGATAATACCTTATCATCGAATTGGCGGTACCAGCTGTTTCACATTCCAGTCTACCGGAGACCACCAAAGAAAATATTTACTCCTAGCGGAGGTGACCTCGGTCGATGCAACTCGTCCGAAACGTCGGGATGATGAGATATTTATTTATCTCGTAACTTTAGTGCGCGATTAGTCCCGTAGTACGAGTATATAATAATAATGTGTTCAAATCGCGAAAGTTTAAAAACAACAACATTATTCACACATAATGCGGGCTCCATTTATTTTGACCTGACTGCTGACCGCAGAATGTATCCAGTGTGTCAAATCCTTTATACATCCATAGAAAAGAAATTGAATGGTACCTATATGTGATCTCCATCCATAAATTTCTATGTCATGTTTAAGGATATGCTTCCACCAGAACCAATTGATGAAGTTACTAACTACCAGAAAGCTTGGAACATGAGGCGTGCTGCCATACTCAATAAGTATACTACAGGAGAAAAACTTACCATTGTCAGTAGTTTTCTACCTGGAGGAGAAAAGAGTAAGTTGACAATTATAATTTTTAAACTGCAAAAATGTATAAATCTAGATGTTTTTGAATATCATTATACTCATTGTTTGACCAATTTTTATTATTAGACCAACATTGTGTTTTAAAGTTCTCTCCAAAGCAAACTTTTAGCCACTAATAATGTGCTTGTGTAACACATTTGTTTATTAGGGGATATAAACAAAAGTAAACTACAGATTGATTCAGTTTTGTATTCTCAAAATGCCAGAGTCATATGGAAGAAAATGAAGTCCACCACTTTATTTGCTCTATGTATGTACTTGTGATTTTTCTGTAGTTTTCAAACCTGTAGTTTTCGGGACTAGTTTAGCTTTGGGAATACATACTAGATATAATTATACTCTATTAATCAATTTATCTGTGGTGGTCAAGAAATAGTGACACCCGCCTTACAATCGTGAGGACGTGGGTTCAAATCCCCGGTCCTGCACCAATGAGTTCTTTTGAATTTATGTACGGAATTTCACACCACTGGCTTTTCGGTAAAGGAAAACATCGTGAGGCAACCTGCATACGTCCGTAGAAGAAATTCGATGGCGTATGTGAATCCACCAACCCGCATTGGGCCAGCGTGGTGGATATGGCCCAATCACTTTCTTGGGTAGGCCTACGTCCTGCAGTGGACTATTAAAAAAAAGGCTGGTACAGAATCAATTTATCAAAGGAAGACTTCCTCCTTCTTAACACCTTCATAAATTAGGTACTATCTATATAAGTATGTATTTAAAATATGTATATGTAGTATATCAGTCTCTGGCAGCCATACCACAAGCTCTGCTTAGTTTGGGGTCAGAGACCGTGTGTGAGATGTCCCCCAATATTTATTATTATACACATATTTATTTATTATCTTAAATCTAAGTTTTTTTACAATATTTATATAAAAGAAACAAAATACTATAAAAAAAACCTAAACCTAGAGTGCCGCCGGCAGCGGGGCGAGGCCCAAGCTACCGGTGGTTGGGTCTACAGAGAGAGGAACCTCCTGACAATGCGCGCTGTGTCCAGGACGACCGCCTTCTGTATCTGACCCTTGACCCAACCGTCTAGCGAGAGCCTCTTAAGATGGTGGTCGAGACTCTTCGCTATTAAGCCGTTTACCGAAACGACTATCGGGACAATGATCGTAGAGTCCACATCCCACATGGCGGTAACCTCGTGAGCCAAGTCAAGGTACTTGCTGAGCTTGTCCTTCTCGGCCTTCACGAGGTTCTCGTCATGTGGGATGGTGACGTCGACGAGCACTAAATTATTATTATTATAATAATCATTATATCAGTCAACGGATCTATGCTTACTAATATTATAAACCTGAAACTTTGTTGGTTTATTAGTTTGTTTTTGTTTTGCGCAGTATTGGAGCAACAGATTGACTTGATTTTTGATATGGACATCATTTTTGAAAGACGGAAAGTGACAGGCTACTTTTTTCCAGAGTAATTTTTTTAAATTTTTTATTTCGAGTAGATTCGCGTTTTACTACCACTGCCTGAGTAAATAAAATGTTCCTATGAGATAGCACAAAAATCAAAATATCATGTGTGCAAAGCAGATTCTATACATCTACAGGATAGAATATTATGGACACATATGCCTTCCTGACTAATAAGACTAGTTTGCAGTGGCTTGCATCCAACACCATCTTTCGGTCTTAATGATTTTCTCCATTATTTGTCATATGATTATACTATAGAGTAAACCAATAATTACGTCCCATTGAATAAGACAAATAATATAAAAACTAATGCTTTTTAAATTTTCTTTTTTTTGTTTTCTTTTAAGTTAGTTCTTTTTCAGCTCTTATTAGACAGGTTTCCAATTTAAATGAAAAGGTGAAGCACAGGCTGGAGCAGCTGGACGAATTTGACGAGAGTTCCGTCAGAAAAACCATGGGCTTGAGTCAACAAGAATATGTCTCAAAAATCAATATGCTTAATGATGAAATAAAAAAGGTAATTTCTTTGATATTTTTTTCTGTATGGAGATTTGCATACATACTTCAATTTAGTCTAAGGCATTTTAGAGTATTTAAATAGTAAAGAAGCTATTTAAGTACTCGGAAATGCCTTGTATTCATTTCTAGTAGTTTTTCGAACAGTAGACCTCACATCTATTTAACTGAGTCTTATGAAGATTCATCTAACCAGATTACTATCTCGACTTGCTCTTGAACGATTTTGTTCGCAAATCTTGTTTTAATTTAGATAATAAACCGATCTGGCTAAATATTAGACTTCCTCGGTGGCTCAGTGGTTAGTGACCCTAACTTCTGGAACAAAGAGGCGTGGGTTCGATCCCCACCAGGGCATATATTTATGTGATGAACATAAATGTTTGCTCTGTGTCTAGGTGTTATTTAGTTACTATCTATATAAGTATGTATTTAAAAATAAGTATATGTAGTATATCAGTCTCTGACAGCCATATGACAAGCTTTGCTTAGTTTGGGGTCAGTGGCCGTGTGTAAGATGTCCCAAAATATTTATTTATTTATTATCAAAATCGGTTAATTAATAGCGATACAACAGAACCCCCTTTTTGAAGGAAATATATTGGAGGGGTCCAATAAAAATTGTATAATATATCGGGCAAAGATACGATCTAAGACATTCTAGCAGTAGAAGAAGTAGCACATTCACATTGACGAAACCTATTTATTCTGGATTCGAACTTATGACCTAATTTAAAGCTGATCCCGAATGAGTTCTATCCACTTGCAGGCTTGGGACACCGAGCAAAGGGTAAAAGCGTTCAAGATTGGAATCCAATGTTCTAAACTGCTGGCCGACGTCAGCGTGATGCAGTTCTATCCCAGCAAGTTCATACTCATTACAGACATACTCGATACCTTCGGTAACCTGGTCTTCGATCGGCTCAAGGATAAAAGTTTTGGGTAAGTATGAGGTGTTAGATAAAATAAGGGCAGTCCTTACGAAAACTATGGTCGTTTTCGTACGCCTTCATACAGTTAATTCATAGTTTTCGTAATGTAATAGATTCTACAGTATACATATAATTATTTTTCGCCAAAAATGGCACAACTGACTTTTCAATCATTGCATAGGCTGAATCAAACTTGTTGGCGGCTGTGAAATTATCTACAAGTTGCGCGAAAGCTCGCGCAACTGTTATAAGAACTTCCGTCAGGATTGGGTTTTGTGCAGCTTGTAGCTAACTTCAGAGCTGCCAAGGAGTTTGATTCGGCCTATACTTCGTTTAACTGCCTCGGTGGCTCAGTGGTTAGTGACCCTAACTTCTGGATCAAAGAGGCGTCGGTTGGATCCCCACCCAGGGCAAATATTTGTGATGAACAAAAGTGTTTGCTCTGTGTTATTTAGTTACTATCTATATAAGTATGGATTTAAAAATAAGTATATGTAGTATATCAGTCTCTGGCAGCCATATCACAAGCTTTGCTTAGTTTGGGGTCAGATGCCGTGTGTAAGATGTCCCAAAATATTTATTTATACGTACAATAGCGATTAAATAGCTCGAATCGATATACAGGGTTATTGGTAATAAATTAGTGTCCTTTTAGGGGCTTATTGTGTACTTCAAAACTAACAACTTTTATCAATCCTCAAAATAAAAAATGCTGTGCTTTAGAAAAATATCATTCACCCTCGACAAAATGGAATGGAACAGCTGTTTTTTTTTTTAGTTTTGACAGAAGTCGCATAATAAAAGTTGTTAGTTTTGATGTACAGAATAAGCATCTAAAAGGATGCTAATTGATTACTAATAACCCTGTATACAATATTTAGATTATTGTTGATTTTTTTAAAATCGCTCAACCTATTTCGATAAAATTTAAATGGAACCTCTGAAGTGTGGTATACCAGACTAACAAAGAATCATCAAAATAAATCCGTAATAGGGTAGTTGACTGGTATTGAATGAATTAAAAGTCCTATACTCTATTTTTTTTTGATTAGTGAATTCTGCAATTAATTATGATTCATGAACTGAAAAGATAATAAAATTGGCTAGTCAAGGTCAGAAATATAAACTTGTAAGATTTTGGTGGGGATAAAGAGAGTATGCTTTGTCCCTTTCCCACAAAGCATAACATAGTATGGCGAATGCATGACACTTACAGGCAGTGTTGTCATACAGTCTACTATACTGCGCTCTTTGTCTAGCAAGAAAATAAATATGCTTGTAACTTCTTTATTTCTAAGTTGATTTAATTTTTGTTTTCGTTAATCGTCTTTATTTTTGGTTAGCTGTTACAAGCTTACAAGAGGACATCAATAAAATATTGTCAACTAGCCTATTTGCGGAATAATCGCGTAACATACAAACAAAAAAAACGCACATTCGAATTGAAAACCCCCTCCTTTTTTAAAGTCATTTAAAAATTATGACAGAGTTCTTCCTCGAAGAATAATTTCATAGTTATTAGTAAAATAATCCTTTGTTATAGACAAAAAGTAATCAAAAACATTCTCGACATTGATTCCAAAGACGTGCCGGAATCTGCGAAAGAGACCTGTCAGAATTGGATGTACAAAATGGCTTCGATCAGGGAGCTCTTGCCTCGGCTGTACATGGAGATGACTCTATTAAAATGCTACGTGTTTATTTCTAAAGATGATATAAAGCCGGCGCTAGTGCGGCTGACCGCCATGGTCAGGGGTATAGGAAACCCGCTAGTGGCGGCATACCTCAGACTCTACCTTTGTAAAGTCGCTTCGAGATTGCTGGGAAAGGAAAGTGAGGAGTACTTTTATGCCAATCTCAAAGAATTCCTAGAAGAGTATCAGCAGGTAATGATTTGTGTTTTTTTCTAGTTTGGGAAAATTGCAGTAGCGCGGTTTAGACTGCAGTCCAATTACATGAGTGTAAAATTCATAGAGATGTACCTACGGTAAAATTATTTCCATTACCATTACATTTAATACGACTTATGATTTTATTAGTAGAGTTCAAAAAACAATTAGGTACTTATATCATTTTTAAAAGATATCATTGCAAGAGAATGGGTACTCTGACACCAGGAGCCAATTTTTTGCAAACGATCTCATAAGTACATATTGGAATACAACCTTTTTTATTTAATAGTAGATTAGTAGCCAAGGACTGTAAGGCATCAATTGCAGCCCGAGATATTTAAGCGCCCTCGCTGCGCTCGTGCGCCTATAGTTCGAGGGTGCAATTGGTGCTTACACCCGAGCTAACTATTCTGCTTTACATCTCGATTGTGAGGTAAGTAGAAAAAAACCGGCATTACAAGAATAATAGTAGATTACTTACCGCCCTAGGGCTTTTCTAGCTACATTATTACCCTAGAGCGCTAATTAGTCACCTACAAGCCTCATTTGGAGGTAATAAGAACCTACTTGCCGAACCTACATGAGAGATGTAATAGTAGATTACTTACCGCCCTAGGGCTTTTCTATATAGCTACATTATTACCCTAGACCGCTAATTAGTCGCCTACAAGCCCCATTTGGAGGTAATAAGCACCTACTTACCGAACATGAGAGATGTAAAATAACATTAAAGCTATTGCAATTTGATTGATGACATTGGATATGTTAACTAGAGGCTAGGTTAGTTGTGGTTGCAGTGAACAGCATCGTAGAGGGAACTACTGTATTTATTACTTGATGTATGATCATTTATTAACACAAATATATATATTCGTTTTTAAGATCTTTCACATAATGATGAAGAAGAAATACGAAGTTCAGCTGTTAACACTGGATAAGTACCTGAGCCTGTATTCGCCAGCGGCCGATTGGTTGTTCTACGGTGCGCTCAACTCTAACAAATGCAAACAGACGCTTTTAGAAGAGTTTCTTCAACAGTGCGACCAAATGGAAAATAAGTAAGTCTACTTTGTACCAGTAATATTTTAATTGTTTTGACGACTGACATGTTTACTTTTCTCTGTGTTGATTGTTGGCTTCTGGGACGAAAATGTACTGAATGTTTCTGGCGTAGTCTAGTAGCTCAGTTTTTGAAACGTTAGAAATGACTATTCAATATGTTAGCATAGCTTACATTGTGACTAAGTAATTCCTATTATCGCTCTAGCGCGGCTAGCATACGCACCAAGATATAATTTTATCTACGTGTGAAAATATGATAGATAATATATACCTCACAATAACTTTGCCTCGTTTTGACACGTCGATAAAATTATGTCGTCGTGCGTATGCTAGCCGTGCTAGACCTGTGTAATACTGCGGCGTCGTAAAATACTTATTGTTCTGATGATTAAAAATCGATGTTATGATAACTAAAAATTGTAATCTTTCAGTGAGTTACTCTTGTGCAGCATCGTGTCATCTTTTGACTCTACAAGCATTATAAAGAAATCTTCTGTAATTTTGGAAATGATTCAGAGAGATGCCGATAAAATGGGTAAGATTTTCACATTTTTACCACTATACATGCTTCAATTTGACTGCAATGTCCTTACCAACAGTTAGAAATAAAGAGTTCTAAGCGAGGACTTGTTTGAGATACCAAAAATATTAATAATGTGCTAAAATCATTGATTCTAAACTCAAGAACAAGGCTCGAGATAATACCTACTGTTACTACGGCTACGGTTATGTTGCGCTGCTTGTAGCTAACTTCAGGTCCGCCAACTTATATGATTCGGCCTAAACCTAAATTAAAAACAAACCTGCCTTACAATCGTTAGGACGTGGGTTCAAATCGCGGTCTCTTACTCATGATTCTTTGGAACCTATGTACGGAATTTCACACCACTGGCTTTTCGGTGAAAGAATATATGATGAGGCAACCTGCATAAATCCGTAGAAGAAATTCGATGGCGCATGTGATTGTGTATCTACCAACCCGCATTGGGACAGTGTGGTAGAAATGGCTCAATTACCCTCTGTGGATAGTCTTACCTTTAGCAGTGGAAAAAAAATATCGATGAACATATTACATCATAGGTACTTCATACTAATATTATAAATCCGAAAAGTTTGTTGGTTTGTTCCTCTTTCACGCAGCAACGGAGCAACGGATTGACTTGATTTTTGGCATGGATATAGTTCAAGGGCCGGAGAGTGATATAGGCTTTATCCCAAAAAAAAAATAAAAGGTTCCTGTGGGATAGCACAAAAGTCAAAACACCACGCGGGCGGAGCCGCGGGCAAAAGCTAGTAAAAAAAGATATACAGAAGAATATAGAACCTCCTCCTTACAGATACGGGTACTACAGGCCGAATCAAACTTCTTGGCGGCTGTGAAGTTAGCTACAAGCTGCGCGAAACCCAACCCTCGCGCAGCTGTTCAGTGAGCTTCAGTCAGAATTGGGGTTTGTGTAGCTTGTAGCTAATATCATAGCCGCCAAGAAGTAGGATTCGGTCTCGGTTCTCCACGTTGCGTACCAAGTAATTAAAGTCGTATATACCGGGTGGCTAGGTCTGGTGTCGAGAGTTTCTAAGCAGTCTGCAGGCTTCTGACAAGGTTAAACCGTTAAAAAGAACCGAGACCTACAATTTAACGTGTCACCCGAGCCACAGTAGCGCTCAGTTGTAAATGCCACACGCGATCACCCATCCGAAGACTGACTGTGCCGAACCTTGCTTAACTTCGGTGATCGCTGACAAACACCTAGTCAAACTACTCTATGAGCCCTACAAGTACCTATAGGCTAAATGACTAAAAATATATGATTAGTCAATCAGATAGATTATCATAAAATATTAGACACGTATTTTTCTTTTGTCTGAAGAAGTTCTTTTGTGTGAAGAGATAGCCCGTTAAACAAAAATTGGTGCAGAGAAAGCCCGTTAAAGTTCCGCGTTACGTCATTTCTACGTGAAAAGTATAGCTCTTTTCTCGTAGAAGTGACACCACGAGTATTCACGAGCCCCTACTCCCGAGTTTTGACAAGGTTTATATGTAATTTATTGTTTGATTGACAAAAAGGCCTGGGTCTGCAGTCTCGACATAGATAGGGATGCGATCGCAAACTACCGATTGTTAAATATTAACGAAAAAAATCGCTTGCCCTAACGACAATAACGATACAGGCAAGTCGCGACAACCGAGGATAGCGAGCAAAATCGCTCACCAACTTGACTTTGCGACGTCGATACTTTAACGAAAACCGTATTCATATTAGTGCGGTGATTTTATGATGATAATTTTTTTTTTTTTTATTTCGAATAGGTTCGCGTTTGACTACACACTGCCTGATGTTAAGCAGATGTGCGGCAAATAATTGTCAGTTAAAAAAAATCTTCAGTTTTAGGGAAATTTGGTGGACAAGATATTCTCTAATAATTATTTTTCATTGAAAATTGTACAAAACATAAGTAAACATAGGTAGGTTATTATATTAACACTTTTATGCATCGAAACTCGTAAGTAGCATATATTGTTTTTAAGAAAACACTAAGTTCGCTTCCTTGCAACACAAACGTTGATCGTTCGATCGTTGAACGTTGATGAACACATTTTTGTAACCTCAAATCCAAAGTTATCGAACGTAGTGAACACTTATCGGGCTGTCAAAAATGGTCGCAAGTAAATTCGATAACTTTACGATAAATCGATATCTCAGCGAAAATATTCGATAAGTTTGCGATGACAGTCGGCTTTGGCAGTCGAGACTACCGAAAATCGTTATATTATCGGATCGTTAAGACGTAGAGACCGATTTTTGTCGCAAAGCGATCGCTATCTATGTCGAGACTGCAGGCCCTGGTGTCAGAGTTTTTATGCCGCCTGAAGGCCTCTGACATGGCTAAACGGTTAAAACAACCGGGACCTACAATTTTACATGTCATCCGAGCCACGGTACCGCTCAGTTAGAAAATGTCACCCGCGGTCACCCATCCAAATACCGACCGTGCGGAACGTTGCTTAATTTCGGTGGTCGCAGACAAACGCCTAGTCAAACTACGCCACGAGCGCTACTATTATGTTTATTTTATTCAATCGTCATGCTTACTGAAACAATATACCTAACCATTTACATGGAGCAGTGATGGCGAACGAAGTGCTATCGTCGCTGGGCGAGCACCTGTGCTCGGGCGCGGACAGCTACCGGCCGGTGGCGTCCGAGGCGCTGGTGCAGGCCTTCTGGAAGGTGGCGAGCGGCGTGCGGCCCGCCACTCGCTTCCTGCAGCTGCTGCCGCCCTGGCTGCAGTTCGCCACCACGCATCTATCGGTATTACGAACACTATATAATATCATACTATATGCTAAAAGCTGGACATAATATACTGAATCTTAATTATTAGGATTATTTGCATAAATTATTTTCAGTCCGTGTTATTTAATTTTATACAGGAAGTGATTTTTTGAAGAGATGTAAAAATCGTGAATGGCGACCGGACGCCACTTAAACCACGAGTTCAATCTTCGACCACAAAGACGCTTACCATCAGGCGAGTTTGTGGTCAACCGCGGACTTATTCACGTAAAAAACAAATATTTTTTTCGCCAAAAATGGCACGACTGATCTCAACCGTGTACAGAATTCGAACACTTCGCACGAATCGATGTGTCATCCATGTAGTAAATTTTACATTATTGTTGTTTTTTTTCAAAAACGACTCAACCGATCAATCTATAATCTCAATGGGTCGCAAGTCGGTATCGCAAGTCGATACACGACTTAAATTTAAACATTTCGGAAACACCTGACGTCACACCACAAATTTAATTCACTGCCTTGTTTTGAAAATGAGCTCGACAATAACATGATATTTCATTTTCGAACTTATTTCGGTAGCGAATTGCCCACGCGATTCGCGCTCCACATGCCTATAGGTACGTAGTCTCCATTAAAATACCATCCATTCATAAGAGATTATTTCATTTTTTTCCAGACGCAATATGTGAATGTAATTTTGCGCGGAACCATCCGCTACATGATCAAATGTGGCAAATCACCGGACGAGTACTCGGGAAACTTACTGCTCGTCATCAAGAGGATGCTGCAATCTATCCCCGACGTCGAGGAAATTTTCTTGATGGTTAGTAAATTACTTTGTAAAACTTAATCTACTTATTTCTCCTTTTAAATTACATTGGTATACTATTATATTTGATATTTTCAGGATGCATTTATGCCCCTGGTGGAGTTGGTCCAAACCCCGAACGCTCGCACTTTGATGGCCAAGACTGTGCTGTCGATATTCTTCCAACGGTACAGCTCGCCGCACATCGACGATCACATAGTCATATCAAGTCTCATGAGGCTTTGCTGCATTTTACATGATTCTATCAAGTAAGATATTTAGTAAATGAACTTTGCTATATTCTTTATTCAAAACGAGACAGTCTAGTGAACTAGACACCAGAGTTTTCCACCACAGCGCTATGGTGTCCGGGCAGGTTTTCACACTACTCCACGGCCCCGACAGCGCCGGTCCCAGTCGGGCTCCACCTCTTCACCTCGGAGTTTCCACTTCACTCCCGAGTCGATGATGTGTTGGAACATCAGATACATTTTCAATTTCAATTTCAATTTATTTATTTTCATAAAACGAACAAGTACATTGATAGATACATTGATTAGATATTAGTCATAATACAAACATTACTTAAAAAGTTAAGACATTTATTCTAGGTATTCGTTTTTTCTGCTTTGTAACTAACCAAGATTCACCCTACCTCCCGAACTAGTTTAAACTGTATCTCGGGCGGTAGTTTTCCTCTCGCTCATTTACTAGGCAATGTGTAACGTGTACGACGGAGACGGACGACTCAATGGATAAGGAGAATGTAGTATACGTACACAATTCAGACTATTCTTTGAACCGACAACAGTAAAGTGAAGGTGTTGATTTTAAAATTTATGTATTTATGTTTGTTATTATAGTTTCAAATATATATGATACTTTACATAAAAAAAAAAAACAAATTATACTTTACATGTACTGTTACATCGTTATCTTCTATTCGGGTCGAACCAGCAACTGAGCGTCGGACAGCATGCTTATCCGAACGCCCCGGTTTTTAAGTTCAACGTGTCAATTAGCCTTTTTCCTCGGAAGATTCAACAAAGATCAGCTAGAGGCAGCACTTGGGGAATTTTATTGTTTTTCTTTTGGTAGTAAAGTTAAACGTACATTGTAAAAATGAAATTAACGGAAGATGATGTTCCCGTAGCAATACTGAAATTCGCTAAAATCCAAGATCATCTTGTCTCACGGTGTGAAGCGGCTCCACCTCGGATCTCTCTTAGCTCAGCCACGACAAGACGGGTACTGCCAACGCTAGAAATGATACTAGCGTTTCTAAAATTGAATTGATATCCTGGTTTTGTTGACAGCGCGGTGACGGTGGAGGACGAGGTGAAGGCGAGCAGCGAGCTGATCATCAGGTTCGTGAGCGCGGTGTCGTACCGGGAGCAGGCGGACCACCAGCTCGCCTTCTACGTCGACTGCCGCGCCTCCTTCATCAAACTCGACGCCGTGCTCGTTGCGCTCGTGCAGGTATGTCACTGTTGACAGCGCGGTGACGGTGGAGGACGAGGTGAAGGCGAGCAGCGAGCTGATCATCAGGTTCGTGAGCGCGGTGTCGTACCGGGAGCAGGCGGACCACCAGCTCGCCTTCTACGTCGACTGCCGCGCCTCCTTCATCAAACTCGACGCCGTGCTCGTTGCGCTCGTGCAGGTATGTCACTGTTGACAGCGCGGTGACGGTGGAGGACGAGGTGAAGGCGAGCAGCGAGCTGAGCATCCAGTTCTTGAGCGCGGAGTCGTACTGGGAGCAGGCGAACCACCAGCTAACTAGTTCTTCTACGGATCTCCTCATTTCTGATTCGATCTCGCAGAAAGACTTCGAGTATAGCCCTCTCCATAACTCGTTGGGCTATTTGAAGTTTATTAATAAGACCCATAGTAAGAGACCTCGTTTCAGTGCTAATGAGGCACTGAAGTATGTCGGACGAGAAGACGCAATGCAATTTTGCTGCCCAGCCGATTTGGTTTCAGCGATTGGTCTCTTTCTTGAAGTCGGACCTACCTAACTGGACTACTTGTCCTAGGTAGACGTACGAGTCAACAACTTCAAGAACCGAGTTTTCAACAGATATTGGAGTGGGTAGAACATGGGCAATACACATAATCTTTGTCTGGTCCATGTTCATTTTGAGATCCACCTGTTGCGAAACCCGATTCAGGCCTACAAGCATCGTGCTGAGCTCTTCCATCGATTTTACTACGACTACGATATCGTCGGCAAACCGAAGGTGAGTGATGTATTCACCATTGATATTAATGCCGAATCCTTTCCACTACAGGAGTTTGAAAGCGTTTTCGGAGATATTACATCTCCCTGTCTTACGCCTCTCTTCAAAAGGATCGCCTCGGAGCTCTATTCCTGTAATCGGACTGACATAGTGGCGTTATTATACAAACACTTCAACATTTCGATATACCGATAGTCAATACGGCATCGTTGAAGAAACTCAAGCACAGCCCATGTCTCGACCGAATCTTTCTCATAGTCCACAAACGTTTAGCATAGTGGCAGGTTATACTCCTCGGTCTTCTGTATAACCTGCCGCAGCATATGTACTCGTATGTGGTCCATGTTGCTATAGCTTTTTCGGAATCCAGCTTGTTCAGAAGGCTGAAAGTCAAGCCTGCGTTCGAGACGATTCATAATGACCCTTGAGAACAACTTATAAACATGGCTCAGAAGCATGATGGGTCTATAGTTTTTCAATAAGGTGTTTTCTTGAAAAAGAGTAAGACAGTATAAATAACTTTACTAATCAATTTTTTTCGAGAATGTATGCGTCTTGCAGGAGATTATATAGAAAAACTAGCTGCCCGGCCACGCGTTGCTGTGGCTAAATAAATTAAAATTGCGACTATAATTTGAGATTTAAACTATCCTATCTCTCAAGTTGGATCGAACTGCACATGGTGTGCGAATTTTATTATAATCGGTTAAGTGGTTTAGGAGTCCATTGAGGACAAACATTGTGACACGAGATTTATATATATTAAGATAAAAATAATTTAGACCTTTTATTTTACGCCCCTAAACGCCCTACGCCTTTACGAGGGATGTTTCTATATTTGCGTAATGGGGGAACATTAGGCAAATATAGAAACGCTCCCTCGTATATCATCATGAATAGGCTAGATGACAATATTTTTTTTTTATGTCCTCTTGTAACATTTAACCATAAACTGAGCCGATTAACGAAGACAAAAATAAAATCAACTTAATAATAAAGAAGTAACAAGAATATTTATTTTCTTGCTAGACAAAGAGCGCACTATAGCAGACTATGGCGTCACTGCCCGTCAATGTCATACATTCACCATACTATGTCATATTTGCGGGAAAGGGAGAAGGCATCCCTTCTTTATCCCTACCAAAATCTCTGAACTGGATTAGTTAATTTCAATTATTTTTTTCATTTTACGGATCCTAATTAATTGCAGAATTCACTAATCCTAATGCAAATGCAATACCAGTCAATTACCCTATTACGATATGCATTAACTATTTTTTTTCATTTCTATATTACAAAATCAGCCTAATTTTATGTCTGTTTGTTTGTTTGATGGGTAAAGAAAGTTAAATGAATTTGAATGATGTATGGTAATAGAAGCATGATCTCGAATCACAATTAATGATAGCAGTTCCGTTAATAAATCATGCCATTGACGCATGCCCACAGAAATAATAAATCTATTTTGGGTGACATACAGCGGGTAAAAGTGCATTTTAGAAATATTCGCTCACGTTTTGGTGAGCATGCCAGTTAAAGAGTGTATTTTAAGAGATTGCTTTTCAAACGCCGAATCAAATATATTGGCGGTTGTGATGTTGGCTACAAGCTACGGATAACCCAATCCTGTCTGAAGCACACTCGACAGCTGCGCGATGATTGGGTTATCCGCAGCTTGTAGCTAACGTCACAGCCGACAAGACGTTTGGTTCGGCCTGTACTGAAGAGTGGTTTCCGTGTGTGGTAGGCTGTGAACGCGCTGTCGGCCCGCGCGGAGGGGCGCTGGCTGCAGCGCGCGTGCGCCGCGTACTGCTACATCACGGTGCCGTCGCTGACGTGTGCGGTGACGCGCGCGCACCTCTACCTGCTTTCCGGCCAGGCCGCGTTGCTCAACAACTGCATCGGACAAGGTACTTATAATACAGCCCGAATCAAACTTAATGGTGTCTGTGAACACGAAGAGCAATATATTCATATATCAGCGACGCAAAGATAGGGGATGTGCATAGCTTGAAGCAGAAACAAACTTTACAGATGCCATTACATTGGATTCGACCTGTGATAGGAATTCAATGACCGAAAATATACCTATCAGATATTTAATAAACGAAAAGATAAGAGTTATAACGGTTAACGGTACGACGTCAAACCGATATCGATACCAGAAATTAACGGTACCGAAAATAACATTTTTCAACACCGAAATATTTTTAATTATTGGTTGATAACTCTGTGCCAATAAATATCGGTAGGTGTCGTAACAGACTAGACTGAAATTGTCTAGTATCATTGGAATCGAAATTGAATATTTATTCTAACAAGATCTACCTATATTGTTTTGTTTTTTTTTCGCAGCTGAAGCAAATTTCAAAGCTCTAATTGGGCTAATACCAGACATTCCCGAGTTCACAATAGAAGATGGGCAGAAAAAGCCGACGACATTCAAAGTTTCTGCGATATTGAGCGACTTCCTGTCAACTTTGCTAGTGTTGCCAGTGAGTATATAGCAACTAATCTTACCAACATTGTGCTATATTATGCTACCTTTGCACCTATATGTTTAGCTGTATAATAGTAAGAATACACATAATTTATAACAGTAAATAAATCAAATGTTGTTTCAGGACAACGTTGATAGTAATTGTAAAGCTTACATACTGAGCGGATTCATAAAAACCATGGAAAGGATCCATTGGAAGAAAACGGATCCCCTTTACTACACGACACTATTACGTACTCTAGACCTCCTCGCGGAAATGACTCAAGAAAATTATGCACATCATATAGATTCAGGTAATTTGACGTCATTAAAATATAAAAGTGCGCTAAGTACTAATTCGCTAAATGAATCAGAAGTTCGAATGGAGGCGAATGTTCTGCGAGAGTGCGAGAAAACTTCCAAAATAAACTATTGTATAATCCGCGCCATACAAGTCGGCGGATGAGAAGTTAGCCGCGGATGACACTTAGCCGTGATTCGCTAATTATTGCGCATGTGTGCACAATGCCGACGCAAGAGGCGTAGTGAGCATAGTAAGCGTGAGCACGGGCGTAGGGAGCGCGCGGGAGGCATGAGGATGGCGGGCGAGTGTGCCCCGGCGTCTCGTCTGTCTGGTTCCCGCGCATACCTATATTTTCTCTTTTACTTGTGTGGCGCGGACTATATCAAGCTTTTTCGCAGTTCGGTACATTAAGACTAAGGACTTACGAGGCGATTTATAGCCGAGCGCGCCGCGGCTGCAGGCCTGATATATATATATATAAAGTTAAAGCAGATCTCACAACGCGGTTTATGCCCGCGGCTCCCGCTGTACCGGCAGGCAACTAGTAGAATCGCGCGGGCCAGGGTCAACCGCAGCCTCGGCGGGTTGCGAACGCACGCTCTGTGCTACAACCGCGACAGCTGCGTAACTGCCTAACCGCACAAATAACTGGTCGCGTGAATACCTATAGAAATAAATCACACACAGCGAAACACGAAAAAACCGCTCCATGAGTTCTTAGCCTAACACTTAGTTTGTTTTCCTCTTACTTTCACGTGTTGAGCAATGTGACAATTCTGGCATTCACTGGCAAACATAACTTTATCTTAATAGCAATTATATTTGGCACTGCTATGAGTTTTATAAATAGTACAAATCAATCTTATTATAGAAACGTTTGTGTAGTATTGCGTGTTTACGTTTAATAGTTTTCTGAAACGCCATACTTAACTTTAGCTTTTAATTCTATAACAGCTTATTTTACAGTTAATTTATTTAAAGCTTAGCTTTGTCGCTTAGCGACCACATTGCCCTGTACAAGATACATAACTTAAAACTAAACTTATCTTTTTAAACCCATATCTACGAGTTTGTACATTTTTGTCCCTTTCAGAGCCTGGTAAAGACAAAATGGAGATGTAAAAGCCAACGTTTTTAATATTTTGTATAGAACATAGTCTTCTAAATGAGTCGTTCCGCACACATTCCAACAATATGTGGAGAGTATCTTCATAAACATCACACTCATTAAAATTGGGGGTTGGCGTTTTTTTCATCAGATTTTGCAGATTGAATGTAAAATAAATAAAAAAAATATTTTGGGACATCTTACACACGGTCTCTGACCCCAAACTTAGCAAAGCTTGTGATATGGCTGCCAGAGACTGATATACTACATATACTTATTTTTAAATACATACTTATATAGATGGTAACTAAATAACACCCAGACACCGAGCAAACATTTATGTTCATCACATAAATATTTGCCCTGGGTGGGGATCAAACCCACGCTTCTTTGGCCCAGAAGTTAGGGTCACTAACCACTGAGCCACCGAGGCACTCAAGTGTAGTGCACAGGAAGATTTATGCGATTAAAAACCTTTTAGAATAAAGACTGAAACCTCAGAGCGCTGCTACTAATCTGTGTACATATATTTTTTTTCCATTTGCAGTGCTTTCAAATGACAAATTGTATGGTTCAGAAGAAGAATTCATTGTGATCATAGAGAAATATGCGAGCAACATATGCCAGGAGTTGTTAGTTGTGCTCAAGGCTTTGGGCGACGCCAAAGAAACTAAAAAGCAATACAACTTGGCCCTAGAACTGTTTTGGAGGGTCATCAGGAGAGCAGATCTCTCGAAACGTCCCATGATAAGCTTGGCTGCTAATCTATGGATGCTATCACAAAAACTGCAAGATTCTAATAATAAGACTGCGGTAAGCAACGTTTACTGTTTACTTACTTTCTGTTTTTACCTAACGTTTACTATAACTAAACGGTGTTTGATAAAACGATAAACAGCAACACAGGCATAAAGAAAAAACTTTACCAAATATTTTTATCACAGTCCCGTTGAAACCGATAAAACAGCCCGCTTTTAACAATATTATATTTTTTTTTAAATCGGGGGTTTTTGTAAACATTGTTTTCGTGAGGAGAAAGCTGTCTGCTATTGTCCTACCGCTAACTCAGTCCTCGCCTGCGCGGGCCCAAGGGCGCGGGGTAGAAGTCAAAGGGGAACTGAGACATGTGTGGTACGGTCGGTCTCAGTCCCCTTTGTTAAGGACTGAGTTAAACGGTAAGATTGTTGTTGTTTTTAAACTTTCGCGATTTGAACACATTATTATTATATACTACGGGTAGTAGGGTCTACCCGTGACCACGGTCGATGCAACTCGGCCGAAACGTCGGGATGAGGAGGTATTTATTTATCTCGTAATTTTAGTGCGCGATTAGTCCCGTAGTATATAATAATAAAGTAATGCGTGTGTTCTTTATCTTATTGAACACTAGCTGACCTGGACCTGAATTTCGTTTCACGTGCTGATGCATAAGCATTATTAAATCCGTTCAGTAGCTTTTGCGAGAAAGAGTAACAAACATCCATACATACTCGCAAACTTTCGCATTTATAATATTAGTAGGATAACCATCTGCTTCATTCATTGTTGATAAATTTGGGGTTCGTCGCATTGTAAAATTTGTACATAATGATAAGGATATGATACCGCTGCAAAGACGCGCTTTGCAAAGGAACACCTTGTGTTTTCTATACTATTAAATAGTACGGTACATAGAACATTCTAAGAGCACCTATTTATTTTTATTACAGAAAGCCATACTGTCAGCACTGCGGACAGATAAGAATCCAGTTAGCCAGCAGTTGCTACAAAAATTAGAAGAAGCTTCATAGAAAACTAAACAGTACTGAAATGTGTTATTACAAGAAAAATACTTTAAAGAAGCATTCCTATTTATTCTTATGAGTTTAAATGTAATCTCAACAGATTAATTATCTTAGTTTTTTTTAAAGTGTTGGGCCTCCTGGTGTGCTTATTAAGCGACCCGCTATAATTTGTTGTACAGATTCGAATATCTTTCTAGTTTTTAGTTAGCAGGTGCTTTTAATGTATGTAAATATAATGAAATATGTTCTGTTGTGCCACTTAACTATTGTTTTAAAATTGTTTTTTTTTTTTATGTTGTTCCCAAAGTAATGATAATATAATTAGATTAGAATAATTTTGGACGTTGAACATTATCAACTCATATATTCGCTAGAAATTGGTACAACAGAGTAGACATTAATGTAATGTAATATATATACTGTTATATTCGCATTTATCAGTCTCAAAATAAAGTTTAAGAATTTAGCAAACATTTTGATTTTAGTCTTTGTACCTATACAGGGTCAAGTACTGGTAATCTAAGGGAATAATATGTACATCAAAACAAACATATTTTGTTATACGACTTCTAAAAATTCGTATTTATTTTCTTCCATACAAAAAAAAAACAACGGGTTGCACTCCGGTTGTGCCGACAGAAGTGAAACCTTGAACATTTTTGGAATGGTCAAAGAATAATAACGCACTTTATATATCAGTATAAAAGTACCTACTATCATTTTTGTGGTGATAAGTATGAATAAATAAGTAGATTATGTACCAAGATAACCAAGTCGTGTCCTACGTCACGTCCGACATATTGGACCCTGAGCATAGCGAGGGACTCTACAGTTAACTCCCGAGCGCAGCAAGGGTGTTAGTCTTGAGTGAAGCGAGGGGTTCAAGTCGCCCAAGACGAAGACCAACTTGGTTCTAGTGGTGCATACTCTACTTTTCATACCTCCTGCGAGAAAATAAAACCCCAGGAATATGAGTAATACTTACGTCATAAACTCGCTAAGTGTAGGTACTCACTAGGCAACTCGGTATTGTTCACAATAAAATAAAACAAATTAGAATGTACATACTAATTTTCATAGAAAAGCACACAAATTTGTACTGTACAGAAAATCTAAATACTACGTGAAAAATATAAGACCATGGCCAGCTCGATTATCATAGCCTAACACGGGCATTGCAAAGAGTTTTTATTCTATAAAATCTAACGATGCCCGTTGCCGTGCTCTTAAAGAGGCTTTATTCGATTTTACAAAATAAAACCTCCACAATGTCCTTAAATGTTTCTAAGTTAAGAAATCATACGAAATAGGCGTTCCAAATTTAAATCACTTTACTCCCTAGGGAGTTTCATACAACATTATTGACCTGCCATAGCCCTCTAGATTGTGTTAAGACAATAATGATTTATTTTACGTTCAGATTGTACGACATATAATGAGTCATTTTCGAGCAGGTGGTATGAAAAATACAATAACACACACGTACACTCGCGCAAGCAAGTTTTCACTTCACCGTCTTACGAATTTACGATCAGCTTACGATTTGTCCTGACGCGAGTTTAACATTTTATACCCATCCCAAAAAGTGCACAACGCCGCTAAAGAAGATTTCACTTCAGAAAATGGACCGGTACAAACATAATTAACTCTATGTAAAAAGCGTGCGCGCCGCCACCCGCGGGACTTGGCCTTCAGAGTCAGAGGATATACTGTGTAAATATGCAAAAAAGCGTAAAAATTAGTTAAATATAAAAAAAAAACTATTATTTCTAACTACTTATTATGCTGATTCCAGGTTTTTTAATTTTTTTTTCGGGAAATTTGTTGAGATTTGGCAAAAGTTGTTTGTTTTGATGTATAGAATATTACCCAAACCACAGGAGAGATATCTGCTGTTCTGTGACCCAAACAATTCAAATTATCCGTCTATCTTTGAATACGACGTAAGCAAGTAAGCCAAGAGTCATGATCTTGTCAGCCTTAGCATGTACATGACCATGCACTTGTGGACTTCGTTTCTAAAAAAAGCGGCTGTAAACAGCTTCTAGCGTGTTCCTTCTTAAACGGATAGTTGAGTTGATAATAGTGTAAAGTGTAAGAAGAGTGTAAAAACTTCTTTTATACCGTTGTTAATGTATAGGTATCCCTAATAGACTGATTGAATTTTTTGTCTCCCCTTGGAGGCCAAGTCTGTAATTTAAGTTTCGTTGGTCTACGGATCGTATCGTTTCTGATATCAGAAACGGGACCAAGAGTAGATTTTGATTACATTCATTGGTCCGCAATAGCAAAAATACATTTTAACTTTCAAATTTGCAGCTTTTTGGTTTTGTCGGGGCTTGGGCTGTCGATTTAATCATTTTACTCGCCAACACCAATTTTGTAAAACTTGCAATTATTATAGCTGAGTTAACGAGCCGATTTAGAGATATCGTCGAGTGCAGCGAGCCGGTGCAGGTGGCAGTGCAGAATGCTTGACCCTTGGGTCGGCAGCGCCGGTGGAGTAAGCGGACATTGTCCGCGTAGACACGCTTGAGTGGTGATCGCTCTGGGTTGCGCCGATCTTTCACCTGCGCAATATTGACGCCTATAAAACCTTGTCATTTCAATAATGTCGCGATACTTTCATCCCAACGCAAACGAAGAAAACGACTCCACTCAGTGACGAACAGCGACGACAGTGTTACATTTGGGTACCCACCCACTTTCAAGATGTCTAAGTTAGGATATCTGGTAGGAGTTAATTGTACATGTTTCTGCATTATTCTATTCGTTTAGTTAACCGAGTATCTAAGTAAATATTTCTGTTACAGTTGATTATTTGGGCGATAAGTGAAGGAGTGTTTACCAGTGAAGAACAGAAGGGATTCGTGCAACCTTTGGATTTCGGCCCTATTTTTGATTCTGAAGGTAAGGTTCCTTGTACATCTGGGGACTATGATTGTTAAGAAGTGACTGTAACTAAATTATGATGGCTCCTTACCAAACGCTTACCGCTTGTCCTCTTTTCAGGCGTTTCCTCGTTGGCTTCAAATCCTATTGCCGCTGCAGTGCTTAAAGTAGATAAGAACCAATATCCCCAACTATTCGATACTATCGTTAGTAGCTCCATCGACTCCTTGCAAACTCGTGTAGCGCCAAGTGAAAATAAATTTTCTGCAGAACATTTTGGATTTAATCCGATTGCAAGTCAAAGCTTTCTGCCGCCGGTGAAATCGGCTAGATTAGTTGCGCAACCGCGGCAACAGCATGCTAACGGCCACCTCGCTCGGCCGCTCAATTACGATATAAGAACTGTACACGATGCAGATTATAAAGTATACAAGCCTGAAGAAAACGAGCAAGGGGAAGAAATTTTAGCCGCTTTAAAAAACAACCCTACCGTAGCTGCTTATTTTAAACCCGCAGTGACGAATGTCGAAGTAGCGCATCCGCTAAATTACCGCAAGGAGGAGGTTAATAATAACAACGAAAACATTGAAATCGAACAGAACTACAAGCCAAATGCTTACGTTACAGGACCAGCCCGTATTCGCAGATACACCAGTGGAAGGCAGCGAGAAAATTTAAGAAAAAGCAGCGAAGAAGAAGAAGATGACCCTTATAGCTATAAACCTAAAGCTTTTGATAGCGATCTTTACAGAAGTGCTTATACACAGGAAGAGAAAGACCCCAATAAAGAATACGAGTATCCTTACGGTTACGATTCAGGATATGATCATAAGGCCTATGAAAGGATAAAGGAGTTATCTGAAAAACAAGCAGCAGAAATCAAACAAAATCCTGGAAATTGTAAAGAAGTTAAAAAAGATGGTATGACCTGTCACACGTGCAAAGATCCTAAAACGGGCGGTAATTATGAATCTTGTTCATATGTAGCAGAACCCAAAAATAACCAATATGCTTACTCTAAAGAAAAGAAATTCAACAGCAACGATGAGCCCGATGAACCGGAAGCTGATCAAAAATCCGTGCAACCCAAACTAGCTAAGTACGAAAAAGACAACAGCAATGAGCAAAAATACGCCAAACTTACTAGCGATTCTAATGAAAAAAATAATGACGACTCAGGTGAAAAATACAAGGCTTATTACATTCATACTGCTAAGCCCAACCCAAGTGAGGCATTGCGTGCGGCTGAAGGAAATCCCAACGACGAGACAGAGTCTGTCGAGAAACCTTATGACTATAAGAAAGCACTCCCGGGGTTTTATACCAATAATGAGCCCAAAAAAGACGTGGAACACGTTTTAGCAGAGTTCAAGAAAAAAGACAGATCTACTTGCAAGAAGGTGCAAAAGAACGGAATGACATGCTTCCAATGCATCGACAAATCTGGTCTCAAAAACGAAGAATGCATGTTTGTTTCGGAGTCCGCGCCACAACGCAGCCATTTAGCTTACCAAGAAGTAAAAGAATTCACGTCGAAACCTGCTACCCTAGACAAGGAGAGCGAAGGTGCCGCAAGTGTTACGGTGACAACGAGCGCTCCTCTACCTAAAAGATCAGCTGCCTACGTAGTTGATAACTCAGCCTATGGTAAAAAATTAAAACGTAAAAAAGCTCCTCAGGCCCTCGCCGTTGCTGCGAACAAACCTGTTGCTTTTGTAGCTCCCGCTGCGCAGGCACACGCGCGAAAAGTTAAAAGAAGCGCAGAATCAGACGCAGAAGCAAAAGCTAAAATAAACGATGAGACAAATATAGCGCCAGAGGAATTCGCCGGAGACAGTTCCAAAGGAGCCTACTGGGCGGAAACGATGCCGCGATACAGCGCAGCTTTGGGCGTTACTCTGCCAGAGTTTATGCTGTCAAGGTCAGAGCACGAAGTTTCATTTGACGAAACCGTTGCTGGCGCGTAAGAGCAACTTTTATTAGCCAACACAATCAGTATTAGTAGAGCGTGTCCATTGAACGGCCCCTAAAGCCAGTACTGAGTAACGGACACCTATAATTTGTTACGTAATCTAAAGAGATTGACCAGTCTGCAAATTTAGTTTTTAAAAACGTCTTTATTATATATTTGAAAATCTGAATAATTTTAAAATATATTATCACCAAATGCATTTTAGTAAGAAGTTACGTGAAACTCGTATGTTTTCTCCCTTAAACTCCCTCTTTGAATAATGTAGATACTAAATAAATTATGTCAATGTTTGGAAAGAGTTAATGATGTGCAATCTTTATTTTTACCGGCATTAATTAAGTCGCGACTGTTCGTGGATCAGAAGTTTGTTGTTATCTAGTTTTAAATGTTATAAATATCAAAATAAATTTGTATAATAAAATGAAGTCCTTTTGCTTTATTTTATATCCCATTATCCGAAGTTTCTTTCGCCGGACGCACCGGTCTTTGGAAAAGTTAGTATCCTGATGATTAGTTAGCAGTGATAAATTCGTGGCGATCGAAATGCGACTGTTGGCATGCTATTCGGTCAGCGTCCTAGTTGTCAATACTGTTTTTAATGTTCCTATTTTTACTGGTAATTGTCCAAGATCGTACGTCAACAGAGAACAGAACAGTCTCGTTTAGTTAGCAAACTGCCAGACTCGGAAGAAAGTAATTAAATTCAGTCGAATCCTAACCAAGCATCGGACCAGTGTTCCTCGTTTATAAATAAGTTGTTCGAGATTACGAGCCAATAATAAAGTAGATATTTGAAGCGGTCTTTGTTGTGCCGCACAAGAGTAGAACGTGCCGCGGATGGAATAAAGAACAACATTGAACACAACAATACCTATAATAATAAATACTGTAAGTGATTTTATCTATATTTAGTTTGAATTTTAAAAATTTAACTTTTTAAAGTTAGGAGTCCTTAATCACCGCAATGGATGTTTTCAACATATTTTTGTAATGGTTTCGACAGTTATACATATTAAGTATTTATAATTATTAATTAAATTTATTGATTTCATTTTAGCGATAATAACCGATATATATTTCTAATAGTTTGATTAAAATAAAATTAAAATAAACGAAATGAAGGAATGCTGCAGACATATTGCAGCGCCGCCGACAATGAAAAAATGATTTCTTGTCTCGTTGCCAACTGCTGTTGATTGAATAAAAAACGGGGTTATCCAATTGCGCAGTGATTTTCTGGCCGTTCGACTCGCCAGTTTCTTTAGTATTGTTCGTTTGATTAGTTCAACGGAAAATAAAAATACGAGCTCGATATCTATTCTATCAACTTAGTTATTTAGGTCTCTTACTACGTGAGTTTGTAAACAGTTGAAATAGTAATCGGTGAGTTTTGCTTATTTTATACACCGGTAGGTAATGTTTATAATATGTGATCAAAATTATTTCGATCAATATTATATGAGGTCGCTTTATTCGAAGATATAATAGACACATGTAGTACTTTTAAGTTACAAGGTAGCTTCGCACGTATTTAAGAGATTTTTAGAAAATCGATACGAATGTTATCGAGTTTTTACAAATTAAATCGATTCTTCCGACTATTTTCGCAGCACTACTTGCTATACAACACTAGTCGAACCGTCATTCTTTAAGAGATATTTAGATCAAATGCAAAATATATAATTATTGTCCATGGGAATGGGTCGGGAGGGTTCTTATATCTTCGAATAAAGCGACCTCATATAATATTGATCGAAATAATTTTGATCACATATTATATTTCTGTCGCTTTATTCTTCAGATATAATAGACACATGTAGATGTTCAGAGAATTTTGCATTTGTTTGCATTAAAATAACCATTTAACAATCAAACAGCGATTTATTAAACATAAATGATATTGCTTACTTGCAAATTAAAATAAATTAACATACCAGTACTTCTCCTAAATTATTATGAAATAGATTTGTATTTATAATCAGTCTTATTGTTACAATATAACAAAAGTTAATTCTAAGAGATTTTAATTATTGTCAGATGTAATATTTTGTAATATCGATTCGGCAAAAATTATTATTATCTACAATAGACCTTCGAGGCGGGCGTCCACCCCGCGGCCCTCCTGATGATGTCGATGGAGACGCCTGCGTCGGCGACGGTGGAGGTGGCGGTGTGCCGCGCGCTGTGCGCGCTGAACGCCGCCACATCCACACCGCTCTCCGCTAGACCCTGCTTTATCCATCTGCTTATTGACTGTGCTGTTGCGCTCTTGAAGGGACGCTTCACAGTTATTAAGAGATTGGATACGTTAGCAGGTCGGTCATCCTTTGTGACATGGAGATAACCTTCGAGGACGGTCGCGGGACAGATCCGAGGATTACCTCTGTAGTATGGGAGAAATAACGTGGGTTGTTCCCTACCTGCCGCGGACGTCTTTATAATATCTTTGATTGCTATGCTGATTCCGTTCGAACCGATACTTATATTTTCAAGTTTTATTAAAGAAATGGTTTGAACGCGTTGGGCGGTACAAATTGCTAACAAAACCACTAGTTTCTTTGTAATTTTTTCCTTGCTGAGTACCCTGTTAGGATACCAGTCAGCTACATGGTTCAGAACTTTTTGTGGATCCCATGTCGAGCAGTATTTTAAGAAGCTGGGTTTTAATTTAAACGCTCCTTTAAGTAGTCTTTGAACTCGGTCATCGGTTCCGATGTGGTTGCCTAATAGTAGAGATAAGGCGGATCTGTGGCTGTTAAGAGATCCGTATGATGTCCCTTTATTGTACTGGTCACTGAAAAAACTCAAAACTATTGGAACAGAGCAATCAAACACATTATAATTATTGGCGTTACAGAATTGCCACCACAATTTCTGTGAGACGCTGTACTGCTGCATCGTGTTGTTTGAAAGGGATGCTAGCATCAGGTCCCAGGCACGCGTGAACGCCTGCCCGAGAGCACTGCGGCACCCAGGATAAGTGGATTTCTGTAAAATGAACGAACACAGTGTTCATTAGGATTGAACCATATTATGTCAGAAACAATAATTTTCATCAATTGTGGATACCAAGCCTGCGAAGGCCAGAAGGGGAAAACTAATATACCGCTAGCATTTGGCATTGGCTCGAGAAGCGAACAAGTCGATTTCCGGTTCACCGAAATGTTTTGATATTCGTTCAAAAGCTGAATTTGATAGTTCACATTCAGTATCGAGATTGAGTTTTCGGGACTCTTCATCAGCTTCTACATTTTCTTTCGTGTTGATGTATGATACGAATAATAAAAAATTTCGTTGTTCGGACCACTGCCAAATTTGTCTAGACTAGACTAGATTGTTCAAGTGAGGAAATCGGATTCCACCTATACGGTTTACATAGCTGATGGCTGTCGTATTATCTACGCGCAGTAAAATGGAACAGTTACGCTTATCACTAGCAAAATACTTTAATGCCAAGAATACTGCTAACAACTCCAAGTAGTTGATATGTGTTTCGAGTTCAGAATGCTTCCATGCTCCACGAGCTCATTCGTTATTACAAACCGCTCCCCAGCCTGTATGGGATGCGGCTTTATAAATCTCCAAGTTAAAGTCGGCGGTTTTCAATGAATTTTTGGTAGTCATAACATTTTGTTTCCACCAATTTAAATCTTCTAGAATAACTGGACTTAGCTTAAGTTGAGCGTCAAAATTTGGGTATTTTTGTAGGGCTAGAAATTTTTGTCTTTCAAGAATTTTTGTGTAGGTAATCCCAACCATATTTGGCTGCTGGACACGCCGACACACACGACTAAGACTCCTATTAACTGGGCGAAATCTCTTACTGTACATGGTCTTATATTTGAGTATTTTTCGAACAGATTCAGAATTTTTTGACATTTTTCAGGTGGCAAAGAAATTGTTTGATCTATCGACTCGAACATTAATGCTAGAAATTTGCAGGTTTGTTCTTGGGGCTACCGAAAGGCCATATGGCAGAGAATTAAACTGATATGTAATGACTTCATTACTTTCATTTTTAAATTGAAATCTTAGGAATTTTCGGTCCGATTCTCTTATAGGAACGACAAAATAAGCTTCCTTTAAATCGATAGTAGCCATAAATCCATTAGCAGGTATTAATCTAGAAGCCGTTCGGTAGTCTTCCATCTTAAAATGCAATTTAGAGATAAAATTGTTCAAATTTTTTAAATTGAGAATGAAGCTTTTTTCGCCATTAGGTTTTGGGACTACAAACGTCTTTGAAATAAATTGGTCATGGCAGGGGGTACGCAGGCACTGACTGCGCCCAGATTTATTAGTTTTTCAATAGCTATAGACATGTCAGCTTTCTCAGATACTGACCAAGAGCTTTGTGGAAACCTGAGTTTGTATGACATTTGATACGAAGGGTATAGGGAAACCATTTTGTAATCAATTCAATCTAATATAACTGAATTAGATGTGATATTGAGCCAACAGTCATAGAAACAAGCAATCCTACCCGCATGTTGTACCTGAGCTAATGGCGCGTTGCAGACTGTCTCGGCTTGTTGGGGCCAGTCGCGCCCGCGGCCGATTGATGAGGCGACGGAGCACGGCGACTCGTCGCGGGGGCGTATGTCCGACCCGACCCTCTGCGCCCCCCTCTGTTCTGCTGGAAACGCGAGGGTCCGGCCCAGTTTCCCTGGTATGCGCCGGTTGGTCTGGCCGAGGAACGGCTACTGGACGGCGCCTGTTCCGTCACTGAATTGGTTTTTGTCTGCTTCACAAACTTTTTAATAGATAAACCTTGTTTTTCTATCAGTTTGGAAGCTTTTATTTTTGCTCCCAATTTAGTTCCATAAAGCGTATCGTCTCTCTCACCATCTTGAACTATGTTTAGGAAAGGCTTCGCAAGAGCGTAGTTGATGACGCTCCTTCGCGCTTGCGTTTCCTGATAATGGAGGTCGGTCAAGATACGGCATCCATCGCTGATTATTCTTATAGCTTTAACTTTGTCTTCACCCGTAAGCATTAGTGTCAAAGCTTTGTTAATGGCCGATATTCCAACTCCTAGTTGCTGCTGCTCAGTCTCCTTCCTTTTATCTCGATGACGCGATGCTTCCGATATGGCTGCCGATACTTCCCTATTTAATTTTGGCGCTTGTAGAAGGGTACAGTTTTCAGGCACAAGATACTCTTTTAACAATTTATCTTTTGTTTCTTTTGATAAACCATTCTTTAGAATTGGGTCCCATCGTTGAGCTAAGTTTCGGTGAATTTTTTCTCCAAACTTTGGAACATTTCCTGTTTCTTCTCCAAGTGCGCCGAGAAGATCTGGGTCGAGCTCTGGGTAGGGGTCGTCGTCGATATCCGCTCCAGATGGTGCTGATTCCATAGTGGGTATAAGGGCGGTCCCGCTCAGAACGGTGCCGCCGCCGCCAGCTTCTGTCTCGGCATCGGGTGTGGCATCAGCCAGACCACAGTTGGCGGCCGGCGCCGGTTCAGAGTCAGAAGACGTATTTTCGTCTGTAACATATAAGACAAGGCTTATATAGACGAGTAATGTGACCTTTGTGTTAACTCACGGTTAACCGCAGGTTTGTAAAAATCATAATAAAATTGACACAATTTATTTATGTAAGTAGGTAATTATTTAGGTGTGGTTATCAAGCTATGCAAAGCAGCCATCGTGTTAACTCTCGGTCAACCGCCAGGCGATTGCATTTATTGAAAATGCAAGATTATTATCTAGCATAAGCATCCAAACAATTTTGCCTTCGTGTTAACTCACGGTTAACCGCCAGGCTTTTAGTTTGTTCCAAAGGAAAAAACTATTTAAAAGAAAAATATGTACGTAGGTAGTTTAACATTCATAGGTACCTGAATCCGACGACGATTGGATTAAAATCCTTCGGCGTTTACACTTTTGTTGTTCTTCGAGTTTCTTGATTTTTCGACGATAGTATTCCAAATCTTCAGCATCATGCCTACGCTTAGGCATTTCCAACAAATTATTTCACTTCGCTGACACAGAGTGCGCGTGCGCTTGCTACCTCGCACGAAAAAAGAATGACGGTTCGACTAGTGTTGTATAGCAAGTAGTGCTGCGAAAATAGTCGGAAGAATCGATTTAATTTGTAAAAACTCGATAACATTCGTATCGATTTTCTAAAAATCTCTTAAATACGTGCGAAGCTACCTTGTAACTTAAAAGTACTACATGTGTCTATTATATCTGAAGAATAAAGCGACAGAAATATAATTGCGTTTGACCGCGAACTCTAAAGTTCGTACAAACTGAAAAACGAGGGTTCAAACGTTCACCAAAAAGCGTACGTCCGATGAGTAGAATATTGTTTTTTGGGTTTCTATGACATTATATTTCTGTCGCTTTATTCTTCAGATATAATAGACACATGTAGTACTTTTAAGTTACAAGGTAGCTTCGCACGTATTTAAGAGATTTTTAGAAAATCGATACGAATGTTATCGAGTTTTTACAAATTAAATCGATTCTTCCGACTATTTTCGCAGCACTACTTGCTATACAACACTAGTCGAACCGTCATTCTTTTTTCGTGCGAGGTAGCAAGCGCACGCGCACTCTGTGTCAGCGAAGTGAAATAATTTGTTGGAAATGCCTAAGCGTAGGCATGATGCTGAAGATTTGGAATACTATCGTCGAAAAATCAAGAAACTCGAAGAACAACAAAAGTGTAAACGCCGAAGGATTTTAATCCAATCGTCGTCGGATTCAGGTACCTATGAATGTTAAACTACCTACGTACATATTTTTCTTTTAAATAGTTTTTTCCTTTGGAACAAACTAAAAGCCTGGCGGTTAACCGTGAGTTAACACGAAGGCAAAATTGTTTGGATGCTTATGCTAGATAATAATCTTGCATTTTCAATAAATGCAATCGCCTGGCGGTTGACCGAGAGTTAACACGATGGCTGCTTTGCATAGCTTGATAACCACACCTAAATAATTACCTACTTACATAAATAAATTGTGTCAATTTTATTATGATTTTTACAAACCTGCGGTTAACCGTGAGTTAACACAAAGGTCACATTACTCGTCTATATAAGCCTTGTCTTATATGTTACAGACGAAAATACGTCTTCTGACTCTGAACCGGCGCCGGCCGCCAACTGTGGTCTGGCTGATGCCACACCCGATGCCGAGACAGAAGCTGGCGGCGGCGGCACCGTTCTGAGCGGGACCGCCCTTATACCCACTATGGAATCAGCACCATCTGGAGCGGATATCGACGACGACCCCTACCCAGAGCTCGACCCAGATCTTCTCGGCGCACTTGGAGAAGAAACAGGAAATGTTCCAAAGTTTGGAGAAAAAATTCACCGAAACTTAGCTCAACGATGGGACCCAATTCTAAAGAATGGTTTATCAAAAGAAACAAAAGATAAATTGTTAAAAGAGTATCTTGTGCCTGAAAACTGTACCCTTCTACAAGCGCCAAAATTAAATAGGGAAGTATCGGCAGCCATATCGGAAGCATCGCGTCATCGAGATAAAAGGAAGGAGACTGAGCAGCAGCAACTAGGAGTTGGAATATCGGCCATTAACAAAGCTTTGACACTAATGCTTACGGGTGAAGACAAAGTTAAAGCTATAAGAATAATCAGCGATGGATGCCGTATCTTGACCGACCTCCATTATCAGGAAACGCAAGCGCGAAGGAGCGTCATCAACTACGCTCTTGCGAAGCCTTTCCTAAACATAGTTCAAGATGGTGAGAGAGACGATACGCTTTATGGAACTAAATTGGGAGCAAAAATAAAAGCTTCCAAACTGATAGAAAAACAAGGTTTATCTATTAAAAAGTTTGTGAAGCAGACAAAAACCAATTCAGTGACGGAACAGGCGCCGTCCAGTAGCCGTTCCTCGGCCAGACCAACCGGCGCATACCAGGGAAACTGGGCCGGACCCTCGCGTTTCCAGCAGAACAGAGGGGGGCGCAGAGGGTCGGGTCGGACATACGCCCCCGCGACGAGTCGCCGTGCTCCGTCGCCTCATCAATCGGCCGCGGGCGCGACTGGCCCCAACAAGCCGAGACAGTCTGCAACGCGCCATTAGCTCAGGTACAACATGCGGGTAGGATTGCTTGTTTCTATGACTGTTGGCTCAATATCACATCTAATTCAGTTATATTAGATTGAATTGATTACAAAATGGTTTCCCTATACCCTTCGTATCAAATGTCATACAAACTCAGGTTTCCACAAAGCTCTTGGTCAGTATCTGAGAAAGCTGACATGTCTATAGCTATTGAAAAACTAATAAATCTGGGCGCAGTCAGTGCCTGCGTACCCCCTGCCATGACCAATTTATTTCAAAGACGTTTGTAGTCCCAAAACCTAATGGCGAAAAAAGCTTCATTCTCAATTTAAAAAATTTGAACAATTTTATCTCTAAATTGCATTTTAAGATGGAAGACTACCGAACGGCTTCTAGATTAATACCTGCTAATGGATTTATGGCTACTATCGATTTAAAGGAAGCTTATTTTGTCGTTCCTATAAGAGAATCGGACCGAAAATTCCTAAGATTTCAATTTAAAAATGAAAGTAATGAAGTCATTACATATCAGTTTAATTCTCTGCCATATGGCCTTTCGGTAGCCCCAAGAACAAACCTGCAAATTTCTAGCATTAATGTTCGAGTCGATAGATCAAACAATTTCTTTGCCACCTGAAAAATGTCAAAAAATTCTGAATCTGTTCGAAAAATACTCAAATATAAGACCATGTACAGTAAGAGATTTCGCCCAGTTAATAGGAGTCTTAGTCGTGTGTGTCGGCGTGTCCAGCAGCCAAATATGGTTGGGATTACCTACACAAAAATTCTTGAAAGACAAAAATTTCTAGCCCTACAAAAATACCCAAATTTTGACGCTCAACTTAAGCTAAGTCCAGTTATTCTAGAAGATTTAAATTGGTGGAAACAAAATGTTATGACTACCAAAAATTCATTGAAAACCGCCGACTTTAACTTGGAGATTTATAAAGCCGCATCCCATACAGGCTGGGGAGCGGTTTGTAATAACGAATGAGCTCGTGGAGCATGGAAGCATTCTGAACTCGAAACACATATCAACTACTTGGAGTTGTTAGCAGTATTCTTGGCATTAAAGTATTTTGCTAGTGATAAGCGTAACTGTTCCATTTTACTGCGCGTAGATAATACGACAGCCATCAGCTATGTAAACCGTATAGGTGGAATCCGATTTCCTCACTTGAACAATCTAGTCTAGTCTAGACAAATTTGGCAGTGGTCCGAACAACGAAATTTTTTATTATTCGTATCATACATCAACACGAAAGAAAATGTAGAAGCTGATGAAGAGTCCCGAAAACTCAATCTCGATACTGAATGTGAACTATCAAATTCAGCTTTTGAACGAATATCAAAACATTTCGGTGAACCGGAAATCGACTTGTTCGCTTCTCGAGCCAATGCCAAATGCTAGCGGTATATTAGTTTTCCCCTTCTGGCCTTCGCAGGCTTGGTATCCACAATTGATGAAAATTATTGTTTCTGACATAATATGGTTCAATCCTAATGAACACTGTGTTCGTTCATTTTACAGAAATCCACTTATCCTGGGTGCCGCAGTGCTCTCGGGCAGGCGTTCACGCGTGCCTGGGACCTGATGCTAGCATCCCTTTCAAACAACACGATGCAGCAGTACAGCGTCTCACAGAAATTGTGGTGGCAATTCTGTAACGCCAATAATTATAATGTGTTTGATTGCTCTGTTCCAATAGTTTTGAGTTTTTTCAGTGACCAGTACAATAAAGGGACATCATACGGATCTCTTAACAGCCACAGATCCGCCTTATCTCTACTATTAGGCAACCACATCGGAACCGATGACCGAGTTCAAAGACTACTTAAAGGAGCGTTTAAATTAAAACCCAGCTTCTTAAAATACTGCTCGACATGGGATCCACAAAAAGTTCTGAACCATGTAGCTGACTGGTATCCTAACAGGGTACTCAGCAAGGAAAAAATTACAAAGAAACTAGTGGTTTTGTTAGCAATTTGTACCGCCCAACGCGTTCAAACCATTTCTTTAATAAAACTTGAAAATATAAGTATCGGTTCGAACGGAATCAGCATAGCAATCAAAGATATTATAAAGACGTCCGCGGCAGGTAGGGAACAACCCACGTTATTTCTCCCATACTACAGAGGTAATCCTCGGATCTGTCCCGCGACCGTCCTCGAAGGTTATCTCCATGTCACAAAGGATGACCGACCTGCTAACGTATCCAATCTCTTAATAACTGTGAAGCGTCCCTTCAAGAGCGCAACAGCACAGTCAATAAGCAGATGGATAAAGCAGGGTCTAGCGGAGAGCGGTGTGGATGTGGCGGCGTTCAGCGCGCACAGCGCGCGGCACACCGCCACCTCCACCGTCGCCGACGCAGGCGTCTCCATCGACATCATCAGGAGGGCCGCGGGGTGGACGCCCGCCTCGAAGGTCTATTGTAGATAATAATAATTTTTGCCGAATCGATATTACAAAATATTACATCTGACAATAATTAAAATCTCTTAGAATTAACTTTTGTTATATTGTAACAATAAGACTGATTATAAATACAAATCTATTTCATAATAATTTAGGAGAAGTACTGGTATGTTAATTTATTTTAATTTGCAAGTAAGCAATATCATTTATGTTTAATAAATCGCTGTTTGATTGTTAAATGGTTATTTTAATGCAAACAAATGCAAAATTCTCTGAACATCTACATGTGTCTATTATATCTGAAGAATAAAGCGACAGAAATATAATATGTGATCAAAATTATTTCGATCAATATTATATGAGGTCGCTTTATTCGAAGATATAAGAACCCTCCCGACCCATTCCCATGGACAATAATTATATATTTTGCATTTGATCTAAATATCTCTTAAAGAATGACGGTTCGACTAGTGTTGTATAGCAAGTAGTGCTGCGAAAATAGTCGGAAGAATCGATTTAATTTGTAAAAACTCGATAACATTCGTATCGATTTTCTAAAAATCTCTTAAATACGTGCGAAGCTACCTTGTAACTTAAAAGTACTACATGTGTCTATTATATCTTCGAATAAAGCGACCTCATATAATATTGATCGAAATAATTTTGATCACATATTATATTTTGCGATATAAAAGTGTAGATGAGCGCAACGACCTAGAGAAATAAACGACAAAATCGTATTAAAATACATATTGAATTATCGTTTTAGATAATAAATAATGAAATCCAATATTGAAATGGACGATGAGGAGTACGTGGACGTGCGGTCGCTGCCGCTGAGGCCGCCGCAGCCGCTGGTGCCGCCGGCGGCTGCAGCGCGCCGCCCCTGGCACCCCGTCATGTGGGACAACTCTATCGCAGGCATACCCGAGCCCATCGCCACAAACGACCAAGAGGTAACACTTACATTCTCTCATTCAAGGTTACTGATAACATATGCACTGTCTCTTAATATGGGTAACTAGTGCTTCAACATTAATTACTTTTACTATGGGACCAACACTGAAATCGCAAAAAAAAATTCGCCGTTCCATACATTTTGTATAGAACGACCGACATTTGGCATTTAAGGGTTAGTCCCATAATAAATTGTTTATTTCGATGTTCTTAACGACTTTAAGAACATCTTAAGCTTCCCTTTCCTTATGAGGTAACTAAGTACTATATTATTTAATGTGGTCGTACGTAATTTACCAATAATCGGTTCGGCTAGGAATCGTTTGTCCAGATGCTGTGTAATAGGATGATAACAATGCAATGATGTAGCAGTTTTCGTGTTTAGTAAATATTTTGTGACCATTTATATTCGAACCGAGACTCACGCCACACTTATCAGCTATAGAAATTTCAAATAACATTAGAAAACTTCTGAAGAAGAAAAGTTCATTGTCAAGATAACTTCCTATAGTTGAATAAAAAACACCTATTATACCTACACGAAAAAAAAAATCAGGAATTTACAGTGAAACTGAAACTCAGAGCATAATTTCCACATGTCGCACACATACCTAATTTTATTCTAACGATCGGCGATTGCGAAGTAACGGCGAGCGCCTCGCCGTTGTTGTTTTGAAAGTCGAAGCCAGAATATCGACGTGCGTCACCAAGTTTCCTCGCAGATACGATATTTTTGCCAAATCGTTAAACGGCGCTCGCGCTTCAGTGTTATTGAACTTGTTGTATGAAAATAAAGTTTAATGTTTTGAGAATGCGAAAAATACTGAATAAAAAGCATTTTTTACCAAACGCAGTACGAATAACACATAACTGCAACTTATACTAAACTTTTTATATAATACGACTAACTTTCATTATGGGATCAACCATAAAATCGAGAAACAAAACAGCTATTCGATACATTTGACGAAAGAAAGACAACTGTTTGTATGGAATTTTACACGATTTCAGGGTTGGTAGAAGTTGATCGTAATGATTAGTACTATGATATCTTAGAACAGTCAGAGCGCTTGTTCACCGGACCATTTTTAACATACATGCTTTTATTATTTTCAGCTGTATGTTTGCTTGTAACCAACCCCTTTGAGGTCGATTTCGCCCTACTTTGAGACTGCCTCGGTGGCTCAGTGGTTAGTGACCCTAACTTCTGGGTCGAAGAGGCGTGGGTTCGATCCCCACCCAGGTCAAATATTTATGTGATGAACATAAGTGTTTGCTCTGTGTCTGGGTGTTATTTGGTAACTATCTATATAAGTATGTATTTAAAATTAAGTATATGTAGTATATCAGTCTCTGGCAGCCATATCACAAGCTATGCTTATTTGGGGTCTGAGACCGTGTGTAAGATGTCCCAAAATATTGATTTATTATTATTTATTTACTATGAGCGATCAGATTTTCTTTATAATTTGCACACCTATCAAAGGCCGATGGCAATGCATGTATTCGATTACTAAAAAGTGAAAAATAAATATAGTTAAAAAAAAACTAAAAAAAACACGCTTTCATAGCATATCAAACTAAAAAGTGTAAAATAATTTTCAATATAGACAGAAAATAATAATGAACGAAAAATATTAATACTATTGTTAAAAAAGCGTGGGACGCTTTGTGCCACAATTTTTCGTAAATTGAGATTCGCGCCCATCGACCCCACGTTTTTTACAATAGTATTCATATTTATCGTTCATTATTATTTTCTGCCTATATTGAAAATTATTTTATAACATGCTCGTAATGTGGCTGTAATTACACCAATTTTAATATTGTAATGTATTTCATTACGCACTTGTACGTCATTTTAATGTGCATAAGTTTTTTTTTTGATAAAGTAATATGCACGGTTTTTTAAGATACTCCGTCTAAAAATGAACGATACTTTTTAAAATCTTAGCAAAGAGTTTTTATGTTAGAAAAGTGGTCAATATTTTATGAATAAAATTAGCTTTGGGAGATGAAAATTAATTCGCGCGCATTTTCTTTTCGCTGTATTTTTTTTTATTTTAAAATGTCGTCAAGTAGTGATGAATTTACTTTCACTCAAGAGAGTGAGAGAAAGACTGGGGAAATTGTAACTAATAATAATAACTTGACAACATTAAAAATACCAACCGGCAACGTAACAATCACTTTTAAAAATTGTTCAAATTTCTGTAACTGCTTTAACAAGTAATTAAATTCGTTTAAGAAAGTCAGAGTTTTATTAATTTCCTCGCAAATATGATAATATAAAACGTCGTATGACATACGTGCGCTTTGAAATTTACAACCTCTGCTTCTTTATAGCCATATCGCCTCGGCTGTAATTTTCAACTTACCGCACTTATATCATAATGTACTATTACACTTTTTAGTTTGATATGCTAAAAAGGGTATGTTTCATTTTTTTTCCACTGTATTCGCGGTGGTGTATGGTTTATAATGAACACGTGTGTGTTGACACACCGGACATCCATCCGGCGAGCAATTTACGTCGCATGCACACCCCTCAGCGCGACGCCGGTATGGCGTCGGAAAGAGTCATCCGCGCCAATGCATTTGTGCATGTTGACGATGCCGGACGCATAGCCGGTTTTCAAATTAAGTGACGTTCATACGTTTTTTTTATCCGAAAACAAAAAAAAAGTAAAATGTATTCATCCATCTTCTTCCAACTTCTTATAAAGAGCATGAAATTCACCATATTCTTCCCTTTCCTATAATACAAGATGCACCCACCTTTGAATATTGATGACGAACTTAATTTCTGATAGTTTAACCTAGTGCATAATATAGACGGCACTCCAAGCTGACATCCATCCGGTAAATGTGTGTACAACACAGATATACCTACCAGAGGCTCTCTTACCTCTTAACTTTGGCTCTTACATAGAGTCTAAAGCCCAATTAGCCTCCAAAAACCTTGGTGTTCTCTCTAAGGTGAGACGGTATTTCACACCTGAGCAACTGCTTAGTCTTTATAAAGCACAAGTCAGGTCTTGCATGGAATACTGCTCTCACCTTTGGGATGGCTCTGCTAAATATCAACTGGAGGCTCTGGAGTCGATTGAGCGGCGAGCCAGGAGGCTGATTGACAACGACACCTTGACTAAGTCGCAGCTGCAAAGTCTTGAGCATCGTCGCAAGGTAGCGTGTTTGTCGGCCTTTTACCGGATACACTTCGGAGAGTGCGCCCAGGAGTTGCGCAATCTGGTCCCCCTTGCCCCTTTCTTGTATCGTACGGCTAGACAGACGCGACCAAAGCGCCACCCTTTTATGGTGAACATTCCAAGCGTTTCCAATCCTCATTCCTCATACGAACAGCCAGAATGTGGAACGGTTTTCCTGGGTCTGTCTTCCCGTTAAAGTACAACGTGGGTGTCTTCAAATCCCGAGTAAATAGGTATGTGCGGTCTAGAGTGTAGCACGCTTACCTAGAGTAAGTTAGCGTGCTACACCCTAGACCGCACATCTGCTTAACATCAGGCAGTGTGTAGTAAAACGCAAAGGTATTCGAAATAAAATAAAAAAAAGGGATAATGTGGTAATCGAGAAAATCTCAAAAAGATGCATTGATTTAAAATAACATGAGTTTGACAACAGACAGGAAAGATTTTTGTGGTTAAGAATTGTCTAAAGTGACAACAGCATTATCAATCTGTTTTATATAGATATCTTTGCTGTACAAGCGTATCCGTTTATTGACGGTCCGTTGTCCAGTAAAAAAAAACAGTCGTAGAAAAGCGCTCTCAAGTCTCAGATTCCCGGACATAGTTTTGTCATGATATGGTAATTTGCATTCAGTTTGTCACATTTGCATAGTCTCCTCGTCTTATATACGTCGATCGATATATAATCAATAATTATTTCAAAATATGGCGGGATTACTGCTACCCAGCACTGGGTCGCGTCAGCGCCGCCGCCGCTGCCTAGAATATGTCAGTCGTCTAGAAGTACGACGATATACATATATGTAAAACATTCTGCGAGACAAGTTAAGTCTCAGCTGTCTGTCTGTTCCCTGTATCTTTGTGGTAGATGTGGATTTTTTTTTGTGACAGAGTTTCATATAGCAAGGGATACTTCCAAATTTTATTCATGTGACATTCGAAACAGAATAACCAGTAGGTAGTTTCAGAATTATTTCGAGTCAAAGTTCTTTGACATAGTCATTATTATTTTAAGTTTACGGTGTACTCTGCTTCATCTGCTTGTAAACAAGGTTTCATTCTAATTTCCTTTACCATCGATGTTATTGGCGACTGACTGATTCAGTATATGCTGTTGTTTTATCTCTCTTGTATTTAGATTGGCAGCATTATAATAAGCTTAAGATAGTTTTTCATGCCAACTTGGATTAGATTCTAATTTTAAGATAGTCTATTAATAAAATAAATAATATAAGCCATTACGTTGCAGGTTAAGCCAGTATCTCGCGAGTACCCCCACAAGCAACGCATAAGGAACCTAAAACGACTGATCGCGGAAGGAAAAGTGAAGCCAACCTCAGAAACACTTATATTCTTCCTTTGTAATAAATTCGCAGTATCCGAAGAACGGCAGGTCGAACTATTACAAGAATAAACTCGATCGCCTTTATGTGTTACGGAAAGTCTGTACTTATAGCCATCGTTTATTAATTCCCGCGTGATGTGTAACCGCGTTTTCAGTATTTGTACTTATAATAATTTTACTAATAAATAACTATTTTCTAATGAGGTCTTTTCATATGAGAGTGTTGGGTGTGTTAAAATATACAAAACGGTTTCTATTAAAAATCTAGCCTTGTAACTTTAATTTAGAAATTGCAGTACTTCGCACTTCATAAACATAAATTCTTTAATTTACATAAAATCTAGTAATGTATAAAAATTATGCAGAACGATATTCGACAGAGTTCATCGCGGCGGGCGCCGCGTCCCGCCGCGGGTTGTCACCGCGGAGCGAACGGAAGTTCACGAAAAACGGAAGTCAGATTAGGTACATATATACTTTATATACTTAATAAAAATTATCTACACACAAGACTAATATAAAAACAAATCAAGTTTTACAAATATAACTCATATAAAGAATTTAAGAGGGTAGCGAGACGGGCGCGAGCCGCCGGAGGGCGGGCCGCGGGGGCTGTACAGGGCGCGCCCTCCCCCGGCGCCCGCGCGCGCGCAATAAATAAATCAATCGAGAACAAACAAACGATCCATGCGGTGAACGCGAGGTGCACGACGCGCGCCTCGATCGCGGGATCGGAGAGTCCGGCGCGCGCGGTGTTACGTCACTATCACTTTGTCGGTCCGTGGGGGGCCGCCCCCCGAGTCCGTGCCGCGGGCCGCGGCGGCCGGGCGGCGCTAGGTGGCGGGCGGCGGCGGCGCGGGCGCGGGCGCCGCTCCGGCCGCCGCCGCCGTCGTGGCCGCGCTCGCGCTCGCGCCCGCGCCCGCGCCTGCGCCGCTCTCCTCCTCCTCCTCTTCTTCAGGGTCAAACTTCAACATCAATTGCTTGAACTGCGGGTACGACAAAAATATTGTTTTAAGTATGTAGTGGAATGCAAGGACAGTATAGATTTCGACTGCCTCGGTGGCTCAGTGGTTAGTGACTCTAACTTCTGGATCAAAGAGGTGTGAGTTCGATCTCCACGCAGGGCAAATATTTGAGTTTTCAGATCACGTCACAATGTACATACTGTGTTTATGCTAAGGAGGACAGAGCTGCCATTCACAAATGTATCATTAGTATATTAACTTCTATTAAAATCCAGAGGGCATATACCGGGAGTTTCTCTAGACAACAGTCATATTCTATGATATTATTGTATTAATTATTATGACCAATATTTAATATGGAATCAACCATAAATCGCCAAAAAAATCTATCGACAAGATGTACGGAAACGGCTGATTTCTGAGTTGGTTCCATAGTAAAGGTTGGTCGACCCATAGTATAAGCGTGAGGCGTCGCCGTCGAAATAACGAAAAGTATGGAAGCGATATTAGTGAAATAAAAGTGCGGAGATGGATCACCTCGAGATAGTCTTCGACGAGCCCGCGGCGCGCGTCGTCGCCGAGCTCGAGGTCTGCGGGCGGCTCGCGCTGCTCGGGCGCGAGCTGCGCGATGGTGGCGCGCGGCTCGAACACGGGCGCGTGCCGCCGCGACACCGCCTTCTCGTACACCTTCACGCTCTCCGACGGCGAGTACTGGTTGATCTTACTGGACATACAAATCATTTGTGAGCAAACAATGCTAAAACTAAGCTTCGTCAGCCACATCGCCATCTCATACACCATCGAAGCCACTGGAGCAGTTATGCCAACAACAAAGCCATGCTCCGTTACTGGCTCCGAGAGATGTTGGAGGGGTAAATAATTCACAAAACCCATGTGGTAAAGTCCCCCAGTGCTCGACTTATCGCCCCATGCCGAATAATAATGCTTAAGACTGCGTATTTGCCAGAGTTGCGATTTGTAGATATGCGGTGTACGATTGCGATTGTGGATTTTATCCTAGCAGATTTAATTTACACGTCACATCTTTGGAAACTAAAGAAGCTTAAAAAAAAATTAATTCTACCTATTCCAGGCCTAGATAACACTAATTGGACGATATCAAATGGTTTGTCAGCTGTCTCCCATAGCCTCACTCTTCTTAAATCCGAGATGTAGTATACGTATGTATGATTGAGAGTGAAGTATAGACCGTGCCACACAAGTTGGCGGGTGTGAAGTAAGCTACAAGCTGCGCAATAGCCAATCAACGTGCGGCGCTGTGAGCTTCAGTCAGGATTGGATATTGCGCAGCGTGCAGCTAACTTGTGTGGCGCGGCCTATACAATACTGAATAAGGTTAAAATAAAACACAACGTGCTATGGAAAGGACTATGCTCGGAGACTTCTAGCAGAGTTATTTCCATCTAGGTCCAAAGAGACCGAATCAGGAATGAAGAAGACGCAGCCGATCAAAAGTTACAAACCCCAGCGAATTAGCGAGTTGAAATGGCAGTGTGTACCTACCACAGACATATAAGAGTAAGCAGACCTAATACATATAACATAATATGTATATTGAATCCAAAGTTAACACATACGTAATGTCATTCAGGCGGGGCCGAACTAAGGCTGACAACTACGCATAGTAGAGTAGTCCTCACAAGTTAATACTAAAATTAAGTCGGGTAATTAAATGTATTTTTATGTACCTACCGACAACTTATCAACTTTATTTACAGTCCGTTCAGAGTTATTTTACCTCTGGCATCTTTAGCTGTCTTCACACCATCAAAAATGATAAAAACTACCTACACTAGTACATAGAAAGCAATTGAGTTATCCACAGACCCTTGAAGGTCTAAAGATAATCTAAATGCTCAAGCCCACTGCCAGTTGGCAGCGTGCCCAGCATTAACTAAATATTAATTATTTGACTAAATATTCTGTGAATATTTCAAGAATCTACCTCTCACCATTATGTTATTAATATTGATTTTGATTTCTAATTTTAAAAAATACCAGACGCAATACATACCGGTAAAAACTTAATCCAGGTGTTTTATTATAAGTTGAACTGTTACAATTATTCGCACTGCATTTCACCATTTTATTTCACCAGTTCACCAGCTATTAACACAAAATCCACTTATATTTTGCTCAATTACTCCGGAACGTTATCGCCATTGAATTCGCAAACGTCACTCATCAATATGGCGGCCGGCTTCACGCCATCTTTTTTTATATGTGTTAGTTAGTATTGCTACAAGGGAAAACAAAGGATAGCGCATATTACTAAGTAACTAGGAAGAAAGAGACGACATGACGTAGATAAAAGTATAACTATATAAATTATATAATGTTAGGTCTGCTTACTCTTATATGTCTGTGGTACCTACACACTTTTTAAGAACGGATGTCTGATAGGTGCTACGTAAAGCTTTCAAATGGAAATCATGTACCGGTAAGCGCAGTGTTGGAGGTCCATTGACTAGGTGGACCGACGATATGAATAAGGGGGCGCCTAATGCCAATATCAAGCGAAAGGTGTATTTTTAAAGACGTGGTGTAAAGGTAACGAACATAAATATCCATATTAAAAAAATACTATAGGAAAGGAAAAAACCTATAGTAGCAGAGTAATCGCGTAGAATTTTGGAAAATATTATGGTTACTTTAGAAAAAAATTAAACCTCAACATCATAAAAATTTTTTTTTTTTTAAATGCTCGAAATTATCAGCGACAACACCACATTATTTTTGACAAATTCCGTAGCCAGACTAATATTCTAGTAGAATAATCGATAATTTTTTGTAATATATGCTTAAATTTTGATTAAATAAATAAAATGTCACCTAAAAATGTAAGCTGGCGCTCGAAGTCAACATCATCGTGAACTGTGTCATGCGATTTTCGACTCTAAACAAAGCGGCATAGATGATAGCGGGCGATGTAAGAAGCGCGGGTGAAATCTGTTTTTTTCGTGGCATTAGGCGCACTCTTAAGATTGCAGGAACGCGCCGGGTGCAACTTTCATACCGGACTTATTGGAAATCCAAAGAGGAGGCCTATGTCCAGACGTGGATGTGCTAGGGCTGATAATAACAATATATTCTTATTGTACACAAAATTAAAAATTCACGGAAATAAAAAAATACTTACCGTGTTACGTTACGTTTTGTCGATAATCAGGCCCCTTAACGTTGCATAACTTAGATGATCGCTAACGAGCACCTAGTCAATCTACGCTATGAGCGCTATAAGATAAAAATCCACAATGATAAGAATACTGACGCGTCAGTGAAGCCGTAGAGTTGCTTGAGGTGCTGCTTGAGCACGAGCAGCAGCAGGCAGCCGCGCGCCTGGCGCATGGCGTCCCGCAGCGGCCGCGTGTCGTCCGGCAGCCGCGCCACCAGCGCCTCCGCCTCCTCCTCGTCCTCCTCCTCGTCCAGCGGCTCCGGCTCCTTCTCCGACGGCGACGTCGTCTGCTTCAGCCCCTGACAGCACATACGCCATTTATACATTTATCGAATCAAATTAATGGCGTTTGCCAAGCGCGAAACTCCTCTCCTCACCCTCGCTGATACATAAATTTGCCACAAATTACATTCAGTTCGATTCGGCAGGATATGTCGTACGGCAAAACCGACCTGAAACAGCTACTACATTAGTTCGGCTTAAATGATTTTGTGCCGGACGACCGGTGAAAAATCGTTCGGCACATGGCCGTGGCATTTGAGGAACCGAATGATTCTTCTACACATATTCGATTTCACCGTTCGGCAGTCAGTACCGATCGTGCCGAACTGAATATGTGTACCAACCCTTAATGGCGTATGTGGAGTTGACTACAACGTGTACAAAACCCCACTCCTCATCCCCACTGACATGAATATGCTACTGCGCAACGAACGATTTGCCTCGTGTTCACAAATGCCATTAAGTTTGAATCGTAGCATAACAAATGCCAATGCTTTTTTGACCGACGAACCACCGGAGGAGGTATACCATTCGACGCGTATATTTTTTTATTATATATAACCACGCATAACTTTTTTCATAGTAGTCCGATTTCAATATTTTTTTTTTGTAAAGAATATACTTCGAAATTGGTCCCATTTAAATTTGATCGAAATCGGCTGAGCCATTTTTGATAAATCAACAATAATGTGAAAAATGTTACATCGATCCGAGCATAATATTTGCGTTCTAGCGATGCGCCCCGGCTTCGCACAGGCGAATTATACATATAAACATTTCTCTTGAATTACTCTATCTATTAAAACAAACTGCATCAAAATCCGTTGCGTAGTTTTAAAGATATTAGCATACATGGGGACAAACAGCGGGAAGCTACTTTGTTTTATACTATGTAATGATTCTGTACACGGGTGAAGTCGGTCATGCTATTTTTTGCAAAAAATAATCCCAATGTCTATCTGATATGACGGATATAGGCCGAATCTATTTTTTTGGCGGCAGTGGTATTAGCTAGAAGCTAAACAAAATCCAACCCTAACTGAAGCTCACTTAACAGCTGTGCGAGGATTGGGTTTCACGCAGATTTTAGCTAACTTCACGAATTCCAAGAAGTTCGATTCGTCCTATACAAATTTGCGCCTAAAAGCCTACATGAAAATATATTTTATTGTATGCGCGAGAAGAAGGTGGCTCGGAAGCATAATGAATAGATCATGCTCTAAAATACAAGCGCGCAAATAAGGAGCCTTTCGCAAAATATGCATATTCATGACGAGGCGAAGACCCCTACAGGCCTTCACAGTAGAAAACCAATCCCTTGGAAATTCACCGTAAGAGGCGCTAGTGTATGTTAATGGTGTGAATATTTTGCACTAAATGATAATTATGGAAAATATAAGTTATGTCAGCGCTCTAACACTATGTCTAAGAAAAGGAGGTGCAAAATTATGTTTCGCAGTATTTATAACCTGCAGTATTGCAGCATTTTAATACCAAGTTTTAACATCATAACGAGGTAAAAGGTGGTCTGAGACCTCTTCCATCAGTTTTATAAAAAGGACAAGGACAAAATTAAGTGACTCTCAGCTACAAGGTTTTCTTACCTCTCGAAAAAGCTGCAATAGATTCGACCCTGACGTGGAAATGATGATATCGATGTGGTGTATAATAAATAATGGTTCATCTTGAACTTGAAATGGGAAGTAACTTAAATTATCTGCTAAATACAACATCTGATCTAATGGCGCCGTCTGAAACAAAAACGAAAGGTTAAGCGAAAAGTTAATTATATTACACTGAAAATAAATATTTTATGCTATTCAGGGTAATAACTTACGGAAACGTCGTCGAACTGTTTCAGTAACGACAAAACCAAAGCCCGCCTTTGAGGCCTCGTGTTCCTAAGTAATGAGTATAAGAAACCGTTAAGTGACGTCGGTAAATCATCTTGGTCCTTTTTCCTGAAAAACAAGAATTATAAAAATAAGGTAAGAATTTTTTGAGCCACTTTTATATAGGTGCAAATCTTCGCTATTATTTTTTAGTTAACTTCAACTACCTATTTATGAATAGTTCATAGAAAAGACGATTTTGCTCTATCTTTGATTAGACATTTATTACGACAAACATCAAAGAATAATTTTCAAGAATAAATGCTTTTTAATAGACTTAACCGCGTCTGTGAAGTTAGCTAGAAGCGGAAATCCTCACTCCTTACGCCGCTGACATATGAATAAAATTGCTACTGCATATAAATTCTCCAAGTGCTAATAAATGCCATCAAGTTTTTATACCCAGTAGTGTGATAAAGCAGGCTATGAATGATGATGGTGACGAAAATACCTTAGCCATGGTATAATTACCTAAATCCCCGTATAACGCTAGCGTCCACATCGCCTTGCAGAATCTTCTGCAGCTGATATGAGAGTTTGATACCGAGTTGCGCCTTCATGTGAATGAAGCCGGGGTACTTCTTGTCGATCTCCTGCAGATGCTTGTCGGCGGTGTGCGACACCGTCACTTCCGTGTCCGTGCTCATACTTATCAGATATGGGACGATCTGAAAAACAATAATACAAAAATTACATCTGTTCGCGTTCTGTTTTTAAAATGTCTAAATTTTTAACGTACTAAATAATGTAATATCACGAAAGCGAGTAAAGTTATTCACTATACGTTACGGGGGACAAGGTAAAGATAGCATGCAGTTTTAACAACGAGTTCCGAGATTTTAATAAAGTCATATTTATAGCCTTGCTTGAGTGTGCATTATATGACCCTCGATTCGTGCCATCTTCATACGAAAGTGGAGATCAGCAGTAAAAACAGATCCCTATGATGTTCTTTAATGCTATAGCTCAATAGCTTAATCTGGTTCATTCCTTAATGTCCAGCCATTTCTGTTTTACACTTGGCACAGGCAAATGTATAAATTGTGCAACACCAATAAAAAAAAAAGTATGTTACCTGCACGGGGTGCACGAGCCCCTGCGCCAGCACGAGCTGCACGACCTTCATAGCGCTGGAGCGCACCACGGTGCTCGGGTGCAGGAACGAGCCCAGGATCTCCTTCAGGTACAGCTGGATTACAGTCGAGGCCATGCCGGAAGATACGTCGCCCATCTCCTTCAGATTCTCGTGTTTAGACCGTTTCGACCCTGCCGATACAGAGCGCACGTTAAAATCGTCGAGATTACCTAATTATTGCCGAGATTTTCGAACTTGGCGTTCAAAGGCTAAAATTGAGCCATTTAAAAAATAACTTTGCAAAGTTAAGGAGTTGTCTCAGTATATAATCATCATCATGAAAAACTTCTACAATGGGACCTCCTCCGAACTCCTCCTCCTGAACTTTACAACACAACACCTTGTATAAGAGCTGTAATATAAAAACTAACCAGTCCTTTATAAACACTTAAAACATTTTAAAACCTATTTGCACTTTGACAGAAACTGGAATACTACAGACTCTGGCCAGCACTTAGGCACAGTAAGGCTAAAACTTATTGCGTTGGCGCTGTGACCCCAAAGTGGGTCTTTGCCTGCGACACTAAAAGGCGCCAGTCGTCTGGAAATACGTGGCACACACACAAAAATTTAAATATCAAAGACACTAAGGTTGAATTTATGAAAACTTACATTCCTTATCCTGTCTGATCATCCGCTGTTCTTCTTCTTGCAAGTACATTTCAATATTCCGAAGTACGTCCGCCTTCATATCTATGGGAGCCAGCTCTGACGTCAGCAGTTGAAGGTAGAACTCCTTTAGTTCTGGCCGCAGCATGAACTCGTAATGCCGCACGCACACCGACCCTAGTGCTTTCAGTGTGTGCGACACAAAATCCTCGTCTTCTAAACCCACGAAGAACATTAGTGTGTTGTACACTTGCTCTTTGATGTCACTCTGTAAGAATATGTTTAATTTGTCATATTTGGATTGTTCATGATTTGTTTTGATTGGGCTAGTATTAAATGATGAAAAAAATGCTGTAAGTAATTCAAAGTATTGGTTTGTAAGTAGATCCAAGTAGGAGATTCATACAGTACAGTACTCAGTGCATTGCGAGACGGCTCCGCGTGCTAGCACTCGCCAACTTGCGAAAGGTCGCCGAATGCGACCGAAAGAATAGTCGTTACGACTATCCCCACACGTGAGTTCAGTCCCGTTATATATAGTATAAAATGAGATTCATACAGTATGAGGACTATAATGTTGAAACATGACTCTAACTTGCACACCGCACACTATTTCGACATCTTCTTGACAGACGATTTAGATTGAGTTACTATTTTGGGAAATCAAAACATTGCCTAGGAAAATACTTGTACTTTTTAATAAGCTTTATACCCCGCGCTTAACCGTCGGTACGCCTTTAAAATTATTACTCTCCCTAGTTTTTAAGCGCTAGATTTTTCCCAAATAATCAAGACAAGTTTTACGACTGTTATAAGTCTCAGAGTAAAACAATAAATACATATGTTGTGAAATGATTTTCATTTTCGCATTCACTTACCGGTAGTCCCTCTATCACTCTCGGGTCCGTAAAATCGAAGTACCGCAGCAAAAGGCCCACGATAAACAGAGCTCTTCGAAAATACGGCCGCGAATGTGATGACCGAGCTAGCTCAGGATTCCGCTGCCAACTACTTTTCCAGTATATAAGGACATCTGAAAAGATACATCGATTTAGTCAGAAAATTCTCACCAGTGGGTGAGATCTCCAATGTTGAGCGCTGCCCACTGCCATCCTAACTAGCTAATACGCTCGGCTATATCGGTGTAGGCCGCGTCACACAATTTGCCTACAGGCAAGGCAATTTGTTGTGAAGTTAGCTACAGACGTCAGGGTTGGATATTGCACAGCTTGAAGCTAACTTCATTTCCGCCAACTTGTATGACGCGGCCTATAACTTTGTTTCTTCTGCAGATTCCGTCATTCCTAATTCGATCTCGCAGAGACCCCGAGCATAGTTATTTCCATAGCACGTTGGGCTATTTTGAAGCTAATCAAAAAGGCCCACAATAAAATACCGCATTTCAGTTTCATGTAATCATCATCGCTGGCAACTCATACTGGTCGAAAACTCTCGACTAGAAGCACTGAGGTATGTCGGAAATACGTCACGCGATTTTCCGAATGCTGCTTAGCCGAATTCACTTCCGCTATTGACCTCTTTTTTGAATTTGGACTTAACTATTGGAATTGCTTGTCCTAGGTAAACGAGTCATCAATCTCAACAGTATACAATACCAAACGGGCATACAATACCAAAAAATACCCAATAAGTATCCCATTGTACGATGAAAGCGCGACTGACGATAGAAGAACACTCACTGTGATACTTCTGGAAGACGTCTCTGATGAGTTTGTAGTTGTGCGTGAGCGTGTTGACGATGGCGGCGAGGCAGGCGATGCAAGCGGCGATGACGAGCTGGCCGCGCTGCAGGATCAGCTTCACGGCGTCCTCCTCCAGCTGCGCCAGGAACACCTCGCTCGGGTGCTCCATCAGCGGCACCACCAGCTCCAGCGTCGCCGCCACCGTCGACATTATCTGCTGCTCGTATTGGTTCTACAATTACCGGGAAAAAACATTATTTTTAACCGAATATGGCATAACCGACTTTAACCGTGTATAAAATTCGAATAATTCGCACAAATTGAAGTGTTATCCATGTACTAATTTTTACATTATTGTTAATTTTTCAAAAACAGTTCAGCCGCTTTCGATAAAATTTAAACATGGCCTCTCAAGTGCGATCTACCAAATAATAAAAGGATCATCAAAATCGGTTCAGAATTAGCGAATATATACAACACAATATGAACATACACAAGAACGTAGAACCTCCTTCTTTTTGGAAGTCGATTCAAATACAATCAAAGCTGGCCACTGCAAAAAAAATTGTCGTAAAACTACAGCAGGACAAGTATTTTTTTTTCTTTTATGGAATAAAATATCGTGCTCGTTACGCTCGCGCTAAATCAGTTGCTTTTGTTTACTCCCTTCTCATACAAAAAAAAAATAATCTACTCATTTAGGAATAAACAAAAATATAAAATTTTAAACCCATCTTTTTTTTTTTTTTTTTTACTCTATGTCTTTATTTATTTATTTATTTATTTATATCAAATTAATTACTAGGTACATGTCAATTTAAAAAATAAATGCAAATAAGAACGAAACTTACAAATTCAAGTCAATTAACCCGCCCCTCATGGTTCCCGGTGAAAAGGTGCCCATAATGCTAGCAGCATTGCCACGCTGAATAGCGATAGACATCCTTTGCACCAAGAACCACCCAGAGCGGGAGTCACCTCCTCTGTCCCTTATCCTCCGCCCAATTTCACGAACCAAAGCCTTAGCCTCGGCCCCCCAACTGCCCATGGTCTCAACCGCAATGGGCACAAAGTCATAGAGCGGTTCCATTGCCGCATACTTCACCCGCTTTCTACCCGCAGCCTCCTCCGCCGCAGCTGCCGGGGTGTGGACGGTACGACCCAGGTGCGTGGCGGCAACAGTGCTAACGCAAGTAGCGTCCCACACTAAGCACTTGCCGTTTTTCCACGGCACCAACGTCAAGCCGTCTGGTCTTTTACCATCGGATCTACTAAGACCCGGTGGTTCCAATACGCAGGGGACATTGGCCGATATAAATGCTCTACGAACTATGTCGTTGAGGGCATGATGTCGCGGAAACCTACCCGTGCAACGACGACAATTCAGAGCATGATGGCCATCAGCTTCTACCATGGAACCGCAGATGCATTTGTGCGATTCACACACCTTGCTGCCCAAACGGAGAGCCACTGCCACACGCAAAGAATCGTCGTCTAATAACGTACCTATGTGAGGTGAAGGTAGCGCGTGCAACCATGCCCCAGATTCTGACTGCGACACAGCCCTGATCCTCGCCAAATCGGCCCCTGTAAAGGATCCCAGCATTTGTGAGAGAGCCTTTTTAGCACCGACGTCATCCCATGACCCCTGAGCCCGAAAAGCTTCAGCATTCGGAATATCCATGCCGAGACCAGTCCAGGCCGTCACCGCATCAGACACAAAAGGTATACAAGGCCTGTCACCATTTAAACCAAGGATGATAGCAACCAGACCCTCAACCCCATGCGCCGACGCCAAGAAGGCCGGCAGTCCAATATCATGCGCACGGCGCACTCCAAGACCCCCATGCCGTATTGGTAACGTCGCCTGGGTCCACTGCGACTCGTTAAGGGAGACGTTAAGAATGGACTCAAGAGACGCCTTTAATGCACCGTCGAAAGAAGAGATGTCGTCCGGGCAAAGCCAGGTAGGTGCAGTCCTTAATAAGTATGTTATTTTCGGCAGACCAAAACACATACGCAACAACGTTACTGCAACATGCGAGGAGAGATTTTTTAAGCGTTCCTGAGCGGCAAGGAGAAGCTGTTTGCGAGATATGATGGCCTCGGGAAGCGCATCCACGAAAATGGGCGTACCCAACAGGGTAAAAGTGACAGTTGTAAGTTCCCTGAGGCCAGGTAAGATATTTTCGAAAAGCAGAAAATGTGTACGAGCTTCAGACCCACAGAAAAAGATTTCGCATTTAGCCGAATTTACTTCCAAACCGACTTCTTTGAGCCGCGGAATTAGGAACCGGAGACCTTGGGCAACTTCTTCTGGTTTACCACCAATGGTGCCATCATCCAAGTACCACAGATTTAAAGGTAAATTCAGCTCTCGAATGATCTTATGGACCGCCAAACAATAGACCAGAGGTCCCAAAGGATCTCCTTGATGGGCCCCAACTTGTGAAAGAATTAGGCTGTTGTTATAGTAGAGATTAGAGGGAAGGTGATAGATTTGATGAAGAAATGGATATAGCGACGGTATTTTATCCTTGGCCTCACTCAAAAGAACGTCCCTCTCCAAAGTATTGAACGCGTTACAAATATCAAGTTTCAGAACAACACACTCCGAGTTGGCTGGATCCATCACGTAGGCACGAGTGGCATGTACAGTCGCCTCGCAACCCTGGCGCGTCCCAAAACCCAACTGATGAGGCTGCAAATACTCGGACATCTCCTCCCTGACCGCGCGACACGCCAACTTGGCCGCCAAACGTCGAAAAGTACTACCGACAGCGATCGGCCTAATTCCACCATCCTTCTTAGCTAAGGCACACAGACTAGCGCCATACAAATAAGGGCGCACTTCTGAATTGACTTGACCACTCAGCAAGAAATTTGATAATTTGGTTAGACACTCCATTAGTCGCAGTCCATTCTCGCCTGCCGAAGCAGAGGTAAGTTCCTTCAAGTGCCCCGGACGAATCCCGTCCAAACCGGCTGCTGACCCGCTATAAAAAGAGCCAAGCGCAAGACTCACATCTTCTACCGCAACGGATAAAGGGACAAGCGAGGCGTCCGACACCGGTAGCGAGCCAAGCGGACGCGTCGGGCTAGGATGTTTGCATTTTAAAGCGGCCAGCGTGTCCGGACCGCGCCGCGCAAACGAGTCGCTCGACATTAGCAATCGAACCGCTCCTTTCAAATCACCGTCAAACACCTTTGATTCTATCGATTTCCGAATAGAAGGAGACCGAAAGCTCGATGGCAGATCATCATCCCCACTGTCAAACTGAAAACACTCAGAGCACACGATATTCGCCTTTACCTTAGCAGTCATATTACCGGGCAAAGATTTCGATGGTACCCTCAGCGCACTGTAAGCAAAAGAGAGTAGCGACCACCAGTCCTCCGCGCTATTGCAGTCTACACACTTTTCAATGATGTCGCACAATCTTCCAGCCGCCTGATTCCGTGCACCCTTAGGAATGTGTTTCAGTACTGGTACGTTTTCCTTCAAGGTGACAAGCCTATCCAGGTTGCATGGGAGCGGTGAAGCACATTCAGTCAGCTGAGAGCTTCCGACGGAAGATGAGGTCTGCGAATCGACAACTGGCCGGGTTACATCTTTATGCATGCGACCAACATGAACCTTAAGCCCATGTGAGGTAAACCTGCGCGTAGACCCTGGGCAATGGGGACAACTTAGTACCTTGGGCGAAGAACTCATTATGAATTCAAATATATTAATTTTATGGATAAATAACAAATCAATTAGGTATATCAAATGCAGAGATACTATAAAAATGTACCTAAGATCTACTTAACACATCAAATCAAAAAATTCATACAATTAGTTAATAAATAAAATAAGATGAAAATGATATAAAATAATTAAAAACAGTTCAATGACTTCAATCGGCCACAAAGATACAATAACAATGTACCTACAAGTTACCTGCAATAAGTAACCGAGTGAATTAAATAAACCACTTAAATTAAATAAAACACCTTGTTATTCATTACCTAGTATCTGAAAATACCCAAAACATTGTTGGAATGTCTACCAAATTAATAGAATAAACCAATTTTGAGCAATCAAATAATTAAATTAAAGATTATTAGATACCTACTTAAATTAGAAAAATAATAATATTCTAATTATTATCTATAATATCATAGAATTCATGTCAATAAATCAAAAGAAGCTAATTACAAGGTAGTCAATGGTTTAATAAAATGGCGGACTCAAATCGAGGGTTCGAATAATGGACAATCAATTTTCACTTGGAGACGCCTGCTGAGAATTGCTAACGCCATCTAGTGATGTTGCTTCGAGTTTCGATGAAACAGCATGTTAATGTATGCGGCAGCCGGTCCTGGGATGGTTGCTGTTAATAGCGTCGATCATTGATTATTGCAGTGTACTTCTAATCGTAGTTTGCCGTGGTGCTAATAGATGGCGCTGCTTATAGAAATGCAACGGAAAATCTATACGCGGGGAAATTAAGCGCTTTCACTTTCCGGCGCACCACATATTAAGCACAATATTAACACTGTAAGACACTATGTCACACATTCTTGGTGAAAATTGCTGCTCGAACAGGCCGACTCCAAACATAAACACTGCGCCAAAGGGCAGACGATATTTTTCCTGTTGCTGCCTTCTCTTCTTGGAACGGCGGTAGATAACACTTGCACAAGGCAATGGGATCACTGGTTCCGAGAATTTTCACGAAAACAGGCGAATTAAATCCGGAAAATAAATAAAAAACAATAACCATGAACCCATCTTTTGATGTTGTTACCAGAGGAATATCTCGAAATATTATGTTGTTCACATGAAATGTTGGCTTTGCTTCGCCACTCCATATTCCAGCGCAAAATTAATCATAGTTATAAAATGACTCACTTGACATTTTAAGCTCAGGTACGGTTGTAACGTTAAGGCATGGTTAACTAGCAGTTGAGGTCTTATTTTCGCAAATAAATGCAGAGTTGAAAGGCACGCTAAAATGCGCTGAGATGAGCCAGTACCTGAAAATGACAACAATGATTAAAAATATTGCGATTTTACTATTAAACTTATTGTAATAGTTTTTATTAATTTACCTTCTGTACTGGTCTCTTCCAGTTGCAATAAATTCTCAATAAGGCAGTCTACGATTTGCTGACACGCAAGTAACAGCGATTTGGGCGGCTGGTATATAATTTTCGTGGAATCATCTTTATCCTCCTTGGGTTTGAACAACTGTAAAATGTGATTCAATGTTACATTTCTAAGTATTCCGCGAGTTCAATGCCTGAAATAAATCATGATAGTACATAATATACTAAACTCAGTTCCGTAGCTGTCCTAACAGACACACAAGAGATAGTGTGCACTAAAATGGTGTCAAACTATAGTACAAGCCTGGTTAAACTTCTTGGCGTCTGTGAATATAGCTACAAGCTGCACAACTGCTTTCCTAACAAAATATATGAATATAATGCTACAGCGCGACCACTCGTCTCGTGTTCACAGACGCTAAGAAGTTTCATTTGGCCTATACCAATAAAATTTTAGAAAGGCCAGTAATACTAAAAAATGTTTATAGTTGACATACCTACAAAGATAATTAAGATTCGCAAGCAAATTAAAAAAAAAAGTGCTGAAAATTCTAATTTTAATTGAATATGACTAATGTTGAGTGGATCTACTATATATTAACAGTTAACAAATCTAAGCAACCAGTTGAATATACGGCATGATAAGAGAAGCAACTCACGCTGGTGAGCAGCTGCTGAAACCACTCGAGGCCGATGTCTCGGGAGGAGATGACGACGTCCGTGATGTTGAGCACTTTCCTGGTGAGCGGGTCGGCCGTGGCGGCGGCGGCGTCCAGCGCGGGCGCGCGCGGCCCGCCGCCGCTGCACGGGCTGAACCACATGTTCTGGAACACCTCCATCACCAGCTTCCTGATGCCCTCTTCGTCGTTCACCCGCCGGATCATCTTCACGCAGATCTCGGGGATCTTGGGGAACTCGGGGCACTCTATACAGATGTCCTTCAATATCTTTATCACTCGTTTCCGCACCGACACGCCGGTATCCTGAAAATTTTGTTCCATTAAATGATCTTCATAGTATGTGCATGAGAAAATAATCGCGATTTTGTGTTTGTGGCAGCGAAAAATCAAATGGGTTTAAAAAGTTTCTGAGAGGGTCACAATGAGATTGGGATCACATATGCTCTACGATACGCAACGCGAATAAGGCGATCTTAGCGTCTTTGAAAAGATAGTGTGAATAGTCGTGAAACACAAACAATCAACTCTTTATTGTAAACACAATATAAAAAGTACAATAATACAACAGTGAAATTGTCAAACTAGTGCAACACTAGGCGGCCTTATCGCTGGAAGCAATATCTTCCAGGCAACCCAATACCTACTTGGTTTTAAAAAACGTGCAAAAGAGGGCAGGCGTGCAGAGAACTCACCAGTATCCTGTTGGAGAGCATACTGTAGTACTTGTCGATGAGGTCGGGGCGGCTGAGCACGAACTTGCCGACGAGGTCGACGGCCGCCTCGCGCACCGCCGTGCTCTGGTCGAGGAAGGAGCGGTTGACGCCGATCTGCATGTCGGGCCGCGCCAGCACCGCCGGGTCCGCCTCCACGATCAATGCGAGGCACTTCATCGCGCGCGTTCGGATCGCGATCGTATTCTCGCACAGTATCACTAATATCTTCCGCAGGTAGCGGTCGAAACTCTGCGAGAAGGAACGCTTGGATGCGAGATACTGGGAGATGAGCTCCGCGCCCCCGTAGTCGATGTACGACTGCATCACTTGCACCTGCGTCCCGCCGCGATACCGGAACGGACGGATCTTTTCCACGAAGAAGTGCTTCCGTCGCTCGATCGTTTTGAACTTCTCCGCCGAAAGGATCGCGCTCGACGTCTGCTTCGTTTTGGATTCTTTGATGTCAGCGTCGCTCTCTTCGTCCGCGTCGGTATCGTCCTCGCTGGATTCATCCTTGACGTATCGTTTTTTCGATTTGTTCTTGGGACGCTTGGTGGGCGAGGGGGTTTTGGGCTGGACGACCATGTCGCGGTACCATTGCGTGATGTAAAAGTGTCGCGCGCAGTTCCACGCTTGGTCCTTTTGCCCGTTGATGGCGAGATAGTCGAGCAACACTCGCTGCAGGAACTCCGTCCTTTCTTCGTCCTCGTCTAGGCCGCTCGTCGCGCTCTGCAAACGTAACACAATTTCCAGTTCACGGACAACAGATTATTACAGTAACTGAACGGATTGTAAAACAGAGTTTGATCATCGGAGCAATTCAAAACAAACCCTTTATGCATAGTTTATTTAAGTTTGTATATTTCTTGTAATTATCTTCTGCGAATACTGCAGATAAAGTGAGTCGCTTGTCACCGGCGAGCGGTAGTTACCTGCGCGCCGCCTTCCTTCTCCTCCTCGGCGCGGATGTCGCGCACCACGGCGTCCATGGTGGCGAGCTTGGCGCGCGAGCTGACCGAGTCGCGCCGCAGCCGCGCCGCCACCAGCCCCAGGTACTCCAGGGACGCCACGCGCACTGACATCTCCATAGATTTATCTGACATGTACTTCACCTGAAATACATATATCCGTACTGATCAGCCAATGGCTTGAGCATGAAGCAATGTGATGCGGGAAATTATGGCGCGTGAAATTGTACTAAGCGTCGTACCCCGTACGCTCTGCCATGTCAAATGACGATGACATATTGATACAGCACATTCTAGCAGTGGGCATGAGTGTGAGACATATACATAACAAATGATCCAATCTTATTAGTATATATTCGATTCTAATTGGACGCTTTAGTACTCGTGAGTTAAGTTAGGCAGTCGTGAAAAATGAAATAATTATCTTGAAAAAAATAAATAAAGAAAATCTTACATAATTATTTTTTGCAAAAAATAGAATGACCGACTTCACCCATGTACAGAATCATACATAGTATATAACAAAGTCGCTTCCCAGTGTCTGTCCCCATGTATGCTTATATCTTTAAAACCACGCAACGGATTTTAATGCAGTTTGTTTTAATAGATAGAGTAATTCATGCACGGATCAATGTAACATTTTTCACATTATTGTTGATTTATCAAAAATGGCTCAGCCGATTTCGATAAAATTTAAATGGGACCAATTTCGAAGTATACTCTTTCCAATAAAAAAATAATTATTTAAATCGGACTACTATGAATAAAGTTATGGGTGGTTATACATATACGCGTCGAATTGTATACCTCCTCCGGTGGTTCGTCGGTCAAAAATGGGACCAGACTGTACAGTAGCTCAAAAAGTCCATTAAAAAATGGTAAATAAATGCGCAGAGTAACACTTTGAATGCTTATATTGAATGGAATTTTATATTTTCTACTTTGGTTTTTGTTCAAGTCCGCCATCATCATGCCGCCATATTTTACAAGGAATGTCAAAAGATAATACGATACGAATATATGAAATTCTTTAAAATGATGATTGTTAAGAAAGAAAATAATAAGGAAATCATTTTCCAAAACAAATAAATTAATTATTGAATACTGTACAAGGTCTAAGCTAGATATATTTTTGCATTATCACATTTACATTCAATTTTTTTTAGCACATTGAATAATTAGGGAAAATTTACTGACCAGCATCGTTCCGAGTAAACTCAGCAGCAGCTCAGTGGCGGGCCACTCAGGCTTGTTGACGGTGGTGAGGAGATCGTGAACGAAATTTTCGAACAGGGGCCGAAAGTCCACCTCTTCGGAGCGACTCCGGCACTTGTTCAGGAATGACGTCAGGAATGTACCGCCCACGCTGATCGCCGCTTCGTACTTGGATATTATAAGGAGGTCTTTATCTACATGCTGCAAAAATATAAATAAAATGTCAAACATATCGAAACCACATTCAAAGATCGGTAACAAACACGAAAGATTCAAATAAGCAATTAAAATTTAATTTTTTTTTATTACACGCCCAAAACATTAGCTAGTATAGCTTATTATTTGTCTATGGCTTGGACAGTACATTTTAATAGCCAATGCTTACCTATGAGTAGATTTATATGTACCCCATACACTGTCAATTTTCTTTCGATACGTGCGAAGCGGGACTCAGCGTTTTTTATTCATACAGCAAGGGATCAGAACAATCTGCTGGCTTTCCTGTTTTTGGAGATATAGTCGAAAGCTTTTCAGAGTGGATGTATATATTTTTTTGAATAATTTTTCAAAAACAGACCAGCCTATTTCGATAAAATATTTGAAGAGATCTACCAAACACAAAAGGATCGGTTTATCATAATAAAACGTAATAGCCTAAAATACGTGTACAAAAACATACAGACTAATTGATAACCTCTTTTTTGAAGTCGGTTAAAAATAAACATTCACAATAGTTTAGTTACAATGAAAACTTACTTTTTTATTGTCCGAGCCTTCAGCGTGGTTTTTCTTGTCCTTCTCGTAAGATTTGCACAAGGACTCGGGCAGCGTCACCACACACTGCACCAGCTGCAGCACGAGCGCCGTCAGCATCTGGATGTGCTGGTCCGAGTTGAGCTGGAACGAGCGCAGGTTGTGCTTGGAGCTCGGGATGCGCGCGATCGACGCCAGGATGTCCTCCAGCAACAGCCGCCGGTGCTGCTCGTACTTTGTGAATATCTAAATAGGCAAACATGTGTTCATGTGAATCCATCGTCTCCTGAATATGTTTGGTTGACATACGAAAGCAAGGTAAAATAACAGTTTATAGAAAAGTAATTTATGTGAAATAAATAGTTGGTATTTGAATTGAGATCACTAATTTAAGGTATGTTGGCCATAACTATTAAACGATTCTTGCACCGATTAGGATTTAGTCAGGAAAATGTATCGGCGAATGTCGAATGTATGAGAATTGACGCGTCGTTAAGCTGAGTATCGAGCATGCGCTATCTAGTGGTTCAGATTGAGCTGTGATGGAAAACGGCCGACTTGCGCTGACCGGTAGGAGCGCGGTGGAGGAGCGCTGTCGCGCGCGTTCTTCAAGTCGGTACGCAGCTTGACGGTGTCAGTATGTTACCGTGGTGACGAGCTTGAGCGCGGCGAGCTGCAGTTCGCTGACGTTCTCGACGAAAAAGGGCGAGACGCCGACGGTGGAGGCGTGCAGCACCGTGGTGTCGGTGAGGTGGTGCGCGGCCAGCAGCTCGGCCAGCAGCGTGACGCACTCGTGCGCGTGCGTGTACAGGTCGCGCACCGCGCGCGCTCCCAGCCCGCGCCGCGCTAGCGCCGTGCCCCCGGCCGCGCCGCCGCCGCGCCGCTTGCGTCCGTCCACTACACACGTTCAAATTATTATTTTTCGCCAGAAATGCATAACCGACCTCAACCGTGTACAGAATTCCCACGATCATGGGTGAAAAAATCATTATTATAATTAGTCCGTTAGTAAGATTACTAAAACATATTGGATGCGTATTGTTTCTTTTGTCAACCAAAGAATAAATGACAAAGAAAAACCTTGGTCAAAGTTTGGGAGTGGGGGCTTGTGACGTCACTAGAGCGACGTAGTCTGTGCATTTGTAGTGCACTGGTGAAGTCACGCAGAACTTTAATAGGCTATAAATCTTCGTTGATTTTTGTTTAATTGACAAAAGAAAAAATACGTGTCTAATATTTTTTTAATCTATCTGACGGACTAATTATATTTTTTTAGTCATCATGCTTATTCGAATAGTACGAACAGCTAGAATGTAAAACACTTTGTCTGAGTCTGTCTTCCCACTAAAGTACAATATGGGTGTCTTCAAATCCCGAGTAAATAGGTAACTTCTAGGTAAGCGTGTTACACTGCATATCTGTTTAAGATTAGGTAGTGTGTAGTCGACGCAAACCTATACGTAATAAAAAAATAATTTCAAAAAAGTTTCATTAGCGTAGCAAATGCATAACTAATTTTCACATAACTAATATTTAAAATGGTAGATATTTTTTTCATTTTACGCCAAAACTTACACTTTAGAATTCTGCTAGGTTGAAAACTAACCATGCATTAGCCATTTCATGATAGAAAAAAAGCTATTGTTTTATGACAGGCAATGGTGCGGTTGAGTTAATTACCTTTCTTTTTGGAGGTCGATTGAATACTGTATACGGGATCGTAAACACAGTAGATGGTATTGTTCAATTGAAACTTTATGAACATTATGATCCTGTCTATGACGTCCTCGAGAAATATGCGCTTGGGCATGCTCGGTGACGTCATCACGTAAAGCGCCGTCAGCGCCGCGTCCGACGCACACATCACTCTTTCCATCGCTGATTCCAGCCATATCTGTCGCATCTCTTCACTGTCTTCCTGCATAGACAATTAAGACATACAATTATCCTTACTAATATTATAATTACGAAAGTGTGTCTGTTGATTTGTTGGTTTGTCACTATTTCACACAGCAACAAGGCAATGGATAGACTTGCTTTTTGGTATGGCATATGGGTCAAAGATTTGAGAGTGACATAGACTACTTATTAACCCAGATATTAGAGAATTAAATATTTCCTTAGGATATGTAGCACAAAAATCTAAATATCAGGCCGGCGAAGCCGCAGGCAAAATCTTGCAAAATATATATTTAGCAATATACATAGTATGATATTTTCCCTTTTAAACAGCGAGAACCTAAGAAACTTGTTTAGTAAAATTGCAGTTCTGTATACTATTTAATACGTTATGTAATGTTATTATATCAAATACCTGTTGCTTTCTCATGGAAAACGAAAACAAATACAAAGAGCATGCTACATAGGCCTGCTACATATTAAGCCTGTGTTACATTTCTGTAAAGATTTTTTTCTGTATGTAACATTTTTTGTACATAAGGAATGTGAGAATAATGTGGACAATAATTCAATTCACTCACCGGGTCACCGACGAGTGACATTTTCTCAGCCGCCCGGATATTTTTCTCCAATATATTTAATAATCGAACTAATCTGTCGGAAGGTATAGCTTCCATAGCACCGAGATTCTTCAATTTAGCCGCTTCCGCGCAAAGCTCCTGAAGCTGATATCGAGGCAGCAACAGTTCTTCAGGAATGTCAGTCCCCTCTGGAATAAGATAAAACAGAAATCTCAACTCCCTTACTGGATAGCGTTTATATCGCTAATTGATTTATGCCTGGGCCACACTACGAAAAACGTCAACGGCAACGTCAATGCCTTTCAACGCGATAATTATTGTTTTTTTTTTTAACGCCTTAGAGTGAGTGGCTACACTTGAACGGTCAACGTGAATGCCCATTCTTGGCGATAACATTGGCGTTAAATTCAAGATACACGATGCTGCTTTATATTTGATGAGTGTTATTTTTTATTAAATAAATTATTACTATTACATGAATTTATTTAAACTCATAGGGCTTTCCTTTTTCTCATTTTCAATAGGGTCAGGTGGGGTGATTATAAGACACCCGATATTTTGGGTAAAAATAAGACACTTAAATAAAGCTAAAAAAAAAACTTAGATTTTAAATCCATTTTCAGTTAGTAACAATCCTAAGGGTTTATTTTATAACGTCAATAATTTTTATGACCGTAGCTCATAGTTTTGTTACACTTTTATTACATTTTGTATTTTGTTGACAATTCAGGCGCGAAAACTTTTGATAGGGGTCAGCGAACTTTTGTTGTGGTCGCTCCCAAACAACTCGCGCGTGTACTTCCCTGCCCCCCGCGTATTCGGGAGGGGCAAAACTATCGTGCGTAGGCGGCCATTTTAGTCTGCGATTCGCTAGCGCACAGAGCGGACGCGTTACTTTTGGGGGAAAATATAAGACAGGTCTGAGGGAAAATATAAGACACTACAGAGTGTAAAAATGAGACAGCTGCCCTTAGCAGCAAATCAAAATGCCGAGGAACTACGTGCCAGTGCCAAAGTCGTATACCGAATTGATGTTGAGCGAAGCCCTAGAAAAGGTACAAAGTGGTGAATTATCCTTTAGGGAAGCCGGATCGAAGTATAACATAGACAAGTCATTAATATGGCGAAAAATTCATAACCTCAACAATTCGAAGCAAGGAAGAAAAACTGGCAAGAGAGATGCACTTATGTTCGATATCGGTCTCGAAAAATATAATGTTAAGTAGTTTAAAAACGTCCCATAATTACCTTGCCTTATTAGATTTTTTTATAATTAGAAATTTTGATGTAACCTATTCATTTGGTGCTGATATTTTGATCTCTTAAATACATACGTATTACAACAAAAACATTTGTTACTTTAATTCATATTATATTAATAATATGAACATTCCAAAGACTATAAGTGCCAAGCAAAATGTTGTATGTAACTGAATCTCCAAAAAAGTTATGCCAAATAAAAATATTTCCTACTTTGTGAATTATTTTTTCGTATTATTTTTTCCCGCTCTGTCTCATGACAACCCAGCCAGTTCCAAATTACTTAAGTTATTGAAGTAATAAGCTGTCTTATTTTTACACTACGGTGTCTTATATTTACCCCAAAGTAGCGGGAAAAAATGAGACAGACATTTTATCATTTTGTGTTACAAAGATAGGATTTACAGGAAAACTGGTAGCAACTTATGGTAGGAAATTAGGGAGTGTAAAATACAATTACTTGAAAGATAGTTAAAAATAACTTTATCAACCTTAAAACTTAAAAGTTTACCTTTTTGTCTCATATTTACCCCACCTGACCCTACCTAGTTGTTTAAAATGATAAAAATTTCATGATTCGTAGCCAAGCATTATTTTGCAATGTACGATTCTTCAAAGTTTTGTGTATTTGGAACCCACAAACATGGCTCTGTGTGCAAAATCTCTAGAAACGCAATTACTTTCTCGTTAGTCCACTGCATAATCATAGTACATTTTCCATTGATAACACGTGCGCTCCCGTCGAGTTCGCGCACAGACTACTATAGATACTACGTATGAGCTCGCGGTGCACACTAACAATATGTAGTGTGGCCGCTTCAACGCTATAATTCTCGCGTATATTCATATCTTTGATGTACCGCCACTCGAGTAATCGGCCAACGTTGAACGGCGATGTGAATGCCGTTGTCAAATTAACGCGTTGATTAGTGGCTACATTTGCAAAAGACGACAACGCGATAATTAACCGCATTTCCCGTTGGTGTGGTCCAGGCATTAGTAGAATCACATATTTTATACCCTTTGCCATAATGTGTAAAGAAGAAAATAAAGAGAGATTATTTGTGAAAGATATAAGATTATAAGGAGCATAATACTGATATAGTTCGGACTTTCATATAAACAAAATTTTATATAATTCAATCTACCTTTTCACAGTCTCCCGTCTTCTGCAGAACTTAGGATCATTTTAAGCTTTCAAGATGTTATCAAGTGTAAATTTAATTTACAACATTTTCAGCTAATCAAGTTTTGTAAGATTTTAAATTTATTAGTTGACATCTTAAAATCGACTAAAATAACTTACTGATCGCGAGACTTATATTTTTCGAGAAAGGCAAGTCAAGTCTAGATGACAATTTAGTGAAATTATATGTTACATACCATAAACAAATGTTATCTTTTGAAGTAAAAATATAATTATAAGCTATTAAAACTTACCCATCTCTTCAGTTATTAGAATATCGTCGTCGATGGTTTCAAACACCGATTCGATTAATTTATTAAACCGTTGATAAGTGTTTGTCTCCATCAATTCATCTACAGATAACATTTCAAGTACAGGTACTAATCTCTTTTCTACTTTCCGCAGCTTTGGCCGTACTGAAACGAAAGAAAGAATTTTTAATTAAACAAAAAACTGTACATCGGTTAGTTTTCTCTATTATTACACTTTGAGTTTTCTTTACTTTTTAGGCATAATAAAGTTGTACTGGAACTATTTTAAATTAAACGAACATAAAGTAGCCACATCCACTGATTTTTTAAATGCAATTTCTTAAATACCAATTAATTAATTGCAATTTACCAATAGCAGCCTCTGCCTCTTCTCTCCTACTGGCTTCTTCATGTTTTCGCTTCACTGCTTCCCAGTTTTTTTCTCTAGCTATGTCTATTGCTTCCTTTTCTTTATCTACAGCCGGTGTATTACTACTAGATTTCGCCTTAAGTGGTACATTGTCATCTGAATCTGATTCGATCACACTGCTTTTTCTAGATCTATCTTCACTAGTGAAATCATGTTTCTTCAATACTCCTTCCTGTAGCAATAAAATAGCATTAGTTTCGACTTTCGAATATGCAATGTATTAATTCTCGAAGCTAAAACTAACATAGCGAACACTAAAAGTGTGCTACTTTTTTTCTAACATACTGAAATGAGATTCAAAATAGCATTAAATGTCTCCTCAACTACAAAGTGTAATTTGTTTAGATCTCAACAAAAATTGTCATTTGACAGTATCTGCTCTTTTTAAAGTTATTAAAAATTGTACTAAATAGAGAAAGGTGTGAACATTTTGTTTTAAACATCATCATCATCTAAAGGTGAAGGTTAAAGGGAGGCTGACTTTCCCCCTACAGTCGTCATTATCATCTTCTTGCCCTTACCCACTTGGTGGGGTCGGCACAGAACGTTTCCTTTCGCCACTTCACTCTATCATAAACTCTTTTCTCTCGCATATCATCGCTTTCCCCCTACAGTGGGATGTGATGTAGAAATGTTGGCGACAGAAATAAAGTCGAACTGACCGATAGTCTGCCGAGTTTGACGACAGGGTATCTGTTGTTGATGTTTAAAGCTTTGCTGGTGTCCTGCTTGTCGTTGAGCGGCGGCTGCGGCGCGTAGGGCGCGCCCATCGACGGCTGCGGCAGCTGCGGCTCCTGGCGCAGCGGCGACGGCGCCACGCTCGCCTGCGCCGGCGACTGCCCCGTCACCACGTTACCATCTGCTATGAATAACACAATTATTTCAAATGCTGCACACTATCTTATGATTGAAAATACATCATTTACAGTCCATATATTTTTGTGCTAATTCTATTAATTATATCCTAATATTTTTTTTTGTATGTATTGTATGTATTAATTTATTTGTTTTGATTTCTATTTTGTTATTTGTGGGTTTTTTGTCTCATCTGTGTAGTGTGACAATGAACATTTTAATTGGTATTTGTAAGTTATTTTTGTCATGTAAGCGATAGAAATGTCTTCAATGATAAATTAATTCTTTAAACCCAATTTTTTTGGCCAGCACTTTCAGATTTAACCCAAAAAAATGATGTCCTTTTCACAAAATTTGCTTAGAGTATAAGAAGAAAATAAAGTTTAGACTTTGGCAAGAGACAGTACCATATAATGTAGGCTATACATAAGCTTGTATTAGGATACCTTACAGATTAATTACTATCTTGTATACTAACCTATTTCAAATGGCTTTTCTTGGGATTGCATGGTAGTTCTCGGTTGATCGGCAGAACTCGTAGGAGACATCGACAGTGGGTCTTTCTCTTCCAAGTTTGTGGCAAAATTTCTGTTGTCTTGTACTAGGCTATTGTAAAATCCACCATTTTGAGGATTCGAGGGATTAGCAATCGAGGTGGTATAAACATTGGAGGAATTAGCACTGTTCCAGACAGGAGAGACATTGTTTTGAGCTGTGATGTTGACTTGGCTGCCGGGCCTGGCCTGCGAGGGCGGCGAGCCCATGTTCACGTTGGGCGACGACTGGCATGGAGGAGCTAGAAGCTGCTGGTTTGGAATGGAAGCAGATTGCATGAATGTTCCGAGTGTCGACGGACTTGATGGAGCGGCATTGTGCGACGAGTAACCGTATGATCCAGAAGGTGACATTCCATTAAATTTAGATGTGTTTAAATGGTTGCCACCCCAATGATTTCTCTGCTGTTGATCAAACACGTTGGGATTAACACTTAAGATTGCCTTGAGCAGCTCAGGTGTGGCTTGTTGAGGAGCTGGACTTACGGCATCCGGTATGCTCTCATCCTTTAGGTCTCTGAAAAAAGAACGGATACAATAGTAAATTCTACAAATAACAAAGGCGTAAAATATGATGTGAAAAATCGGAGATGAGCATTAAGGAGGGAAAAACAAATTTTGGATTATATTATACAACATTGAAGTATTATTTTGAAAACAATCTTACTATAATTATATTATGTTATGGAAGCCATAGTCTATAATGTCCGTGTCCCACTTAAGACCATAATTACTAAAACAGTCTATGCATTTAATTTTAGTATAAATAGTTTGTAATACTTCATTGATGAAATAGAAAACTTACATGTGAGAGACAGATGTTTGCATAAGCGATTGAAGCAGCAATGTTACCAAGTTATCATCACGAGTTGCAAGCAAGATGGCCGCCTCTTCAGCAACACGGGGATGAAATAATTGAGATTTATTGTTCAATGTGGATGGTAATGGTGTTGGTAGTGGCAGCACTGGTAATACTGTAAGTTAAATAAACAGATTTAGATACATTATGTGTTTGAACATTCATTTAATAAAAGTGATGTTTAGTCACCACATGCTGCGGATAACCTAATCTTTGCAGAGCTGATATATTGTGAGGTTCAGTCAGGATTGGGTTACCCACAGCTTGTAGCTAACATCACAGCCACCAACAAGTTTGGTTCGGCCTATATCACCCTCTCGACAATGATCATTTACAAATCACCTTGACGAATTTAACGCCTTTAACAATTACATCACGCGTGAAAAGTAGCTAAATCTTCCAAGCATATTACGTATCAACGTAAAACAAGACATTTCAATTCCTGATGATTGGGGGGTGATAGTGTTGTATGAAAACCCCAAGAGAGTAGTGATTGGAAATTAGAACGTCAAAATTCGGTTAGTACGATTCAAACTTAATGGCGTGTGTGTCAGCAGGGGTAAGGGTTGAGTTTGCGCAGCTTGTAGCTAACTTCTTAGACGCCATAAAGTTTGATTCCACATGAAAACTACTATAATGGGAACAGATATGGGCAGTTGGGTACTGTAAAGAAATTTTATACGAAAATCAATCTGGCCATAGGCAATACACAATGTTATTAAAATTGGATGTTTAGCAGAAAAGACTCAACCCACAAAATGTTAGCTTTAAGTTAAAGACTCAGATTGTCTAATGATTGTGCCTATGATTAAACTTCAGAGTCTGCAAGGTGAAAAAAAAGCTGTTTTTGGCTGTTTGACTATGTTTGGAAAATCTGTTTTTTTTTACACAGCACTTGTTACATCTTGAAAAGTAGATGTTTTTTTGAGTCTTTTACATCAATTTATAAAAAAAAGAGCCCCAAGATTTTTAAAAAAATATATTTTGATTTTCTTATGCTACGTCCACATGCTGTGACCACACACTCCAGGAGGCGGCAAGGCGAGGCCCTCGCCACGAAGCGTTAGCCAATAGCCACGCGAGGAATGACGAGGCGAGACGAGGCGACACGAGCGCACTACTCACACACTCGTGATCGTTTCCCCTCGTGTCGCCTCGCGGAGTGTATTACTATGGACGCACTATTAGGATAATTAAATATATCTGATACACTAGGTAGTTTATCTATGGGAACTCTGATTAAGCAATCTTCAAATAGCTAAAATAAAAGCATTTTTACAACTTGGACACAAATCTTAATGACTTTCTTGGAATATTGTTCTAACTGGTCACACTATAAATTCTACCGCTTAACTTAATCCTCGTCTGCGCGGTACAGGGGCGCCGGGGGAGACGACAAAGGGGGACTGAGACTGACCGGCGCCCGCACTTGTCTCAGTATTTTGTGTCGTCTCCCCCGGCTCCCCTGTACCGCGCAGGCGAGGACTAAATTAAGCAGTAAGATTATAGTTTCTTATAAATCTAGCAAAGTATGAGATGAAAGTGAAAGAAGCAGGTAATAATGCAAGTGAAAGAATGATAGAAGCACATTATTAATGTTTTTTTTTTTTATTTCAAATAGGTTTGCGTTTTGACTTCACACTGCCTGATGTTAAGCAGATATGCAGTCTAGGATGTAGCATGCTTACCTAGAAGATACCTATTTAGTCGAGATTTGAAGACACCTACATTGTACTTTAACAGAATGACAGACTCAGGAAAGGGTTCTACATTCTGGCAGATTGTATGAGAAATGTGGACTCAAAAAATTGGTTCTAATGCGTGGGATGTCCACCATAAAAGGGGGGCGCTTTGGTCGCGTCTGTCTAGCCGTACGATAGAAGAAAGGGGCAGGTGGGACAAGATTGTGCAACTCCTGGGCGCACTCACCGAAGTGTATCCGATAGTAGGCTGACAGACACGCCACCCCACGTCGGTGCTCGAGACTTTGCAGCTTCGACTCAGTCAAGGTTTCGTTGCCTATTAGCCTCCTGGCTCGCCTTTCAATGGACCCCAAAGCCACTTTTGGGCCCTTTTCTACATGTTTACAATTTTTTTTGTATCTGTTATTTATGCACATGAATTGAACTATGGCTTTCATCCATAAAATTTAAAAAAAAGTGGTGAAATCAGTTTTATATTGATTTTTGAATGCCAAAATCGGGCGAAACCGGGGGCCTATTGGTCTTCACCCGCTCATATGAAAAATTGCGCTGATACTATGGCGCCTTTAAAATGTGCAGTGGGAAAAGTTATATGGAATTTTATTACTGTCCTCCAAGCATGGTAGGAATGTTGTATGAAAATCCATTACTGCCCGGCTAGCTTTCTTTTGTTTTTTAGCAGCGAACATAAAAAAAATACAAACGTCAAACCTCAAAAAGGTTTTGTATGAAATAATTACAAAAAGAGGCGGGAAACATACAAACATCAAATCTCAAAAAGGTTTTATGTCAAATAATTAGAGAGAAGAGGCGAAATTTTTTTTTGTTTTCTATTTTTAATGAAATGAGGATGGCAACCTTATTCTGCAATGCGAAAAAAAAGCGCGGTAATTTATTTCGTTCATTTCGTTGCGTTAAATTTTGTTTTTAACTAAATTGATAATTTAACAGTACCTAGCTTATAATTTTCTAAATAATTTTCCAAAATGTTATCTGATAGTGAAAGTGACGATTTTGTAATGATCACGTCACCAGAAATAAAAAATACAGCCCATGTAGTCATAAATAACTTACTTCCTAAACTTTAATTAGAGAAATATTGTACATGTTTTATTTTCCTCGTAGGTGTACTATAAAGCACTATGTATAACTCGGGAGAAAGTTTTATTTCTGTTCTTGAGTTTCCTTAAAGCCCTCTGCTGCGCGTCGGGCTTAAACATACTCGCGAACAGAAATAGATTGTTTTCTTCCCTCAGTGTACAATGTACTATTTAATTTCCTTAGCATCTGTAGACCAACAGAGGGATTTAGGAGTCATCATTACTGCAGATTTAAAATGGGAAGAGCATATATCTATGATAGTCAAACAGGCTAACTCATTCATTTATGTAAGTCCTTTCAGACAGTAACAATGGATGTTTTTATTAAGATTTACAAAACTCTCTCTAGAGTATGGCCTCTGCTAGAGTATAGGTTCCAGGTGTGGAGTCCTTACTTTAAGAATATTGATTTGCTTGTAAGTACAAAAAGAAAAGCCACCAGGATTCCATATGCTTTGCACCGCAAGAGCTCTTCGTCTCACGACCCTCGAAGAAGGACGATTGCGTGGAGACTTGATTGAGACCTTCAAAATTCTCAATGGTTTCAATAATATTCCGGATATTCATGACATGTACACTTTGAAGGAAAATATGCGCGATAGCAGACACCATACAATCCTCTTACAGCCTACACCATTACAAACCAACACTGCACACCACATCCTCTGCAATAGAGTTGTCTACAATTGTAATAGGTTGCCTGAGGATGTCATCTCAGCAAGAACTATAAACACCTTTAAGAATAGACTGGACCTTTGGATAAAGAAGGAAAAAAATTCCTTGTCAGATAAATATTAATTTTATTCGACACAGCTTGATATAGGCACATCAGTATACACTGCTCGCCTATAAACAAATAAATAAATAATGCTTAGTCCCCCCTTAAAGCTGTGACCTGTGCTTAGTCAGAGAATTGTAATTACTAAGAGATTCAATAAATGGTATGTTTTACACAAGAAGTGACACATTTTCAAGGGACTACTTTTTCTAACTGAAATATCTGATTGCTGGCTGGCTGCTGATTAAAGGGTGATTGTCTCGGTCAGCGCATATAATTCAATTTTTTAGGGTTTATCACCTTTTAAAATAAACTACTCATCTCAAGTTTACGAAAACTCATTTAGCGGCCATAGTGTTATTAGTTACATACACCTAAAACCCAAATTAGTGGTCAGTTTATATACGAACTGATTTTCATCTTAGTTTTTAGTTAGTGGTCTCTTTGCACGAACCAGCCACTATTTTAGTTTCTAAGTGTATATACCTCGTTGATATTTAAATTACAACATGCATCTTATCTGTAAATGACAAAAAACCCCAAAAAATTTAATTTCGCGTGCTGACCAAGTGAAACCACCCTAAGATATTTGTAAAAAGACTGTCATGTGTGAGGAATAACAAAATAGCATGCAAATTACTTTTACTCATGGATGTGTTAGGTAAGGTACTTACAATCTGTTAGACTGGCTACTCCTGCTAATGTAGTAATAGGGACACTTGGGATGTCCCTCTCATTCATCTTGTCGGATCAATCTATTTCTTCAGGTTTACAATTACTTTCCTAAAAGGAAAAAGAAAGTATTTTTCTGCTTGTTGTAACACTAGGCGTATTTAATTTAGCGTTTCACTGACTTTATATTTCACGTACTCTGTACATAGCACAATAACAATTTTCACTGTTGATACTGCTAAAAGATTCGTTTTCACGAAGATATGCCTTTTTACAAGAAATGTAGATTGTTGTGAAAATGGGGCAGCCGTCAATTTGATGCTTTGTTGTGCGTTGTGCATCAAAACGAAGGTCAGCGCATCTGTGCGACACTCCCATCACAAACCAGAAAACTTATTTTGTACAGTAGAATATGATTTTTAACTGTCCTATGTAACGAATACTCACAGAAACATTGTTATTTTATTTATCCAGGACAAAATAAACTGAATTCCAACATTTAGCTCAAGGAATTAGGAAAAGTGTTGCCAAATGATTGAAATTTTCACCACATGACGCCATAACTATTTTTTTTTCTGTTTCGCATGCACAGATAATAAAATGTCCACACATAAAGCAATTTCCATAGACCAAAGAATGAATGCTCATGGTGCACAGACTTTCACTGTGGAATGGTGTCATTTTACCAAGCGCTGTATTTTTAAAGGCTTTCTACACAGAGATGGCCTGCGGCTGCGGCCTAATATTCATATTCAATTTATTGCTTCGAACAAAAATCTATTTGAATAAATAGATATTACAAATAGATATTTGCTCGAAGATTCATTGATAACGTTTAGTTACAGGCAAGGATTTTGTATACTATCTGGATTGCGCACAGACGAAATGGCTCAAAGATAGCTTAGGAAAATTTAACCTTAATGCGTTGTTACAAAACATATATTCCTTTGAAATGGCCTAAGAGAGACGCCGTGCCGTGTGAGAGTTCCCAGAGTGATGTGGATGTCCCGGAATGGCAATGGCATCCATTTTGAAATAAAACATGGCGGATGTCACTTTTTTACAAAAAATCGCCATGGGTGTCGTTTTCTAGGGTTTTGGGGTGTAGAGTTCAAAATTGGCATCTATTTTGAAATTAGGGATGGCGGATGTCACTTTTTTGAAAAAGTCGTCATGGATGTCTTTTTCGAGGTTATTGATGATTTCAAAACTGGCATCCATTTTGGTTCATCCATTTAATTCCAAAATGGGTGGCAATTTTGAAATATACACCCCCAAAAACCTCGAAAACTATACCCATGACGACTTTTAAAAAAAGTGAGTCTGTCATATATGATTTCAAAATGGATGCCTTGTTCACTACGGAAGCCTAAAACTGATTGTGACTTTTCGTGATAAAGTCTATTAAGATTTTTCGTGACAAAGTCTATTCGTGGAAAAGTTTTCATGATTAAGATTTTTCGTAACTAAGTCTATTCGTGACAGAATTTTCGTGACAAAGTTTTTAGGGATAAAGTCGCTCATGATAAAGTTTTTCGTGGTTAAGTACTGAGACGGGTTGCGTGAAATGTGTCAAGATGACATCTTTGAAACTTAACCGTTATTTAACACCGTAAATATTGATTTCAGACTATTATTGTCATCAAAAAATACATTTACGATGGCCGTTGTCAAACTTAAAAGTGGTTTATTTCCGTCATTATCAATTCTAGACCTGCTGTCTTAACAAAGAAGAAACTTCGAGAACGCTTCGAGATCAACATTTCCAATAACAGCTGTCAAATTTTAAAGAATTATCTCTGTATATATTAATTCTAGACCATTGCTTTTATGGAGATTGATTTGTAAGAGATCTTTAGGTAAGGCCTATGCCCAGCAGTAGGCGTCCTATGGCTAAAATGACTACGATGACGAAGGACGACGAGTTAGGGGTAAGATAACTGCGATTCCTGCGTGCAGTAACATTCCAAAGAAATATTATATCCCGGGATGATCGAGATGTTTTGGTCATCCTACTTGGAAAAGAGACACAATCCTCTGATGTGGTATCCTTGTCAGCACGTTTTTCTTTCCCAGTGCTAAATCCTGTTTATATAATAAATCCATGGTTTAAGGTCATCAAAAAAAAAGTTGCAATAATAGGCCCAATTTTAAAGGCGCTATTTTTTGCAAAATTATTGCAAAAAATAGCAACGTAAAATAGTGTCATCTCTATCAAATACATATGTAAAAAGAAAGAGGGTTACTCTAAATTGAAATTGCTATTATAATTGATAACATACATAATTGTATTTATATATTTTTTATTTTTCCAATTCTTATACGACTTTTAATATATTTTCCTTAAAATTAAGTTTTGGGAAGTAGCTCATTCTAAAAGGACGTAACTGCATTAAGTAATAAGAAATTATAAACAATTTTACTGAAGCCACATTAGAAAAAAAAATCTGTCACTGTCAATGCCAATCAATCACAACCACAGCAAAAACTTAGATTATAGAGAGCTAAAACCACGAAGTTACAAGTATAACTTCGTGGCTAAAACCCATAGTAAAAGTATAACTAGACAGCGCGGCGCTAAATAATAATAATTACAAAAGTAAGAGAAGGCGAGATGTGCAAGTATAAAGAGTGAACAGGACGAAAGTAATATCTTTTGTCTCTATTTGCGTATACGTTTTTTTTGTCTTACTATTACGCACTGCCTTGTAAAACATAGCTCTATCTAATGCCTCTAATAGTATACTTCTTACTTTCAGAGCAAATAAAAAAATCCAGAGGAACGTCGATGAACAGTCAAGTGAAGCCGGTTTTTAATACATGTGTGAGTGCGTCGCTGTTGCGCCGCTATAGTTTGACTGACAAGTCAAGGCGTAGTTACATAGTTACCTTGATGTGTGTGTAATTGTCTGTACACGGCGAGGCGTAGTTTTGGTTGGCTTCATTTGTTTGTTCACAACATTCTCTTGATTTTTTTATTTGCTCTGAGTTCTTACTATACCTTTTTTATAATCCTCTATGCCTTGTCCATCGCTGAGTAATCCATCGATGATGATTCGATAATTTTAATAGCAGAATATTAGCTCGCATGACGCTGTTTACAATGTTTGTGTGGAAAATTTCATAGAGCCAGAGCCTATTTATCATTAAATTGTTTGGATTGGAAATTTACCAGCAAACCTGAACCGGTTAAGATTATATTTATGTTTAAGTTACGCTAAGCAATACAAACAAATAGGTATTCCTCTCATTTATATGTATTTCTAGTAATATTTACAATACCTATCTAATCTAGGCTTTGGACTTCGGACATCTGATTCTCACTTATACATAAACTTCCTTGGGGCTTCCAGATACTTCGCTCCGCAACTCCGCAACGTAAGCCACACGCTAGCTGCGCCACTGCCGTTCAAAGAGAATGTAGGTAATAGTATTACTGCCGTTCACGAATAAGTACCGTAGCGGTTTTCTTGGTAGAATTGTAGTGGGGATTATACTCTGGCAGTAAATAAATTACCTACTACAAACGAAATGAAGTTACCGTCGAGTGCAGATGCCGTATCTTGGTGCATGAGATATGTTGGCATACCTGTAACTTTGGGAATAACAATGTACGGATTGTGCAGTCACCTAAGCCGTAAAAAACGGAGAGCTCAACTGGAAGGCAAGGTATGATTTTAATTTATACTAGGTACCCTCTTTTTCAATCTAGTTTTTAATTAATTGTTGTGAGAGGTACATAGTCTGATTTTATTAGGTCATCAAAGTGATCTAGGTACTTGTTTACATTGTAAGTGTGAAGGAAAATTTTTGCTGCAGACATAGGTTGGTGAAGGTTGATAATCCAGTGATTTTCCATCATAATATGTAGTATTTTACATTATACCTTTATCGAGCAATTATTGTAAAAATTATTTGTTTCTGTTTTGGTGTAAATATTTTTATTCAATTTTTCTGTTTTTGTAACTAAAAATATGTATGCTATGTTACTATTATATTTTATTTTTATACTAAATTGTAGGTGGTAGTAATAACTGGGGCCAGTTCTGGAATCGGAGAAGCACTAGCTCATGCTTTCTATGAACAAGGAAGTAAAGTAGTTTTAGCAGCAAGAAGAAAGCCAGAATTGGAAAGAGTGAAGCAGAATCTTGTGTCTAAAAATTTGGTAAATATGACCATTACTTTATTTTTCATTTGTAAACAAGTAACATATGGATAATTGATACATAATTTTTTTAATTCAAAAATGTTGTCTAGATTTACATTTTCAACTCTTTCTTGAACAGAGCAGGGTTAAACTATAGCCGTCCGGTACCCGCAGGGAGGGGGGAGGAGGGGTGGGGGAGGGGGTGGGGGGAGAGGGGAAGCCCCCCCTGCAATCCCACCCCGCCGGAGGCCCTTAGTTTTTGAGTAATATTTTTATTAGTACTTAACCTCACTTTCGGCTACGTCAGTATTTTTAACCTATTTTTTGTTTCACACGTAATCTATCAAGGCGGTTCACTTTTGGCACTTCGCCGGCCGCTCCCGCGGCACGTTCGCTTCGCTCGCTCGGCTCGTGCGTTGTTTGTCATGTTCTAACCTAACCTAACCTATTTTGTGTTTCACACCTAATCTATCAAGGCGGTTCACTTCTGGCACTTCGCCGGCCGCTGCCGCGGCACGCTCGCTTCGCTCGCTCGGCTCGTGCGTTGTTTGTCATGTTCTAACCTAACCTAACCTATTTTGTGTTTCACACCTAATCTATCAAGGCGGTTCACTTCTGGCACTTCGCCGGCCGCTGCCGCGGCACGCTCGCTTCGCTCGCTCGGCTCGTGCGTTGTTTGTCATATTCTAACCTAACCTAACCTATTTTTTGTTTCACACCTAATCTATCAAGGCGGTTCACTTCTGGCACTTCGCCGGCCGCTGCCGCGGCACGCTCGCTTCGCTCGCTCGGCTCGTGCGTTGTTTGTCATGTTCTAACCTAACCTAACCTATGTTTTGTTTCACACCTAATCTATCAAGGCGGTTCGCTTCTGGCACTTCCAAAGTCGTAACAAAAATCGAAAAACAAGAAAGCATACATTCACGAAACTACGAGAGAAACGGAATAAATGGATGACAGTCCATCTGTCAGTAAGACAAAATACCGGCTTTTTTTGCTTGTGATACGTTTCGTTTCACTCAGTTTGACAACTTAATGCATAATATTGTACCATTTTCTCAACATTGCGTTCCATTTCACATGTTTTTATTAAATTTTAATTTAATCATAATTAATTTAAACTACGCCTCCGGCAAAAAAAAAATGCTGGAAGAGCTTCAGGTGGACTCCAATGATACCCCTACACTCACACCTTCATCAAAATCAGGTACCGGACGGCTATAGCCAACCCCAGAGCAGTGGCATCGTCAGAGAAGTTTGGGAATTTTCATAAAAAAAACTTAATGCAAGAATTTCAGAAAATGGCTGAATGGATAAAATATTTGGTTCCAATCACCTACAGTTATAATTAAGTAAGTACAATTTTTTTGTAGAAGTACTTTATTGAATATCCTTTATTTATTTCAGACCCTGCCAACATTTGAGCCTGTAGTGGTGGAACTGGATCTATCAAATTATAATAACTTGGATAAATTTGCTCAGCAAGTGTATGACCAATGTGGCGATATTGATGTGTTAATAAATAATGGGGGAGTATCACATCGAGGCTCAATTTTAAATACTAAAATCGAAGTTGATCGGCAGATTATGGCAATAAACTACTTTGGATCTGTTGCCTTGACTAAAGGTAAAAATGTCTAGCCAAAGTGTATATATGTTTTTTACTTTAATATTGTTAAAATATTTTTCCGCTTAATAGTTTTTTACATTAGATCTCATTATTTATCATGGGCATCACTTGAATTGGTCTGTTAATTTTCTGTTGATGTAGCTATATTACAATACATGTAGAATTCTAATTTGTGTTAGACGTTAGTACACAAAGAATTGTGTGCAACTCATACTTTATAATATTTTGTGATTTTATGTATGAGTAGGAAACACTTTGACTAATCTTTTCAGCTGTACTGCCAAGAATGGTTAAGCGCCGAAGTGGTCACATATTATTTGTGAGTTCAGTTCAAGGGCTTATAGCAATCCCAGATCGCTCAGCCTATGCTGCAACTAAACATGCAATGCAAGCTTTTGGGGACTGTTTGCGGGCAGAGATGCAACAGCACAACATCAATGTGACAGTTATCAGCCCAGGTTACATCAAAACAAATATATCACTGAATGCTTACACTGGCTCTGGTGATGCGCATGGAGGTCAGTATAATTTAATGTTAGCTAATTTATAAATTATCTTCCGCAAAGGTCTGTGTTTTGGTATAAGTAGTGAGTATGGGCTGAACTCAGACCAAATAAAAAAAATCAAGACAGAATATTGAGAAACAATCAAGTGAGGCCTGCAAAACTTCGCCTCGCCTTGTACAGACACAATTACACACATAACTAAACTACGCCTTGGCTCGTCAGTCGAACTATGGCGGCGCAACATCGTCGCACTCACCACATGTATAAATAAATAATTGGCCAAGTGCGAGTCGGACTCGCGCACGAAGGGTTCGGCACCGTGTGGAAGATATTTTATTATAATTTATTAATTATTTTTGAAACAAATATACCACTTAATATTTGAAGCATTTTCCTGTTGCCGTTATTAATATCGAGCAAAAAAATCACGTTACTTGTATGGGAGCCCCCTTACATTTTTATTTTATTTATTTTTAAAGTGCATATTTAACCATATAGAACTTTGAACTGACTGCCTCGGTTGCTCAAGTGGTTAGTGACCCTAACTTTTGGATCAAAGTGGCGTGGGTTCGATCCCCACCCAGGGCAAATATTTATGTGATGAACATAAGTGTTTGCTCTGTGTCTGGGTGTTATTTAGTTACTATCTATATAAGTATGTATTTAAAAATAAGTATACAGGATGATTTAATTTGCAGTGCACAAACTTTGCATACATAAAGTATAATAAACAAACAATTAAACCTCTACTTTCGTTTCACTCACTTTAGTACAAAAATATTGAAATAACTTCAAGATAAAGTATACAGATAAACGGAGTAATCCATGTCACCCTACGTCTTAGTACTTACATGACCGCGTCGTAACTCGTACCTACGCCCGAGACGTTTGGTAGGTAGTTATTGTCTGGAGTGTAGGGTGCATGCAATATAATTTTCTTTGGAATAGTTTGACAAAAAATGGATGAAAAAACGTCGATCTTTTTATGAGCGAAATATGTTCTATTAATGATATCTATTGCGCGATAAAAATTTGTGCACTGAATTAAAAGTCACGCTGTATGTAGTATATCAGTCTCTGGCAGCCACACCACAAGCTTTGCTTAGTTTGGGGTCAGAGGCCGTGTGTAAGATGTTCCAAAATATTTATTTGTTATTTATTTATAGAAGCACAAGTTTTAGAGGCGCCATCGTAATTATAATAGCAATTTAGAGTACCCCTGTTTATTTTTCACTATAATATGCATTTGATAGAGAGAACATTATCTAAAATTAGGCTTATTCTGTGAATATTTGAAGCTAAAAATTCTAAAAATTGAGGTTTGTTGTATGGGAGCCTCCTTAAATATTAATTTTATTGTTTAGTATTTGTTATTTTAGCGGCAACAGAAGTACATCATCTGTGAAAATTTCAGCTTTCTAGCTATAACGGTTCATGAGATACAGCCTAGTGACAGACAGACAGACGGACAGCGGAGTCTTAGTAAAGAGTTCCGTTTTTACCCTTTGAGTACGGAACCTTTAAAACTGGCCTCTTTTGTCTGTTCACGACGTTCTCTCTTGATTTTTTATTTGGTCTGAGGGGCTGAACAAATGGATCTATGGCCCTCCGCACATGGAGCTACTCAAAAGGAACTTCACGAACTCAAATTACTAACGAGTTTCTTGGGCGTCACCGCCCATAGAGATTCGCACACGACGCGACTAATAACTAGGTCCAATTATGAAGGAGTCATCGTAAATTTAGCAACGTAAAAAGTGAATGCCTAAAGTTAAAACAGAAATAAGCTAATGGGTCTGACAAACGTTTTTTACTTAACATACCAAAAAAAAAATCTACATAAAATGACGAGAAGAACTGTGTTTTTACTATACTATACTCAGCCATTTTTTAAGATATGAAATCTTAAAAAATGGCTGAGATATTAACGATCAAAGTGCGTATTTCCGGCCGAAGGTTTTTAAAAACTCGGGTGGGAGCTCACTAGCTGCTGACGTCATAGCTCCGGTCATTCAACAGTCGCGCTCTCGTTGGTACGCCGCTGCGCAGTAAAAAACAAGATTATAAAGTTCTCTGTGGTAAACATGGAAAAAAAATACTGAATAGTGCCTCGGTGCTTCAATCGACTGTTAAAACACCCGATAAACTGTTGTTTTATGTGATTGAGGACCCAAAAATGAGGAAAAAGTGGATGAAAGGCATAAAAAGAGTTGATTCAATAGGCCCTAAAACTATAGCGCACTACTGTAAAGACCATTTCGATGTAAGTATTTGTAAATAATAAGTTTATTATTCTTCATTTTCATCACATTTTACCTAGTTACTTTACCTAGTGACTTCTCATTGCTTAAATAGGTATCTTGCCTACTACCTAGAACCTACCTATGTAAATCATCATCATCATCATTTCAGCCATAGGACATCCACTGCTGGACATAGGCCTCCCCTAATGATTTCCAATAAGACCGGTTGATAGCGGCTTGCATCCAGCGCGATCCTGCGGTCCTAATAAGGTCATCCGTCCACCTTGTGGGTGGACGTCCTACGCTGCGCTTGCCGGTACGTGGTCTCCACTCGAGAACTTTTCGACCCCATCAGTCATCAGTTCTCCGCGGTATGTGCCCTGCCCATTGCCACTTCAACTTGCCAATCCACTGGGCTATGTCTGTAACCTTGGTTCTTCTAGGGATCTCATACCTGATTCGATCTCGCAGAGAAACTGCGAGCATAGCCCTCTCCATGGCTCGTTGGGCTACTTGGAGCTTACTAATAAGGCCCATAGTGAGAGACCACGTTTCTGTGCCATAAGTCATCACTGGCAACACACACTGGTCCAACTTGAGGCACTGAGGTATGTCGGACGAGAAAACGTTACGCAATTTTCCAAACGCTGCCCAACCGAGTTGGATTCGGCGATTGGCCTCTTTCTTGAAGTCGGACCTACCTAACTGGACTACTTGTCCTAGGTAGACGTACGAGTCAACGATTTCAAGAACCGAGTTCCCAACTGAAATAGGGGTGGCTACAACATGAGAATACCTTTGTCTTGTCCATGTTAATTTTAACATGCTGGCCCAGTGCGGGTTGGTGGATTCTCATACATCGATACTTTATCAAATTTCTTCTACGGACGTATGCAGGTTGCCTCACGAATCACGATGCTTTTCTTTCACCGAAACGCCGATGATGTGGAATTCCGTACATAAATTCCAAGGAATTCATTGGTACGGAACCGGGATTTGAAGTCGTGGGCTTCGATATTGTAAGGCGGGTGTCATTGCCACTAGACCACCATGGCTTACTAACTTATTAGTTAGAAGATATATAAAGTGCTCGCATACTGAAAGGCTCCATAATTTTGATTATGAATCATTAGGTATGTTTTCACTGAATGGTTAAAATATTAGGTAGATATATGTTTAACCCAAAACCCTGCCAGACATACAGACAGACACACAAAAAGACATACAGGCTGACACACAGACAGACAAACATAGCGGTCAAACTTATAACACCTCTTGACCGCAAATTGATCAGCACTGATTTTTTAACTATTATTTATTTTTATTAAAAAAAAAACTAATGCAGACATTGCATAAAATCAATCAAAAATATCTAGTTTAGTATAAAAACGTTAAGGTATTTGCCTACTTAGCAAACTGGTAACTACGTAAGTAACTACTAATACTTGCCTAGACAATTTCTGTAAATGGGTAAATAGTACTAAATAGTAAAATTTTCTTGAAGTTAACACTAATAAAACATGAAATAATCATTAACAACCTCGTGATTTACATGTAATCATTAATTTCATATACGATGTATATGAAGTGTTTTGTGTGTATTAAAATAGATTATTGCTAATGGTATTTGACTTGTAACAGTGGTGTTATCAATAAATGACTATGACTATGATGTTGATTGTGAGTACCCACCTCGTGCCTCGCCGCCGCCGCCCCGTGTCGCGGTCGTGGGCTGAACGGAGTTGCGACGTAATAGCATTAGCGCGCGAAATCTCAGAAACTCAAGAAACTTCTCATCACTACAACTTCGGAAATACTGCATGCATTGAAGTGAAATAAAAAGTAATGTTATGTACATGATGTACGCTCCAATACTAGGTATATTTGATAGTAATATTTTGACCCATTTGTGATCTCCATTAGCTATTATAATTACGATGGCGCCTTCATAAAGTTCATAATTGGGCCTACCAACTAGTTAGCAACGGATTGCGCTCGACGCGCCGCCGTGCCGGTTGCCGAGCTACCCAAGTTTACTGTGTTTTTGTTGTGAAAAATGAGCGAACAAGCCTTAAATATTGCAGGAAGTGGAAAGCACCATTATTATATAATTATAAATATCACATTATTTAGAATAAATGGGTGTATTCAAAATCTATGACGATTTCTTCGGCATCTGTTAAGATAGTAAAGTACAATAATAACATCTTCATCTTTGCTTGATCCACTCGACATTTTTATTATTTCCAATATTTCCTTGCTAGGCCACAGGAATGATGAACCATAGGGTCGAGAAGTTCTCGAGTAGAGACCACGTACCGGCAAGCTCAGCGTAGGACGTCGACTCACGAGGTGGATAAATGACCACATCAAGACCGCACGATCATGCTGGATGCAAACCGCTTCCAACTGTTCTTATTGGAGATCCATAGGCCTATGTCCAGCAGTGGACGTCATAAGGCTGATGGATGAATGGAACTTGAGATATTCAGAGATATGGGTTCAATTCGTGGAGTTTTTGCTAATTGCTTTGTACACAGCTGATAGCATACCTATGTCTAACTACATTATTTAATGGGTTGTGCGTAACTTAACGTATATACGTACATATACTCTTGAACTTTCCACAAAGTTTTATAACTACATTTAGGCTTGTACCTACTTATAGGTTGGAGGCTCAGTGAAATTAGTTAATTGACCAATTCTCCTTTGTGTTACCTGCATCCTGATTACATAGGATGATAGGACATAATTATGTAATTAGAACGTAGGTAACAAAAAGTACATATAACATTTAGATAATAAATGTAATATTTTGTTAACAGTAATGGACAAGAGCACTGCAGCTGGATTTACACCGGAGTATGCAGCATGCAAGATTCTCGACACAGTTGTTTACAAGAAAAACGAATTAGTAATCAGTCAATTTTTGCCTAACCTGGCTGTTTTTATCAGACACACATCACCATCACTCTATTTCTGGCTTATGGCCATAAGAGCAAACAAAACTACACTGCCTGAATAAGATTCTTGGTTATTCAGAACTGCTGTATTAAGCCAAAATAAGGCGATTCAGTCCATCATTATGAACAACTTTTATAGGCCGCGCCACACAAATTGGCGGATGTGACGTTAGCTACAAGCTGCGGCAATGAGGTCAACACAGAATTCGAAATAAAATCCGCTGTTTCATACATTTTGTCGAGTCGATTCTTGATTTTTTTCTTAAATACAAGAAACTAGATACTATGGGGTAAAAGTTGTTCGTAATGATGGTGTGAATCGTCCCCTTTAGGCAAGCAGATAACTCTGTGTTTACATATACTCATAGATATTATGCATTCTCAAGTTGGATTTAGTTTTAAAAATAAATAATTTTGTAATGTGTTATAATTTTTTTGTTGTGATTTTGTTTTGTAGTTACATTTTAGATGTCAAGGTAATATTGACCTAATACCACAGCTAATGCTCAATAAATTGATGTAATAAATATTTATGAATTAGCATATGCTAAAATTACTTCTTTTATTGCTGTGAACAAGAACATGCGATGCATTCAAAACTGAATATTTATTATTTTATGAATTAATGTATAATATTGAATGATATTTTTGGTTGATTCCTTGAAGTCATATTTTTCATGTAAAAATAACTCAAGTTCTGACTTTGAGATATCCAACAGAAATTATATAACATTTAGTTAAACCAGTTTGGTGTGTGGCCTAGTTGAAGGTATAAGGACAACACCTCATTTCCCATAAATTATTAGGTACATAATTTATGGGAAATGAGGTCATTATAATCCACCAACCCGCACTGGGCCAGCGTGGTGGATATGGCCCAATCACCCTTCGTGGGTAAGCCTACGTCCTGTAGTGGACTATTAAAAAGGCTGGTACAGTACAGTACAGTATTAGGTACATGTGTGATTCACTTTAAGATCCATAAAAAAGACATCTATTAGGAAAAGGAAAATCACACAAATTAGTTGACAGTCAGTGAAAACCCTCTGAAAAAACATTTCAGCAATACATTAAGTCAGTAGAAAAAAAAACTTAGTTTTTTGCATCTCTAAAATTAGGTAAGTTTTGATGTCAATAGTTTTTACCTCATAAAATGCATTCAATGTCATAGAACTAGTATGTTAATAAGTTGCATTTAATTTTAAGCTTAAGGAAAACATTAAGGATTGGTAAAAAAACAAAAATAATATATCTATTGAACAGTATATTATTCTCCTTGCATGATAATTGTGACATCACTTGATACTAAAGGTCACAGAACAGCTAAGTACTGTAAAACTGTGTATTACCACACTTAACTAAAAGCTCTCTTATAACAAAATATCTTCTTTTTGTACAACTTTTCATCTAATTCTACTATAATAACATATTTTATACATTGACTGCGTCCTACAGAAAATTATAATTTACATATTTGACCTCCATTTAAAATAATTCATCATAAGCTCTAACAACATTGTTCCTTTTCTACATCTGTTCTTATTCACAACAATGTACTTTTTCTAATTCAAACATTATGCTTTAAGTATGCATTTTGCTTAACAAACATTGCATTATTTAAAGATGTTATACAGTCTCCATATGCAAATGGCTGCAGCTGCCATAGACACAGTGCTATGTAATATAATTTTTCTCTTATTGTCTGTATGTACAAGTACAATGGGCGATGCAGATGTTAGATCACTTAATACAGGTAAAGTCGAAAGATGACGGCGGTCTTTTTCTACCTGATATTTGCAGCAAGGATCCCATTGCCACGATAAGGTATAACATCCAGCACATAGAACTGAGACTAATCCAAATGGAGAGCAAACCAGTGAACTCCACGCAATACCTGAAAAAGCAAAATAATGACTTAATTTCTGTCTGTCACAGTTCGGTTGAGTGCGAGTTCTATATTTTCTCTGAAATTCTTCCTATACACCAACCAAGCTACTGGACCAATTGTGCCAGAAGGCCTACAGCCACATTATGTTATTTTAAGAAGCTGGGCTGGATCAGGTAGGCACTGGAAGGGGTTGTATTTTGTGTTTTACAAAATACAATTTAGTCCCACCCACCCCTTTCTTCTATTGTATGGCAAGACAGTTGCGACCTAAGCACCAATAATTTGTAGTGGATATTCCTCTTTTTAGAATGTAGTGTTTCAAATCCACATTATTCACATGAACAACCAGAATGTGGAATGCTTTACCTGAGTCTGTCTTTCCATTAAAGTGCAATATAAGGGTCTCCAAATTTGAAGTAAATAGGTATCTTATAGGTAAGCATGCTACACCCTAGGCTGCATATCTGCAACATCAGGCAGAATAGGGTCAAACACAAACTATATTAAATAAAAAAGTTCTCCAAGAGTCGATAAGGTACCCCAATGATGTCAGTACCTACTATTGACATATTACTTCCTTAGTTGACCATGAAAATGTGCTTTCATTCAGAATAAATTTTATGTGCTGCTCAATAATGATAGTTTTTCCCAGTTATCACCATCATCATTTCAGCTATAGAACATGCTTATTGGACATCTTAAAGGCTTCCAATAATTGCTCCAATATTAGTAATACCAGTTGGAAGCAAACTTTTTCAGGACACTAACAACTGATTGCTATTAGTGTACCTATAAGGTGTGAGATTGTGGAATTGGGACTGCATAACAATTTTGATAAAATTTGGTAAAAAAAGGCATTATCTATACCAATATAATAAAGAGGAAAGATTTGATTGTTTGTTTGCATTGAATAGGCTCTGAAACTACTGACCCGATCTAAAAAATCTTTCATTGTTGGAAAACTACATTATTCCCAGTGAACATAAGCTATACTATATTTTCAAAAAAATAGGGATCTTTACTACCTATTTCATTTTGTCTTCTTTAGCCAAGCGTACGTGGGCGAAGTCGGGACGGTCAGCTAGTTTCAGATATAAAAAATATTGAGATATTTCTTATAAAGTTCTGGATACACATACAACCTCGGTACAAATATTAATTTAAGTAAATCACGGTCAGTTAAGAGTTAGACGCATCCAAATGTGAAAAAATTACCTGAAGCGATACTGCAGAGTCCACTGTAAACCGAGACCTTGTGCAAGAGGTTTCCGACGTAAATCCATCGTGCTGTTTCTTCACCCAGAGGCTCTGGTTCAATAACAATTACACTCACGCCAGCCTCAAGTGCTCTTTCCAATTCCATTTCAAATTTAATGTGGGCATTTTCACTGTCGTAAACTTCCCTTATAATCGCTACACTGGATGGCTTAAGGTCACTGTAAAAGAGAGCAACTATGAATTTCAGAAAATTGGTTGCAACAAGATGTATTCTGAATATTTTTTCATCAACTAAAAATTGCTAGAATGGTTTTTCTTGTTATTTACCAACCTGTCACTTTCATCACCCGCCATCTTTTTAATGCCACAGATTATATCGATTGAACGAAATTCTAGACTGATTCCATAGAGAGCACATAGCGCTTCCCTTATTCTTAAGCGATCCTTACACTGAAACGGCTAGCGGCTGCGGCCTGACCATCACCTGACCACAGGCGCAGAGTTCTAAGCTTTGCGTGGAGAAGTTACTAGCGTATAGGGTGTGAGAAAAACGATGAGCTATACATACTTAAATATATAGTATATACACGTTGTTATGGTTTTAGGGATGATTTATATCATAGGACGGGGCGGGCGCGCGTACGACGCACGTTCCATACATTTTAGTCGTGACCTGTACGATGCCCGTACAGGACCCGTTCTAATTATAATAAATACTTGGTTGATCTAAAAATCATTTTATTTTTTAGGGTTCCGTGCCGCAAACGGTAAAAACGGAACCCTTATAGGATCACTTTGTTGTCCCTCTGTCCGTCTGTGTGTATGTCAAGACTATTTATCTCGGCCACGCTTAAAGATATCGAGTTGAAATTTAAACTGTATACGTATATCTAGGGTCTCATAAAGTTGTGTAAAAGAAAAACTTCTCAGTTATCGTTTAAAAAAGGAGCCGTTTATGTCGTAAAAAACCGCATATTTCGACACTCACAAAAATCAAAACCTACAGGGTACTTCCCGTTGACATAAAACTATGTTTGGCGAGAAGCCTTCGAGCAAATATCTATAGAGTCACAATCGTGCAAAAAAAGTGTCCGAGCCAAAACTCTGCCCAAGCTACGTAGTAGGCAGACTTTTTAGTTAGTAGTAAGGCGATTGCAAGCTTTTTTACAACGCTGCGCGATGCCAAAGTGCTCGGTTACAAGCACAAGTGACATAACGTTTCGAGAAAACGGGTCATTGTGAATTATTTAATGTAAATATCTAAGTCGGTATGTATGTATTTTTCATGTGTTTGTATTGTATTTGGTTAAGTTAATAAAGAATTATCTATCTATCTATCTATGACGGCGTTCTGACATTTTTTTAGTAAGTACTTTCACTTAGGGACTGTGGCTCTGTAGATATTTGCTCGAAGCGAGAAGCATTGTCTCAGAATACACATATAGGAATAAATCTGAAAACTGTACATTTTTTATTTTAATCACAAAAAAATAAGGCCTCAAAATTCACAATATATATGGGTTCAAAATTCAAAGTGAGTAAATAAAAAAATATCAAGAAAACTTTTTTGTCGATTGTTATAGTATAGAAATTTTAACAACTTATTTCCCAATTTTGTGAAATTTTATGGATTTGTACGGAACCCTCGGTGTGCGAGCCTGACTCTCACTTATCCGGTTATTTTAATATTGCATCTGTGTTTGCATTCAAATAAATCAACAGATGGCGCTAAGTGTATCAGATTTCGTGGATTGTATTCAGAAGGTACTATCCTGTATCTATATAAGTTACTCTCTGGAAGGTATTCAGAATCACAGAACAGTCTCATGTTTTTCTTCGACTCGCAAGAGAAAATGATAGAATAATTATGAATTTGCTGAAAAATGACGCGATATAAAATATTCTGTAAAATATGATAAGAATCACAAATTAATGAATGTAAGAAGCTCAATTAAAAATGGACTTTTTATTAGTAGGTACGGGTTGAGACATTTCCATCATTCTTCTACTGACGCCTTTTTCAACCGACTTCTAAAAAGTAGGAGATAGTTACCGTTCTCAATTTGTCTCAATGTTTTGTTCTTCCGCTCTGTTACCTGATCTCTTCGGTATTAGTAGAGGGTCGATTAACGTGCATTTTTAGAGGAGTTAAGCCGGAAACATACTATCGGACGCGGCTGACTGACAGATTATTTAAATTACGCCAAGGATTAAACTAGTATTAATTAGTCAAAACTTGTACCTATATGCTATTAGTAGTAAGTTCGTATAGGCCGGTGGCTAGCCCTGGTGTCAGAGTTTTTAGGCCGCCTGAAAGCCTCTAACATGGCAAAATGGTTAAAACAACCGGGCCCTACAATTTTTACGAGTCATCCGAGCCACGTTAGCGCTCAGTTGGAAAATGCCACCCGCGGTCACCCATCCACATACTGCCCGTGCGGAACGTTGCTTATAAAACTTGTACCTATTCATTAACTAGGACTAAAAAGAATTAGAATCAGAATTCCTACGCTATTTTTATTAATAAGACTGTCTCAGTTATAATTATTTCTGCCTTAGTCCGAACTTAGGTACACTTTACCGAGAGTACCTACCGAGAGTAGCCAAGGAGTAACTTGGGTTTTGTGACGTTATTAAAACATAATCCGTCTTACCACAAAAGTTTTACGCACGCCTTAGGTAATGTTTAACAGTACAAATTGCACGGTTAAACTGTGTTTAAAGCGTATTTAAATATTTTGTGGTAAGGCAGAATATGTTGCAATAAACTATTAACTATTGACTAAACACCGAGTAGAGTAGAATAGAGTGCCGCCGCATCCAAAGAGGCAGGGACCAAGCTACCGGTGGTTAGGGCTACAGAGTAGCCTACAGAGAGGAAACTCTTGACAATGCGCGCCGTGTCCAGGATTACCTACTGCCTTCTGGTCCTTGACCCAACCGTCTTGCGAGAGAATTTCATCTACTGGTCCATTCCCAATCACAATGTAATGTAATAGCAAAACCAATAATTAGAATAGATAGCTAATTTTAAATATACGAGTATGCAAAAGAATGGCTAAATGTTACATTTTTCGGATTTTCAGCGGTAAATCCACTGATTTCTAACTATGTACTACAATGATCATCTTTTGATATTTGACTAATTACGTACATATAAATCCATATTAACTTCTACCTATCTATCCATTTTCTAAAATTTATTTATTGATGAATAATTTTTCTCCACTCACTGCGTCGCCCACTAGCACGTTCTAAAATCCGCTTGCCTGTTTAGGCAAAGGTGAATGTTGCAAACTGAGCTCAGCACGAATTAAAACATAAAAAAATATAGTAGAACGTGCACTCGATTTCCTTTCTTAAATATAGCTTTAAAGAACCATTATCACTTGAACTGGCCATGTCGCTTGTGCCCTTTCGTTCACACCTTGTGCTTTAGTGCTAAGTTGAGATACCTACATATAAGGCATGTGTGGGTGCAAGGCTGACCTTATAGGCTCTACCCACAACCGCCGCTTAACATTTGTATGATTTCCCGACATCCCACATCTGAACACTATTATCACCTTAATTAAATCGGAAAAAAAAGAAAAAAGATTTCATGAGATCTAAGTGGGTAGGTAGGTAAGAGTAAGGTGGTATACACACTTTTGAAAGGGCACCACACAGCTGATGGTAAGTAGTACCAGATAAGGTTGTAAGAACATTTGTTAACGATCTCATTGCGTAATAAACATTCACGGCCTTACCAGTCTTACCACAAAAGATTTAAATACGCTTTAAACACTGGTTAACAGTGCACTTTGTACTGTTAAACAATGTCTAAAGCATGCGAAAACTTTTGTGATAAGACGGTCAGGGTTAAAAATATGAGAATAACTTAAATACTGATATATGTCCCCCAATATTCATTTATTTATTGTTTCTGCAGAAGGTATTTATGATAAGTAGAGTGGTTTAGTTAATTCTCATTGATTAGACCTCAGTTTGTGATTATGCATGTAACGTATAAACACCTCAGATTTTATTTACCTACCAACTCTGACAATTTTTGAGTGGCTCTATATATTTTTATTAGTACTCCCCGCTGCTGAGGGCGCTTTTGCACAAAAATGTACTAAGACACACAACCTATAAGTGTTTTGTACCTAGCAGTAGTAGTTCTGCGAAAAGTATACCTCAGACACATCTGTTCATCTGAATTTGCATAATCCTATATCTGGACCGATTTGGTTCATATTCGCAAATCTTGCTAGGATTTTGATATTAAACAATCTTACCAAATATTGGAATCGGCTGATAAGTGAGCGATAGAAAATTTACCCCCATTTTGAGGGAAATACCCCCCCAATATAAAAATCGCTGCGCCGGCGAGAAAAAAAAATGCTACCTGTAGACAAATCAAGATCCGGATAGACAAAATCAATTCGTCGATTTGAAGCAAAGATTCGCTTCGCTTCGGTCAGTAAAAGTTTGATCTGTAGACGTTTTAAGTAGCCATTAAGGGGGCGCCTAATGCCAAAATCAAGCGAAAGGTGTATTTTTAAAGACGTGGTAACGAACATAAGTATCCATATTAAAAAAATACTATAGGAAAGGAAAAAACCTATAGTAGCAGAGTAATCGCGTAGAATTTTGGAAAATAATAAGGTTACTCTAAAAAAAATAAACCTTCGCATCATAAAATGTTTTTTTTTTCAAATTCTCAAATGTTGCCTAAAAATGTAATCTGGCGCTCGAAGTCAACATCATCGTGAACTGTGTCATGCGATTTTCGACTCTAAACAAAGCGGCATAGATGATAGCGGGCGATGTAAGAAGCGCGGGTGAAATCTGTTTTTTTCGTGGCATTAGGCGCACTCTTAAGCCCGATTACAGAGGCCCCATCGTAATTATAATAGCCAAATAGCATATAGTTCTGTTTCTTTTTCACTTTAGGCATTCGATAGAGAGAACGCTTTTCACGTTGCTATTAAATTTACGCTGACGCCTCTATAATCGTGTTAAATGTATAGATTATGCATGGTTAATTTAGACAGGCTTGCACATAGTTGCCCACAGATTAATAATAAGTTTTTATTACTTATTATTTTTCTATGCTAGCTAGCTAGTCTTGCCCTTTTGTAGCGTGCACAAACCCGGTAGACAGAGCTAGATTGGATCCTTCCTACATAAGTGCTGCACAGGTCACTCCTTCCTACTACACTCCACCCACATGCTTTCGAGATAACAATTCAAATAGCGGTAGACACTTAAAAATGTAGGTCCTTCTTGTTCTTTATGCACTAAGATAATTTATTACTTATTTATTTCGTAGACTAACGACGGATATATCTAGTTCAGTTGTAATTGGTAAAAGTACCAAACTTATGCTGTGTGTAACGATAATTGAATTTCAAACTCAGAGTTATTTTTGTGATACCTAATCATTTCAAAAATTCGTCGTGGATGCAGGACTCGAACCTTGCGTCTCAAAGTAGGTAGTAGAGTTTCAAATTATTTAATGTTTTTGTGACTTTTTCAATTGAAGACATCAGTAAAATATTGTATACCTAACTAACTGACCCAGCGAACTTCGTTTCACGCAATATCTAAATAAATTATAGCCTATGTGTTATTCTGATATAAAAGCATTATTGCAAAGTTTCATCTAAATCCGTTCAGTAGTTTTACCGTGGAAGAGTAGATAACAAATATCCATACATATACTCACAAACTTTTGCATTTGTAATATTACTAGGATTTGTATACTTAGTAAATATTGTTTAATAATGCTCTACGTATTTTATACTATATAAACCGGGACTAAACTATAGTCGTTGTTACGACCATCCGTATACGTGAATTGAGTCCCGTTATATATAGTATAAAATGTGTGAAAACCACGTGAATTTCCATAGTAAAATGCTCTACGCTCTACTTCTTTTGGAACCAAAATGTCAAACCCTAAAATCACGAAAAGCGGCTCTCCTATAAAAATTTCGACACATGATGCTGTTTTTCAGGGTCAGCCTTTCTTGCTAGGTTACGATGGGTAGGAATGGCGAAGTGTTGAACTAATCACCTTACTAACGCCCGCGCCGCGTCGTACTTCAAAATCTTAGCACCTAGATAGTTATCACTTGTATGTACAATACCTACCTTAGCAAATATTCAGGCGCTTGTGGAGCTTGTTAATAAAACAAGAAATAAAATTGGAAAGCTTTTAAGCTTCTTTCACGAAATTACATTATTATTATTTAGAAATTATTATACAAATAAAAAGCACCTAAGTCGTATACTTTACAAATCTACAAAGTAGAAACATTTGTTGTAGTCGGTACAATCTTACCAGAATATCTACATGAACTAGACTAGATACACACTGCACAGTGCTAGGTTTACGATTAAAAAAAAAACCTTAAAATTTTGTAAAGTGCATCGATGCTAATATACACACAAATAACTTCATTCATTCATTGGTTGGGTAAAGTCAAAAGAACCAATCCAATGAATATTTATTTTACGTTGATGAAACACGCCTCAGAGTGATACGCGTTGTTAACTTTCTCCAAGAAATACATTACATAAATTATGTATACCTACTGATCCTACTACATACTAGTACTTATATTCGTATTGTAAAATGTACGTCCCATCCATTTATGTATTTTACAATGATGTCCTCATTTCTGCACCTGATTAATTGAAATAAATGTTGGTAGATATAATGCATATCCAATTGTGTCTACACTGACGGTGAAACATCGTTGTTCAAATAAAAGCTACCTACTACACAAATAAAGATAGTGCTCTAATTTCGTTCTGAACATACGCAAATAGAAAGCAGATATTTATTTAAACAGACATTAACAAATGTTTGGCTTCGATTATAAGACTATAATATATAAGACCATAGTTAAATATTCTGCGCTTTACTTACACATGGTTTAGATTATCATCGTTTCAGCCATAAGACGTCCACTGCTCGACATAGGCCTCCGTCTCCCCTAAAGATCCCCAATAAGACCGGTTCGTAGCGGCTTGCATCCAGCGCGATCCTGCGGATTCCTGCGGTCTTAATGAAGTCATCCGTCCCACCTTGTGGGTCCTAAGCTGCTCTTGCCAGTACGTGGTCTCCACTCGACAACTTTTCAACCCCATCGGTCATCAGTCGTCTATGCTATGTGCCCTGCCATTTCCACTTGCCAATCCACTGGGCTATGTCGGTAACTTTGGTTCTTCTACGGATCTCCTTATTCCTGATTCGATCTCGCAGAGAGACTCCGAGCATAGCATGTATTATGGGTCCTATGTGTCTGAAAATAAAATATTTTTGATTTGATTTCTTGATAGCCCTCTCCATAGCTCGTTGGGCTACTTGAAGCTTACTAATAAGGCCCATAATGAGAGACCACGTTTCTATGCCATAAGTCATCACTGGCAACACACACTGGTCATACATATAAAGGTATTACCGATTGCTTACGAGTATTTTTGGATCGTTGAATATATTACCTTGCTCAGCTAGGTGTAGCTCAGAACCACGCAACTAAACCTCACTTTGGATGCACACAACGACGGCAAGCAAGTTGGATCAGCTCCTTATTTTGGGTAAAAACAGTAACACATAAAACAAAAAATCCAAGCATTACCTACTGGTATTGGTGGGTAAATTAAGTATCGGTCTTATTGGAAATCATTAGGGGAGGCCTATGTCCAGCAGTGGACGTCCTATGGCTGAAATGATGATGATGATGATTGGTGGGTAAAAGAGGCTCAGCTACGGATTCGAATACAACATAGATATTATTTTTAACCGTTGAATTCTCGATGACAAAGATTAATTTTACATCATAAGTACAAATATTAATTAATGTAAATCTATTAATTTTTGATAAAAAAGTTAAAAACGATGATTAAATATTTAATTTTTAATGAGTAACTATACACTTTATTTGTTTTGGTTTTATTTATTAAACCAGCACAATCTTGTTACGATATTGTGTCTTTTAACAAACAAGTAATACGTATGATTAACTTTCGCCTGAATCGGAATCCTGGTCCCAATTTATCCAACAAAAATCTATAAAAGGACGGGGTAGGGTATTCAAGGCAAACTTGCTTTTAATGGCCTAACGTAACAGCTTTCGCCGCGTAAACCAAGGCACGAAACATCTTAAGTCTTATTTATTACTATACGTGGTAAGCAAACCGACTTTATGTAAAGAACCTAATAAAATCTAAAAGTTTTTATCTTTTGCCCGAAAGGTACAGCTGTCTGCAAACGTGAGTTATTCCGCATTTCAATTCGATCTTTTTTTTTCTATTTAGATAAAGTTCATTCCAATTACATACTTTATAAAATATTATAGATATTAATGTGTATATCCAGCCTGTAAGATCATACCTAACAGCACACTGTAAAGTAGTTTTAAAGTTCGATATATTCTGTACAATTTTGCAACACCCTATAAACAGGGTTCTCAAGTAGGTATAGGCACCTAGTGTTAGCATATAGGCAAACATGCCTTTATTAACTTCCCAAGCATCAGGCGGACGTACTCAACGTCGTCGTCCACAAGGGCATGGAGGTAGCAATCTCCGTCGAAGTACTATACGATCTCGACGAGCAGCACCTCCCCCTCTTGATTACCGTCGGGGGCGAATCGTCGATGAGAGCACCCAGACCACCCAGGAAGCGTATAGACTGGCTCCGCTACCAGCAGAAGATGTTGTCCCTTCAGGTCGGTAAATTGTCAGAAGCAGAAGATGTGGAGAGTTGCGCGACAGAGCTGACTGAAGGGATAACCAAAGCCCTTGAAGAGGTGACCACCTTGATTCCGCAGACCAGATGGCGTGAAGAACTCCCAAGGCACCTAAGAGTAATGCGTGGACATAAGCGCGAGCGAGCAAGGACGAAGACGGAGTTGAACGCCATCTCAGAGAGGCTGTCAGAAGAGGTCAAGGCTTGAAGAGGCGCCGCCTGGGACAATAGAATAGACCAGTGCGAGGACAGCAAGACAGACCTCTACAGCCTAAACCGCCAACTGACCCAGGCGAAAGCGATTGTTTGCCCATTAAAAGATGCCTCGGGCAAGCGCTGCTACTCGGCAACAGAGAGAGCTGAACTCTTGGCCGACCACCTGGAGGAACAGTTTAAGCCGCACCCTGTCCCATCAGACGCACCAGAGGCTATCAAAGAACACCACAGGCGAGTGGAGAGGGAAGTAGAGGAGTATCTTCGGTCCCCGGCAACTCCGTTGGCAGGCCAGGACTTTATTGCCCCAACGGAAGTAGCAAGAGCCGTGAGGAGACTGAAGACGAAGAAGGCGCCGGGTTACGACGGAATACCGAACGCCGCCCTTAAGTGGATGCCTACGAGAGGCCTGGTTTGTCTGACCCGGCTCTTCAACGGTATTCTTCGCACCGGACACTTCCCCTCAGCATGGAAGACTGGCAGAGTGATAGTTCTGCCGAAGTCCGGCAAGGACTTGAGATTACCTGCCAGCTACCGCCCCATAACACTACTACCGATGATGTCCAAGCTGTTTGAGCGTCTGCTGCTGCGGAGAATGCGTCCCCATCTAAAGCCCCGGGAGGAACAGTTCGGATTCCGCACGCAGCACTCGACAACGCTCCAGCTGACCAGAGTAATACATTACCTCACCGACGAGCTAAATATGGGGAGACGGTCCGTAGCCGTGTTCTTAGACGTCGAAAAGGCCTTCGACAGGGTGTGGCACGAGGGCCTCATCTTCAAGCTGATGCACACCACGACGCCGCCTGCGCTAGTTCGAGTCGCGGCGTCATCCCTTGCTGACCGCCGATTCTTCGTGTCTGTCGAGAATGTAAACTCCGGATACAGAAGGATTAAAGCCGGAGTACCACAGGGGAGCTGTGCGTCACCCGCCTATTATGCTGCTTACACGAACGATATACCAGTCCTGGTGGACCCCATACCAGGTGAATGGGAAGTTCAATTAGCCCTCTTCGCAGATGACAGCGCATACATCGCGTCGTCCAAAAACGCGTCCATCGCCGCAGGCAGGATACAAAGAGTACTGGACATCCTGCCGGAATGGCTGGACAAGTGGCGTATAGCCGTCAACGTGGGGAAAACGGCCGCCCTTGTGACCGGCAGCGCACATAAGTCCGACACACCGCCTCCGCTTCAGCTTCGAGGACAGGACGTCACATGGGAAAAGAAGATCAAGTACCTGGGCGTCCTCATTGACAACCAATTGAAAATGAGCTCGCAGACCTCACATGCCGTGAATCAGGCGAAGGCTGCTAGCACTACTGATGCCGGTATTAAGATCGAAGCTATCGCTAAGAACCAAACTATCAATATATAAAACTTATATCAGGACGAGGCTGACTTATGCTGCGCCGGCATGGTACGCCCTCTGTTCGGACGCTAGGAGAAGGAGAATGCAGATAGTGCAGAACGCCTCCTTGCGTATAATCACGGGAGCCGGCCGGTACGTACGAAACGACCGCATCGCCCTTGACCTGAAGATCGAATCAGTGGAGGAGTTCGTTGTCCGACTATCGCGTGGGATGTTCGACCGTGCCGACAACGGACCACACCCCCACTTGAACAACATAGCACCGCTTCACGCTCGACCTCCAAGAGGATAGCGTACGTACCTGGCGAGCACTCCCCAGAGACCTCCTAGTGGCCGACTTAGAGGAAGAAGAGGAGCAGGACGAAGAGGGCTACTAGGCAGCCATTAAGATGAGGCCCTACAGAGCAACAACGCCAAGATTGGCTATCCAAGCCGAGATGGCCAACAGAACACGATACCCACGCGGTACGGATGAGAACCGTATCGTCAGGGAGGGGGAAGCGTTACACACCACCCCTCCACACATTGCCCCCTGGGCAGAGTCCCAGGGCGTCCAGCCCCAGCAAGAGGGGTAACCCTGACGCTGGTTCCAGACTCCCACGTGAACACGGGAGGAGAAGATCCACGATACGATACGATTATTAACTTCAACAAAATACAATAAGTACTACTTTATAAGCTAAAAACTACATACTACTACACAAAAAGCAAATAACTATATATAAAAAGCAAATATGCCACAGTTGTGCTTAGTTTTACGTAGTTGTGCCATTAGGAATACGTATTTTGTATGTCCAAGTGTCCAACTATTTGTGCGAAAGCAGTTGGTCCACGAAGAACTCATATTTGAAGGTTTCTTGGAGACACAAATAAACATTTCTAATTCTGATTCATATTTCTAAACAACATAACTAAATCTTTCTGAAAACTTCAGGCTTTATTTCTGCAAATAATTATTCTTCAATCAATGTCAATGGCTAAATGTTTTTTTACCTTGTATTTTTATAATTTTAGATGATACTCGTATCTAAGATCTCTTTTAGATTTTAGATGATATTTTATCTATTGATGATGTTACTGGGAGTGAATTCAGTAAAATTTGCCTGAGCCGAAGATGTTTCTGGTTCAGAGATCTATTGCTTCACTTACACTCTGTTTCCTACAAATATTTGTATACAATACAGGGTTATCTAGAATGGGTGTACCACAGAAAGAAGGTCATTCAGACCATCATTATGAACAACTTTTTCTATGTGGCCTACCCGGAATTCATATATTTAGTCGATTCCGAGTTGCAATATTGTATGGAACAGCTGATTTTTTTTCTCGAAGTTTGGGTTAGCTCTATAGTAAAAATTGTTTACAATGATGGCCTTAATCAGCTTTCTATCTTTCAGCTTAGTATACGGCAAGCAGATAAACCTGTATATCTACATAAAAAAATATGTGTTCTCATAGTACATAAATATAAATATTAAATTATTATTATAGGATAATTAGGAATATAGTTTGCTATATTCCTAATGCTAAAAGGAATCAGTTACCTATCTAAAAACTGCAAACAGATGCCATTCTTGATAATAATTAGTAGGTAGGTAAAAAAATTAAAATAGTCCAGTCTCGAGTACATAGAGGATAGTAGAGTGGATGTCGGTCGGGGCACGGGCGCGGGTATTGAACCCGGCTCACGGCTGTCCGCCGTCCGGGCAGCGCAGGCCGCCCGCGCCCGGCCGCCTCCGACGCCGTGCTTCCGCCCGCCGCCGCACCTCACGAACTTGCTTTTATGTGCTTGTAGTTCGGGATCGGGATATTTAGGTTAGGTATCGGGGAGTAGACAACTACCTATGGCCATATTATTCAAGCCGGTTCAGCCAGCCGTATCAGTATTCTCAATGAAACTGTTGCAATAACTGATATCCCGACTGAAGCCCATTTAGAGGTGTGGTAATCCTTGCTGCCACCACCTCCTAACTTCCCAAAACCAGCAATATAGCTCCCAGTAGGCAGCAACCTCCCGCGACCCACGTGGAAGTCAATAAACAGATTCCAGACCCATGTGGACCGCTGCAGGGTAAACCCCACCAAGTGGGTATCGTTTCGGATGCTGCGAGAGTCTAGTGATAGCGAATCCCTTGAGCAAAGTATGGAGCAACTGCTTACATGCCCACAGTGTCTTAATTCCTGTACTATGGAACACCTATACCTACAAGGCTAACACCCTGCGAGGTCGCAGTGGCCAAATATTGGGAGAAAATATTTGAACCATTTTGAACCATTGATCCGAAGAAGAAGAAGATTCAAGTCAGTCGTCGTTACAATGGCACTTTCATAAACATGAACCATACATGTTTCGAAAAATACCTTTCAAAATAATGAGATGAATCTTACTGGAAACTATTAAACATTTGTACTTTCATGTATCAGTGTCTTAGCTATAAAAAACTCAACACAAACACCGATGAGATGGATTGCTCCAGGATATATCTATTCACATATCTAGACCTAGACCATTTTAAATGGAAGAAATATAAATAATGATAGAATATTCTTTGATAGATTGAAGATTACAAGAACAACTATTTCTTACCTAAAATATTCATAAGTGCTTACTTACATTTGTGCCTATTATAAAATATATGGGTTAAAAATTCACTGGCAAAGTCTTTAAAATAATTATATAGGTAGGTGTAATCAGTCTATTTTACCTACTGCACATAAAGTAAGATTATTATTAAACATAAACCGTCTAAGTTGCTGAGCTATAAAATAGCAACCATAAAAATAGGCTAGCGATGAAGGCACTCGTACTCGTTCCTGTATAATTATATACTTGAAAAGTAAATGAATATTCGTTGATATTTACTGCGATGATATGTGCAGTCAAACTGCGTCGATAGTTCTAATATTTGTTTTGACAAGTCTGTTCTAAAACGACCGTGGGCCACATAAAACCAGTTAGGTGGGGAGCAACGACATAAAATTGTAAAGTCAATAATGTAGATACCAATTTACCGATGTGTTTGTCGGTGATTTTAATGTCATTGCGAAGCTGTGGACACTTCATGCTTTAGAATATATTATGCAGGCAGCTACGAGATAAAATCTAAATGCAATTCTGCTCTCGGTATGTACAATGACATCTACAATGTTTGCAGTGGTATGAAATATCTGTGTCCAATGTTAACACCAGGACGAATAGCACGTTCGTGACATTTGACATACATGCGACGGAATATTTATCTCTTTGTGTATTTAGCTCTATCAAAAATTGTTAACCGAAACTGAAACATAGTCGCTTAGTAATTAGCTATTTCAAATTCTGGCTTAAGAAATCTTGAAAGTTAATTATATTAAAATAATGATAAAATGCAATCATTGCGAAATAAAGATATTTTTTCCAAAAGTTTGTTAGTGAAAGTTCTACAACACAGATTAATTTCAGTCACCAATGAAAATGTGCCAGTTTTTGACCGACGAACCACCGGAGGAGGTATACAATTCGACGCGTATATTTTTTTTAATGTATAACCACGCATAACTTTTTTCATAGTAGTCAGATTTCAATAATATTTTTTTTTTGGAAAGAATATACTTTGAAATTGGTCCCATTTAAATTCTATCGAAATCGGCTGAGCCATTTTTGATAAATCAACAATTATGTAAAAAATGTTACATCGATCCCTGCATAATATTTGCGTTCTAGCGATGCGCCTCGGCTTCGCACAGGTGTATTATACATATAAACATTTCTCTTGAATTAATCTATCTATTAAAAGAAACTGCACCAAAATCCGTTGCGTAGTTTCAAAGATATAAGCATACATGGGGACAGACAGCGGATAGCGACTCGGGTGAAGTCGATCATGCTATTTTTTGCAAAAAATAATTATAACCGTTAAAACTGATTTGATACATTTTATATCATCTATTTTACATAATATCTATCTGGATAATACATATCAATCCAGATAGATATTATGTAAAATAGATTTTCTTCTTCTTCTAAGATCAATAAATGATATTGGATGATGATACTGAATAGGAAAATTTTAAGAAGATGGTTACGACCAGGTGTATTATCTAAATAGTATCTATGATCCTACTGAGTAAGCGGGGTAGTCAAGAAGCTGTTACCGTTAAAGCCTGGTGGGCAGCAACGGCGGAAGCAGTCATATCCTGGCACCGCAGTCGAAGACCGTTTGCATATAATCACGGTGCCGTAAATAGGCCCTTTGTGGCTTCTGGCTAAATCACTAACAATACCTGGCAAGCACTTTAGTAAGCAGCTGCGTAAGCACTTTATGATGAGGAATGATTAAATGTAGTGTTTAGCTTTTCGAGGCCGACCTATTATAGGTAGTTCCCAGTTGCTGATTAGTTTGTAGGATCAATTCAATAATGTTTTGTTTTAATTCACCACTAAATAATATATATATATGTCACCGGTTTATTATATAAATATTAGGGGACATCTTACACACGACCTCTGACCCCAGACTGATATATTACATATACTTATTTTTAAAAACATACTTATATAGCGAATAACTAAATAGCATCTAAATACTAAGCAAACACTTATGTTCATCACATAAATATTTGCCCTGGGTGGGGATCAAACCCACGCCTCTTAGACCCAGAAGTTAGGGTCACTAACGACTGAGCCACCGAGGCACTGGATAAAAAAAATCAAGTGTGTTTTATACGGTATCTCTTGTGAATTTTATTGCCTCAGAAACAAACAGGAAGTAAAAGAGCCTTAGGAAAAAGGACATGGAACTGTGACAAAAGATGGCATATAGACTATTCAGCATTTTATTGTCATGTAACTTAATAGTCTTGTGAGTTCCTGAAAAAATCCTAAGTATACAATCATCATCATCATCATCATTATCTGCCGTAGGACGCCCACTGCTGGACATAAGCCTCCCCCATGGATTTCCAATAAGGCCGGTTGGAAGCTGCCTGCATCCAGCGCGTTCCTGCGGTCTTAATAATATCGTCGGTCCACCTGCTAGTCAAGCATGCGACCACGGATAGCGACGAAAAGAACTCATTTCGACGTGTGAAAAAGTGACAGATATATACTTTGCCATAACGCTGTCTCGTTCTGACACTATGAACGTAATAATTCGTGGCGCATTTACCCGGCTGGTCGGTGGACGTCCTCCGCTGCGCTTGCCTGTGCTTACTAATCCGCTAGGCTATGTCGGTAACTTTGGTTCGTCTGCGAATCTCCTCATTCCTGATTCATTCTCGCAGAGAGACTCCGAGCATAGCCCTCTTCATAGCGCGTTGGGCTACCTTTAGCTTATTCATAAAGCCCACAGTAAAAGACCACGTTTCAGTTCCAGTATACAATATCTACCTAGAAAACTACATCTTGTACCAATACATTGTTTCATAACTGCAGTCCAAAAATCATTATGAAAACTAGCACCCGAGGATGATGTAGGTACCTAAGTGTACTTTAAAGGGTTATTTCGAAACTACACTCGTTCATTTTCCCTATGTATAATTTGTTGAAAAAATATGTTAAAGACTTTTTGTCTCCTCACACGGCAAGCCCACAGAAATGCATACGCTTAAGGTCAAAGGAAGGTAAAGCTGTGTGATGCGATTTTTGTATGCACGGTAGCGATTACCAGGAATTTTAATGTTAGGATTTCCCCCACAAAATCGTTTTCCAAAAAGGTAAACACGTTACCTTTGTAAAGTTTTCTTGTATTAGTCAGACGTTTCCCGTGTTCTACGATACGAGGCGGTGTTGTCATGCTTTGCGTCAGGCGAGCTAGTACTCCGCCCCGCCCCGCCCCGCTGTCCCCCGGTACCCTCTGCCCGCCACGGTCACCGAGCACTGCGACCTTTTGCTGAATCCACTACTAATATTACGTAATTCACACTGCCATCAATGCTAGCTAACAATACTTTATGCATTAAACAAAAAAACCTAATGGATAAACAACTGCCTATTATTCACCTACGATGCTCATATTTCCTAGCTATGCTTACTCAGGCTTAACGAAGCTCTAAAGACTCTAATGGCGTTGTCTTCCGATTAAAATTATTCGTTTTTTTATTTTTGGTTCGTGACCATTAGCATTTTAGAGAAATAATGCAATAAGAAGATGCACTGCCTTTTAATATTGTCAGAGAACATATTATTGTGACCAGGCGTGGGGGTAAGAACCTCCTTATTATGGCTCTCCTCGGATATTATGAATATTTCGCAAACCTCAGTAATATACCTACGAGTATAATGGCTCCTTACATATTCATATGCACGAGAAAAAAGGATAAGAATGTAACATTGAATGGCCCTAGATGGTGCTCACTGCAGTTATGATTTGAATACCTACTTAAGTATTACTAGAAATTCAAATGAACAAATATAGGTATCTTTTACATCTTAAATATTGTCATTTAAATTGCAAAAAATACATTCTACTCAATGATATCTGTCATACTCAAATGAAAAATAAATAATTGATCAATTCACAGTTTAAAGGATACATATTTAAATACTTATTTTTACTACATAAGCAAGTTACTTATAACTATAACAATGGCAAACTACGAAATCATTACTTTTACTACACCAAAGTTTTGCTATGAATTACCTATTATTCTAGTAAAACAATAAGATAAAAACTAACAAACTGTTCTAGATCTGTATCTAAAGCAAAAGTTGCGGCGTAATGACGTGAAAGATCTATATCTATAGTCAACTTTCGATGAGAGTATTAGTAATGGCCTTTAGTTTGAGAAGTAGAGCCAAAGGTATGAAAGAAATCGTGCAGAAACGCTGACTTAGCGGGGTGGTCTCCGTAATACAGCCTTCGTCTGTATGCTATTTATAAATTCTTGCTTTATGGTACAGCTTGTTGATTCAGCAAATAAATATTTATAAATATTTTGGGACATCTTACACACGGTCTCTAACCCCAAACTAAGCAAAGCTTGTGATATGGCTGCCAGAGACTGATATACAACATATACTTATTTTTAAATACATACTTATATAGATAGAGTAACTAAATAACACCCAGGCACAGAGCAAACACTTATGTTCATCACATAAATATTTGCCATGGGTGGGGATCGAACCCACGCCTCTTCGATCCAGAAGTTAGGGTCACTAACCACTGAGCCACCTAGGCAGTCGATAAATTGTATTAATTGATAAGAGTAGGTATTACGATGCGATAGATAGATTGACGTTTAGATCAGTATTATTGTACCATTATTGCTACAACGTCAATTGTAATGTTTTCAAATTTTACTCTTTCAGGCTTTTTCCTGCTGAGATGTTTGTATCAATGTTTATATACGTCGTAAGTTTAGAAAGAAAACTTTGATTAAAACAAATGAATGATTGTTTTATCCACTTAAATACTTCATTTTTTTTACTGAGAACTTCATTTAATGTCATGAGTATTATTGGGTATCCAGCAGGTACGAGTACATCGCCCATACAAAAGACATCAACGAGAGCTCATTTAAACTAGGAATTTGGACTAACTGGAAACTACAACATTTACACGATTATTATTGTTAAATTTCATTAAGAAAGTCGATGACAAAATGTTGTGGATAATAATACATTCAAATAAAAACACTTTACAATCAATAAACTACCAAAAAAATATTTCTTTTCTATCTGAAGAGTTAGGTTATAGATGTAATCGTGCGATATATTTTAAAGTACGTTTTCCTAATACTTAGTAAAAATGATCTCAGCAAATAAACCGAGTTCACATACTCTACCGCAGGTCTACCACAATTACATTTCGCACAGCCAAGAATAGGCAAAGGTATTAAAGATGCAAAGAGCAATAAAAGTAAGTCGACAATTTAGCGCAATCCAGAGACTACGGAATGCCGTCTCCTGCTCTCTACAACCCAAAAAGTCGTCCGTAAAACTAGCACTGCAGTATAATGGGGACTACGGTTACCCCTTATAGATTCCGTAACCGAAAATCATTTGAACCTTTTTTGCAAAGGGCAGTAAGTTTAGTAAGTATTAGTATTGTACATACGTGTACATAAAAGCGATTTTGTTCAAAACTACATAAATTGGCGTGAATTTCCATTCTCGTGAATCTGGTGAACAAAATAGCCATTCATCAGAAATATCTTTTCATACCACCTGCTCGAAAATTACTCATTATATGTCGTACAATCTCAAGGTAAAACGAGTCATCTTCACGATCTCTAGGACTACTCATATCTAGGTTTCATTTTGTAAAATCAAATAAAATCATTTTAGATTGCACGGCAACGGGCATTGTAAGGAGATTTTATTCGATTTTAAAGAATGAAACCTCTTTGGTGCCCGTATCAGTTCGATTTTATTAAATACAACCTCATTGCAATGCCCGTGTTAGGCCATGATAATCGAGCTGGCCATGATCTTATGTTTTTTACGTAGTATTTATTTACATTATGTTTTATTGTGAATTTGTGTGCGATTCTATGAAAATTCGTAGGTACATTCTAATTTGTTTTATTTTATTGTGAACAATACCGATTTGTCTAGTGAGTGCCAACACTTAGTGAGTTTATGACGTAAGTATTACTCATATTCTGGGGTTTTATTTTCTAGCAGAATATATGAAAAGTAGAGTATACACCACTAGAACCAAGTCTGTCTTCGTCTTGGGTGACTTGAAACCCTCACTTCAGTCAGGACTCTAAATAATTAACTTAAAACACCCTCGCTGCGCTCGGGAGTTAACTATAGCGTCACTCGCTACGCTCAGGGTCCAATTTGTCTCCCGCGACGTAAGTAACCACTTAGTTATCTTGGTACATAATCTACTATTTAGTCTGTGCAACCCCTTTGACGCCTTTTTACAAGCTTTTATTTAACATGCAATTGATGTATAGGTATCTATGTACCTATATTTGTTCGAGTGAAGTCTTGCAAGTTAAATTTGACCAACTTTCCGGTTTCCAATTGAGCTAAAATTTTGCACGCATATGTATATTGCGTGACAATGCAATAATATGGTACAATGGAATTGATCTGATGATGGAGTCAAAAAGTGGCCATAGAAACTCCCGTACTAAACAAGATAGACTCGTCGTGTTTGGGCTTGTTTTACTTATCTTGGCTAGCACTCTGCTACTACATGATATCCAAGATCTTAAAAGCTTGTACTTTTGAAAAGTTATATTTCATTAACAGAGAAAAAGTCTCTAAATGCGCTATCTTTTGACGGTAACCTTAACCGAGGCCTTACTTTCATGTCGGAATATTTCTGCATCATATTTGTTCCAGTTTAGCAATTCTTTAGTTATACTTTTTCTTCTATGAATATGTATGAACACTGTGCATTCAAAACTGTTTCTATAAAATAAGCCTACATATTTTCACGGGCGTTCTCTTGCGATATAGCGGTTAACGTTATTCACAAGTGCTGGTAATTTCTTGACAGCCGTTTGACGGCAGTTTAGAGAAAATGTATGAGTGTGTACGACAGCAGAAGAAATATTGTAGGCGGTGTTTAAGGTCATCTTTGTCTCAACAATTATTTGTGTGTATCTATGAAAAAAGTCATCTCTAAAAAACCAATGCATATGTTTATGTTTCACTAGGCATAAGATAGATTGTGAGGAATAATTTCTATAAGGTAACGCGGTGTCACATATAATAACATCTTTTATGTGACAATCATGCCTAATAAGTAACCTCTGATAGAACATTTAAATATTTCCTTACACCCAAAAATTAAAACTAAATGTGTTATAACTACATCAGTTTCCATGACTTAAATTGTCTAAATATGTAAATTGGATAAAACTAAAAAGCTGCAGTGATGCTAAGAAAACATAGTGATTTAAATAGTAAAACACAGTTAAACAGTTATTATCTCAAAATATGAATACTATGATTACTGTAAATGGGTTTCAAAGCGACGATGCACCGTCACTGACGACGTCGTCATGGCGTTTTACTCAAGCGCGGGACGTTGAACTCCCTTCAAATCCACATTTAGACGTTCAAATAAAACTGGTCCCTCCATCTTGCCTGTATTATTCAATTATAGTTATAAAGTCGGCTCTCACGCTACCGTTCTGACTTTCAAACATTCTTGGCGGCATAGAAAAGCACTGGTAGGTCATAAATGTGCTCCACTGGTATACACAATGTTGAATGATGTCGGCTTTACTTGATATTCGAGCGAGTAGATCAGTAGAACCAAATGTACTATTCAATCCTTCTCTATCTATGTTTTTTGACAGATATCAATGTGTCTGGTGGAGGTCTGGTGGTATGTTACATGTCTAGAAAGCAGCTTGTTTGGTTTAAGAAATTATTAACTCTAGATTTGGAGTCGCTCATATTGAACTTTCAAAAAATTCAGCATTCAATTACTTCGTGTTTAAAATTACGAAATCCATAAACTGTGATACAGATTTCTCTAGCACAAGATAAATAACATAACAGTCTATGAGCAAAATCTGTAATTATCTATAAATTTAACATCTGTAACACCTACACAGTATTAGCAATAAAGATATTCTGGCTCTGATTCTCTAATAGAGTTAATGCTTTGCTCGCTGTAAGTACTATTTTATGTCTTTTCAGCAATAAACATGATTTTCCGACGAAGCTATGTTACAAAATTAATCTTCGGTTTTGTATCATGTAACAATATACCAACCTAAAATTAAGTGGTTTTTCTAGTATATTCTAACTAATACCAAATCAAGTATTCTACATGTTTGGCGACTTGTTCGTCAACCTGCTTTGTATCGTTTCACCTGGTCCGGTTTGATGATGTCATATTTTCTCCACGCAGAGTTTAAAAAACCTTTAAATTAAGTAAGGAGATGACGGTAAACCTGATGCCATGAGTATTCCTGTTTTAAATCGTGTCATAACACCTATATGTACATTTATTGTATTGATTTACATGTATTGTACATGTACTAAGGACGATATGTACACATAACATATATAAATAAATATGTTATGTGTACAAGTACATGATCATGTACATTACAGAAAGGCTAGAGGCTTACATTTACGTATATATGTATAATACAAGTAATGCACATGTATAATTATATGGCTCTACTTTACTGAACGAGTTATAATGACGGGTTATAAAATGGCGAGGAAGCCAAAATAATTTAATTATAATATATACAGGGTTATTTCTAATCAATAAGCACTCTTTTAGGGCCTTATTCTGTACGTCAAAACATCATTCAACTTTTATTAATTCTCAAAAAAAATATCTGTTCTATAGAAAAATATCGTTCACCCTCGACAAAATGTATGGAACAGCTGTATTTTTTTTTAAGAATTAATAAAAGTAGTAGAACAAAAGTTGTTAGATTTGATGTACAGAATAAGCTCCTAAAAGGATGCTAATTGATTAGAAATAACCCTGTATACTCAACATTGAGTATAAGAATTTTCTGACTTAAAAATAACGAATATATTAGGTACATATATTTACCGACATTAAATTTTTAAAACCATAATAATTATTATCTAGATTTTCTTCACCTAAAGGTGGGTGAAGAACCTAGGTGAAGAAGGAGTAGAAAAAGTCTTCGAAACCAAATTCCAAAAAACTAATCATTGTTCAAAAGGCAGACAAGTTAAACTGCAATACAGTTGCAAGTAAATACAATAAAACATCTTAAGACGAAACGAGCTCAGGGATTTCCAAGTTTTACACTATAACATGCATGACCCGTGCATTGTATTTGGCACAAAAGATGCATACAAAGTTGAAATTGCGGCCAATAGGTACGTTAACTTTGCTAAGTAATAGTTTACCAACACAGGCGTGTGTACCTATAGGTACTATGTACATGTACCTACATAGTTTGAGGCGACAGGCACGAAATAGCGGTCGAGGTCCTTCGCCCACTGGCGCGAGCGAGCACCTCGCTTCGTGATGTGAAGTTACGAACACTTCTTATTATTTTTAATCGAACTGCAGTTCCGTCATCGCTTGCTTTGGTGATATCACCAGCTTAACCTCCAATGACTAAGATGCTTAAAAGCATGGATTTTATGTCCTTGCAAAGCTTTACGAACTTTCGATTTCAGGTTAACAAAGTTGTAAAAAGGGTTGCTGGAAAGGTTGTACTTTAGTACAGCTTTTCCAGACTTCTTTTAAAAAGAAGAAAATTTTGAAAAGGAACCGATCATTAGGTACCTACATGTTGTATTCTACTTTATTTTCCCGCTACCACTCGTATTTCTGATAGACTAGGTACATTAATATGATTATATGTTACCAGCATATAAGATTTAAGATTACCCGATGTTATCTGGGGTAGGTATAAACTACAGACACTACAGTGCTAGTATCTCTGTAGGTACCTATGTCGAATTTCATCTCAACCCGCATTGGGCCGGCATGGTGAATCAGGCCCAAAACTTTTCGTGATTAAGCCTGTTCAGTAGTGGAATATTTCAAAGGCCGGTACAGTACAGAAAATCAAACAATTCGTTTCGTCTTTTCTGTCGATGTATTTGCGCTGTATGAAAATAACTGCGCGAAAGAATTTTCCTCAATTTTTCTGAGAATTATCTAGTTGCAATATTGACGAGCCTAAAATCCATAGTTTTAAATATCTTTGAGCTAAGCACACGAAAGATCGTGCGGTCTCTTGGATGACATGCCTATGCTTTATTACCTACATATTATCGATGTAGGTATGTTGTCATCAGTATAATTAAGATAAACAGGCTAAAGGTTAACACATTAGGTCATATCTATTTAATGCATTCTAGTTAAATCAGCCACCGTTCACTGTTCAGCATTGCTTTGCAATTCATAGTAAGTAGGTATTAATTCTAGCATCCTATTTTATCGACCAAAGTAAACGCTAGTTGTGTACAATTTATTTTATAGATTTTTGTAGCTAATTCTAGTATTTATTTAAAATTTTCACATGTTTTACCCCTAGTTATATACCTTGGAAAGTCGGGTAAAAACTGTAGAACTCAAAGGATCGTAACTGTAAAAGTAAACTCTCTGATAGAAATTCCATGTTGTGCCGTTATACAACAACCTATTTTAACCAGGGAAAGGCATGAAACGCGATTAATTCATATTCAATGGATTTCAAATTTCCTGGGCTATAGGCCTGGTTTGAAGTTAATAAGTATGCACATGTGTTACAGTTAGGTAATAAGGATGTGATTGCCGCAGGTATCTAGTTCTCGTTTCGCCTGCATACCCGAGGCAGCTCAACAGAAAGAATAGGAAGATGTCCATACTCAGTTATATTGTAGGAAACACTGGCCGCCGAGCGGAGGGGTGTGAGTGCTCGAGCATGCAGATCTGATGCGGTCGCTGGAACACTAACGAGCCCATTAAAATGGTCATTGGCATATGAATCGTAGTCGTTTCTTGGTTTAAGTACTTGCTTCAATGGTAGTACCTGATTGTTGACTTGCTTTATCAATATTTTATTGATCTAATGTTTATAAATTGTGGTTTAGAGGATAACCTCTGTAACAGTTTTAACTGTAATAGGTAAGTAAACAACGTTGATGCTAATGACAAGAATAAATTAATATTGAAGACGGAAATATTAAAAAAACCACATAAAATGTAACTTCATAAAATGCAAAAAGCTGTTTCTATTAGATTATAAAATAAAAATCGAATATAGTTTGTATACCTAATCTAATTTATATTGTAAGTTTGCTTAGATCTACCACCTACATCGTAACTTTTACAGTAAGTACATTTATGTATCAGAAATAATTATTTTTCGCAAAATATTGCAACACCGACTTCCACCGTGTACACTGACGCCAGGGCTAGCCACCCGGCCTTCTATACGAACTTTGGAACCGTGTACAGAATTCGATAAGTAGCTCGAATCGATGTGACGTCCATGTACACTATTGATGATTTATCAAAAACGGCTCGGCCGATTTTAGTGAAATTCGAATGGGACTACTTCGGGAGTCTACCCTTTCAAACTAAAAAATATTTTTTTTAATCGGTTCACAATTGGCGAAAATATAGATGAACATACACAAAAAAAATACATACTCGTACAGACGAACATCCTACCTCCTCCTTTTTGGAAGTCGGTAAAAATAACATTCAGATATGAAGTTGCCAACTGTATCCACAACCTTGGTGAGAAACAACCTTTTCTTATTTCATAGTTGAGGGCAGCGATGCGCGAGACGCTGATGTCATGCATGCAAAGCCGACGCTGGCGCGGCTTCTTAGAAAATACATAATAATATTATAATGGCACCTCTTTTCCTATTGCACGACTCTGAAATGTGATTTCAAGGGTGATTTTCTAAATATGGCTCAGCTAATGATAATGAATTCCATTACAAAAAGTTTTTGGAAGACGAATCTGTGTTTTCTTTTATTTTAGTTCGCCAAAAATTGATCGCATGTAGGTAACCTATGCAATGCATCATGCTTTACCTTTAACCTTTACTAAACTTTGCTATTCATAAATTGATTGCTTTTAAGTTTGCAATATTTTGATTTTTTAGCACGGCACATGTATTTTGAGATTAATTATTTTTATCATTCGATGCTTAATTAATAATACTAAGCTCCATTTTAATTGTATTCAGAAATAAAAACAATGACAACATGCTTGTGTGTTTCGTAGAGATGCAGAAGTGATACATTTAGACGTCAACGGGATCTATAAAACATATCAGACAATACTTTGAATAACAATAACGATAGGATGGCGACGTGGAAGTGTAATGGACGTGCCTGTGCCTAGTTCTTTTAATATAATATAATATTGGCGAAGGAAGATATATGTTCCTGTCGAAGAACAATGTGAGGCGGAGGCAGGCGGCCGGGCGTCCGGTCGGCCTGTTTTTATTCCGGACCATCCTCCAGACAAAAGATCTTACTTTTGGTTGACAGCTCGTATACACAACAATCAAGTCTGTTCTATCGTACTACTCTCTTAATCATCTGACACGATTAAAACGATTTATGTCTCTTTTCATTTTAACGGATGAGGAAAAGACAACATCCCTGCGTGAAATTTTGACTTTTGTGCTGTCTTCTAGAAATATTTTATTTTTTCGGTATTAAAAATAGCCTTGTCACTTTCCGCGACCTTTCAACTACATGCAAAAAATGAAGTCGAACCGTGGCTCCGTTGCCGCGCAAACGAGGAACAAACCAATAAGCCAACAAAAATGCCTTCGTATTTACATATAAGTAGGGTTATAGTAAGGTTATAATTTTCACGATAAGGTTTAATTTTCCCGATACGTTCATAATTTTCATGATGCGGTGATTGATTTTTGTGCATGCACAATCAACAAATTTTATAATCTTTGCTGCTGACATAGGCGGCCTCGAATCCGGCAGGGGGATACAGAATCTAAATTAAGAAAGTCTGACTTTCATTTGCCCTGAATGACTTTGAGCACCGATTGAATAACATACCACTTTTGCACTCACCTACAGACTGACCCCGCTCAAGTTAAAAATATCATGTATTGACTTGATATAATATAATCACGTATGACTTCATTTCATCGCGCAATATTCTTGAACTATTTTAATGATGATTGTACGTGATCTCATCATGGATGAACTTGAAACGGGAAATAATGTGCCTACCGCGTAACAATTTTTATGTAGGATGTTAACAAAGTACCTACCTGCTTATATTACGTACCTTCTTACGTGGCTATTTATTAAAGCTTCGACGTGTTAATTAGTTTTTATCTGGGTTTATTTCAAATATAATGCCTTTATTACTTTATTCGCGGCATAACTTAGTAAAAAAACGACTGCAAAAGATATTAGTCATTAAGATGCCTTATCGCTCCTGGTACATGCTGGTAGATAGATTTATCATTCATAATAACTGTACCTGTTTACCTAATAAGACTTTTGTAATAAATACATTTTTTTTATGATTTACACTTATAATTCAGACGTTCGCCCACAGTCCATCAAATTGTACCTGTATAGAGATCCTGCGATCTGGCTGAATTATTCATCTTAAAGAGTTGTATCATGATGCTGCTAGATTACACCTCTTAATTTCTATAGACATATTGGACCGAAAAAACACTAAAAGATTTCAAACACTTTTTACTTAAGAAAGTTACATAGGTTAAAAAATTGTTGAGTCTATAAAATCTCAAACCCTGTCTCTAGAGAATTCTAGAAGAGATCTAGATTGACCCCCCGCGCCTGCGCAGTCCCCGGCTAGACTAATTATGAGCAGATTGCGCCGGCCATTGATCCCTGCGATGCTCGTCTTATGCATTATGCAGCCCTTACCTTGCGTATACCGCCCGCGGACATTTCTACACCTTTGTTTTATTAAATACATGAGGCATTCTGCAATGGAATATTCAGACCCTCGTAATTTGTCTATTCTTGGAACTGTAATGGAGTGATCGAGATGAGTATTTTTACAAAATAATCTACATATACGATGGATTGGTTCTATTTTTCATAAACGTAATGTCTTGATATTATAAACGATACTTGATATTATTTATAATAAGTACCTACTTAAGTTTGTACTTGCTATTGGTGCGCCCTCAATACAGGGTATATACAGGGTTATTTCTAATCAATTAGCATCTTTTTAAGGGCTTATTCTGTACATCACAAACAACTTTTGTTCTGTGACTATTGTCAAAACTAAAAAAAAATGTTGTTCCTTAGAAAAATATCGTTCACCCGCGACAAAATGTATGGAACAGCTGATTTATTTTTGAGTTTTGACAAAAGTCGCAGAACGAAAGTTGTTAGATTTGTATGATGTATTGACCAAATAGTGTAGTAAGAAAACTGTTTTGTGTTGTTTTTGTGTCAGTGTCAGTTTTGGTTAGCGACGAATTAAAGTAGAATATTGCATTTACAAAAATGTGTATTATTGGGCCAAAACTTTATTATTTGATGTACAGAATAAGCCCCTAAAAGCTGCTAAGATTTGGAATAACTCTGTATACTCGTATATCATATTATATTTAGTTAACCTCGTTTTTAACTAAATTATGAATAATACTTGCAATAAATGAACGAATTAACAAATTATTTTATCTAGTTTACCTACGGATTTCTCTGTAATACTAGGTACAGAGAGGTTTTATTTGGGGAAGTACTGTCTATGAATTAAATCGTTTTGTATAGATAACAATTGATTTATTATAGAGTCAATTAGAATTCCTTGAGCCTTGTAGAATAAATGCAAAATTATTATAGCATTTATACATTAGCTTGATGATAAATATTTATTTCGAATTCACCTCTAATACCTACTTTATATTTCTGCTCAATGATTGTATCAAGGATTTGATTTGTAGATGAGTTTCACATTTAATCAACTATAGATAAGTTGGCAATCTATGATTTTTATTTTTATACATCTATACCGTTGTCCGTAGATAAATAGAAATTAGTCTACATATATTACAAATTACAACAAACCTATCACAAAAACTCAGAGGTAGACGATAAACACAAGTCGATAAAAAAAAACACTGGAGTAAAAGATAGGTATGTAGAGGAACGACTAAAATTAGTCAAGTCTCACATGCCTTTTAAATATTAATTACAAGTTACGGCATGATCACAATGGCATAGCCCCGCGATCAAATAAGCCTCCGGCTTAGGGTGTACCCTGTCATCATATTTTAATCACAAGTTTTTTAATCTAAAGCCTCTTTAGAAAAAACGTACAAAACGTTAAAGAATTCCACAGGGTATTTTGTAAGCTGTGTAGCCGCATTAATAGCCTAAGATATTCAAAGCGCCAAAATACCAATAAGTTTTAACGACTTTTGAGACATGACCTTTGTATGATTTTTGTCGAAGGTAAATAAATGACTCATTATTTGTGACATCCTTGAGCGTCTGTCTCTCACGAATTTGCCTTTGTTGATCCATACTCTAAGGCAGATTTAGCTAAATTTTGTAACAAAGGCATCTAGATAATGACAATCTTAAATGAGGTATATTTTTTTTTTTTTATGAATTTGTACAAAATAAGATCCGCGATGTGGACGCTGTACTGTACCAGTTTTTTTAATAGTCCACTGGAGGACGTAGGCCTACCCACGAAGGGTGATGTGATGTGGACACGCTACAGCTGAAATGATGATAACTAAGTAGGCCAATAAAACTAAATATCTACGTATTATGTTATTAAGCAATATATATAGAGCCACAGAGTACCAATACATAATACATACATACTACTCGTATATATGTATGTATTAAAAACTTTATCTTATTGCTCTACGTCTCGCTCGTCGCTTCAATAATCTGGTGTTATTAATCAACAATGCAATTTGCAGTGCGAAGCATACATGTAATGTAAATTTTGGGAAATAGGTGTGTCTCTTTTAACAGAGCAACTACGTGTCTGCTTTAGTATGTTACCGGTTCGTCCAAAGATGCGTTGCGTAAGTGATTTCGACAGCGCGGCCGGCCGCTGCGGCGGATATGGCACGGGGCCGCTCTTTCGTGGCCCACACCTACACTGTGTGTTTGAACAACAAGGCTCACTTGCTAAATGCTTAAACAAATGAACCAGAACCACAAAATAATAGATATCTCACGCTATCAGTTGACACGATCGGATTTTCGGAGAAAAAATAAGTAAATATTTTATACCTATTTCGTTGGCTTGTGTGCTGTCATAGACGCGCCAGGTATCTAATTGATTTACGACTTCAAAATATTTTGAACTCATTCCTTTTTTTTACTTAATTTATATTAGATAAGGTATTAGTTTCAAAACTCATCAACTACAGTAATACCTACCTACTTTTTGAAGGCTCACATAAATGTATCTAGACTGAAGGCGATGATTTTATTTATCACGTGAAGGTTTCTTGGATAATTGACATTTAAAGGCTTTATTACTGTTTCATTAGTTACACGCGAGTACTGCTAGCTTCAAGCTTGCTATATTTTAATTGGCCTGCCATACACTTCGGTGTTAAATATGCGCCAGAGAGTAATGACGTGGCAGCCATACTGTAGCTATCAACAAGCGATTTGCACAAGGTTTTTCGGGTCAGGGTGGCTGCGACATGACAATAGAGCGCTAAGTTAGTGGAATTTTTTTAACGATAATTATCAATTTGACTCATTACTACTTAAATTTTTACGTAACACTCTAGTGGTAGATCTTTTTTGCCGACTCTGTCTGGGAAGTACGCCTTCGTACTTTTGCTTTCAGTTATTCAACTGTTGTAGGTATGAATAAACAGATAATAACTAGCTAGCAACTAAATAAAAACAACTTTTACAAACTTTTGTTCCGTACAAAATGATAACCTTTTGAAAACTAGTTCTCATTGTATTTCACGCATAATTCTGTTCCAGGTTGAAGAGACAATTTCGTTATTTTTGCTAGTTTCTTTTTCGATATTTATTTATACAACCTCTTAGGAATTAGATATGACAGGTATGCGGTGTACCTATGACAGGAATACGGATGTTTTTTGTGTTTTTTGATATTATACATGTAAATCACAGAAGTAAATACTTAAATCATGACGTTTGCTTATTACGATGAAATAAGAACATATTAATTCACTTTGGCAAACTGATAGCGTGGCGTCCGTCGCGTCGGCGCGTTGCTATAGGAATTTTATGAATGGGTCATAAATTTTGCACCCCTCTATTGAATTACCCTACTAATAACAGATGTAGGTATAATAATATTGATGTGGTTTTATGAAGATAAAAATGAGTTTACGATTTCGTTATTTTTGAAGACAGCCTCATACCCTTGATAAATAATTATCGACAATTTGTAAGGCAAAAAGCGTAGGTCAACTCGTCATTGGTAGGTACCATGTGAACAACAAACAGATTTCAATGACAGCCACCTCTAACAATGGGATAGAATAAGAAACAGAAGGTGGAGGGCCTCAATTTGGCTGATTTAACATGTACATATTTATGCGTCTGCTCTCCTTTTCAATCTTTTATATAAAATGAGAATAAAAGTAACAGGTTTTCAAAGTTACACACAGGTTACATAGTGACAATTTTAATCAAAGTGCCTGAGTTTTGCCCAGTGTACTTATTTTTTTACCAACTAGCATCGCGTTATGTAGTGTATACCTACATACGAGTATATCATACGTTTTAGGTTTATAAAAAATATTTTGCGTTAATGCGAAACACAGCATTTAAGTATTTGCTATAGGTATATTATGGATGTGGATGTTATTCTCTATTGACAACTCAAGCTCTTGTAGCAATTTAATAATAAAATTGAATAAAACAACGTATCAACAGTTGCGCTATAAAATAGCTTAAAAACAGATTAAAAATGCAGACATAAAGAAATAAATGGAAAATTATTTATATGCTGACAAATCAGCGAGAATAAAATGGCAGGTCGACTACCTAATGATTTTGGTTCTCTGCTATACACCAGTCGAATAATAAGTAAAACCAGTCGAAGCAGTGACATCATCTTCCTGTGCTGCAAGCGAGAGGCCACGTCCTTTGCGTGTTACCTATATTAAATACGTTTCTTATTTTATTTGTTCTTCAACTGGCCAATACTCTCAGTTTGGGGGTCTGCACTACAAAAAAAAATTAAGCAAAAAATCGTTTGTTTATTGCATGCAAACATTACATCGTCTTAAGGGTCATGTTACTGATTTTTTTTTTTTTTTTTTTTTTTTATTTCAAATAGGTTTGCGTTTGACTACACACTGCCTGATGTAAAGCAGATATGCGGTCTAGGATGTAGCACGCTTACCTAGAAAATACCTATTTACTCGAGATTTGAAGACACCTACATTGTACTTTAACGGAAAGACAGACTTAGGCAAAGCGTTCCACATTCTGGCAGTTCGTATGAGGAATGTGGACTCAAAAAGCAAGGTAAAACCATGCTGAGTTGATCTTTTATTTCTTCAAATGTTTTATTTTTTCTATCTATTTTCTATATTATTTAAAATTTCAGCTCGATTAAAATTGCGTCGTGTCAGAAAAAGTTTCAAAGGTTTCTCACGAAGTGATATGAATAGTCACTGAGTGAAATGTATCCGTGCTCCTGCCTGCCTGTTTATCACGTCTAGTTTTCTCACTTTTCCGATGATAGAACATTTTTCTGCAAATTAAAGTGATAAACACTACGGCCTTGTCATATTTCAACAAGATTGGTCTTAGTCGTGTCAAGGCTATTTTTTTGCATTTTTTGGTTTCTGGCACATAATGTGTGAATTGAATTTTTATGTTAAAAACGTTGTTAAAACCGAGGCTTTTTTCGGAAAATTTGTTTTAACGTATATTAGACGTTTGTGTCTAGATGTTATTAAGAATTTTAATTATTCATTTGGGGTCTTTGTGTTGCACCTCAGAACATTTTCCTTGAGGCGCAGAAGAGATAATAGTTACGAAGACAAATAAGAAACGACTTGTTGCCAATGGCGCCTAATGGCTAAACGAATAAAAGTTTAGATTGAAGCGTCTTTTAATTCAAATATAAGTTTGCTATAAACTTTTGCATCTTTTTTTTCTACTTTAATACTGCTCTTACTACCCGTATCTAAAGTAGAGTCTGTTGTTGCATCAATTCTAGCGATCCATGGCGAGATTGCGCGGAGAGTCCATTGTTGTATTTTTTAAGATTTACAACAATGAGTTTTGCGGATGGAATGTACTTACTGGCAGCAGTTCATTTACATTGTACAAGTGCATTTATGTAGTTTTGCTTAGATATAAACTTACTTATGCACTTACAATGTAAGCTGTAATAATAAATAGTTGTGTAATCATAAGTTCACAATTTATAATCAAATAATAGAAGATACATATCCATCACATATCCTATCTACAAAATACCACCGTTTCTCATTCAGACCCAGAACGGATATTTAAATCACTCAAATATCTGACCGGTCGGGCATCGAACTTGGGACCGCCTGCATTGAAACCAAAATATATATATATATATATATATATATATTTATATACGCCTTATACATATATGTTATATATATACGTCTTATATATTTATTTGATTTTAGTTAATATATACTTTGCTTATTCCAGTACATTATAAAAGGTACTATTATTTTAATTATTTTCAACACGAAATAATAAAAATTACAGGGATGAATTATGTGATTTAATAACTATATAGGTACAGAAGACGAGAATTATAAATAATTCTCCAAATGACTTTTATAGCATCCCGAGTAATTATTGCCTGTCATATTAAAAATGACTGCAATAATCCTTGTGGTCTAGGAATTTTATACTTACTTAGAACATTCTAAGATTTAATTGGCTTGCCATTTTTCTATACTTACATATAGCAAAATAAAAACTCGCTAGCCTTTAGAATCTTGAGAGCAAAACGGTTTATTGAAGTGCGAAGAATCATAAACCAGTCCTAGTTTTATTATGCAATTTCTTATGATGGAGAAAAAATGCGAAAACGTATATACCCTCAGCGAGTTCAATGTCTCTATGATGTTGCGTCTCTAAATGCTTATTAGCCATGTTAATGTAGAGGTCCGGTTTATTTGCCGGTCGGCATCGGTGTCCTTGCCGAGCCGAAGCAATGTCGTCGGGTACGGTCGGCGGATCGACAAGATGGCGGTGAAGGTTCGCCGGGAATCCAGTGGCGGCAAGGGATGCCGGGTGAGGGACAGGCCGCAGCGCCCGGCGCCCTGAAAGCGCGGCCGCGCACTTTGCTTGGCCCTCTGAGATCCAAACTCTATTTTTAGCGCTGTGTCACCGTCCGCTCGCGCTCATTCGCTCCACTCTTGCATGCGATGCCAATAAACGCCTGCCTACAGCGGTGGTTGTAAAGGCAATATTTTTAATTTATAAAATCCTTAACCGGCTTAAGAACACCTTGTGGGTCCTGTAATGGGATAATATTACAGAGAGTGTTGCGATATCATCGTGCTATTTTTTGCTCTGACGAAATTATTATGGTGTAGGTAAATACCTTATTTATTATTGCTTGACATTTTATGACATATTCAAAATGATATGATAATGTTTTCTGTTATATTACATTTACGATTTCATTAGGGAGCGATTTTTTGTAGTTGATTGTAACGTTTTTGCTATAAATAATGTCATTATTTTTTCCTATTGGTTTTTTACCTTCCAGTAAAACCAATGACACAAATATAACTCTTCCAGGCGTACACCAACCCACATCGTAGCGGTCATGAGACGGCATTAGAAGTGGCATTTTTTATTCGCCTCACGTATTACGGTCTATGTAACAGTAAGTAACGCGTCATGATGTCATCGGCATGTGATGGCCCATGTCGACGCACTGCCCTTTTTGAGAAGAGTTGCCAACACGTCGACACTTGGAACTTTTAGTAGTTAACTGTGTCTTGAATCCTGCAATATTCTACTAAAGGATTCATGAGTATAATACTGAAGGATTAACGCATCTCTTCTAACCCGCAATTCTTATTTTTATCTTACCTATGTAACTGAATTGTAGGATAAAGAAGTAGGTCTATCTAGAAAACTATAATAATGGCTTTTAATGATGCCTATTTTATACTAAAATTTACTCAAAATTACGGGTGTTTCCTCGTGGTCATACTAGCTTGTCATACCAGTTTGACCACGAGGATACAAAAAATGTACATTTTTACAGCTTAGCGGAAGAACCCATGAAACTATTCTTCAGCAAGAAAGTAGAGGAAAATTTGTTTTGACACCCATAGAAAAATTGCACAACTTGAGTAACTGATGCTGATACTTATACTGAAAGGCTGTCAATAACGATGAATTATTACTAGTTCTTTACTCTTAGTAAAAACAGGTGTTTACCCTATTTGATGAAAACGACCTCAGAAAATTGCCTCAACTAGGTATTAGTTCCATGAATGAGCGTTAAGCAAATGATTGAGTCATAGACTGCGCAATGGCACAGTTCTTAGTAACAGTTGGTTCGCGCTTCTGACAAGTTGTTTGTCAAGGAGCTTTCCAATTGTGGGCTTCGGCTGCCTCCCACGTGGTCGCAAATTTCGTAGATCAGCTAAGCTGGTGTTCACAGAATGACTTTTTTTGTTGCTAGTGATATTTCAGCTTTGTTTATAGATGCATTTTTTTTTTCGTTTAGCTTTTTACTTTTACCTAAGTATATTATTGTTTTAGATATGAAATCGACTGAAATAAGTCTTAATGCGCCTCAGACATTTACAATTTGGGCCAGATTCATGGAATTTGGTGTGCCGTTTAGTAACTACATATGTGTAGTGTCATGAAAACAAACATTATATTTTTTATTTATACTTATAATATTTTGCGAAGTATACACAATAATTTAATCACATGCTTAAATAATTAATCAACTGGTTTATTTTAAACCTTTTATAACTACAACACAATGAAATAAAACTACTTTCTTAAGCTCCTACAACATAAAAAGCAATGGGATCGTCCATAGATCGTTTGGAGGCGTAAAGATAATCAAATGCTCAAGTCAAGTCAAATCAAGCAATGCCCATATTGAACTGTTTGTTCAGAATTTAATTTATATTTTGTAGACACGTCAACTGAAATATCATGAATTAATTTAAATAATATACCTTATTGTTTCTGTTTTGTGAAAATTTTGGTACGCGATAAGAGAACATATTATTATACCTAAATCAGAAGTATACATATCTATAAAATGTTCAAATCCTTCCTCGGTAAAGCCAAGTGTCAACACTTAAGTACTTATGAAAAGTATGTACTAGCATGTACCTGTCTAACGTAGTTTATAATCTTAATTGATTACCTGTGAATGCTGCTTTATCTTAGAGGCAGTAAGCGGTTGCCTGAATCCATTCTCCTCACCCACGCGGCGCCGTCATCAGCGCCGAGGACTCTGCCCACGGCCCTACCGACGTTACGCAATTAGTGTGGCATTTACACCCTAGCCAAGCCAATACCTTGCATGTAGCTAATCCAAGAATTTTGAAAATAACTTCACTGGTAGAGTATTTATTTGTTTGAGATTTAGATTTAAAGATACTTTCTTGAAAGCATATTATGTAATTATGAAATAGGTATATAAGAGTAAAACAAGATATATTATGTAGGTAAGTTATATAAGAATATGACATTATCGAGAACAACCCCTAAACCCTTTTAGGGAACAACTTAAGACAACTTATCGAAAATTATGAAAACTGAAACTAAAGATGACATTGAGTGATCTCTTAATTTTAGGGTTCTACGGTAAAATACAAACAAGTTTTGATTCAAAAGAACATAATATTAAAAGCTGTAGTAGTTTGCAGGTTAGATTAAAATAAACGAAAGAATAATAAATAAATAAATATCGGGGGACATCTTACACACGGTATGTGACCCCAAACGAAACAAAGCTTTTGAAATGGCCGCCAGAGACAAATTACAAATACTTATTTTTGAATACCTACATCCAGACACAGAGCAAACATCTATGTTTGTGACAAAAATGCTTGCCCTGGGCGGGAACTGCACCCGCGCCTCTTTGGCCCAGGAGTCAGGGTAACTAACCACTGGACCAATAAGGCAGATAATGAAGATTGGAAATGTATTGTATAATTGATAGAATACCAATTATCACGTGGGCAACAAGAACAATTTAAATTCAATTTCTCATATAGGTACAGGTTTTTACAGTCAGGTTTATAGCAATCGTAAACATGGAAATGAAAATGTCAGTGGAAAATTATTGTATTATATATTGACAACATTTATGAAGTGAAGTGAACTGGCGAAGTGATAATCTGTTAAGATTTTTTTTCACTTAACCGTAAAACTAAGCATTTTCGTGTGAAAAATTTGCCACGGGCCTCAGATGGTATGGTTACGCTAGTGCCTTAGATGAATACCTACTTATTTTGACTGCCTCGGTGGCTCAGTGGTTAGTGACCCTAACTTCTGGATCAAAGAGGCGTGGGTTCGATCCCTACCCAGGGCAAATATTTATGTGATGGACATAAGTGTTTGCTCTGTGTCTGGGTGTTATTTAGTTACTATCTATATAAGTATGTACTCGTATTTAAAAATAAGTATATGTAGTATATCAGTCTCTGGCAGCCATATCACAAGCTTTGCTTAGTTTGGGGTCAGAGGCCGTGTGAAAGATATCCTAAAATATTTATTCATATTTATTTATTTATCTTTACAGACAATTTTTTTTGAATTGTTTGTTGTACTTTAACTAAAGATTTTTGTGCCAGAAAAAGCCGCAAACATCAAATTTAAAATTTATCATGACTGTATATTTTGTTAATTTTTAAAATCTTTAAATGAATAATATTTTGAAACTTAAAATTATTTTTTTTTAATCTTTGATTTGACTCAAATTTTATTTATTTATTTAATTTTAGCATTTATTGTCAAATATGACACATACCTAAACCAAACAACCAGACCAACTTTCGCAACACTTAGGTACTTTTCACGAAGAACAAAGGGCCTCGCAAAGACTTGCTGCACGGAACCTCGCAATGGAAAATGCCGCCACTGACGATCATGGATTGTAGATGATGATGATTAGACATGTAAATATGTAAAGTTACTAGCTTTTGCCCGCTGCTTCACCCGCGTGATATTTTGATTTCTGTTCCGTCCCTTTACGGGAACCTTTGATTATTCTGGTATAAAAAGTAGTCTACGTCACTATCCAACCTTTGTACTATATCCATGCCAAAAATCAAGTCTGTATCAGGCAAGGGAACAGAGCTCTGTTACAGCAACGGATACTCTTTTGAAAGACTAACAAACTAATTTATACAATTTCGTAATTACAATATTACTAAAGATAAGATAAAATGTAATTTATATAGGTAGTACCTATACAATATTTAATTACCTAGGGAAAAAAATGTATAGGTAATTGTCTCGAGCTTTTCTAATTAAGATAAATATCTCTGATCTAAATAAAGTTTCGTCGATATTTTCTCAGAGTAAGTAGGTAGTAATGAGAGGTGCAAAATTTCCATACTGACTTGTTAAATCTTGCGAAATTGGGCCAAATTTTGTACAGTAGCCCAAAGAGCGTTGAAATATGGTAACAAATTCACAGAAAAACACAACTGTATTCTATGCTTAATATGGAATTTAATGATTTTTTAATTTGATTAAAAGGGCGCCATCATGCCGCCATATTTTACAAGCAATGTCAAAATGTAATAAGATCCTAAAATATGAAATTTCTTTAAATAATCTCCATATATTACTAAAGCAAATAATAGAAAAACTATTATCCAAAACAAATAAGGCAAATAATTAAATACAACCTACGACAAATGACAAAATACGACCTGGGGCCTTATTTTGTAAGCGCTCTGACGTTCGGCTTCGCTTTTTCTCCTGCTCGCGCCAGTTACTCACGCGAGCGGGACGAAAAGCGAAGCCGAACGTCAGAGCGCTTACAAAATAAGGCTCCTGAACATTGTCGATATAATTTTGCATTGTCTCTTTTGTGTAACGTGTGGCAATTACAATAAAGTTATAGTAACATTTGAGAAAAACTATTAGGCTTAGTAAACTGATGATCAATGATGTATTTCCAATTTAATCATTTAAAAAGTACCTACATCAGATAACAATGAACGGAAAAAATCATCCCCATATAAAATAATGTAGTCATATGATCAGCCTTCTAAAATGCATTGAATTTTGCAAGAATAGAAATAATCAAGATCTGTGTTAAAGATGATAATGAAGTCAAGTAAACCTACTGCTGTGAATTGCTATGTGGGATCCGGACAGCGACCATGATGCCGGACGTCATCATCGTTGTTTCTGCGGAGCCTTGGATTTCAAACAAAATGTTGGAATTGAATAACTTTTTTCTAAAACGGCTGTTCTATGAGAATCAAGGTTTGAGCAGGCAGTAAAAGATGACGTAATGTTTTTACAATGAGCTCAAATCAAAGATGACTGTTTTTTATAATCACATACTAATGAGTAATTTAATATTTATCGGATTTATTATTACTGGTACTTAATTAGGTATTTAAAACAATCATAGAATATCGTAGGTATCTGTAAGAAGAGTCATTGAAGCCGGATATAGCTTAGAATCACATAGAAACAAACTAAATTGCTAACATCAATATTGACTCATAAAATGTTTCATTCTATGTCCATTTGAAAGAGGCTATATAATGAATATAATCGTAAATAGGCAAAAGTAATAAACAAGTTTCCTATTAAACGTTTACACCTCCACATAATAAATATGAATCACTAAGTTAATGCCAATTTCCAAATATATAGCTAGGTATGCCTACATAGCGAATGAGCAATCAGGTTGGTCGGCTGTTAAAAATAAAATTAAATATAATATGAATAGTCGACTGCCTTGATATTTGGATGTTGATTTCATTAAAATGTCACAGAGCGCGTCGCGTTGTTTGCATCGCATGAGCCCGAAGACGAACGGATCACGTCGAGTTACAACACTCAGAGAAAGCCAAACCAAACCCGTCTGGCGAAATCGCACACCCACAACCGAACAGATGTGCTAAATTTTTTTACCAGTAGTTTTAATCGTCACTACGTAAATGGTAAGCCGAGAGGGCAGTAAAAGTTGTTTTTACGCGTATGCTAAATTGCAAGCATTCAATGATCAAGGAGAAAACAATAACGGATTTACGTACATACAGTATAGTTGAGTTAACACGTTGTAGTCAGGAAAAGATGTGATATACAGAACTGATATATACGTTGCATAAGGATAGTAAATTAATACATTACATACTAATGTATTAATTTACTATGAACTAAACAAGCAACAATTAAAATCAACAGCATCAGGATAATAAGATTTTTCATACAATAAAGTGATACCATGCCTTGAGCGTCTGCGTGGTATCATGCTCGCTTATAATTTCCATTATTATATTAATCGTACGAGGTGCACTGCTAAACATAGGCCTCAGTAATCGATTTCTAGAGATATACCATGTTATAGGTTTTTTTTTTCAAATAGGTTTGCGTTTGGCTACACACTGCCTGTAAAGCAGATATGCGGTCTAGGATGTAGCACGCTTACCTAGAAGATACATATTTACTCGAGATTTCAAGACACCTACATTGTACTTTAACGGAAAGACAGACTTAGGCAAAGCGTTCCACATTCTGGCAGTTTGTATGAGGAATGTGGACTCAAAACGCTTCGTTCTAACGCGTGGGATGTCCACCATAAAAGGGTGGCGCTTTGGTCGCGTCTGTCTAGCCGTACGATAGAAGAAAGGGGCAGGTGGGTCCAGATCGTGCAACTCCTGGGCGCACTCACCGAAGTGTATCTCTTTTTTTCCTGTGATTGACTAAAATATGCCTACCAAGTTAACCCCTAAGATCATTTCAACGAATTTCATAATAATAGTACCTATGCACATAATATTAAAGCAGCGTTGGTAAGCTCCAAGTAGTCTTACTCTAATCTATGGAAAGCTATGCTCGGAGTCTCTGCGAGATCGAATCAGAAATAGAAGAGATCTGTAGATGAACCAAAGTTACCGACATAGCCCAGTGGATTGGCAAGTTGAAATGGTTGTGGGCAGGGTACATAGCACGGAGGATTGATGACCGATGGGGTCAAAAAGTTCTCGAGTGGAAACCACGTACAGTCTAGCGCAGCGTGGGACGCCCGCCCACGAGGTGGACAGATGGTCTCATCAGAACCGCAGGTTCGCTCTGGATGCAAGCCTTTTTCAAACGGTTTTATTGGAAATTTATTGGGGAGGCCTAACTACAGCAGTGAATGTCCTATGACTGATAGATGGATGGAATATGTATACATAATGGAAGAAACCACCTACTATGCCCTTTCTTACAAAAATACTTAAGAACCTGAAAATGAACTATCATGCACATGACATCATTATTCAAATTATTTGCGGGTTCTGTACACAGTTTGTAGGACAAGGTTCTAAAAACCCCAGGAAGCAGCATCGGCATCAAATCATATGATTATAGTAATGTATGGCATAACGTTACGTGCGGCCACGTATGCGATGCAACCTTGCCTGATGGCGGAGGCAGATTGCGACGGCGCGTCGACCGTGACACTGACGCAGGTTATGATAATGACGAGTACGAACTATTGTCGAGTTTCGGTATAAGTGCGCCATGCTTTGTATCAAAGATTACCCTTTGCATCTTTTTGAATAAGTAGCTTTGTAGAGTTCGCATCGGAGAGTATTACCCCCTTACCACAAAAGATATTAACACGCTTTAAACACTGTTTAATCGTGCAGTTTGTACTGTTAAACATTGTTTAAAGCATGCGTAAAACTGATGTGGTAAGACCATATATATAAATTTGGATGTGACATAAGATTGAAGGACGAGCAAGCCGTCGTTTTATTTACAGAAAAGCTATTTTGCATCAAGGGATAAATCGCTAGAAAGTATCATATTGACAAAGGCACATTATAATTATTAGGGAAATTAGTGCAGAGCATTACCGCAACAATGATTGAATTTTAATTTGTTGGAGTTTGAATTACATTAAATTCAAATCCAAACAAATCATTAATTATTGAAACATTGAACTGTAAATATAAATTACTAATTTCAAAGTATCGAACGGATGTTTTATTTATTTTGCTACAAAAATCGTGCGTTACTAAACCTAAAAGAATAACATAACAGTCAAAATGTGCCTATAAAACTGTGCTTTTAGTTATGAGCGTGGGACTATTTGTAGTTACATTTAAGTAAAATACCATTTTATGTCATTCACCGCAATTCAACATTTCTTGAAATTTTGATACCTATCGTATGATATAGATACTTTAGCAATGTATGACCGTGAAGCGCGTCATTGGTAATATTATAAAGCTATATTTGTTGCTATAAATATTTAACGAGGCTTTTAAAATATAGATTAGAAGCCTCGATATGTATCCAGAATCATCTCGTATTTATGATACCTACGCGCGTCATAGTATATGATTGTGAGCCTATGTATAGTAAAATATAATTAGTTCATTAATAATTCCTTCACATTGTCAGGTGAGCTATAAAAACAATCAAGTTCTCAAGTATCTTATATATTGTACGTATTGCAATTAAGTATATAGTAACATAATTTTTTCAGATTTTGTTTTGCAAACAATTTTCAGACAACAAGTAAATAACATTAAATAAATGCAGTGTTATGCTAAAACTAGATTTTAATACATAATACCACTTAATCAATATACTTATCTCATATTGTGATATCTGTAGAAAGTAATCGACGGTGCGGAGTAAGTGTGTACTCTGCGATGTGAGTAGTTGCGCGACCGTTATCCGGTCACCGCTACGCGCGGCGCGCCCGCGCCCGTCCCGTGGAAACCTACAACAGAAACGGACCCGCTGGGAATCACAAACAACCATCGCATAATCTCGACCGACGACGTCACGTTAATTAGACCGTAGCCGATGTTACTGCAACTTTACATTTTTAGAGTTACTTTTGGATAAAGTAATGTAAATAGTCTAGAGTCAACTCTACGACTTGCAATTCTTTTTTTTGGGTTATGTTGGAGCTTGTGTATACTAAATATACAATAAATTATTAAGACCGTAAGGTCACGTAGAATAGAAACCGCTTCCAACCAGTCTTATTAGAAATCTATAAGAAAGACCTATTTTCAGCAGTAGGTGTCACATAGCTAAAATGATAATACTAATAGATAAATATTCCTACAATATAATACAAGTTAGGTTTAGTAACAACTGTCTAAATATAAGGTAAGATACCCATATTGTTTGACAGTTGACCTTAAATATTTTTGATACTTGCATAGCTATGTTATTTGACACAATCAGATACTTTATAATAATTATAAAATTTTCAAGAAATACCATACAACTCACTCAGCTAACACTATTCACGTACATTACCTACAGTTACATGAACGACTAAAGTCATAAAGTTCCTGTTAAGTTTACGGTATGTTTTTTGTGACTAATAATATTTTAAAACTTCATATGTTTTTTTCATTACATTTTTTTAAATCAAATAAAGATGTAATAACATGCAAAAGCAATACAAAAAAAGAAGTATGATTTATACCATTATTATTGGTTCGTACTACTAATGGCAAACGTGTTGATGTCTAATATAAGGTGAATACGGGCACATGTTGATGTTTAATATATTTTTACCGATATTGATTTTTATTTAATAAATAAAATTGAAAATGCGCGGCTTTTAGATAATATAGTTTCATGTATTGTTTAATTCAGTTGACTAAGGTTAAGTGCGAGTCAGCGAAATCTGTGCTCAAGTTCATGTTTACTTTAGTCCAATTATAACAGTTAGTTTACTAATTAAAAAAATTATAGTGGAACATAACAGAACAGAAACGGGAATGGAGCAATTATTAAAATAAGCAACAATTGTACAAAATGTAAATAAAAAATTAGGTGGTGCGCTAATGTGTATCAAAACATCAATATGGAACGTAAGAAAAATATGCCAGGTCAGTCAAATCAATGAATTCAGTGTATTGAAAAATTGAAAAATAAATGACTTAATTTAAATAAATTCTATGGAGGTTTACTACATAAAAGATACGGTAGCACGGTAAATGAGATCTGTAAAGTGCTATTCAAACGCCGAAAACATCATAATGCTTTAATGTCTAATACTAAAGGGCTACGGTAGCGGGTTGATGTCTAGGATATGAGATTTGTATTTGACAGAGCCACTAATACGTTTGAAAAAAAAAACAGAAATCTCTGATGTCCAATACACAGTACTTTGGTAGCTCGTTGATGTCTAATATATGAGATCTGTATAATAAAGCTACTCACAAGTTGAAAACAACAAAATGTGTTGATGTCTAATTTAGCTACGGTAGCGCGTTAATGTCTAATGTATGAGTTCAGTATAATAGAGCTACTCACACATTAAAACATTAAAATAAGTTGATAACATACCACCACGGCAGCGCGTTGATGTCTAATGTATGAGATCTGGATAGCTGCGCCACTGATAAGTTTGAAAAAAAAAAACAATAAGAATGCAATGATACTCGTACCTAATAAATAGCATTACGGTAGCGCGCTGACGTCTAATAGATACATAAGGTCTGTATAACGGAGCCACCCATACGTTTGAAATAAAAATATTGTTTTGATATACAGGGTTATTTCTAATCCATTAGCATCATTCTAGGGGCTTATTCTGTACATCAAAACTAACAACTTTAGTAATACGTATTTCGTCAAAACGAAAAAAAAAAATTGTTGTTACTTAAAAAAAATTAGTTCACCCGCGACAAAGTGTTTGGAACAGCTGATTTTTTTTTAGTTTTGACTAAAGTCGTAGTACAAAAGTTTTTAGTTTTGATGTACAGAATAAACCCCTAGAAGGATGCTAATTGATTAGAAATAACCCTGTATAATACATAACACTACGGTAACGCGTTGATGTCTAATACATGAGATCTGTATGACACAGCTACACATACGTTGAATATTTCCGAAAATGTGGACGTCTATTATACATATAGGTATACGGTAGAGCGTTGATGTCTAATATATTATAAGATCCGTATTACAGAGTTAGTGATAACATAAATAACGTTAACATAAATAATTTAACAGAAGGCGTTGATGTTCAACACATATAATAAATAAATAACATTTATTGAGCAAAATATACGATACAGTTATAAGGGGTATTAGCATCCAAACAAAAAAAAATCTCGGATGCTAACGACTTTCTGCGTGTTCCTACAGTTGTGCACCACTTATTATAATTTAAATATCTCTAGTAAATACAAACAAACAATACAAGTTACTAGTATTATGTTACTATGTAGACTTTTCCCTTAATTCACATTTGTCCAATTGGACATATACAGGGTTATTTCTAATCAATTAGCATCCTTTCACGGGCTTATTCTGTGCATCAAAACTAACAAATTTTGTTCTGCGACTTTTGTTAAAACTAAAAAAAAATCAGCTGTTCCATACATTTGGTCACGGGAGAACGATATTTTTCTATGGAAAAACAATTTTTTTTTGAGAATTAATAAAAGTCGTAGACCAAAAGTTGTTAGTTTTGATATACAGAATAAGCCCCTGAAAAGATGCTAATTGATTACAAATAACCCTGTATAAATAATATAAAGGGAAAAGTCTACATGGGGATAAAATTGCGCCTTTATGTCTAACACATAGCGATACAGTAGCGCGTTGATGTCTAATATATGAGATCTACATAACACTTCATGAAACAGCTACTAATACGTTGAAAACATCAAAATGCGTTTGATATCTAATAAATACCGCCATGGTAGCGCGTTGATGTCTAATAATAATGTTATAGGATCTGTATAACAGACTTACTGATAAGTTGAAATAATCTATATGCGTTGATGTCTGACACATAGGGATACGGTAGCGCGTTCATGTCTATACGTCGTTAATAATAGAGTACTATTTTGCTAACGTTTGTGTAACGAACAAACGGAGTAAGATAAATATATATGTGATTCGATTTTTTTCTGTTATTGAATAGAGACGCAAATGTGAGATAGCGAGAATTCTTAGCGCTGTCTAAGTACTCGTATAATATAGTGAAAATTGCAGCTACGATGAAACCAGGATACTAGTGGCACTTAAAACTGGCTTAGTAACGATACCTGTTCCGGTCTCATCTAAACTTATATGGGAAATTAAAATACGACTCATTTGATTGCACTTCAGTGTGCGCTACATCTTTCTTATGTTTCTTTTAGTACAGAACTGCAACCGAATAAGCATAGTTTAATAAATTTTCGTCGAATTGAGCTCATTTATATACTCGCATCGGTAAGGTATCTTTCTAGAGGCAATTAGGCTAATTACATGTACATGTTATGTAATACAATAGATATAGAAATATAATGATCAAGGTTCGCGTATATTTTACAAGAAGAAAGTAAAATCACAACCTACTCAGTTATTATTGTATATGTAGTGGACGTAAGAAGTATATTTACGTCTCTGTAGGAAAGAGATAGTGATGAGATGATGAGCGAGAACGACTGTAATTATGTACTATTACGCGATGAAGCTTCCGTTTTTGACTTTACTATTTGTTAAACTTACGTATTATGCTTACATAGGTTCTGTACTTATATTTCTTCTGTACTTTTTAGGGTTCCGTAGTAAAGCAAGGAACCCTTATAACTTAGTTGTGTATGTCAGTCTGTCTGTCTTAATATTACAAAGCCTTATAACTACCAAATTTATGAACCAAATTGCACGAAACTTGAAATTATGATAGTTTTAGTATAGATCTCAATTTAAAACAAGTATTTTTTTTTAAATAATGTATTTAATAGGTAGCTCCCATACATGTAAAGTGGGGATAAACATTTTTTTCCAACCCCACTCCGCCCGTGTGGGGTATCGTTGAATAGGGTTTTTAAAATAAATGTTCGATTTTATTGAACATTTCTCTGTCACGTGTACCATTTAGGAGATATAGGTCTCCAAAGAAGAAGATAGAAATTAATGTCCACCCTTAATTTCTAAAATATACAAAATAGGATCTTCAAACTTTATGAGTTTATAGAACATAATAATAAAAACATGCTTTTATTTTTTTGAGCTCTGTGGAATGATAACTGTTTGAGTTAATGTTGTTACGATCGATGCAACTCGACCAAAACGTCGGGATGATGAGGTATTTATTTATCTCGTAATTTTAGTGCGCAATTAGTCCCGTAGTATATAATAATAAAGTTTGAGTTAAAAAAAATCGAAATTTCTAAACTTGCACAGCTTTTAGCTCTTAGCCAATAATGTTTTTATAGCAGCCAGCCATCTAATGCCATAATTAAAATTGTTTTTTATCATCATCATAATCATCGTCACCATCTACGGAAGCCTATCATACGCGTGTCTCGACACGCTCTTAACAACTTATTGTTATCTACCAGAAATATTATTGATATTTCTTTTATCATCGATAAAATGTATTGTGGGTTAGGTTTCTTGTTCGTAACTTTTTACTTTGTGGCTGTTTCCATCGTTTAAAAAAAACATCAAGAATGTAAATAAACCATAAAAACCATAACTATTGTCTTAAAAATCCGTCCATCCACCCATCAGCCGTAGGACGTCCACTGCTGGACATAGGCCTCCCATATGGGTTTCCAATAAGAACGGTTGGAATCGGCCTCCGTTTAGCATGTTCTTGCGATTTTTATTATATCGTCAGTCCACCTAGTCGGTGGACGTCCTACGCTGCGCTTGCTGGTCCGTGGTCTTCATTCGATAACTTGACGGCCCCATCAGTTTTTCGAACTATGTGCCCTTCCCACTGTGATTTTAACTTGCTAATCCGCTGGGCTAGGACAGTAACTTTGGTACGCCGGCGGGTCTTCTCATTTCAAGATAGCCCAACGTGCTATGGAGAGGGCTATGCTCAAAGTCTTTCTTCGAGATCGAGTCAGTGTTAAAATGTTACACTCAAATTCTAAAAAAATGTTTAACGTTAGTAGGTATATGGAAAATAACAAAAGTATAAAAATGTATTGATGATATATCATAAGCTTACATTTAATATTCCTAGTCAAATTCCAGTAACTTGAATAATACATTTTAGATTTTATTATTTCGCTTATGGCCCGCCTTTGAATTCAAGAAAGGCGTGCGTAGACTTCAATCGGACAATCAAATTGTGGAGCCATTACTTTGATTGTGTTTTTCAATGGATCTATAAAAATAGATGTAATTGGTGATGAGAAAAAAACGAAGAATGCTTATTGAGTCCGGCTTTACGCCGGCCTCCGAGGCGAAGATGGTAATAGCCTTATGCCTGGCAGCTGGCAGCAATAAGAAGAAAACTACACAGCGTATTGATATAGCTCACAATGTAGTGTGAAATGAAAAATAATGTTAATGACTACCATTTGTAATGTAACATAAATATACAAACAAACTACGACTTTTTAGTTAAGTGCTAATGGTCGTTATAAATATTTTATTTTTATATTGGCTTTGCAGAGATTTTCTAATTGGTGACCTCTTCTCGCCAAGGACATAAAGAGATGCTCTCTGTGGGGAAACCAGTTTTATGTTCGTTTAGTTGCCCTTGCATTTCAGCGCATGTAGCCTATAGACTAGGTATAGGTACTGGTAGAGCAGGGCTGGCAAAAGCTCGGCCAGTGGGAAACGCGTTCGAGGGTGAAGTGCAGCGCGCGGGGCGGAGGCCGGGCGCCGGCGGGCGGCGGGCGGCGGGACGAGGCGCGCGGCGCGCGGTCCAACCTGCGCGAGCGGCGAAGCCTACAATTTCGCTGCGCGTTCAGTCATTGTCCGGCCAACATCTCGGTCGTACATACTAACACCGACCGGCGTGTCGTCGCTACTCAGATTGTCGTGCGAGTGCCCGTTAAGCGAACGGTTATCTCCATACACTGGAGTGTAGGTGCAGTGCTAAGTGATGGTGTGTTTTTAGCTCTACAATTAAAAGTGTATCGCTAACAAGTATTACTGTCGACGGTTTGTGGCGAGTTCCACGGAGTTGCCTAACGGCTGTTCGCCTGCCGGCGAGGGAAGGCGGATAACTTATACCGGGAGGAATGAGCCCCGCACAAAACCGTTCACGCACTCACCGATGATCTCAAGGTTGGTATTACTTAAAGATATCTAGATACTTTCGCAGCTGCAATACACAACATGTCGTAAGAGCAAATAGCCCACACGACACGGCCTCACGATCGAGCTCCGTTCTGATTTCATTTCCAATACATACCTACCTAAAACAGACCTTTCAAGTCAAGCTCACAGACTGAGCAGTTGAAACATTCACTTCTCTACATAATTCAACAAAGGCAACAGAACGAATACAATGCATTAAAATTACTTTCGAAACAGTTCATGAGATTCTTCTCACAACATTCTGTACCTAGTCTGATTAGAATTCTATTGGACTGTCAAATTATGTTTAGTAATACGATGAAATTAAAACATGAAATAGGTGTTTTAGACTTTTTAAGCATCATGAAATAATAAACTACCTTTCACATTATCATAACAAGTTATTTTACAAGATGACCATGAATGCTTACATGAAGTATAAATGTGAAAATGACAAAAATTATACATTCATCAGACAAGTTTTATACTGAGTAACGTATCTTTTTACCGAATCTAAGGATTTCGGATCACAAAAAAACGTCATACTTTGTTATGTGAAGGCTGATTTACAAATTATATTTAGCTGTAAGTATAATGAAAAATTGGACCAATCAAGTCAAGCCATTGTTACACTACTCAGTATATTCAGAAACTACCATGAACGAATAACGGTGACGATAACCTGAATGGCGTAATAAGACTTAAGAAGTTCTCAGATAGGGGTTAGACATCATACATATATATCTCAATCTAATGCAGATGTTCATATTATTACAAAATTGATGCGTCAGTGAATTATATAGCTGGATTTAAGCCCTGTAAGAATTTAAATAAGCCTTAGAGCCATCTTGTTAGGTTAGGTACTTGTATTATAAAACCAGGCAGATAGAGCCAAGCGGGCAATGCAGTCACCAAGAGCGTGTTCAAATTATGTAATTCTGCACACGTATTTCCATATAGGGGTGCAGATTTTCCTTAGCTGCGCCCGGTAGAGAGTCACATAACACAGTTAATGATTACATCATCGCGACGACATATTTTTAGGGCGCTCGTAACCGACGAGCTAAAGTTAATATCTTTCTAACGCATTTTGAGATTATTGACTAACGCGTTCAAAGGATATTAACTTTTACTTGTCTATTATATCAGATAGACTATATAGAGTATTGAAAAATTACCTACAAGATGAATCTAGGTGGTAGAATGCCATTTTAAAGTGACTGAAGTCCGAAGGACCCGTTTGCACGGTCAGACTGTGGAAATCCAATAATGTACTCATTGTTTGAAACTGGTAGAGCTAAAATGTTTGTGTAGGCAGATAGAGCCAACCTGTTATAAGCGCAACTTCTGATGCTTAGCATCAGTAATTTGCTTGTCTCGTCGCACAAATGCACAAAAAATTTAAAAAAAAACATTAAATGCTTCCCGCGTTGCCGCTCAAATTAACTAAAATTGTCAAGACGATAATGATAATAATCTTCCAAATATACTTGAACATACATATTATTTAAAGTCTGTTCTTAACGTATTAAAGTGATTTTAGTATTTTTTACGTTGTCGTCCAATAACTTGATACCATATCTAAAATAACCTTGGTGAGGCTGTATAATTAAACATTTAAAAGAACCTTTGGACATTCGGGCTTCTTGCCAAATTAGCTTCGGAACTTTGTTTTAGACTAGGCCTCCATGTCTATGTATTAGTTTTTTGTCGCTTTTGTTATGTTTCACTGCTGAACAAAAACCACTCTTATTACTTTCCAGTGTCCACGAATTCTATTTCAGTAAAAAAACCTATTACGTCATACATAAACTGGAATTATTAAAATTAAAGATGATATCATTTATTATTATTATGAGGGTTAGAGTCTAGATCCTCCTAAATGCCAATAACGCAAAAGGTCGCACTCAACGAAATTTATTAATGAATGTAGGTATAGGTATCTTGCATTTAAATTACTTTTTTGTATAAGCTTAAGAATAAATTTTCTTCAATGACTTTCATCATGATATAACGATAACATATCTATATATTCACGCATAACCAACTTATTTGACGATATCACTTAACGTACTTTCTTATTAAACGAACAGTTTCACTTAGCTAAACATAACTGCACAATACACATATAATTACGCACTTTTAATTTTATAGTAATAAGCACATTTCACGTCTGAGTGCGAAAGTACCTAATATAGAGCGATTAATCTTGCTTTTTCGCTCGAAACGACCATCTCTAAAGAGTAAAATATTAATTATATTTAATGTTGTCAAATATTGAAGAAGCAGCATCTTTGCCGTATTCTTACTGAAACGTAAGTACTTTATTAAATATAACCTTCTGAGGTGACAAATAACTACGTATTTATTTGTCGTAATTTATGTTCACTATGGCGTGAGCGCTCTACATTTGCACTTATTCTATGTTGTGCTCGTAGACAATACGGTTGATTAAAAATCTTCACAGGTTCTTTATTATGTCAACACACAGCGTTTCCTAGTTCCCTAGTTTAGATGTGGTCAAATCAGTGTCTCAGACGTTTTAACATACATGAATATTTACACATTCGACTATACACTACTCTGTGACCATGTTTTCTCTTGTCTTTGTTTTACTTATTTAGAAACTAGTCTCAGACATTCTTCAGATCGTCTGTCCGTAAAACACCTTCAAATGTGTTGCTAACCGAGCAGATATAAAAACTTATTGACGCATAACACGCTCTCTCGCTCACACAACCAACAATTTTAATTATATAGCACTACTGAATTAATATTTAAAGCATTTTCTTCATTGCAGGTATTTAAATGTTTATTAACATTTGGCGTTAATCTAACTTACTTCCTTACTTCCTACTATAATAAAATGAGATAAAATTTTATACTGAAAGGGTATTTTGACTATTTTTCTGAATAAAAAAGTAGAATAGCGCTAGGAATATTTTAAGGTAACTTTGACAACAGGAAAATATACATTCGTAAATATGAAAACTACAGAAATCGAGACTTAGTACTATACTGTATAGTGCGTGCCACCAAAGATGAGACTTGACGAGCGTCAGTGGTGGGGGATCTTGCGCAGGTACAGTCGTGTACAAACTAACTATCCAGAATTTGTATATCTATGAAACGTTCTATTATAAACGTTTTTTAAACGTTTGTATATTTATTATCCAGAATTTGTATATTTATTACAAACCATAGTGGTTTCTCAAGTCTCACCTCTGGTGGCACGTACTATACCAGCGTAATAATAGTCCACCGCAGGACGAACGAAGGGTGATTGGGCCACATTCACCACGCTAGCCTAGTGCGGGTTGGTGGATTCACATAAGTACACCATATAATTTATTCTATGGACGTATGCGGGTTGCCTCACGATGTTTTCCTTCATCGAAAAGCCAGTGGTGTGAAATTCCATACATAAATTCCAAAGGATTTATTGGTACGAGACCAAAATTTGAACCTAAGACCCTACGAATGTAAGGCGGGTATCATCACTAAACCACCACGGCATGAATCCCACAAATCAGTGAAAATAAAAAAGATACAGATTAATGTAGAAACTTCTTCTTTTCTGAAGTAGGTTAATCGGTGTAATGCTCTTAAATACGATTATACTGAAATCCTTACATATGGTAGGTAAAATTAGATTTCAATGTACGATGTTAAAACTCGTAATGAGTCAAGTTTTTTCTTTCGGTTACTTGATGATACGGCCAGGTAGGTACACAATAATACTTAGCTACTTTTTGTTTTGAAATGAGTAATTTCCGTCTGTGCTAACTACTTAAGTACTAATACGTTTTGCGGTTCATTTTCCGCGACTTTTTATTCAGTGATTTACTAAGCATCACATGACGATAATTTTTCAGTAGTCACGCATAAGAAAATCTGTTCTTGTCACGGTGACAATAGCAGCTAAAATATGAATTTCGTATTGGAAATATCTACATGTATTTGTACAGGAAGAGCTTGGAAGGCAAATATTGTGCTTAGATACATTTAAAACCTCGACTAGTCCTCGATAGTGAACGACGTAAGAATAAGGTATAATATATGGTCGAATAAATTATTTATTTATTATTTGAACATATTGTTCCCCGAAGAATTTGGTAAGAATGTCAGAAGAATAACAGCCCAGCATTAATTCGTTCGTTTCAATCATAGGACGTGTTCACTGCTGAACATAAACGTTCCCTATAGAACTCCAATAAGACCGGTTGGAAGCGGCTCAACTACTTTAAATGAAATTAGATTGTGTACTAGATCAATACTTTATGGATAAGAATTATAGGTACATTTAATGGGAAAATTTTGAAAAGTGAAAATGAACCAATAGCTGGCCCTTAATAATGCCCCTATATGACCACGTGACCGAGGCTACTCATGTACCTCTAGTTACATCTGGTTTAGTACTTTTAGTAGAGCAACTAGGTTCCATCGCACAATAAGGTTCGCGCACGTAGTAGCAACAGAGCGTGGCGCCTCCGCCAAGGTCCCTTTGTTCTGAATGCGATCTATTCCCACACAGCAGTTACACTAATTAGCACTAAATCAAGATCACTCTTTATGATTATTTCTTATGGTATTTCAAAACAGTTAGATATTTAAAGATATTACAGGAAAAATGACGGGTATGCTATACGAGTATTTGTAAGGCTGTTACTTGTTATCAAGTTATTTACAAAATTCATTTTCGACATTTTTATTCTGCTACTGCACTCAAATACTTTACGTAGGTGCTGTCTTTTGTACAAAATATTATATTTGAAATTGAGAAAAGTAAAACTGTACTGTAGGAAAGGATAGGTGATTTGTATTAATTCGTGAGGAGGTTGTTCTCGTTGGAGGAAATTTCCATGTCCTATTTAAAAAAAATCACAAAGTTCATAATTATGTACTTATACCAAACACTAAAATTTTTAAAAACATGTTGAGACTAAGTTAGATGGACGCATAAAAACTTTGAGATGAATCGTTAAGGTTCCAGCAACACGATCAATATCACATTAGCATGATCTGGAGGATTCCGAAGGGCAATTGGCAGGTGGTTAGGCGCCATAATGCACCTGTCATCTCGCACCGACCGAGCAGGCGCGGCAGCCGCGACATGTAGCCGACCCGGCCCGTTATGTCATTCCGTAATATCACTATAATGTGGGCTCCCATCAATCCCATACTCTCATGCTATCAACCCATCAATCTGTTGCAGCCTGTGAGAAACTTTGCTGAACGGTTATTTGGTTGATTAACAAATACGATGCAGATTTTTAACCATGTATAAAGTAGATCTTGCTAAGTGAGATCAGACTGTTTAACTGTAAACAAAAATCCATTAAAATATGGTAAATTAAAATAAAATTGCACAGAGTAAAACAACCGCATTGAATGCTTAATTTTATAAATTTCACGTAGGTATTCTAATTTGATTTTTGTTCAAGGCCGCCATCGCGCCGCCATATTTTACAAGTAATGTCAAAAAATATAATAAGATCCAAATATATGAAATTCCTTCAAATGAAGAAAATAATAAGATAATCATTTTCCAAAACAAATAAAGCAAATAATTGAATATGTATACTGCAAACGGTAATGGCCTTAGCTTGATGTATTTTTGCACCATCTCTTTTACTCTTAGTCATTTATTGAGCTTACGAGTATGTATGTAATGTGGAAATGTCTTTTTTATGTTCTATATTGATCTTACCTTGGGCTACTTTTGTTTCAACATTCGGCTGTAAATAGTTGAAACTCAACAAGCTAGTTGATATAAGGAATAAAATACTAGTGAAGGGATCAAATAGGGAAGTAATTCCATTGCAGATATCAGATATAATATTGCTTGTTCCTACTGTCAGACCTTAAATGGCTTATGACATCAACTATGTGGTCAAGGTTTGCTCAAATTAGAACTCAGTTATTTGCATTAGTGTCAAGACAATCGCTTCGCTCGGTGACTAAATTATCAATGGAATTTAAGTTAATGATGTGACAATTGTTGTCAATCAAATTGCTGTTTATTTACAATGACCGAGCCAAGGGCGACCAGTCCAGCGTTGGTAATAAGTAGCACAAACAAAAACTAACATTACCGCTTCTGCTGTGTTTTATGTTAGAGTATGTTTGTTGTAAACTAGCAGGTTGTTACTAGGACCATTCATAGCGAAAATATGAAATTCCTATATTATAAATTGTTTTTGTCATCATTTAATAAAAATTGACGACCTATTTAGCTTAAATTTTAATACTGAAGTGGTATTAGATATATATAACAGTTAAACCATATAGGCAACAAACTCTCCAACAGATTGAATCATATCATAGTTGTAAAGAAGTTTTCATAGAAATTGTATGAATCAGCAGGAAATTGTTAGATTTCCATGTTTGTTTTTTATCATCCTCATAGTATATTTAATGGAACATAATAATACTCGTATATCACTCAGAAGAATGTGATACCTAGACTAAACTCGAGTGCAGGTACCTATAATGGCAGCACTGATCACTTCCGTCCCTGATCAAACATTACTTTTCAGATTTATAAACTTGTTACAGATGGATAAGAAATGCTGATTAGAAATTGAAATAATATATTAGATATCCAACTTCCTACTAATATTATAAACGCGAAAGTTTGTGAGGATGGATGGATGGATGGATGTATGGATGTTTATTACTCTTTCACGCAAAAACTACTGAAACTTTGCAATAATATAGCTTATATATCAGAATAACACATAGGCTATACATTTTAATGATATTGCGTCAAAAATCAAAATATCATGCGGGCGAAGCCGCGGGTAAAAACTACTATAAGATATTGTTATATGTATTCAGGGTTATTTCTAATCAATTAGCATCCTTTTAGGGGCTTATTCTGTACATCATACAAATATACATCAAAACTGACAACTTTCGTTCTGCGACTTTTGTCAAAACACCAAAAAAAAAAACAGTTGTTCAATACATTTGGTCACGAGTAAACGATATTTTCTATGGAACACCAATATTTTTATTGGGTTTTGACAAAAGTTGTTAGTTTTGATGTACAGAATAAGCTCCTAAGAAGATGCTAATTGATTAGAAATAACCATGTATATATATTAATATTAACAAATAAATTAATTTGGTTTTCGTATGTTCAAATTGTTCAAGCACACTAAATTGTTTTCGAATGAACAGGCACAGCGAAGGATACGAAAATCGTGACCTTCTAGAAATTGTACGTACATTTTAATAATAAAATGGATGAGCATTCTTTGTTTCTGAATTATCTAACAAGTTATTTAAATTGTGTTGAGCACGCAACTACAAACGATGATGCTCTAAGTTTTTTGGCGATTATCGCATAGAAATCAATGTAAAAAATCTTTTTGTTGACTGGTGGTTAGGTTAGTCAGTTCTAATATTAGAACAGAACAATACCCACTGTTACTATACCAATATGAATCTTCAGTATAATATCACACGTTAATACGTAAGTATACTATGTATTTGAAAGCTTGCGAGTGTGTATGTCTGTTTCTTCTTGACGTGGTTATCGGCTCAACAGATGGCGCTTATATGCGCAACTGGCACCTAGACTTGTTTTGCTTCGGAGTACAGATCTGTTACACAATTCAAAAAAAGATTATGTCAGCAAAAGAGAGCGCGTTCGAATTAAACTAGCCTATTAAAATATTTATAACAATTTCTAGGCACAGTTAAATACGGGTCGTTGATTATTTCAACGAGTTTGATCGAGTGTCATGAATATAACGAGATCATCCCCGATCACAAAATATTTAGGTTTTATGTTTCTATAAATGACAGCTATACGACTACTAACTTGAGTACAAAAAAACACAGTTCCACTTTTGATCAAATTTATTAATCTCTTTAATAATTTAATTGGGTAAAGTGTTCCAATACTAACGACTGCAAAGATTGCGCACGAAACGGCGTTCTTTCCCATCTAAATAATATGCTCGTAAGTAAGCGGCTTTTTGAATGGTATCGTTTTGTACCGGCACTTGAAACGGTCGCTCTACTTCCGAGTCCCCCGAGTTGGTTATGGGTTAGTTAATATTCCTGTCGTGGTCGGTTGGCGGTGGTTGCCGCCGTCCGTCGGCCGCCTCGTCACCGGAACTAGACGACGCACGCATCGTCCTTTCTTCTTTGTTTGATATTATCGCGAACGTATGGTACACGACACGACAACTAAACTACTCACTTAATATCACGATAACACAATACAAGAGTGGAATTGAACTTTGCGAGCCAATGAAACTTTATGTAACAGAACTGAGTTACGTGTATCAGTCACTTCAGTCAGTACCTCTTTATAGACAAAGTAAAGCGGCAATTACACTATAAGTTTATGTAAACAGATGTCTTTGACCACACCTTATTGACTTTAAGAAATAACTCAACTCAACTTTAAACACTTACAACTTAACAATAACTCAATTCAACTTTAAATAAACAAATAAATAAAGTAGGTAGTCTAGGATATACTTAAAGCTTATATCTGTTGTGATACTTTAAACTTATTTGTTGTTCAGAACCTCAGAACACAAATTCTGGTAGAGTTCCACTTCCTCCTCTGCTCTGGTATAGTAAAACTGTAATAATTTGTGCGTATTTAAGCAATGTCCACATTGATTCAATCAAGTTGTGCAATTTTAGGCCCCACTCTCCGAAATGTATCCGATAAAATCCGATAGACACGCGACCCTGCATCGATTCTCAAGGCTTTGTTACTGCGACTCGACCAATATGTGTCTTGCCTATTCGCGTTTTCGTGCAAGGCCATTGGCCGTCTGTAGGGCATTTACTCCAAAAGAAAATCTTTTCCGAGATTACGTAGTTGATTTTCGATATTTCTTACAGCCTTCTTAGATCTTTTATATTATTATTCAATACAAAATAACGTACCCATTAATATTGGTCTAAATACATAAACAATTTATAAAATGCACCTAATTAAATCATAGAGTGCCAAAAAATCTCGAATACATGGTTTGCCAGAATTTTTTACTTCAGAATGGGCCACTGCGGAGTCTTTTATTATAGATCAAAACAAAGGTGTAGGATTTGCTATTAAATTTAAAAAAAAAACTAAAAACACAAAATGTTTATAAAAGCATTGTCATCGGTCTTTGATAGGTGTGCAAAGTTTGAAGAAAATCTGATTGCTCAAAGTAGGTCAAAATCGAACTCAAAGGGGTTGGTTATAAACATACAGGTGAAACTAATAAAAGCGAGTTAAAATGTCCAATATCATAGTTTTTTCAGCATCCTATCAAAACATCGGTAGGGATAAGTGTACCCGGAAAATGCTACATTTACTGTTGTAACAACTAGCAACACTTTAAGGGTATATTTTACACGCTTTTGCGGTAGGACTGCAGTAGCTGATACAACTATACAGGGTGTATTTCTTGACGACGACGGACATGGTATAGTTAAAAGTTGGTCACAATTATGAGTACCTACAATGATTTTCTAGAACATGTTTTCCTTCTAGAGACACATTCCGTAGATTTCAATTCAAGAATGTACTTACTTATTTTGCACGTAGTTACTAGAAACGGCATTATCCATAATTTTGACATCTATGTTCTTGCATGTCCAATCTGTTTCTTTCATCGGTTTGATAAGCTGTATTCGTTCATAATGCAGTTTACCAAAAAGCCACACAAGAGTCGATACCATTGGAAGAATCCCTTTGCTTGGTCCTTGTACCTACCGTTTTCAGTTCAGAGCGTAAACAAGTATAAGTAGCACAAAATTGCCAACGAGTGCCTACATAGTAAAATCATACATTCTCTTAACCTTGATATTTACTATTGTAGAGATAGGCGTAAACTTGTTTCTGTTTTAACTTTTATATTGGATCCATTGAGTCGGCAATAAAACCAGAAAAATATAAGATTGAGTAATACTGTAATAACTAGCAAACATTTAAAAACAAAATTAAAAACTTTTTATAAATATTGAATCAGATAGGACAATAGAAGGATATTTTTTTTAGCATAATAATAATATTATTACCTATATCTATTACAATAATTGCATGAATCATTCCCATACAATAAAAAGTTAGCTAGTGATGTCATTTCTGGTTCTAAAAGATGTATGACGGCAGGAAAACAGTTTTTTTAAACCGACGACAATACCCGGATCCGGGCGGGTTGTGCCGCCATCGGACATCAGAAAGAATAATAGAATTACAAATACCTAACATGGATAGTAGGTCTAAAAATTTGACGCAAACTGGTATTTAACTAGTATTTGTGGTTTTACAAGATTTTTGAAGGTTTTTTATTTATACACCTAACAAAGAGCGTCTCTATCCCCTTCCTAACCTTTCTGATGTACCTATCTGTATATTTCCATACAACAATCAAAATTGTTTAACCAAAGTTTAGTTATACATATGTAAAAACAGAAAGTACCTTTGCATGGAAAAGATGTAATTTTTTTGTCGTTCACTTGAATGAAATCTGACATCCATAAGCTGGAAAATCTACTGTTCGTATTATCAGATCCTTATTACGTATGAGAATAATAATTAGGCCATGAATCTTATATGGGCGGATATAAGGAACGCGAATGACTAATGAAGTAACATGTGCGTAGGTGTAAACGTGTGGCCGATACCAATTGTGAAGGTGCAATATTCCGCTATTGAGCTGTTGAAACAGTTGTGTTGTACCGCTATCGTTACTACTGGTACCGTTCACAATGCCACACATCAACCGATTATTATCGATAATACTAGTCGATGTAATTTAATATCGAGTTTAAGTATCGAGTTCGAATTGAGCCTGTAGTAAGGTGCGGCGCCAACAATTGTGTTGTTCTCAATCACGTCGTACGTAATACCTACGTATACATAATGAATTTGACACAATATTGAAGGCACATTCAATGGAAGATTGATGTTTCAATCATATTTTATCTGACCTATAGGTTTATAGAGAAATTTTGATTTGAAATGTGACATTACTGACTTAAAAGTGATTTTATAGGCAGGCATATTTTCTTTGTGCAGTCAGAAAAAGAAATACCGTAATCAGATCAGTGCTACTTTCTAGTTTGTACAACTAACGTCGTCGCTTCGAATAGCTGCGAATCCATCCTAAAGTTATCAGGAAGAAACTTTTAGTGATAAAGTCGCCATTTTTTCTTATCTCCGATGTAAATAATAATAAGTTGATCTATATAGGATTATCTGCTTGCCCTGTAGGTCCAAAATAATCCAAAAAGGGGTGAGACCATCATTATGAACAACTTTTACTATTTGGGCAAACCTGAAATTCGAGGTCGGAATCGACAAAATATATTAAGCATCACTTTTTTTTTCTAGATTTCCGGGTTGACCCCATAGTAAAAGTTGTTTAGAATGATGGTCTGAATCTCCTCCTTTCGGCTTAGTACACCAGTTCTGGATAACACTATGTGACAAATTTTTTATTTGTTGAAACACATTTTTTTGTAAGCCGTGGTAGTCAAGAGGTAGTGACACCCGCCTCACAATCGTGAGGTCGTGGGTTCGAATCCCCGGTCCCGTACCAATGCGTTCTTTGGAATTTATGTACGGAATTTCACACCACTGGCTTTTCGGTGAAGGAAAACATCGTGAGGCAACCCGCATACGTCCGTAGAAGAAATTCGATGGTGTATGTGAATCCACCAACCCGCACTGGGCCAACGTGGTGGATATGGCCCAACCACCCTTCGTGGGTAGGCCTACGTCCTGCAGTGGACTATTAAAAAGGCTGGTACAGTACATTTTAACTAACTTTTAGGCTTTCATTATGTGAAACTAGTAAAATGACCGAAAGAAACCATTAAATATAGTTATGTACCTACAAAATGTCAGCGAACACAAACACTGCGAGAATAACGAGTGCTCTGACAAAGAGTACCTACTCTTCGTGAATACATACTAAAACCTTTTACCAAGTGTAGAGGTCACAATTTGTTCCAGTAACAAGGAAAAAATAAACGCTTTATTGGGAGTTGTTGTTGGAGTTATTTAGCAGCAGAATTTATTACAGGTGTAGCGGCTTCTAAATCTAGCGCTGAGGGTAGTGTGGAGGGGATGGCTGCGCATGGTGACCGCCATACTAAACCCATGCGCAGTCATCCCCTCCACACTTCGGTCAGCGCTACACTTATATGCCGCGACCTGTACCTGGACCTGCCCGGGGCGTCAACACTTCGTCCGTGTCTTATTTACAATTGTGAACTATTATTTATCATTAAACAAAATTTAAAAGCTTTTTTCGATTTTATAAAAGTTGATACCTATCCCATGAGAGTCACGGCGAAGCTTTTTATTAATTTAGATTTGCATTGATTTGTTAATAAAGTACAGTCTATACTTTATTTATAATTTAAATTCAAAATTATTTTGATGCTAGAAGTAAATGCAAAAATGGAGGGCATTGTAAGCTGAAATACAGGCTACTGGCCTAGTTCGGCAACAGATACAAAAATAGTGTAACTTATTCTAGTTAAATAAGATTGAAATGTTCTTTGATGAATAAAGAATTTATTTCTTATTTATCTATGTACTTAACTATAATGTAACTTGAAACTCCCTAGAGATTAAAGTGATTTAAATTTGGAATGTCTAATTCGTATGAAAACTTCTTTACTTAGAACAAATATGGGCATTATAAAGAGGTTTAATTCAGTACATTGTACTAATAAATTTCTACTTAAATAAATAAACTCATTATTTTATGAAAGTTTGATTAAAGACTATCCCACCTATCTATACGATTTTAAATGACTCTCTATGAATGTGAAAACAAAAACAAACACGCAAAGGTGACGGTCATTAAATTCTTCTTGGTATAATACTAACAGTAACTTAATTATATGACTTTTTACGGTTAATAGACTAGACTTTTGACCGCAGCGGCAGCGTCCATGATATTAAATGGCATAGAATGCTCTAAGGATAGTGCTAAATCATAATGTTAACTTGTTGTTTCGCAATGCAACAGACTTATAGGCCGAATTATACAAGTTGGCGGATGTGAAGTCGGCCACAAGCTGCGCAATATCCAATCCTGACTGAAGCTCACATAAAGCTGCGCGTTGATTGGATATTGCGCAGCTTGTAGCTAACTTCACATCCGCCGGCTTGTATGATTAGGCCTATACTTACTATGTGACTAACTTTGAAATAGCGAAAAATAAATCAGCTGTTCCATACATTTTGTCCAAAATCAAAAAACTAGATATTGAACAGCAATTTAATGTAATTAATTAAATTAAAAACAAAATAATTAAGTGAAATCTTCTTTAGCGGCGTTGTCAACTTTTTGGAATGGGTAAAAAATGTTAAAAACTCGCGTCAGGACAATTCGTAAGCTGATCGAAAATTCGTAAGACGGTGAAGTGAAAACTTGGTTGCGCGAGTGTAATTTGTATTTTACCCCATAAATTAAAGTACTTTTATACTGATAAATAAAGCAACTCGTGCGAAATTATTCCTTAACCATTCCAAAATATTAAAAAATGTACAACGTTCATGTTCAAGTTTTCATTTCTGCCGGCATACCCGGAGTGCAACTCGTTTTTTTGAAGTGAAAACTTTTGTAGCGGCGTTGTGCACTTTTTGAGATGGGTATAAAATGTTAAAATCGTCAGGGCGTGAAATGACGTAAACTGATCGAAAAGTCGTAAGACGGAAGGAGTAAGTTTTCACTTCTGCCAGCACTCCTGGAGTGCAACCAGTGAAAGTTGTTCATACGTATGAGTATAGCAAAGTGCGAAACCAGAGCTGAAAAAAGTTGATATAGATATTATAACAGGAGATCGAATTTACCTTTAAGTAGATTGCTTACCTACAGTCTAACTAAACTACCAGACTGGTTTTAGCTAGATTTAGTTTTAATAAATGTTGGTTACATTTCGCACAGTGTTTTCATATGTTATTTGGGTATTGCGATGCCTTCTCAATTTATTCTTTACGTACCTACTTTGGGATACTTTTGTATGAATGAATGAATGAATGAATGATTTTTGTATGAATCTTAATAAATTCGTGATATTATGGGATCTACCTCAACGGAGAAAGAGATACCTACAACTGTTCTATAAATTTTATCCATCACGAACAAAAAGTATGAAAAAGTTTTTTACGCGTTCGTATAGGACGGTTCCGGAGCAAAAGTTCTTAACGAGTATGATTTTATTAGCTAAATTCTAGAGCAAATTCAGTCAGCCGGTGTTCAATCAGCCTGCAATAGTAAGTATATCAATAGTCAATAGGGTTCTGAGACAGCTGGCTACTGATAAGATCAGCACACATGCAGTGAATAGTTTCTCTCCTGAGAAACTGCCTATAGCTTCCAGTGGTATTGTTTGCAGCCCACTTTCCGTAGAGGCACGGTGCGGAGCGCTGCGAACGATCGCCACGTGAAAGTGAGTGGCGCAAGCGAGCGCGCGCGCTCTGCGGACGCGCTTTACGCCCGGTTTCATACCTCATTCGTGCACGCAAACCCGCATACTTGCGACTTTATTAGTGACGTAACAATGAATAGTGCTCAATTCTGAAACTGAAGTGAATGATTTGTATGATAATAGAGTAGGTACCTACCTATTGTCTAATGCTCAGCATATTCGCAGCATTTCTGTTGTCTTGTAACAATTTAAGACTATTGTGATTTTTCCTCCCTAAAATTTTATAGGCACTAACAAAACCTTAATGAATGTCACCAACGTCAACGTCTAAGTCGTTATTATTCATCATCATCATTATCAGCCGTAGGATGTCCACTGCTGGACTTAAGCCTCCCCTATGGATTTCCAATAAGCCCGGTTGGAAGAGGCCTGCATCCAGCGCGTTCCTGCGGTCTTAATAATATCGTCGGTCCACCTGGTCGGTGGACGTCCTACGTTGCGCTTGCCGGTTTCGTGGTCTCCATTCGAGAACTTTACTGCTCCATCTGCCATCAGTTTTCCGAGCTATGTGCCCTGCCCATTGCCATTTCAACTTACTAATCCGTTGGACTATGTCGGTAACTTTGGTTCGTCTGCGAATCTCCTCATTTCTGATTCGATCTCGCAGAGAGACTCCGAGCATAGCCCTCTCCATAGCGCGTTGGGCTACCTTGAGCTTATTCATAAGGCCACAGTAAAAGACCACGTTTGAGTTCCATATGTCATCACTGGCAACACACAACTGTCGAAAACTCTCGACTTGAGGCACTGAGATATATCGGACGAAAAGACCTCAGGCTTTTTCCGAACGCAGCCCAGCCAAGTTGGATTCGGCGATTGACCTCTTTCTTGAAGTTGGACCTATCTAACTGGACTACTTGCCCTAGGTAGACGTACGAGTCAACAACTTCACGAACCGAGCTCCCGACAGATATTGGGGTGGGTACAATATGAAAATTACACATGACCTTTGTCTTGTCCATGTTCATCTTAAGGTTCGTTTTTATTATTGAAGCGTAATGAAATAATTATATATTGTACCTAAGTATAATATGTACTTACAATACTCCAGTATAATAATAAAAGATATATAACCGATTGCCTATGGATTGTACGACGCTTTGGGTGGGTGACCGCTGATGGCATTTCAAGCTTGGTGTTAGATGTTAAATGGTGAGAGCCAAGGGCGGAAGTCTTAAATATTCTTACTACTCGGTATATGACTATACCTATATACCTAAGTGCATTTACTTAAAAATAGGTACGTACATAATTTTATCAGTTCTTGCTAATTTTGTTAAGTGATGAATAAATCTGAACGTAAGTAACAGATATGACTTGAGGTTATCCCCAACCTTGGTTATAACACGGACAAGTTTAAACTGAAGTACTAAATACATACATTATACTACACAGACATTACCGTGCTATTTACTTACATTTAAAGAGGAATAGTGTAACCCGCGGGACGCTGCTAGTAAATAATTTAGTAAAATTAAAATGATTTCAGATATCTAAAATATTGAATGGATAATAAGCCCAATTTCACCTTAGGCATTCGATAGAGAGAACGCTTTTTACGTTGCTATTAAATTTACGCTGGCGCCTCTGTAATCAGGCTTAATGTCATTCTACACTCATGTACTTATAGGACCTAAACGTAGCGTTGCGCTGTCTTATCTCCTCAGTTGGTCAATAAATAAGTAGTTCAGTTAAATTAAATAGGGCATAAATTCATAGGAATTTCCACATGACCACTGCCTCACCCGGGGCGGGTTTGTATTCATAACGGTATGTTCTTAATAAAAAATAGGGGCGTAAATTCATTCATTGCATTCGAGAGGCTTAGTATAGGCATATTTATATTAATTTCAAATATGGATTAGATGTTTCGCCTGGTTTAAATATGGGTGGTTTTTAGGGTTCCGTACCTCAAAAGGAAAAAACGGAACCCTTTAGGATCACTTTGTTTTCCGTCTGTCCGCCTGTGTGTATGTCAAGACTCTTTATCTCGAGAACGCATAATGATATCGAATTGAAATTTAAACTCTATACGTATATAGACTCTATACGTATATAGACTCTATACGTATATAGGGTAGTCGTCGTCGACAAAATTACGTCGTGGTGCGTATGTTAAGTTAGCTGGGGGATAATGGTGGTCGTTTAAGATAATCTGAAAGAGATGCATTGATTTAATAAGGCACGAGTTAGATTAAAGATAATCTCGATTCGATATGGGTGAGGCTAGATTTTGCGCCTGCGCCTGCGCCGTACGTAATCGTCAATTTTTATGATTGTCGGCTAAAAAATCCTTTCATTTTTGTGGCGAGAAGGGCGCTCGCGTTAGAATTTCAGGAGAGGCGATATACTAGTGACGAGGAAATTGAGAAATAGGTATTTAGACTAAACTATTGCCGTCGCGATGCGCCCAAACCAGGGAGCTTCAATGTGTGTGGTGATGCAATTGTATTTGTGTGCGTACTGCGCTCGAACTCTCCCCGCACCCTACCTGCGCCCCAACGAACTCGCTGGCCGACCGATATTTTATTTTGAATAGTAGCAAAATATGATATTACGTAGAGTGCGCGCAAGATAACTCTGCGCGCGAGTCGTGGCGCTACGTACGTTATATCACTAGTATTCTGTATTCCCTGGCAGCATTGAATTGGTTCCTGATTTTGGTCGTACGTAGAGCTATCTTGCGCGTATTCTACGTATGCTCTGGTTACCTAGTAGGTATGGCAGATAGGCGATCGATAGCAAACATAAAGATAAAAGATTAATTATTTTAAAGATTATTTATTTTTCTGCCATTAGGAAGCTACATTATTTGTGACATGGGTTAATTTTTCTTTATATGCTAATTTATTTTCTTTCAAATAATTATTGTTTGACAAAAACGTAATATGTACGAGTACCTAACTAACATCATATACAATTGGATATTTGCTATCTGTAGGCGCTGCAGTTTATATAATATATTTTTACTGAAATTACTTCTTTTTAAGTATAAATTAATTATTTTTTTATGGAAATATCTTACGTTACGTCGTTCTTCTACGGTCTATAATAAATATCCCAAATGCAAGTTGGACTCGCGCTCGAAAGGTTTCATACCGTATGAGAGCCAATTATTTCGATTCAATTATATATTTTTTAAATTGATACATTTATATACATGATATATTGATATATCATGTATATAAATTACGAGTATATGAGTTACGATTAATATTAAACTAAAAAACAAAACCGCCATGACCATCCATATCTGTTGCTTATACCTATGTAGTCAAAACTTAGGACTTTCATTTAATAATCAACTCGAGAATTATTTAATCAAGTTAAATGACATAGTAATAGCTAATCCTAATGATAAATTTATTTTGGCGGGAGATTTTAATCTTACGAATATAAGCTGGTCTTCAGGGTCCGATTCGTACTATTTACCTACTTTTTCTAGCCCTACTGAAGCGCTTCTAATAGATGAAATGAATACTCATGACTTTCATCAATATAATGGTATTTGCAACAACTTCGGTAGATTTCTGGATTTAGTTTGGTCAAATAGTGGCCTTACAGTAATGGAAGTTTGCGACCCTTTGGTACCCTTAGACCCGCATCACAAAGCTATTTGCATTAATGTCAATTTTGTCAATTCTAACTTCTTAACCTCTGAATCATATACTAAATACTTATATAATAAGGGGGATTACACCTCAATTGAGTTAGAGATAAGTAAGGTAAATTGGCCAGATGAATTTTCATCAAGATCTCTTGAAGATGCCGTAGACTATTTTTATTCTAAAGTTAATCAGTTTAAACAGCAGTTTATCCCCACCAAATTAGTGCGTAATAGTACCTATCCTAAATGGTTTTCTTCCGCACTCATTAAAATTATTAAAGAAAAATCCAAATTTCTTAAAAAATACAAAAAGTATGGTATGGCAGCCGATTTTGAAACTTTTACATTATTGCGCAAAAGAGCTAAAATTATCGAGACTAGATGTTTCATAAATTATATGGATGTCATTGAAAAGGGTATTGAAAAACACCCTAAACATTTTTGGTCTTACATAAAAAGTAAGTCCAAGGATTCTAATGGCATTCCTACCTGCGTCTCATACAAGGGTTCTACGGCATCTTCTGGGGAAACTATCTGCGAAATGTTTTCTGATTACTTCTACTCAACATTCTCATCACCAGGCCCAGACGTAAGCTCCGAAATACCACCAGATGTATCTGACTTGCATGAAGCTGAGTGTACTCACGATATAAATAATATTGAAATACGTGAAGATGAAGTTTTAAAGCTTTTATCAAACCTGGATACATCTAAATCGGCGGGTTCGGATGACTTAAGTCCAATATTTCTTACTGGCTGCGCAAAGTCAATATGTATACCGATTTCCCTTCTATTTTCAAAATCTATTTCAGAATGTATTCTACCTAAGATTTGGAAATCTGCTTTCGTCTCACCTATTCACAAGAAAGGCTCTAAAAATGAGGTCACCAACTATAGGCCTATCTCCAAGCTTTGCATTATTGCAAAAATGTTTGAGCGAATAGTTTATAACCAAGTCTACGCAGCCCTGAAACACTCTTTTAGTTTAACTCAGCACGGTTTCCTTAAGGGACGCTCAACAGCCTCGAACCTCATTCTACTTAATGATATCTTAACGGAAGCGATGGACGGTGGCTTCCAAGTGGACGTTATCTATACTGATTATAGTAAAGCGTTTGATAGAATCGACCACAGGCTACTGTTGTCCAAATTATACCGCATAGGCATTCGAGGAGATCTACTTAGGTGGTTCTCTTCCTATATAAGAAATCGCTCGCAGGCAGTTGTCATTAACAACTATATTTCCAGTTGGGTTTCCGTCCCTAGTGGTGTCCCACAAGGTTCCTTACTCGGTCCACTCCTGTTTTTGATCTTTGTCAACGACATAGCAAAATGCTTTCAAAATAGTAAGCTGCTTAGTTTTGCCGATGACATGAAAATCTTTAGAGTTATTGAATCAACAGAGGACATTATTAAACTTCAATCAGATCTTATTAGACTTGATGACTACTGTGTTGCAAATAAATTAGATCTTAATCCTTCCAAATGCTCGGTAACTACTTTCACGCGTAAAAAGAACCCAATACAGTCGTCATATACTCTTAAACATGAATCACTTCAAAGATGTAACGTAGTCAGAGACCTAGGAGTTACTCACGATTCGAAATTACTGTTTGATCAACATGTTGATGCTATTATCTCTAAAGCTTCCAGATCACTTGGTTTTATCATGAGAACCTCAGTTAGCTTCACTAGAGCCAAAACTTTTAAAGTTCTTTATTGTACATTTGTACGAAGCATTCTTGAATACGCATCTCAGGTATGGAACCCTCGATATAATATTTACATCGATAGGATTGAAAGAATTCAGGTCAAATTTATGAAATATCTCTGTTTTCGTCTTAAGATCCCATATAAATCCTTTAATTATGATCAACTTTGCAAGAAATTTCACTTTCTCCCTCTTTCGGCGAGACGTGAAATTGCTGATTTAATTTTTCTGTTGAAGATAACTTCAAATCAAATTGACTGTCCTGAGCTACTTAGTAAAATATCCCTTAGAGCCCCCAGTAAGATCATTCGTTATAACCCAATAATTCACACTTTTTCTGTTAGCACAAACTACAGGCAAAACTCGTTCTTATTGCGAGCTAGCGATCGTTTCAATAATTTGTGTAGGCACATTGATCTGGATTTGTTCTGCACAAGTATTCATTCGGCTAGGTGGCGCTTGAGCAGAGAGTTTTTTCAAAACTAATTAGATACAACTTCTCATGTTCAAAATTATATGGCATATCACTTTGTGTTTTAAAGGCTTATTATACGTATGATTTGTAATTATATTTATAGTTCGTGAGTTTATTCTATGTTTTGTAAGTTTATTTTTAGCTATATTTTCATACTCTGTAAGTCTATTCACGTTTCGTAAGTTTTATTTTATGTTTTGTTGTGCGATTTATGTTCTTAAGTTTATTTTCCCACATTGTCACTATATTAGTTCTATACGTGAGGATCTATAATTAGCGCTCTGTATTTGTTACATGTATGTATTTTGTTATTGATGCTGTTGATCCTCCTATTAAATAAATAAATAAATAAATAAATAAATATTATATTACTAAATATTCTGAGAATATTTCAAGCGACTACCTTTTGTGTACATTAATAAAAATCGTGCAAAAAATCACGTCTGTTGTATGGCATGAAAAAATATTTATTTTATTCTATTTTTCGACCGACGAAACAGAGGAGGTACTCCATTTGACGCGTATATTTTTTTTATGTATAACTAAGCGTAACTTTTTACACAGTAGTCCGATTTTAATAATTCTTTGTTAGATTTTTTTTCATTGGAAAGAATATTCTTCGAAATTGATCCCATATAATTTTATTGAAATGGGCTGAGCCATTTTTGATAAATCAACAATAATCGATCCGTGCGCACTATTCGCGAATTCTGTACCTACACGGTTGAAGTAGATATTTATTTTACTCTATTTTTAGTTTTGTTGTTATAGTGGGAACAAATACATCATCTGTGTAAATTGTAACTGTTTAGCTTTTACGGTTCGTGAAATACAGCCTAGTGACCAACGGACAGACGGACAGAGGAGTCTTAGTAATAGGGTCTCGTTAATCTAAAACTTCTTGCCTTTTATATTGTAGGTACCTATAGCCGTATTTGCATTCCGAAATTAGTCCCATAGTATAAAAATAATTGAAGATTCAATTAAACAAATGCGAGGTTTACTGTTTAGAGAACAGCTTGTCATACTTTGGTTCTACTTTAAAGACGTTTAAAAATTGAAACAATTAGCTAATTAAGTAGTGTTTTGTATAGCAGCAGTGGGTAGGGCACATATAATAGTAATACAGGATAGAACATCCACAATCATTATTAGATTAAAGCATTAAAAGCACTTCTAATTGAACTTTTTAGCAAAACTCAGCGGATTGGCAAGTTAAAATGACAGATGGCAAGGCACATAGTTCAATGAACGGATAGACGATGGGGCTGTTTTCTCGAATGGATCTCACGTACTGGCAAGCATAGAACGTTTTTTGCTTAGGTGGACTAAGGATAGATTTATATGTTACAGTTATAATACATTTTTAGAGAGCACATGATTTTCCTAATTAGAACTATTATTTCGGCTTAGACGCAGTAATATAATGTAATGAATGAAGTAGTAAGAATAATGGCACATAGTTCCAAGAATGCTCAATTTTACTAAGCCCAATTTTATGAATGGCCAATTCTAAAAATGCTTAATTCTCAAAATAATTTCCAATGGGAAAATCACATTTTCTTATAAAAAATCACCGGTAATTAAAGCACAATTTCTAGGCAAGTTTTACTATTGAAGCAACTAACATATTATATGTATTATATTATCATAACTAAGTATGACATAAAGACCTATATACCGTAACACATGAGATCATAATTATCAGTCAGAATTTGTACATTCATTATATCATTTCATGCTATATAAGGTATTTTCAGCGAGCCATTTTTAAGCTATGTTTAAATTTGTTTGCATCTAAAAATTGTATGTGAAGAGGTAGACTATTGTACACTTTTATGGCTGTGTTAGATGAACTTCGATGATACAAAGTATTATTTACTTGTACTACACGAATATTGAATTTATGTTGAGGACGTAAAATTTGCGATCTAGCTGATTTATTATCAAAAAAGTAGTTTTGGTTATTTTAAACAAATACACAAATCTCTTAAAGTAAGATTTTTTTTTAGGAAGTTCTTAATTGAAATTATGTTGCCATTAAATTAAAATTAAATTAAATAGAATTAGGCATTCGCAGAATTGAGCATTCCCGGATTAGTTGGACATTATGAGAATTGGTCATTCTGCACCTAAACCATTTAGATGTCTGCCGAAACAACACGATATATATAAACTAAAAAAATACTACACAGAATTGTGTAGTCGCTGCAATAAGTCGCAGTAACTAAACGCATATTTTCCATACATAAGATCTTTTTCTTCAAAAGTAACAAAGATACATCAGTAAAATTACAAGATTTGAAAAATTAACTAATTTCTTTAATAAACATCGATATCGATGGACATCACTAGAGCATCGACAAAAATATCGTCTATTACTACATCCCTAGTGCATGTGTACGTATAGGTTTGAACCTCCCTCACCTCAACCCTACCTCCGCATCGTGCGATAGGGACAATTGCAGCTCAGAGCAATTTATACCTACAAAAATCTTGGCAAAACAGCGTTTCGTATTACGCTGTTTTCTTCATCAAAAACTAAATTAATTAAGTATTTTTTTTTATATCAAAATTTACAAAAAATATGTGTTCATGATTATGTCATTTCATATTTTGTTAGAAATTAAATAATAAGTTTATTCTGGTGGGTCTTTAAAGACGTCGGTAAAAATGGTGAATTTTTTTGAGACTTTGAAGGATCATATTTTGCCTGATAATTAATTTATCAAAAAAATGAAAAGACAGGGTAGTTTAAACAGCTAAATTTAATTTTATGGCAAAAAATTGTAACTCTAAAAGCATTTTCCAGAAAGAAAACAGCGCAATACGTTTGTATGGAAAATTACAGACCACCTCAGCTCTTAAGGTCAAAACAGGATCCAAGTACCAAGGTCTATTAAAATTGAGGCCTAAGGTCAAGTTAGGTCCAAGGCTTAGGCCAACTTATAATAGCTTGGTTTAGCACTGTAATATTTAACTACGATGACAGACGAAACTACCTATGTTTTTTGCCTATTATTGCAGGTACCGAAAAATATTTACTAGTTAAAATGAAGTATTCACAGTGGCAATTAAACTAATAGAGTGGGGTCCAAGATAAATAGATATCGTAAAAAACATGAAAGCCACGCGCATTTGCTATGCGTCCATGACTGAAAGACGGGACGTTTGTGAAATATTATAAGGAGCTTTGGCGGGAACGCGGATAAATCATGTCGCCTCAGTGTATTATTTTGTTAAACTTGTGTTTTTATCAGTGGTAATGGAGGTATTTCGTTGATTATGAGCTGATTTACGTGCATGAGTGTAGGCAAGTGATATAATGTGACGTATCATGTTGTTCCGTGTTGTTACCAAAACTCCATAGACGCCTCTAGTAAAGTCTCCACTGCTCTACTGAGGTATGACTTGGACTATGATTGGACTTGACAGCGACTTTATTAGACTATGACGAGACTACGACAGTGATTATTTTGACAAAATATTATCAAAAACTATTAAAACTTAATACTTGACACTGGCAAATGCACAATAATGCGACGCCAAAACTAAGAAGTAGAAGAAATATTATAAACGCGGGCGAAACATAAATTGAGCATTCGAAATAAATTTTTCATCACATCTATTCGAAAAGGACTACTTGGTTCGCCTTTAAGTGCGCCCAAATGTGGTGTTTTCTATAAGGAACTTTATAAGTGCGTCAGAATGATCATTGCCGCGCACTTTTTGAATTTGGAACAAATAAGTGCGACGGAATGATCTTTGCCGCGCACTTTTTGAATTTGGAAGTATTTGTAATGTTAGTGTTCAGCGCCAAGAAAATGAATGAAAAAAATGTAAATTTAAGTTTACATTTTTTTTATTATAAGATACCGTGTAATTTATTTGTTACTCTATGTTTTATTAAATAATAATATTACAATAAAATATGAGGAGCCTCCTATTTTCTCATAGAGGTAATGAAAAGTAGAGTGTACCGCTAGGGCGCAAAATTTATTTTTAGCTCGGGCGACGTACTTTGAATCTCTCACTTCGCTCTGGATTCAAAAAAGCGCCTTCGCCATAAAAATATTATTTTGCTCCCATATGATACAATCTACTATTTCATCACATCTATTCGAAAAGGACTACTTGGTTCGCCTTTAAGTGCGCCCAAAGGTTGTGTTTTCTATAAGGAACTTTATAAATGCGACGGAATGATCTTTGCCGCGCACTTTTTGAATTTGTAAGTATTTGTAATGTTAGTGTTCAGCGCCAAGAAAATGAATGAAAAGAATGTAAATATAAGTTTTTATTTGTTTTATTATTAGATACCATTTAATTTCAATTTAGTTGTTACTCTACGTTTAATTAAATAATAATATTACAATAAAATATAAGGCGCCTTTTATTTTCTCATAGAGTTGATGAAAAGTAAAGTGTAACTCGGGCGCAAAATATATTATTGGCTCGGGCGACGTACTTTGAATCCCTCGCTACATTCAAGATTCTACTAAAGAATGTCTACTATAGAATCCCTCACTTCGCTCGAGCGTAGCGAGGGATTCTTTAGCGCCCTCGCCGTAAAAATATTATTTTGCTCCCATATGACACAATCTACTATTTCATACCATCTATTCGAAAAATACGACTTGGTTCGCCTTAAAGTGCACCCACAGGTGGTGTTTTGTATAAGAAACTTTTAGCGGGCAGTAATGAGTTTTTAATCCTTTGAAACCCTCGCTACGTTCAGGATTTTACTAAAGAGTCTATTCTACTCTAGAATCACTCACTTCGCTCTGGATTCAAAAAAGCGCCCTCGCCGTAAAATTATCATTTTGCTCCCTTATGACACAATCTACTAATACGCCCTCAAGAATACGCCCTTGTTCAACAATATTATAGGCCGAATCATACAAGTGGGTACGATGTGCAGTTAGCTACAAGCTGTGCAATATCCAATCCAGACTGAAGCTATCATATAGCTGCGCGTTGATTGGGTATCGCGCACATCCGCTATCAGCTAACTTCACATCCGCCGACTTGTAAAATTCGACCTATAACTTGGTTAGTACCATAAAATATTTCAGAAAACATTAATTGATCACATTTACAATCTGTTTTCAATAATGATTGCGTTGAAGATGCAAATACATTAGGTACTAAGTGAAAGACGAGTGGTTTGTTCATAATTGAGAGTTGGTCACACAATGAATCATGTCCTTTACAAAGCCTCTTTTATCCGGTCACTCACATACCCGATTCTTTGGCGAATGAAAGTAACTAAGTACATTATGTAGAGCACAGGTGTTGACTGCCAGTCTCGAGGCCGGAGCTCTTGTATCCTAATTAGCAACGCTTTTATTTTTATTCAATATGAGCTCTTAATTTGTTAGTGGTGACTAATTGAACATGAAAGTAAAAGTATTTTTATCTGATAAGTCTCGTTCTCGACGGGCTGTTCTGTTTTCAATGTGCGTTTTGTTTTTAATGAATTTTATTTAGATGGAATAGATCAAGTAATACAAAGATTATAAATATACCTTTACATTTTTTCGAATACTTTTTTTAGGCTTTCTTAGGACGTGCATCCACCGACAAGGTGGATAGATAGTCTAATCAAGACCTCAGATAGAGTCGCAGGTACACGCTGGACGGAAGTCGCTTAAAAGCCACAATCTACCTTATTAGAAATCCATAGAATTACAAATCCGTTCTATGTCCACAGTTGAAATGGGTAGTGGTTAACGGCTTTTCGACCGGCCACATTTTAAAATGCAATGCCTATGTGCTCAACTTAATCAATCAAATGTTTTATCTATTGTACTTACATAGGTAATTATGTTGTTTTAACAGAAGAGATCGATAGCCTGCTATTTTCGTTTTTATATCACTGTCAAATTAAGAGATGTCAAATCGAAAAATAATGGTAAACAAAAGGAGTGTAATTTTTGACCAACGAACCTTCGGAGGAGGTATACAATTCGACGCGTATATATTTTTTTAATGTATAACCACGCAAAACTTTTTTCACAGTGGTCCGATTTCAATGACTATTTTTTTATTGGAAAGAGTATACTTCGAAACTGGTCTCATTTAAATTTTATCGAAATTGGCAGAGCCATTTTTGATAAATCAACAATAATGTGAAAAATGTTACATCGATCCGTGCATAATACTCGTATTTGCGTTCTAGCGATGTGCCCCGGCTTTGCATAGGTGTATTATACATATATACATCTCTCTTGAATTATTCTATCTATTAAAATAAACTGCATCAAAATCCGTTGCGTAGTTTTAAAGATATTCTGTACACGGGTGAAGTCGGTCATGCTATTTTTTGCAAATAATAATTACATGATAAACAAATGCTTAATACTTATCTTGGAAAAGAGATTAGGTACCATAAGTTTTGATGAAACGTATAGTCGGTAGGCGTCAGTTCCAAAGAAAATATTTAGAGAGCGTCAGTTCTTGAATGTAAACAATACACCGGGAAGCGAGTTTGAGATGTCTTGTAACCTCTTGTCTTGTCTTGGAAAGGCACCTAATTTATTTAATTATTTTTAATATTTCTATCGGATTAATAAAATAAACATGCTTTTCGCGATTTGAATACATTATTGTTATATACTACGGGACTAATCGCGCACTAAAATTACGAAATAAATAAATACCTCATCATCCCGACGTTTTGGCCGAGTTGCATGCGGTCAGTCTACCCGTGACCACGGTCGATGCAACTCGGCCTAAACGTCAGGATGATGAGGTATTTATTAACCTCGTAATTTTAGTGCGCGATTAGTCCCGTAGTATATAATAATAATTTCACCGAATGTTATCTATGTCTTTCAACATTTGTTTAAAATAAATCGCTAACTTTCATACAAATAATTATCCATTTTTTTAATTCCAGTAGTTATTTATGATATAAAATAGGAAGCGCGAGGTCCAAGTCCGAGGCGGACTACTGGTTTATTTGTGTTTAACATATTACTTTTGTGCTCTGATTGGGTTATATTAATTAAAGAGGATGAAATTCAAATTGATAATTTTTCATAATCGTTTATGCATGCATATACTGTTCTATCGAGAAATCTTTGGTACCTATTTTTCACAAAGATATTTTTCTTTTGTTACAGAGACAATGTATACAGCCACCTTGCCGCTCGTGGTTTGGACGCTCTTAGTCACAACGACACATGTGAGTCTCTTTTTAAGTTACAGATAATTTATCTATATTTGTATAAAAAATTCGTAGTGCAAGCTATATGTGACATAATCACATATAGCTTGCACTACGAAAAGGCATTGTTTCGACGTTGTAACTGAATATTTTTAGACATAAAATGTTACATTTCATTAATTTTTTTTTCATTTAAAACAACTGACTTCAAGTTAAAAGCAGCCAGCGAAAGTAGCGATTTCACTATTCGATTTCTGTAGGCTGCAACTTTTATCAATTTTCGGGAATTACAATACTTCAAAACTGCTACTGAATGTTCTTCTATAAATTGTAAAAAAAACTCACGAGCAACAACAAACACATGAAGTACATCGAAAAAATTAAACAATTTTTAGATATCGGTTGCAAACAGATAGCCCGCTCTAGGACGTGCAACATAATGGATCGAAGTACCTACCTACTACGGAAAGCGAAACATAGAGTTGATTGGACAGATTGGACGACGCTAGTTAAGTGTGATGCGTGCAAGATTACGTATTATTAATGTACAAATAGCCTATGTCCAGCAGTGGACGTCCTTTGGCTGATGGATGAATGTACAAAACCCCGAACCAGATCACAAAATATTACGCGTTCTACTTAGATTCTGCTATAAGCTCACAAAGCTTAAGTTGGCCATTTTCGCGCTTGAAGTATAATTTTGTGCTCTTGAAATAATTCAGATTCCGATTTTACTATTAATCAACACAATGATTAAATTCTCATCGACATTAATATACAATAATAAATTTGCAGTTTTATCGCCTAGTAGTGTGTTTTCTATTTTTTTTTCAGGAAAAGCGAACATGATTTTTACTTTACTGATAATTTTAGTCTTGCCTATTTTATGGACGAAATCGTAATTTATATATATGTAATGTAAATGACCATTGTTATTTTGATAAATATTCAATTCTATTTAAGGTACATTTTTATACCTATCTACATAGTTATTAATTGTATATTTTGCATAGCAATTTTAATTTTTTTTTGCGTATATTTACCATTATACTTAATTTATTATGATACTTGAATTATTAAACGTTATATTTACAGGTAGCGACACAAAGCCAATACGGAATAGGTTTAGGAATAAAACGAGAAGTATTTTTCTTAAATTTAGAAGACGGCTATTTTGGCTGTCAAGTAAACGAATCTACACAAATATTGCAATTATATGAATTATCTAAATTATGCGACGGCGTGCCAGACTGCTACAAGGCATCCGACGAATTAAGAAAAGAATTGAAATGCACAGGTAAGGCTCAACTGTTTTTTTTATATCACATTTTCAAAAGCATAAAGTGATTATACTTATATCATTTTTAATATTTTAGATGATTGTACCAAAGAAGATGGCGCTAGATGTATAAATGGCGCTTGTCTAAATGGAGTGTGCCATTGTAACGATGGTTTCGGCGGTTGTAACTGTCAGGAACAAGGTAGGAACATAAACTTGTAAATCAACAGTCAGATTATTTACGTGATACGGATTAAGTCTAGCTTGCCTAGCTTAAAAAGACCGACAAGCTCTTTTTAACCTTACTTACACACCGTACACCTTGTAAATAATTGTACCTAAATCTTTGTCAAATGTAAGGATGGTGGGACGCATTCAAAAAAGTTCGCATTCTGCTCCAAAACGTCGGCGTCGTCAATGAGCAAGGTTGACCGTAGCTTGTTATTGTACTGCGCTGCAGTAAATAGATGTACCGAAGTAAACTTCATAAATAAATCATTGAGTAAATGTGTTTTAATCTAATTTCAGATGTAAACGAATGCAAAGATAGACCATGCGATGTTTTTGCACACTGTACGAACACGGTCGGTAGTTTTCAATGTTCGTGCTTCCCAGGCTATGAGGGCGATGGTTTCTCTTGCAGAGGTAATTTTGCCACACAATTTTCAATTCAACGTTTGCGATTTATAAATGTGATTGTTTCAATACTTGTTTCAATATTTCATAAGAGTAATGTTTAAAAAATGCTCTATTTCCGCGTAGAAACTGTAACGGAACTTTTTTTTCGATAGATATAAATGAATGCGAAGATCCAGCAGTGGCATCAAGATGCGTTCAAAACGCTGAATGTTGCAATCTGCCAGCTCATTTTATCTGCAAATGTAACCGGGGCTTCGAAGGCGATGGGGAGGAAGAATGTCGAGGTAAGTTTTGGTGCCAAAAGTTTTCGTAGTTGTGTGAACGTTAGATAAAAACAATAATTTTATTTCGTAGATATCGATGAATGTCGGAGGCCTGGTGCTTGCGGTGTTAACGCTCTATGTCAAAATCATCCCGGAAACTATACCTGTGCATGTCAAGCCGGTTACACTGGAAATCCTTTCGATGGGGTAAGAAAGCAAAAATTTAAATATGTTTGTTAGAAGAACGGTTACTATAAAAAATTGTATGCTAATTTGTAAACGTGCGTACAGTGCGTGGATGTAGACGAGTGCGCGAGCGGCGACAGTTGCGGCGCGGGAGCCGTGTGCCGCAACGTGGAGGGCGGATTCGAGTGCAGTTGTCCCCCGGGGTACGAGGGAGACCCGCGCGTCGAGTGCCGCGACCACGACGAGTGCGCGCGTGCCTCCTGCGGCCGCGGCGCGCTCTGCGAGAACCTGCCCGGAGCTTACCGCTGCGTCTGTCCGCCCGGCTTCAGCGGCAACCCCGACGTCTCCTGCGATGGTAAGCTCCGCAGAAGGCGCTTTACACCAAGTTTAACCCCGTTTTCGTCCTCTGTGGTTTAACGCTTATTTGTGGTACTGACCCATAACGATACTCGATCGCGTTGACGATCGCCCACTACCGTTCGTGAACGCTCGGTAGTTTCACGCTTCTACTAACATAACCGATCAAAACATTTACAGAAAAATGTTACATTTCAGTGAAGTACAAGAATCGTTATCGGTGATCTCGGACCTACGACTTCGATACTTTGAGTGTTTTCATTTTCGCTTTAAGAAGCGAAAAAGTCTCATGGACGAAAAATCTTTATTCTTTTCTTGGATTATAAATTCTTCTTCTTTTTTGTTTGTGGCACTGTGGTAACGACCTTTGTGCGGTCGTCTTTCTTTCTCTTCTTCTTCGTAGTGGCTGTCGGCGTTTCTTCTGCGTATGTATGATTCGGTGTAGCGCTCCGATGTAGATGTAATTAGACGTGAGTTGTTTGTTGCACCAGACGTGGATGAGTGTAGAGGTAGCGCAGCAGTGTGCGGCGCGCACGCGGTGTGCACCAACACGGTCGGCAGCTACGCGTGCGCCTGCCAGCCCGAGTACACGGGCGACGCGCGCTCGCCGGGCGGCTGCCGCGACGTCGACGAGTGCGCCACGCTCGACCGACCTTGCGGCGCGCACGCCATCTGCGAAAACGCTTCTCCCGGATACAACTGCATTTGCCCGCAAGGATACAGAGCTAATCCAAATCCGCAAATAGCTTGTGAACAGGTATTTATATTTTTCACTGTGAAAATTTTTCACAACAAAGAAATTAAACTAAAGAGAATTTCCATTTCAGATCGACGTTAACACACTTTGCAAATCAAATTTCGATTGTACTAATAATGCTGTATGCGTTGAAAACCAGTGTTACTGCAAAGAAGGATTTGACGCTAAGGGATCGATTTGTGTCGACGTGGACGAATGTGCGACGCGTAATACATCAAAATGTGGAGAGAATTCTGTATGTGTAAATACACTGGGCGGGTTCAGTTGTGAATGTGCCGCTGGTTTTGTCGGTAGTCCACCGCAAGTGGCCTGCCGAGCTCCATGTGAGGACGTCAAGTGTAGCGAGCACGCTTACTGTAAGCCCGACGGAACAGAAGCGTATTGCGTCTGTGAAGAGGGGTGGACTTTCGATCCGACTGATATTGCAGCAGGTTGTATTGACGTCAATGAATGCGATACATCTCTCGGCCCAGTAGGCCGATGCGGCATACAAGCACGCTGCACTAACACCTTGGGAAGTTTCGCTTGTCAATGCCCTGAGGGATACACGGGAGACGCATACAAACAATGCTTAGATATCGACGAATGCCAAGTGGAAGGATCGTGTGGCATCGGTGCGGAATGCATAAATAAAGATGGTTCATTTAGCTGTGAATGCCCTGACAGTACTATCCCTGACCCAGATGCGCGAGTTAAATGCACTGAAGTATTAACTTGTAAAACAGATAATGACTGCCCTGGTAACGCGTTGTGCGATTCAACTAAAAGGTGTCTTTGCCCTGACCCGAATATTGGAAACGATTGTCGACGTAAGTATATGATATATTAATATAGCAGCACCGCACGATTCTATCATAACAATAACAACGAAAAATAAAAAAAATAAACGACGAAATCCTTAAGTAGCAATTTAAGTAGCACTGTAAAAAATATTATTTCAATTTATTCAACTGTTATAAAAATAACTAATACATTTCCACGAGTCCTGCGTCGCTTTCATATTTATGGTTAAACCTTACATTTCTATTTTTAAATAGAAATAATTGAATTACATCTACCTAAATAAATTCATAGTATAATAAGTATAACAAATAAAAGTAACAAATGTCAACATTTTTCAGATCCCTGCGAAACTTTACAATGTGGAAGTAACGCCGAATGCTTGTTGAGCGGCCAAATAGCTCAGTGTACCTGTAAAAGCGGATTTTTAGGCGATCCCGTTTCTCCTAGTGGATGTCAAGACGTGAACGAGTGTAATGAAAATCCGTGTGGTATCGGCGCCGTATGCAAAAACCTCCCGGGTCATTTTCAATGTGAATGTCCCGGTAGCTTTAGCGGTGATCCTTATGTTGACGGCTGTATCCCTGGAAAAATGCCAATCGAATGTAGCGATATTAATCCGTGCCCTCAAGGAGAACAATGCATTTTACACGAAGGAGAAAACGTTTGTGTTTGTTCACAAGGTTTTTCTCGCAGTAAAGAAACTGGGCTATGTGAAGATATCAACGAGTGCACACAGCACGGACGTTCACCTTGCGGTTTGAATGCGATATGTAAGAATTTACCAGGCAGTTACGAATGCAAGTGTCCTGCGGAGTATAGCGGTAACCCATACAACTACTGTGAACTTTGTGATGATATTAGCTGCCAATGCCAACCACCTTATAAAGTAGTCGATGGTAATTGTGTGCTTTCTGGTTGTAGTACAGATAAAAAATGTGGGAAAGGCGCTGAATGTATTATAATATCAGACGGAGTCAGCTATTGTGCTTGTCCCGCAGGATACTCACAGACAGCTGATGGGGCCTGTGAGGATATAAACGAATGTGTCATTGGTCGTCCAGTTTGTGGATTTGGAGCTGAATGTGTTAATACCTTGGGTTCGTTTATTTGTAAATGTCCTCCTGGCTACGGGAAAGACCCGGTTTCTGGCCACTGTACTTTGAATCAGAAACGTTGTATAAGCGATTCAGACTGTTTCTCCAATGAAAAATGTATACAGCCTGGTCAATGTGTTTGCCCACCGCCATTTTACTTAGATGTCACCGACGGTCAAAAGTGTAAAAGTCCTTGCGAGAGATTCACATGTGGTATTAATGCTAAATGTACGCCCAGTGACCCACCCCGTTGTATGTGTACAACTGGGTACGAAGGAGATCCATATACTGGATGTACCAGCAGAAATGAATGTCACAGCGCCCCATGCGCTTACGGTGCTATTTGTCATGACCAAAAAGGAGGCTATCAATGTGATTGCCCTCCTAATATGGTCGGAGATCCATACAAATCTGGATGTAAGTAAAATATCTTGTAAAATGAAAAGAGGATTAAAATTATCAAATACAATTCATAAATTAGATGATTACAAACATTTTACTAAGATTTAGACATATATAAAAGTACTCAAGCTAACTTAAATATTAAAAATATGTCTATTTATATACAATTTGCATTTCAGGCACAGTTGAAGAGGGACCATTGCAAAAACAAATATGCAGCACAGATGACCAATGTCCAAATACTTTGTCATGTAAAAACAGCACTTGTATATCTCCATGTGCTAGCGTTTCTTGTGGACCAAATGCTTTTTGTGAAGTCGATAATCATGCAGCTTGGTGTCGCTGTAGTCCCGGATACACTAAACCTGAGGGTGGAAAATGTATATCAGGTAACTGTCGTATTAAGAGTACGTAAAATTAAGTAACTGCAAAATAACAAGCGATGTCTAACAAATCTTATTTAATATTTTAGGATGTGACGACTATGCCTGTGCTACTGGTGCTCAATGTATTATTTCGAAAACTGGCCCGACTTGCGTTTGCCCGGAAGGCATGGTTGGAAATCCATTCCCCGGAGGTGCATGTAGAAGAGATGTGTGTGGCTCAGGTGTGCCCTGTGAAGAACCATTAACATGTGTAGCAGGCCGGTGTCGTCAGCGGTGTGAGGGAATTGTATGCGGCGTAGGAGCATCCTGTGACCAAAATACAGGAAAATGTGTTTGCAATGCCTTCTTTGTTGGAAACCCTGATTTGCTTTGTATGCCTCGTAAGTACTCATCAGTAGTGTTTCAATTCATTACTCTTCATTTTCTGTTTCAATCACTAAAACATAATTTATTCGACAGCTATATCACCACCTGCTTGCGATCCCGATTGCGGCGAAAATGCACACTGCGTTTACGGAAGTAACAATGTATGCAAATGTAACAAAGGGTTCACCGGTAATCCGTACATGAAATGTCTTCCTCGTAGACAAATTACTTGCGCCAAAGCTTCATGTGGTAACAATGCAGTTTGTCAACAAACTAAATCTCATGTGGAATGTTTGTGTCCACCAGGATACATCGGAAATCCAAATATTCAATGTACGGATGTAGACGAATGCAGCAGTAAGCCATGCGCCGAAAATGCAATATGTATCAATACTCCAGGAAGTTACAGTTGTATTTGCAAAAGCCGTTACGTGGGCAATCCGTATGAATTATGTTCTCAAGTTTCATTTCCGAAGTGTACAGACGGAAACACTTGTACTTGTTCCCATAACGCAACATGTCCAGATGGATTTATATGTGAAAAATCTAAATGTATTGACGTTTGTCAAACAAAAATCTGTGGACCACAATCTGTTTGTGAAGAAGGTACATGCCAATGTCTCCCGGGCCACAATGGCAATCCAAATGACTTACAAAGAGGATGTATTGTTGACAACAAATGTATGGTAGACGGCGACTGTAAAGATTCAGAAATTTGTTTCCAAATAGCCAAACAGCTTCGCAAATGTGTTGATTCCTGTAGTAAATTTCAATGTGGACCAAATTCATTATGCATTGGAGCTAACCATCAAGCACATTGCATTTGTGCAGAAGGTTACGTTGGAAATCCAACTGATGTTAAAACTGGATGCCATTTACAGCAGAGAGATCCAAATATAGATGAATGTAATGAAAACAGTGACTGTTTGGAGCCTCAAGTTTGTCTTAGCATTGAAGGTTCTAAAAAATGCTTAGATTTATGTTCAACTATCGCCTGTAGCGCTAACGAGTTGTGTAAAATTGAAGACAGTACTCCTCGCTGTGACTGCAAAGAAGGATTTCTTTGGAACCCTGTGAGTTCAACATGTGAACAGCCATCTACACCAAATTGTCAAAGCGATGACGATTGTGACGATAACAAGTCCTGCCAGAAAGATGTGTTGGGAGTACACAAATGTGAAGACAGTTGCTCATTATTCACATGTCCTCAGAATTCGAAATGTGTGACAAAAAATCACAAAAGCCAGTGTGAATGTTTATCCGGATTTATTGGTAATCCAAATGACCGTGACGGTTGTATTGCTGTTAATAAAAACCAATGCACTGATGATGCACAATGTAGAGAAAGCGAAATATGTAGGATTAGTGGAAGTCTAAATAAATGTGTATCAGCTTGTCAACAGATAGTGTGTGGACCAAATGCTATTTGTGTAACAAACAATCACGTTGCTAAATGTCAGTGTCCATCTGGTCCATACACTGGAAATCCTGATGACTTAGAAAAAGGCTGTCAATCGGTTCCATGTATTTATAATGACGATTGTTTGTCCCATGAGTTATGCAACCGGATGACTTACACTTGCATGAATACTTGCTCCGAAGACTCATGCGGAGAGAACGCAGTGTGTATATCTGAAAATCATAAAAGTGTTTGTCAGTGCCCTAGTGGATTTAAAGCAGACCCAGTACCTGAAGTGGCATGTAAAAAAATTGAAGCATGTAATCCAAACCCATGTCATCCAACTGCAGTATGTGAACCACGACTTTCTTCATATGTCTGTAGATGCCCATCAGGATATGTAGGAGATCCTAAGAGAACAGGTTGCAGGAAACAAAATGAGTGCTTGAATGGAGACAGTGATTGTCCACCGGAAGCCACTTGCGTTGCAAACCGTTGCGTGAATCCTTGCGAGGGAGCCTGCGGAATTAATTCACTTTGCAAAATAGTTAATAGAAAACCAATTTGCATTTGTCCTGAAGGCTATGAAGAAATGAATGATAATGCATGTAAAAAGAAAGTACTGCTATGTGCAAACGAGCAAGATTGTGGTGGAGACGTGTGTTCGAATGGTCAATGTTTTACTGCATGTATTAATTCAACTCAATGTGAGCCCGGTGACACATGTTTAAAAAATCTCTGCTCTGCACCATGTACAAAGCATTCACATTGTGGTGTTGGACAAGCTTGTGTTAGTGGTCAGTGCTTAATTGGATGTCGAAGTAATAATGACTGCCCAAGTGAAGAAGCATGTGTAAACAACAAATGTATAAATCCATGCTTATCTACAAGAGTATGTGGCCCAAATGCGATATGTTCAAGGATAAATCATAGTACAAAATGTGAATGTCCACTAGGTTTCCAGGGCACTCCAACAGCTCAACAAGGCTGTGTTCGAAAGCCCAGTTCTTGCGGGAGAACATCTGATTGTCCACCAGATCATATGTGCATTGGAGGATTATGCCAAGTACCATGTCAAGATAATTCTGGATGTGCAATAGGAGAGAAATGTAGTGACAGCAAGTGTCATAAAATATGCCACTCCAGCAGCAATTGCTTACACGGAGAACATTGTAATGCGGGGACTTGTATTCCTGGTTGTAAAGCTGATTCTGACTGCCTTAACAATCAACTGTGTAAAACGTCTTTGTGCCAATGTATAACTGGATTTGAGCTTACTAACGATGAGTGTATAAATATTGACGAATGTCTTGACAATCCATGCCATCCATCCGCACAATGCCTAGATACTCCAGGTTCTTTTACTTGTGTTTGTCCAACTGGAGCGGTAGGTGATCCATACAAAACAGGATGTTTACTCCCTAATCAATGCCGCAATGACTATCAGTGCGAAGATTCACTGGCATGTTTAAAAGGGAAATGTTCGAATCCATGCCAGATTAATAAATGTGGTTCCCATGCTGTCTGTTCAGTTGTGAAGCACAGAGTTACATGTGCTTGTGAAAAAGGATATCTGGGAAATCCATTTGATACAAATATTGGATGTTTTAAGGTTGAATGTGTTGACGACGCTGACTGCTCTAACGAAAAGTATTGTAACATTCGAAGCAACAAATGCTCTGGTAAGTGTTTTACTATCGGTTTTAAAATTAAACTATTATAAATTAAAAGTATTAAGAATAGCCAATTACGTTTCTTATAATATTTTACATGTACCGTTTCTTATAATATTTTACATGTATCAGAGAACTGAACAGCAGACCTCGCGAAGTCGCGATACATCTTTATAGCTGAAATTTTCTAAGCGTATCTCGATTCTCGAGATTCGATTCGATCTTTTAGGAATTAGATACTAAACAATCTTGCCAAATATTATCAAAATCGATAAATAACGCGACAGAAATCGAAAAATACGACCTGTAAACAAAAACTAACATCCGAATTCAGACGAAAGCAAAATCACCGTGTTAAAGCGGTGCCTGCGCTTTGCTCGGTCGATTAGCTGAGAACACTCTCGAACTACTAATTAGACTATGTGGATTATTTATTTATTGCTATTTTTTTACAGATAAATGTGAAGAATCTGCTTGTGAAAGAGGCACTTGTAGAATAGAAAATCATCAACCAATATGCACATGCCCACCAGGTTTTGATTTAACAAACAACGCTTGTGAAGATTTAGATGAGTGTCTTAATAACCCATGCCCTCTTAATGCAAACTGCATAAACAATGCTGGATCTTTCACATGCAAGTGTATTAATGGCACCGTTTTAGATACAAGAACCGGGAACTGCAGGTTGCCTGGCGATTGCTTTTCTGACGACGATTGTTCTGAAAAAACCAAGTGCAATAACAACCACTGCATCAATCCTTGCGAAAAAATGTCTCCGTGCGGTGAAAACGCAGAATGCATTGTTTCTAAGCATAATGCTATTTGCGAATGTCCTTCTGATAGCCGAGGTGACCCTTATGTCAAATGCACTAAATATGAATGTGTAAAAGATAATGATTGTTCACTGGAAGAAGCGTGCGTAAATTATAAATGTAGGAATCCATGTAATCTGCCTCGCGCCTGTGGGAAGAACGCTGACTGTTTATCAAGAAGCCACATCGGACAATGTTCTTGTTCACCTGGATATACCGGAGACGCCGTACTTGGATGTGTTCCTATTCAATACTGTACGGATGACGGCCAATGCTCTTCTGGCACTAAATGCGTAGACAACTTATGCGTTGGTGAGTAATTTATATATGTACTGCAACTAAATTTAATATTTGTTCAATACTATTAGTATGTATAGTTTCACAAAAGAGATAATGCAATAGTTATTTTTCCCAAAAAATAGCATGACCGACTTTAACCAAGTACAGAATTCGCAAATATATCGCACGGATCGATGTAGCATTTTTCCCATTATTGTTGATTTATCGAAAATGGCTCAGCCGATTTCGAAGTATACTCTTTCCAATAAAAAAAGAATTATGGAAATCGGACCACTACGTAAAAAGTTATGCGTGGTTACAGATAAAAAAAAACAAATATACGCCTCGAATTGAGTCACTTTCCTCTGTTTCGTCGGTCAAAAATATCAAACTTAGGCCATTACCTCGTACAGTATTCAATTATTTGCTTTATTTGTTACATAACATGATTTTATTTTCTTTCATAAAAATCTTCATTGAAAGGAATTTCACATTTTCAAATCTTATCTTTTGACATTGCTTGTAAAATATGGCGGGGTAATAGCGGTAACAAAAATCAAATTAGAAAATATGAAATTCCAATCAAATTAAGCATTTAATGTGGTTGTTTAAATCTGCGCATTTATTTACCATATTTTAATAGATTTTTTGTAATTTTTTTGTACACATTATTATTATTTTGTATACAGTCTGGTCTCACTTTGCAAGATCTTTCACGAATTTACTACACGAAACTATGATTTATTGTTTTAGGTTATTTCGTTTCTTCTCGAGATTTTTTTTAAGCATAATTATTTACGCGCAGAAGCATGTTTCACAAGTAGATAGACTGAATAATCTGCGGGTGGATGATAAATGTTCGAAAAAACTACGAGTAAACGTAACGGTCTACCTTCTTTCTCAGTATTATGCTACGGTTACCACTATCACTCAAACTCTATCTCAAGTCCCTTTTCTGTATTAGTGCTTTGAACGTTATCAGGAATTTATTTTAGTGTCGCTTCGCGGGAGCTTTAAGCACTTAGCCATTTTAAGTAAACCTGCTTACCAAAATTATTATAGCTTTTGTAGGTGTTTTGTTAATAATAGTTTATAATTTAAAATGTCATTTTCAGGTTTGTGCAAAAACTCTAGAGATTGTGTGGGTGATCAAGTCTGTATTCAAGAAACTTGTCGCATTACGTGCACATCAAACGGCACATGTCCTGACTTTCAGTTCTGTCTAAATAGAATTTGTAGCAAAGAAATTCAGTGTGCTTCAGATGATGACTGTAATGAGGATGAACGATGCTCAATTGGCAGAAAGGGATTAACAGAATGTGTCAAAGTATGTGAAAGACATCCTTGTGGAAGACAAGCTACTTGTATTGGCAAAGACCATCAGTCAACATGTTCTTGTGCAGAAGGATTCTTCGGTGACCCTTTACAAGGTTGCAAGAAAAAAGAATGCGACGCTGATTTAGATTGCTCCGATGATAAGCTATGTGAGAATAGCATGTGTAAGATTGCTTGCTTGACTGGTAATGATTGTGGGGAGAATACAATTTGTTCGTCTGAAAAACACAGTCACGTATGCTATTGTCAACCCGGATACACTGGTAATCCCTTAAAAGGCTGCGTGGAAATAAATTGGTGCGCATCGAATCCTTGTGGTAGTGGAGCTTTATGCAAAAGTTTAAGAGATCGTGCCCAATGTACTTGTCCACTAGGGTACGTTGGAGATCCCTTTGAAGAAGGCTGTCATAAAGCACAAGAATGTCGGTATAATAGAGACTGTCCTGCAGTTGCGCGCTGTAGTGTTGTAAAAGGCAACCGAAAATGCATAGGTACGTTTTTAGCGGAGACCATTTATTTTTCGACTTATTATGACAACTTTAACTGCTGAGATATTCAAAACAATAGCAACAGTTTGTATTTTTTTTTTATAAACTATTTTCAGATGCATGTGAAAATGTGAAATGCGGTCCAAATGCAGAATGTAATGCCGTAAGACATTCTGGTCAGTGTAAGTGTAAAGAAGGGTATACTGGAGATGCTAGTAGTGACACAGGTTGTCGACTGCAGGAAATACGATGTGATAGTAAAGCCAATTGCCCCAGCGATCATTATTGTCATAAAAATATATGCAAAGGTATTGTACCAAATTATTACTTTAAATTTTACGTTGCTCGATTGTTTTGCCATAAACGAAAAAAAGGATTTGAACATAAATTAAATTTCATTGTTCTCAGGATTATGTATCGTTGATGAAGAATGCGAATCAAATGAAAAATGTTTCAATGGGCAGTGTTTGAACCTTTGTAAGATGGAAAAAGCTTGTGGTCTTAATGCATTATGTCGCGTCGATAACCATATAGTACAATGTAGTTGCCCAAACAGTTTCACCGGAAATCAAGACATGGAATGTGTTAGAAGTAAGTTCAGATTTAGTTTTTTATAGCTAAGTTGTTTAGCCAAAATTTCTATTCTTTAAAAAATATCACTATTTTAATATTCATGCTATTATGCTAGTTATTAATAAAATCAATTTTATATTATAGTGCCAAGGCTTTGTGGAGCATCTGGTGAATGTGAAGATGGATTCATGTGCCAAGATTCTATGTGTGTTCCACAATGTAATCATGACGAGGATTGTGCTTTAAATGAAAGGTGTTCTAAAGGAGCGTGTTATTGTAAGTTTTATATAATTATATTTAATTTGAAATTTTGTGTTATAATCACTTGCTTATTTACACTAAAAGGGTTGGCATTAAAATAATATTTTTTTATCTCTTACAGTAACTTGTCAAGTTGACAACGATTGCTTTTTGGGGCACATATGTTTAGAAAACAGCTGCCAATACGGATGCAGACATGACGAAGATTGTGGACCTAGTGAACTATGTAGAAATAACTACTGCCAAAATCCATGTGCAAACGATATTAATCCTTGTGGACCAAACGCCTTATGTTCTGTCGTGGAAAGAAAAGCTGTGTGTTCTTGCATGGAAGGATTAATACCAAACCCAACCCCTAATATTGGTTGTGTGCGCGCTCCATCTTTGGGTTGTCGTATGCATACGGATTGCGGGTCGGGCTTGAGATGCGAGGATGATCGTTGCCGACCCGCCTGCACCAATGATGGATCGCAGTGCTTGCAAGGAGAACGTTGCGATGCAGGAGTATGTCGGTATGCGTGTACTGCAGATGACCACTGCTCCGATGACGAAGTTTGCGATGGTCGGATATGTGTTACAGGATGCAGATCACATTCCCATTGTCCTAACGAACTTGCATGCATCGCGGGTCAATGTGTTGATCCATGCGCGGAACCAGCTACTTGTGGCGCTAATGCGTTGTGCACCACAAAAGATCACCAGCCTGTCTGTCAATGTCCTTCTTCTCTAGTAGGTGATCCAAAGGTTGTGTGTAGAAGAGTACCATCTCCTTGTGACTCCAATACAAATTGCCCTGATGGATTTAACTGCTATGGTGGCACATGTCATCCATCATGTAGAAGGTAATTACTTATTATAACAATAAACAATTTATAAGTGTGTATAATAAGTAACAATATGTATGTAGTGTTTAAGTTTCAAAATTTTAGGTGCATGACTGTCAGTTTTTGTCTCTATGTTATTAAGAAAATGAAATAAATCAGAAACCATAAACGATGAGTAAATGTGTTTTTTGGATTGTTTCAGTGATAATGTATGCCTATCTAACGAGAAATGCATACGAGGAATATGTAGAGTGGTATGCAATAGCGACGACGCTTGTAGCGAGGGTCATATTTGCGAAAACAGGATTTGTAAACAAGGTTGTCGAGATGATACCGCCTGTGAAGCCAACCAAGCGTGTATACGAGGACAGTGTAAAGGTGAGATATCTCAGTATTTGATATCAAATCATTAATTAACACATCTATATCTAAAAATTGCTAATTTTATTTATAACAAACCTGTTTTATATAAAGATTTAATTTAAACGACTTTTTAAAAAAAACTTTACAAACGGTGTTGCTTTGCAAAGTGTAGGGACTTTCAGAAGTTTATACGTTCATAATTATATACAACTTTTACTACTGCACCACTTGAAAAGCTCGAAAAAAAATTATTCCTTACAAAAACTTCATGGTCAGTCGACAAAATATATGGAAAAACTGTTTTTTTTCTTCTAAATTTCATGTTTGGCCCCCCAAAAACACAATTTTCATTATTTTATATTAACTCTACAAAATTGTTTCAGATCCATGTAAACAAGGCGGTACATGTGGCATTTGTTCAGAATGTCAAGTACAAAACCATCGTGCTCAATGTATTTGCTCAAGTAATTACACTGGCAATCCACTTGTTGAATGTAAAAAGAAAAAACTTGTATGTGATGGATTTTGTTCTTGTGACGATAGCGGATACTGCATATCCGACTGTGAATCAAACTCTGACTGTTCTTGCGGAGAAAAATGCTTCAACGGTGGATGTAGATCTCTGTGTTCACCAAGAAATAAATGCCCTGAGAGACAACTATGCATGAAAGGTGTTTGTATGCCAGGATGCAATACTGACAGAGACTGTGGTGACGATATGCGGTGTACATCAAAACTATGTGTAAATGCTTGTCAAGAAGAATCCTGTGGAAAAAATGCTCTTTGCTTAGCAACTCGGCATCGAGCTGTATGTAGTTGTCCTAGTGGATATTCAGGTGATCCCTTGTCGCAGTGCTTACCATACGAATGTCTACAAAATGAAGATTGTAGCACGGATGAACAGTGCTCGCCTGAGGGCAAGTGTAAAAATGTTTGTCTTGGTGCTTGTGGAACCAATGCCATATGCCGGTCTTTAGATCGAATTCCACAATGTTCTTGTCCTCCAAACTATTTGGGAAATCCAAAAGTAGAATGTTCTAAACCAGCAGTCGGAAGTTGCCTACGCAATCCCTGCGGGGTCAATGCGCGTTGCCGTGATCTTGAAGACGGAAGCTACGAATGCACTTGTGCTCCGAACTGCGCTGGAAATCCTCAAAAACAATGTTTTTGCGGAGCAATGGAACCCTGTGCTTACAAATCTTGCGGCATAAATGCACAATGTCAAATAAGTATAAACGGAGATGCACAATGCTACTGCCCACGAAACTATCCCAATGGTGATCCTAATACAGAATGTAAGTTATTTTGTTTCAATCTATTTATGTTTTGTAATATTCATTGTAGCAATGAATAGAGCAAAATCTATGGATGGAATTAAAATTAGTTGCAACTTTTAGGGCGTACGTTTTTCCAGGGGCTTTTGTTGTCATGATGATTTTGAAATGTAAAATGTAGCAATATTATCAAATGGTGCAAGATATTAACGTGTTTACACAAGCTATTTTTCGAAGGGATAAGCGTTAATTTAGATATTCATCATTATGTTAATTAAATATACATATTTACGGTAATAAACTTTTTACAGGTGGACTAGAACGCAATGTCATAATTGATTGTAGAACAAAAGGATGTGGTAAAAATGGAGAATGTTTACGGGAAGGCGCTGAATTTGTGTGTCGATGTATTCCTGGAACTGAAGGAAATGCTGATATTGAATGTCATACCAGTGAGTACTTTTAAGTATTATACATATTTTATTCACACTTTGTAAAAATGCACATTGTGCCATAAAAGGCAAATTGAAGGAATTCTTTAAGATTTTGTCTATTCCCATCATTGTAAAAAGTGTATCCTACACATTTTTTCCGACACTATGTAAATACAACAAAACTACAAAAGTTTTACGATAGATATCTCAAAATAAGGACTACACGTAGATGACCTACAGTGTCGACATCGTTTCAATTAGCTCGAATGTGTTTCATCAGTCATGATTATCATATATTCTGTATTTTAGTGAAGGGTTTGATAAAAGGGGATTATATAAAAGAATTTGCGATCTCAAAATAGTCCATCAACAGATCTTGTTGTTAATGTACACATATGTTTGTTACAAAGTTTTGTTGTTCTAACATATCTGTACTTCTTGTACTTATTTTGATTAGTGGAAGCATTCTCACCGTTCGTGCTTATCAAACCGTCAGTAACATTTTGTTCGGCTTCATGTACATATCGCTTGTATTATAATATTCAGTTATATACATATCTCTGGTCATGAACTATCAGTTTCAAAAAGCATGCACTGTCTCGTGAGAAAGTTTCCTCTTCGCGGCTGAAGGTACCGCTCTTTCGACTCTGCTTTCTTCTTTCACATCTTCCTAGGTATCGAATGCACGAGCGACAAGGAATGTCCATTGGACAGGGCATGCTTGAGTTTGCACTGCGTGGATCCGTGCACGGTGCGCGGTGTGTGCGGCGAAGACGCACTATGCGTGCCCATGCAGCACCGTGCGCAGTGCGCCTGTCCGCAGTGCTACGTGGGGCAGCCGCGCATCGCGTGCCAACCCGACCCGCATTGTGAGCCCACCGGCGACCGCAACGCCACCTTCACCTGCTCCCTTACAAAGCCGTGCCCCTCTAAACTGGCCTGTGATCACGACACCAACGAATGCCGCAATCCGTGCATCGGCTATCAACATTGTAAAAGAAATCAAAAATGTCAAGTACGGGACCACAAGCCCGTTTGTGTATGTAGAAATGGTTTCGCACTGAACGAAAGAGGAGAGTTGACATGTGCACCAGAACATGCCGAGTGCACAAGAGACGAACAGTGTCCTTCAAATGCTGTTTGCCGCAATTCTAAGTGTGTGAATCCCTGTCTCGCTTCTAAGGTGTCAATGTGTCCAAAAGGAAAACAATGTGAAGTAGTGGAACATCGTGCTATATGCGTATGCGTAGAAGATTGCCACCCGACAGTATCAATCTGCTTGAGAGACAGCGGATGTCCTAATAACTTAGCATGCAGGGACTTCCAATGCAAAGATCCTTGTAAAGATACATGTGGTGGAGCGCCTTGTTCAGTTGAAGATCACCACCCTGTATGCAAGTTTTGTCCAAGTGGATTCACACACGATGAAAAACATGGCTGCGTTAAAGGTAAATAATTGAAAGTGAATAAAAAGCAAAACATACACATTAGTGCATTTAGAGTCTATAAGTATACTAGTGTATTGAAAAACTTATTAATCTTTTTGTTCTTCATTATTGCAGGATTTGATATTTTCTACTCTATTGTCTTCATGCAGCTCTTTTTCTGTCTTATCTCGTTTCTGGCATGATCATATTTATTCTCTCCACAGTTGAACTCCTCTTGCATCAGGTAGTTTCAAGCATGGTTTTAAATTATATTGTGTACATAATACATTTATTACAGTTATTACTAATGTAACTTCACGGTTTCATTATGGTGGCGGATGCGCTAGCTTATCCTACTCTTAATGCTTTCAATGCTTTGGCATTAATACGAAATGCAATCAAAAGCCACGAGACAGTTTGCAATATTACGCAATTACAATGCCTTCTTGATAATATGTGTATTTAACGTACCTATGTACTTACTTAAAACATTTATATTTATATACAAAATATTTCTTTATAGGAATATATTTTTGATATGTCTGCCTGACTGTCGACCAAAGTTACAAAAAAAAAACAATTTTTTATTGATAATTTATTTTGTACTTTTCAAAAACGGCGTTTTGATAACTTTGGTCTCAGTGCCTACTTGTATATGATAAAGAAGTAGATACCTAAGTAATCCACAGTAAGTATTGATTTGAAATTGTACAGTAACTACACTTTTATACTGGAAAACACGTTTCAAGAATTTCAATTTTTTTTACAATAAATTACAAAAACCAATAATGCTGTAATATTTTCATGTAAGGTTATGGTCACACGCACATCTTTTTGCAATTCACCAACAGTAAAATTTTAGAAAAATGAATTTAATTATTTTTATGAATGAAAATTGTGATATAGTATCTAGTTTATTTTTTTATTATTTCGTGAAAAGTTTAAAATTAAATTTCAAATATTTGGTATATGACTGCTGTAATGCGTAAAATATTGAAATTGTATGCGCCAGAACTAGAATATAATGTAAGACAATGCTGATGCCAGGTGCTGAGTGCGTCGGGCATGATCAGTGCGGAGTGGGATTAGCGTGCGTAAACGGGCGCTGCAGTGACCCATGCGCGCGCGGCGGACCCTGCGCTCCTGGCCACAATTGCGCTGTTCTCGACCACCAGCCTGTCTGCTCTAAAGGTTTGCAAGTTTGCTTTTATTTATTTATTCATGATGTAGACATATGTTGCAGTCTCTGTGTACAACGCCCGACAAGTAACGACAATATTCACGTCGTTTGATCATTTCTATAAGCACCTAGTTGATTTTAGGTCTCTTTACCCGGATGAAGTTTAAATGCGTGGGGAGACCTAGTCCTGTTTGTGACCTCATATAACTCCTAAACAGATGGCTTGATTATTTTTTATGAGTAAAGTTTTTTAAGTCTGTTTTGTTGACTTCTTGATTTTCTTAGTGTCTAAATCAGTCTTCTTATAGCAATAGCGCTCAGTTCCCTCTAGTAGCAGTAGCTCGGTGGTTAGTCCAGTTGCCGAACCACTGTACTTATTTACATACATTTTTTTAGTCATTATGTAATATAGTTTGATTAGGTATTCCGAAGGGATTTCTATCGAAGTTAATCTACGTTCGGCACGGTCAGTTTTCGGATGAATTTTCACTTGTGGTATTTACAACTGAGCGCTACCGTGACGAGGATGACATGTTAAATTGTGCGTCTCGATTGAGTTATGTCAGAGGCCTTCGGGGAACTTAAAAACTCTGACATCAGGGCGAGTAGCCCGGCCTACACGAACAATACATTTTCATATTTTTGCTCTAGCTAAGTTTTTGTAATACTATTCTGAACTAACTGATAAATTTGTACTTTCTATAGTGTGCCAATGTCAAACATCGTCCGATTGCGCCAGATTTGCCAACACGTACTGCGACGGCTGCACTTGTATTAGCAGTAAGTCACTCTCATATTCTACTACCTGTACAGAGGTATCAATGGTAATCAATTACCATCCTTTTAGTTATATTATGTACATCAAAACAAAAATCTTTTGTTCTTCGACTTCTAAAAATTCGTATTATTTTTATTCCATACAAAATTGTATGTAAAAAGCGCGCGCGCCGCCTCCCGCGAGACTTGAACATCAGAGGAGTTATTGTGTAAATATGCAAACAAGTGTAAATATTAGCTAGGTATGTAAAAACAATAAATTGTACATAATATATTATGCTGATTCCATTTATAAAATTTGTTGACATTTGGGAAAAGTTGTAGAACAAAAGTTAATTTGCTTTGATGTACAGAATATGCTCTTAAGTTGGTACTAATTGATTACCAATAACCCTGTACAAGTGTAACTTAATTATACACAAGGTATTATTTTGGAAAGAGCAGGTTAAATACCTACAGTTATAATCACCATCACTGAAAAATATTTACTATAGGACCGACAGCGAAATCGCGAAAATAAAAATCAGCTTTTCCGTATTAAAGTTCACTGACTCTTGACAAAAGGTATGGAACAGCTGTTTTTTCCGCGATTTCGGGGTGGATCCCATGCTACGAGATTTTTGTAATTATGAGTTTATAAATATATATAACTGTCTACAATGTCATACTTATAGTAGACTATTAGTCTTATTCTATTGGTCAACATTTAATAGATATTTTAAATTATCGGATGAGTATATAAATATACTCGTATTCCTATCTGCACGGTCATAATTACAGTAGATTAGTCTTATTCTATTGGTCATTTTTTTTTAAATTATTGGTTTTCACAAAATATTGAAATTAAAACAGCGGTAGTGGTGGACGGGCTCGCAAGGAGTTGCTGTTGCGTCAACACAATAAGATTTTAGTTTACTGCGTGCGTAGTTATCGTAATCCCTACAAAATTATACTTTGTTGATTTTTTTAAATTTTCTCATTTTTGTAGAAGACACCCCAGTGGCAAATTGTGCTCATTGCCGCCCTGGAGTACCATGCGATCCATTCTCTGGCGCCTGCATGGAAAGTAAGTATATTATAAATATTACATGCATAATATTAAACTATCCAGTTAATTATCCGTGCTAATTATTTTAATTGATAACATGATGCTAACTTAATAACTTTTGCTAAAAGATACTTAATTCCAGGACTCTACTTACACTTTATGCATTATACCATAAATACAACACTACTTTCATATAATTGACGTATCGCGGACTACTACAATACTAGCGAGTCTGTGAAATATAATTATGTGAAGTACATAATACTTAATGTGAATAGCAAACTAACTCCAGATGAACTGGTTATTGCTATGATTCTAGTGTTACCTACCATTTGTCCGATAAAACGCCACAAAGAACTGGCCATTTATTATACCTCGGCAGACCCGGCAGGCAAGCGTACGTTATGAATCAACTTATCACAATATTCTTATAAACACTTTGGGACAGTGTCAGTTTTACAGGCTATGGATCGTTTCCTTTTTCATAGCCGTAGTTCTTTATTATATTTGTATATTTTTAGGCTTAAAGATAAGTTACTGTTATCGACAAAATATTTTATTCCTCATGGAACTGCTCCATTACACTACGTGTAGTTGTTATACACAAACTATTACAATAAATTATTGCATGACCAGTACCAGACACATTTCTTTAAGCCTGAAAAATCTTTAGATATCATCTTTGTTCTTCTGGGGTGATGGATATACTTTTTTATCGTTATTCTATCTGTCAATTTTTCAGCTTGATTTTTCACTGGTTACAAATAAAATCAGCCCAACTTCTATACCAATCACTAACATTTTCACAGAATATAAGTAAAACAGTTATTTATAATTTTCTTTTTGCTAAATCAACAAGTGAAATTTGAAATTTCAAATTATGAGAGATTGAAATATTATAATTCATAAGAATAACTTAACTAATAAACTTTTTATTGCATTCCTATTAACAGATGATCAACCTAAACATGTCCCACTAACCGAAACATTCACCGAATTAACGACGTCTACATTGGAAGAAACAACATTCGAATCGACTTTACATACAGACTTTATGCCCGACATTTCTGAAAGTCCTGATATTACAGAAACATTATTATCTAAAACAACGGCTGTAGAAAATACAACAGATACTTTTATCTCCATTTTCGGCAACGAAACATTAGTAAATAATGAACAAGAAAATATTTTTAGTGTTAGTAACAAAACGATTCCACTCATTGACAAGATTGACGACAAAGCGACTTTGCTTACGAATGAATCTGAAAGTGTGACTGTAGAATCACACACTACTCCTTTACAGACAATTTTATTAACCGAACCAGAAATAAGTACGACATACACAGATCATTTTATTACCGAAAGCGAAAATTTGGATATAGATAAAACTACTACAGATACGAATTTACAAACTAAAACATCTAACAAACAGTATGTAACTGAATCCATCTTGATTTATACTAATATTGATCAAAATGACAATGATTTTCGGTCAACTTTAGATTCCGATGAACTAGTACAGAGCAGCAGCACAATACATGTAGAGACTACAGCTAAACCTCATACAAAAAAACAACAAGATGGATCTTCAACATCAGCTCCTGAAAATAAAAATACAAAGACTCCAGAAAATCAAAGAAAATTAAATAATAATAATTTTACTGACTTGATCTTGTCAACTTCTCCTAAAACAATCATTGACATAGCAGTTAGTCAAAGTTCAATTTCTTCTTCAAATGAAGTGAAGGAAAATAACCTGACAACAAAGAATAGTGATAGTGTTTCATTAGCAACGCCAATTTCTCCAGAATTAATAAAAAATGAACTAGATTATAATACAGAGAGCTACTCAGTCGATTCATATACTAAAAATACTTTAGACTTCAATAATGATTTGTCGAGAATTTCAACTACGGATGTGGCAGATATTTCACATGTAAATACTGAATCACATGTACATAGTATAGACACCACAGCAGTAACAGGAGCTAATCAACCAAATTCTAAAGATACTGCAACTATAACTTCAACGTCTATAGGTGGCAACATTATTACAGAGCAAATTAACATTGAATTATCTACCACAGAGTATGCACCAGATATGAAAACATTTTCTTCGATAACAAAACATACGAACGTGGCGTATGATACAACCAAATCATCTTTTGACGTTAAGCACCTTACAACTCCTAAGTCGTTAAAATCGTCTACTAAGTTTGACTTTGAGCCAACTACAATTACCGGAAAAGACGTAGAAACAAGTTCCAATAACGCTGACACTATACCTATAATAAATGGTTTAGATCAAACTATGGAAACTATAACTGACAGCGACTTTGAATCGACTACATTTAAACAATTAATATCCACAACTGGTTTCGATAATTATTCAAGTACTTTACTAACTCAAACCGATAATGATGATTATTCCAAAACACCCAAAGGTTCAAGACTAAGTCTTGAAGCTACAACAGGTAAACTCATAAACGAGGAAGAACTTAGCCAAAATACTTTTATAACTGAAAAAACAGACACATCACAAGATGGCATGGATGCAACTAGTTATATAACTGAGGAATCATCAAAAATTGGATTTGAAATTACTTCACATGAAACAGTCCAATCAATAACGGAAACTGGTCAAAGTAAAGTAACAGAAGGAGTTAAAAATGATTTTAAAACTTCAGTAGGTTATTTTAGTACCCATCCTGATAATATGCCTAAAAACAGCGGTTCATTTGTTGAATCTACAACGTCAGAATTTGAAATTACTGAAGAACATTCAGTGAAGTCGAGTCATTACCACGATACTTCAGAAATTGCTGTAACCGAGAAGAGTATAGAAAGTATAACAACTGATTCAACTACAACATATTTTAATACCATTACAATAAGTATGATACCGGATCAATACAATGAATTCACTGAGCCTGACATAACAAAAGGTTACACAACAACTAGTAGCACAGCAGTAAACACGGAGACACTAAATATACCCAAAGACTTATATTTTGCAGTAACTGATAAAACGTCTACCGCACATTATACACCTCATAGCAACGTACCTTCTATAATTAATACTTTTGGAGACATTGACGTTAAAACATCAACTGAATCTACAGAAATATCTTTTGAAACTTCTGAGTTTAAAATCACTAAATTAGATTCGAATTATACACTTGACACAGAATCATCAACAACACAACATCCGACGGCAAATGGTCCGCGATCTACAACTACAACTAAATATTCTCAAGATGATAAGACAAATTTGAATACAAACAAATATATTTTTAGCACACAGCCAGATATTAAAACTGATGTGTATTCAGTTAAATCTGTAACTGTGACCGAAAATTACGTACCATCAGACGAAATAGAGTCTATTTTCACTAACAAAAATACTCCATCTACGACAGACTTTATAACAAGTGACCTTAAAACGACAGAATCAAGCACAGATAATTTCAAATCAACTATAGAAGAAAATAACCCCCCAACCCATAATATTGGTACAACACCACATGCTGTTGATATACACACAAATAATTATATGTCAACTGTAAAGCCAAGTAAGACTGAGCTTGTTACTAGTGAGAACAATTTTGAAACCAAAAATAATTACACAACAAATCGCAATCCATCAACGGGACCAACAGTTCACCTTATAACAACAAAAGACGACAGTGTTATGTCAACTGACACATTTACTATTGCTTCTGAAAATAAATTAAATAGTCCAGATTTATCAACGGAACTTACTACAATACGTTTCAATAATTTTATCAACGAGACATTGATAACGGATCCAAGTTTTACTAATTTAGAAACGACTTTTGTGACTGAAAGCAACAAATATAGTAATGAACATACGATAATGACACAGCTTTATGCCGAATCAACAACGATTAAAAGCGTGAATACTCCGAAATTTCTTACTACTCCTTTGAATACGCTATCAGTAAAATCAATTTCTGATTTCATTACGACTGAAAGCAATATCGCAACGGATACAAACATAAAAACTGAAACTCAAAGTACTTTTTCTGAATTTGAAGAATTTACGAATACATTCACTACATCGAAATCTATTTCTTCTGCAGAATTGGGGAAAACTCAAGTGTTAGATACAAAAATAGATACAACTACAGAATTTAACCTAATTGAAACACAAACAACAATTACAACCCCAGGTATTACGACTGTAGCTCAAAGCACATTTTCTGAGTTAGAAGCATTTACAAATATACCAAATAATTTAAAATCAATCACTGCTACTGCTTTCGAATTAGGAAAAACTGAAGTGTTAGAAACAAAAACAGAGTCGACTACAGAAACTAATCCGGTTCAAACTCAAGCGTCATTTACAGACCAAAACATGAGAACTGATGCTCAGGACACATTTAATGACGTTGGAGCATTTACAACTACTTCAAAATCTATAATTTCTTCAGGATTAGGAAAACCTCAGGAGTTAGATTCAAAAATAGAGACAACTACAGAAGTTAAATCAATTCAAACTCAATCGGAATTTACAGACACAGGCATAAAAACTAATACTCTGAGTACATTTTCAGACGTTGAAGCTTTTGAAAATGCATTAACTACTTCAAAATCTATAACTGTTTCAGAAATCGAAAAAACTGACGTTTTAGATATTAAAACAGAGACGAATACTGAAGTGAACGTAATTCAAACAAAAATAACATTTGATGACCCAGAGATGAACATTGAAAGTCAGAGTACTACAATTTCCGACGCGGAAGCTTTTACAAATACGTTTGCTACTTCAAAATCTATTAGTACTTTAGAATTAGAAAAATCTTTAGAGTTTAATACAAAAACTGAAGCAACAACAGAAGTAAACCTAATTCAAACACAAACCGTAGTCACAGATCCAGATAGAAAAATTGCAACTCAGGGTACTTTTACTAAAGACGAAGCTTTTACAATTACATCGACTACTTCAGAATTAGAAAAAACTCAAGAGCCTGATTATACAACAACAAATGCAACTACAGAAGTAAACCTAATTCAAACACAAACGACATCTAAATATTTAGGTAAAAACACAAATTCTTTTTTGTCAAAAACTGATAACGAAATCGTACGTGACAACAATCAATCCCCAGTAGAAATTACAACAGAGAATATCCAAATGGGAACTTTTGAAACAACAGAGCCAGTTATAACTACAGAAGGAGAAAATATAGCAACTGCAACTAATACTGTGCCCAATTATCAAGCATCAGTACAACCTATAGGATTAAATGCACAGACAGACCCAACACAAGATATCTCATCGGTTACTTTTCCCAGTAATGATTTTGAAAATAATCAAGATATTTCAACGACCACTTTAAGCAGTACGGATGCAAATGTAAAAGAGTACAGACCTTCTGTAAAATCCAGTACTGATTTTATCGACACTATTATAACACAAGATAGTTTAGAAACTAGCGTTGATAATACCGCTACCACGACGACCACGACCACTAATAGCGAAACTACTATGGCCATTAATTTAGCTAATCCAGATAATAATGTTAATGACAAAACATTTTTAGAGTTTTCAACCTTGTCCGTTGATACAACAACAGATCAAAGTCTTCCTGCCATAGATTTGATTTCAACAGCTGCTTCAGGTGCTTCAATAAATTCTGAAGTAAGCCACACAGAAATTAATACATTTTCGACCGAACCAATGACAAATTTTGATGCAATATCACGAAACCCTACAATGACAAATTCAAAAACTACTCCGGATTCTTTTACAATGGATACAAAACATGAATTTAACACGAGCCACAAAACATTGACACAAACTACAAAAACAAATCATGATTTAGAATCTATTACGCATAGTTACGAAACATATACCACCAGTATCTATGGAGTCACTACGGAAGACTCAAAAACGGAATCATATAAATTATCTAATACAGTTACCTCATTCCTTCCGAATGAAAAGGCATCTAGTTCGTCAGAAACACCTAATGATCTACAAATAAACGAAATAACAGAACTAACTGACGAACCTACATTACAAACGCATAGTTTTAAATATTCAACAGTTTCAGTCGATGGCAACATGAATGATTATGTTACTGAAAATGATATTAAGATTTACAATACATCATCAACAAATTATGCTCATGAATCAGATCAAACTGATTTAAAAACTAGTTCTGTAATTAATATTGATTTAACAGAGTTAGCAACAGTACCGATTATTGTTAATGTTCCTCAAACAACAGCAAGTGATTATAAAACCGATCTAGAAAATAAAATAAATGACAGTAGCACAACTTTATCGCCTTCAGATATTGTTTTCGGGTCGATTACTCATGTATTGCCTACAACAGAAAATATAGTAACAAATGCTCAAAATGTTGAAACTTCATCTGAAACTTCGATAATAGAGAACATGCCACCTTTAGGAACCTACTCTACTACAATAACAACAACACCGGGACCAGAAAATATTACTTTTGATAATAAATCAACATTAGTGGATCTAAGTATTGGTATTAGTTCAAAAATTCATAATTTTACAATTAGCACTTCAACCGAAAGTTTGTCTTCGCGACGAAAAGATATAGATATTCCTGCTTGGACTGACTCTACAATAACGACTGACTCAACTACTACTGAGACATATAATGTATCCACCGACGACCTCCAAATTAACAGCCCTTGTAAAATAAACTCACACTGTCCAACAAATAAAACCTGCCTAAGCGGAGTATGCCAGAACCCATGCCACACGCTGCGGATTCAATGCGCCGAGAACCATTCCTGTAGAGTTGTTGAACACGTCGCTGTTTGCACATGTGATTTTGCTGCTGGGAAAAATTGTCTGAGAGGTATGCATTTTTATTAAGGTATTGTGCGAGCCGATATTTGCGTTATTATGATTTGAAAATACATTCTAAAATTTGTTTTTTTTTGCCATATTAGTGGTTGTTTTATCGGACAAATGATATCACGGTATCATAGATAACATATTGTAAATATACTAGTGTTAACTGTCCTTTAATTGTAAAATAACATACTAATATTAACAATGTAACATACTAGAATCACCTGGAACACCCAAGACACCAGAACCTTGCCATTCTGATCGAGATTGTATAGAGACAGAAGCCTGCTTTATGGGATTATGTCAAAACCCTTGTGAATTTGACAATGTTTGTGGTATTGGAGCAAATTGTCAACCAATAAAACAGAGACCTATGTGTTCGTGTCCTGCTGGATACGACGGAAATCCTGCTGTCAAATGTTCACCTAAAATATGTAAGCCTTTAACCATAATTATAATTGTGCTTTACGTATAATTTCATTGAACACTTATCATGAAATCGATTATTGAGTTCGTACATAAATTTCAGATTTTAATACTTGGAATAAAATAGTACTAAGTCTAGTACATCGATAAATAAAATAATTGATTTCATAGCTCTAGCAAAACTCAAAAACATACTCCAATTACTTTAAATAATGTATATACTAGAAATAACAGTATTGCAAGCTAACAACACTATATTATCACCAAGTATCAAAGAAAATTTAACCTCAAATTATTTCCAATCTCTTTTCTAAAGCGCTACGTAATATTTCTACCTTGTATAGTACAATACAATTTTAATTTTGCTAGTTGGTTGCACTCGCAATGAAGATTGTCACTTGACGGAAGCTTGTATAAATAGTGCATGTCAACACCCGTGTGCTATACACAACCCGTGCGCACCAAATGCCGTTTGTATAAACACAAATCATGGTTCAGACTGCAGTTGTGCAGAAGGTTTTCAAGGCAATGGATACGTCGGATGCGTACCAGGTGAGAAAAATATTTAAACGGAAATAATCAAAAAAACTAAACATAATTCAAGTTATCTCAATATTAAATTATTATTATTAAGTCGTGGTGACTTAGAGGTAGTGACACCCGCCTTACAATCGTGAGGTCGAGGGTTCAAATCCCGGTCCCAAACCAATGAGTTCTTTGGAATTTATGTACGGAATTTCACACAACTACTGGCTTTTCGGTGAAGGAAAACATCGTGAGCAACCTGCATATGTCCGTAGAAGAAATTCGATGGCGTATGTGAAATGTGAATCCACCAACCCGCACCGGGCCAGCGTGGTGGATATGGCCTAATCACCCTTCGTGGGTAGGCCTACGTCCTGCAGTGGACTATTAAAAAGGCTGATACAGTACAGTACAATATTAAATTACTTTTATTAATGTTTTAGTCATACCAAATCAAAATGTATGTCAATACGACGAAGATTGCCCTCCGGAATTGTTGTGTGATAGACTTAACAGGGTGTGTATAAGTCCTTGTAGCAGAGACAAATGTGGCGACAATGCGGAATGTATTCCAGCTAACCATGGCATACAATGTAAATGTTACGCAGGATTTACAGGCAATCCTTTCCTAGAGTGTTTCCAAGGTACATATTCTTTACTATTACATGTTTTTTTATTATTAACTAAAACATAATTATATATTAATTTATATGCATCATATAGTGACTATTAAGATTTGTACTAGGTATATATTTCACACACTAAAATATTTTTGACCCCCCATGCAAAAAGACGGGATTATAAGATTTTCTTATGTAGTTTTATGTATCTGTCTGTTAAACCAATTTTGATGTAGTATTAAAATTTGTAAACCACCTGTAGCACTTTAACACTTTTTAAATTGCACTTGTATATCTTTAATACTGTTGTATCCATATGCAAATAATCTTATATTTTTCATATCTTTAGTTCAAGGATGTCGATCTGATAACGAGTGTGCGAATTCTGAAGCTTGTATAAATGGCAAATGTGGATCACCATGTCAATGTGGAATAAATGCAGTTTGTGATGTTTTGAATCACCGCGCGTCTTGCAAGTGTCTGCCAGGCTACACAGGCAATCCTCAACATGGTTGTGAACCACCTTTAAATCCCTGCGCGCCAAATCCTTGTGGCACTAACGCACTATGTGAGGTTGATAATGGGAATCCTATTTGTTACTGTCCAAAAGGATTGACGGGCAATCCATTCAAAATTTGCAGTAAGTATCAACGCACTGAATATGTCTGTGCATAACTTATAGTAATATCTAACTAACTATACATTTTTTATTTTAGTTCCAGAGGGAAATGAATGTGAGCCGAACCCATGCGGTCCAAATTCAGGCTGTAGACTAATAGACAAAAAACCAGCTTGTTTCTGTTTGCCAAACTACGAAGGAGATCCACCAAGGCAACAGTGTAGACTGCCAATGAATCCATGTAACCCGTCACCATGTGGACCAAACACACAATGCACGATACTCTCAAATGGTTTTGCTAAATGCACTTGCTTAGATGGATATATTGAAAGCCCTAATACCGTGAGAGGTTGTGTAGAAGCTAGAAACCCTTGTGAACCCAACACCTGTGGCATTGGAGCGCGCTGTGATCCGAACAGAATTCCGCCTTGTTATTGTCCAGATAATACAGTAGGGAACCCATATAAATCTTGCAACAGTAGCAGAGAGTACCTACCACCAGTTTTGTGTCAACCTGGTCCGTGTGGACCTAACACAGACTGCTATGTTACTGGTAACAACGAACTATGTCTGTGTAAAAATGGTTTCACTGGAGATCCACACATTGGTTGTACACAACAAAGAAATCCTTGCACTCCTAATCCGTGTGGGCCTCAAGCAATTTGCAACGTAAACTTTGGAAATGAAGCAATATGTACATGTGCTTCAGGCAGAGTTGGTGACCCCTACGGTAACGATGGTTGCCATTCCAGAGAATGTGAAGTAGATGATGAGTGTCAAGGTAACAAAGCTTGTATTGGGTACAGCTGCCATGATCCTTGTCCCGGGGCATGTGGCTTGAACACTATATGCCGTGTAGAATCTCATCGACCAGTATGTCTTTGTGAGGATGGGTTTGTTGGAAATCCATTGATATGCTGTTTGCCACCTGAAAATCAAAAATCAGTAAGCCCTTGCAGTAAAGTCCAATGTGGTGTAAATGCCATATGCCAAGATGTCGGTGACAGAGCTTTATGTTCCTGTCCTCCAGACTTCATCGGCGATCCAAATGTCGAATGCAAACCTGAATGTGTTATGAATTCAGAGTGCCCATCTAATGAAGCTTGTATGAATAGAAAGTGTGTTGATCCGTGTGTCATGGGAAACGTTTGTGGGTTGAATGCCGTATGTTTATGTTCTGAACATACAGTTTCTTGCTATTGTCCAGATGGATTTATAGGAGATCCATTAACTCAATGTATCTATCGACGTAAGTATTTTTTTCTTTTGTTCAAAGAGCAACAGTCAAATATTTTGTAAACAACAAAACTTATGAAATACATTATTTCAGCAATTGTCATAGGTCCAGAAAATAATACTACTCAACCCTGTTCACCGAACCCTTGTGATCCGAGCGCCCCTTGTGACAGCTACGGAAACCTGTTTGCTATCTGCAATGCGTGTGCTAGTCATGACGCGAATAACCCTGCTTGCCGACCAGAATGTGTTCTCAATTCGGATTGTGGATTTAACAAGGCATGTTTGAGAAACAGATGCATAGATCCATGCCCTGGATCATGTGGTGTTAATGCTGAGTGTGAAGTATATCATCATGATCCTATTTGCCGATGCATTCATGGCTTCGAAGGAAACCCGTATGAGCATTGTAAGCCGTCATTAAAACGTAAGTAGAACTAAACATTGTCAAAATATATTCAAAAAATTAAAGACAATTAATCCATCTTTTACATGAAGCCGTGGTGGACTAGTGGTAATGACACCCGCCTTGCAATCGTGAGGTCGTGGGTTCAAATCCCGGACACGTACCAATGAATTCCTTGGAATTCATGTACGGAATTACCACTGGCTTTTCGGTGAAGGAAAACATCGTGAGGCAACCTGCATACGTCCGTAGAAGATTTCGATGGCGTATGTGAATACACCAACCCGCACTGGGCCAGCGTGGTGGATATGGCCCAATCACCCTTCGTGGGTTGGCCTACGTCCTGCAGTGGACAATTAAAAAAAGGCTGGTACAGTACAGTAATCCATCTTTTTGTATGAAGACCTGGCTAGGCGACTGGTAGAGGAGACACGTGACCAGAATGCTGGCATCTACCTTGGCCTAAAAAATAGTGTTGCGATACAGCGAGGCAATGCCGCCAGCATTCTGGCCACGTTACCCTCTGCCACGGGTCTTTTAGATTAGTTTTATTTTAATATAAGTTTTAGTATACCTACGTTTGTATTTTAAGTTGGTTAATTTTAATAGTTATAGTTGAAATGTTTTTTAAGTCTTGTTGAAATAAACCAAAAAAATTAAACGTTTTTAATGTTTTTAGCTATATTGACAGAAACTTGTGATAACGTCCGATGTGGGGCCAACGCAATATGTCAAGATATTAATGGCGCGTTCACTTGCCAGTGTCTGCCCAATTTTTACGGAAATCCATACATGTCATGTCGACCTCAATGTGTAGTAAACAGTGACTGCTCACCAGAAACAGCATGTTTAAATAACAGATGTGAAAATCCTTGCAAAGACGTCTGTGGCCTCGGAGCACTTTGTTCAGCAGTTAACCATCATGCAGTATGCTATTGTGAATCAGGATATACTGGAGATCCTTACATAAGATGTCAACCAGCTCCTGCAGTAGGTCCCACGTTATCCGTATGTGACCCATCTCCGTGCGGTCCTTACAGTGGGTGCCTTATATCACCAACCGGGTTAGCCGTGTGTTCATGTTTAGCCGGCCACAAGGGAGTAGCTCCAATGTGTCAACCAGAATGTGTTAGTAATTCAGATTGCTTGCAAACAGAGACATGTGTAAACCAAAGATGTTTAAATCCCTGCCAAGGTAGTTGTGGTATTGGCGCGGACTGCATCGTTGTAAATCACAATCCATTATGCAGTTGTCCATTTGGAAAATCAGGAGATCCTTTTGTGGCATGTTCAGAAAAAGCAGATACACCAATTACCAATGACCATCCAAATCCATGTGTGCCGTCACCTTGTGGACCAAATTCAGTGTGCGAAATAAAATCTAATCATCCAGTATGTTCGTGTCGCTCTAATTATGCTGGAACTCCTCCTTACTGTCGTCCAGAATGTGTAATAAGCCAAGAATGTCCATCAAATCAAGCTTGTATAAATGAAAAATGCTTGGACCCATGTGTTAACGCCTGTGGAAATAATGCAAAATGCGATGTAATAAATCATATGCCACTATGCAGTTGCTTAAACAATTACAGAGGAGATGCATTCATAGGCTGTGTAGAAATCTCAAAAGGAGAATCCAAAACACCATGCAACCCTTCTCCCTGTGGAGAAAATACAATCTGCACTGTCGTAAATGATATTGCTCGCTGTTCGTGCATTCCTCCTAATATTGGAAACCCATATGCAGGTGGCTGTCGGCCAGAATGCACCTTGAACTCTGACTGTCCGAACCACTTAGCTTGCTTATCAAGTCATTGCAGAGACCCTTGTAAGGATTTATGCGGTGTAAACGCTGAATGTATCGTGTCAAATCATGTACCAGTTTGCACTTGCTTCAAAGGATATGAAGGGGATCCATTTTCATCATGTCGTCACAGAGAATATCCTAGTAAGTAAAATAACAAGTAAACTACTATTACTTTTTTGCAGAAGTATTAGTTATATTAACATAACACTCATAAAATAACTAAAAATTTTTTTTTTATCCATAGCCGATCAAAATCCATGTGAGCCATCACCATGCGGACCGAATAGTGAATGTCACGTAGTTAGCAATCGTGCTGCTTGTTCATGCCGGCCTGGATACTTCGGTTCGCCTCCGACATGTCGTCCAGAATGTGCTGTCAATTCGGATTGTCCTGCCAATAGAGCATGTATTGGCCAGAAATGTAAAGATCCATGCGTCAACAGCTGTGGCTTAGATGCGCGATGCCATGTTGTGGGGCATAACCCTATATGTTCCTGTCCTGACAACCTATCGGAGGGTGATCCTTTTATAAGATGTTACAGGAAAAGTAAGTACTTATTCACTAGTTTAATTTATTTATGAGCAGGTCAAACAATTTTTTTTATATTTAGTCTAAGATATAATTTACAGCTGTTTAAAACAGCGGTTTGGCAATTCTAGAGTTAACATTAATGGCCTAATATGACCGTTAGTGCAATGGTTAGTAACGAACATTTTGAGAATTATATTAAGAGCTTACTGGCTCTAATATCATTTGTCAAGGCGAAGGTCTCAACTCGAATTGCATGTGATATGTATGACAAAGATGACATTGATTACTGTAATGATTTCTTGGCCAAATGAGTAAAGTAAGTGAGTACGAGAAATTACCAAACGCTTCGATGAATGTAGGCGTTTTTAGGGTACCCAAAGGGTAAAAACGGGACCCTATTACTAATACTCCGTCGTCTGTCTGTCTGTATATCTGTCACCAGGCTGTATCTCATTGCTCCCATACAACAAACATGATTTATTCGTTCCACAATAATAACGGCAACAGGGAGATGCTTATAATATTCACAGAATAGTCGTGTATTCACTTTAATAACAAATAATTAAATAAAACATATCAAAGGGGTCCCCCATACGGTAAGCAGCCCGTCGTGCGCAATTTCGTCTCGCACTTGGCCGATTCTATTATGAATACAGCTATGCTACACATTACCTACACCGCGAATTCTATTTTTTTCCTATCAACAGGTATGCAAACACCACCTCCTGAGCAAGACCCTTGCATTCCGTCTCCCTGCGGTCCGCACTCGACGTGTCGCAAAGAGAGCGGACGGGCTGTTTGCGCGTGCGAACCAGGCACGCTGGGCGCGCCGCCTTCCTGTCGCCCTCAGTGTGTTATAAATCAAGACTGTCCATTAGCACTTGCATGTCTAGGAGGCACTTGTGTCAACCCGTGTGTTGGCTCTTGTGGTTTTAATGCTCGATGCGTGGTGCAAAATCATCAGCCCATCTGTTCCTGTGACGAAGGATACTCTGGTGATCCGTTTGCTGGCTGCAATAGAGTCGAAGGTATGTTATCTTAATTAAATTCTCCTTTGCACATATTTTATAAAACACAAGCTTATCACCTTGTTTGTTTCTTTAGTTATGTAGCATGTATGTCCATGTATTTTCAGCTCCTAAAGAAGCGCCTTCTCATCCTTGTTTCTCATCGCCTTGTGGGCCAAATGCTATATGTCGTGAAAGAAATGGTGCTGGCTCTTGTATATGTATAGACGATTTTTATGGCGATCCATACACTGGTTGCCGTCCAGAATGTGTAATGAATACTGACTGTCCTAGAGACAAATCTTGTTTTAATAACAAGTGTGTGGATCCATGTTCTGGCACTTGTGGACAAAACACGGAATGCAGAGTTACAAATCATGTGCCTTCATGTTACTGCTTGCCTGGATATACTGGAAACTCTCTTCATGCATGTATTCCTGTTCTGAGTAAGACTATTTTCTTATTTCTTCTTCATCTTTATTATTTTATGATATTCTGTATTTATTTACCTTCTTTTTTCCTTTGTAAAGCTCAAGCCGAACCGATAGATCCGTGCCATCCTTCTCCTTGTGGACCATATAGTAAATGTCGAGCATTTAATGGCCATGCAGTTTGCACATGTCTAGATATGTGTGTTGGCTCTCCACCAAATTGTCGACCTGAATGTATAGTTAGTTCTGATTGTCGACCGGATAAAGCTTGCGTTAGTCAAAAATGCCAAGATCCATGTCCGGGCTTGTGTGGCATTAATGCTCAATGTCAAGTTATAAACCACAATCCTATATGTAGTTGTTACAATGGATACACAGGGGATCCTTTTGTAAGGTGTTACGTGGATGAAAGTAAGTTAATTTTGCGTTACAAATATTTGAAATATTATAACAATAACATTAAATTAAAATATTAAACAAAATCGTTGACTTTAGGACCAATGACACCAATCAACAGTTGCATACCAAATCCATGTGGGTCAAACTCACAATGTAAAGAAGTTGATAATGTACCTGTGTGTTCGTGTTTGATCAACTACGTGGGTCGGCCACCAAACTGTAGACCAGAATGCGTTATGAGCGTTGAATGTCCTGGAAATCTAGCATGCATTTCGGAAAGATGCAGTGACCCTTGTCCAGGCTCCTGCGGATTCCATGCTTCTTGTGCTGTTGTTCAGCACGTACCAGTTTGCACATGTGACCAAGGTTATACAGGAGATCCTTTCTCAGGATGTTCTCCTATACCTAGTAAGTAAAAATATCTTTGAAATCTAATCTTTTAAATTAATAATTCCTAAATAATTAAATATAATTGATACACCTTTTATTTATAGCAGTCGAACCTACTTTAGCAAGCCCTTGCTCACGGTCACCCTGTGGTGTCAATGCAGCTTGTAAAGAAAGACACGGTATTGGATCATGTTCTTGTCTGCCCGATTACTACGGTGACCCGTACATAGAATGCCGACCAGAATGCGTATTAAATAGCGACTGTCCTAAGGATAGAGCTTGCGTAAATAATAAATGCAAAGATCCATGTCCCGGCGTGTGCGGTATGAACGCAGAATGTCGTGTCAATAATCATGCACCTTCGTGCGCGTGTCTGCCGGGTTACGAAGGGAATCCGTTCTCATCTTGTTACATACGTAAGCAAACAATATTTTGAAATTTTACTAACGATGTTAGTGCAAACAGGATACGTTATATAAATTTTGATTATTTTTAGGGGCCATTGAAAATCCAGTTGATCCCTGTTTACCATCACCGTGCGGACCTTATAGTATATGTCGAGAAAATAGCGGTCATGCAATTTGCTCTTGTCAAGAACAGTATTTTGGGTCACCGCCTTTCTGCCGCCCCGAATGTATGGTTAGCAGCGATTGCATGCCAAACAGGGCTTGTGTTAATCAGAAATGTGTAGATCCTTGCATTGGATCTTGCGGCAATAACGCAAAATGTATGGTGGTTAATCACAATGCACTGTGCAGTTGTCCGCAAAATTATGTTGGTGATCCTTTCGTTTTCTGTGCACTAGAAGAACGTGAGTGCCTTTGTAAAGATTATTAACAAAATTAACTTAATTTTTATACAAGCTTATCTTAACAAATGAAGTAGGCAGCTGAAATAAAAATAACGTTTACTGAAAGCTTTTTAGAATTTAACATTATTTTAAACAAACCAAAGCAAATGCTATAATAACAAAACGCCGTAATCCTAAAAGTCTTTATAAGCCTTAAATTAAAAAATCTTCACAAACGTTTTAGGACCTCAACCGAAACCTAGCGGTAATCCATGTATCCCGTCACCGTGTGGCCCAAATTCTCAATGTCGATTAGTTGGAGAAACTGCAGCGTGCTCTTGTCAGCCGGGATATATTGGTCGAGCTCCTAATTGTCGTCCTGAATGTATTTATGACGAAGAATGTCCAAGCAATCTTGCGTGTGTACGTGAGAAATGTGCTAACCCCTGTGCGGGTTCTTGCGGCTCTAATGCGGAATGTGTTGTTATCAACCACAAAGCAGTATGTCATTGTCGAGAGAGCTACACTGGCGATCCGTTTAGCGGTTGCTATTTTATTCGTAAGTGTTTTGGGAATTGATTTAAATAATACGAATAACCACTAAAACTTATGATTAATTAAATATAATTTTTTATTCGTAGTTTCAATACCGAGTGAAGACGAAACAAATCCGTGCAACCCATCGCCTTGTGGCCCAAATTCTGTTTGCAAAGAGAGAAATTCAGCCGCATCGTGTACATGCCAAACTGGATATTTCGGAGATCCATACCTCGGCTGTAGACCAGAATGTGTAACAAATAATGACTGCCCGTCAGATAAGGCTTGCTCGAATAATAAATGTATAAGTCCATGCCAAGGGGCTTGTGGAAATAATGCCCAATGTACTGTAGCACATCACACTCCAGTATGCTTGTGTATTGAAGGTTTTGAAGGCAATCCGGTTATATCTTGTCATCCACTGCGTCAACGTTAGTAAATCCGTACATTTTTCAATGTATCTGTAAATCTAAAACACATAAAAATATTAAAATGTTATTTTAAATTTTAGCGACACTTGCGGATATAAATCCTTGCGTCCCTTCTCCTTGTGGACCTTATAGTCACTGTAAAGTTGTGGACGATCATGGGGTTTGCTCATGTCAGGAAGGATACGTAGGTTCACCGCCTACTTGTCGACCCGAATGTGTTATCAGTACAGACTGTCCACAACATCAAGCGTGTATCAAGCAAAAATGCAGAGATCCGTGTCCTGGAACATGTGGCATTAATGCGAGATGTCAAGTTATAAATCACAATCCTATATGCACCTGTAAAGCCGGTTTTACCGGTGATCCATTTATAACATGTCAATTAGAGCAAAGTAAGAAATTATATAGATTATTAAAAGCCAAATGTGTTATCAGTTTTATTTTTTGATAAATTTAAAAAATTGATTTGACTATTCTCAATCATTTATTATTTTATCTTATACACTATCTTTATCAATGCTTATATAATCTTTTCTCTACACTTTAGCTTCTGTTTCTTGTGTCTAAGCTATAACTGTTCTTAATCTTTGATCTTTTATTTCTTAGAACCTATTCTAGAGGGGCCTAAAGGAAATCCATGTGTACCTTCACCGTGTGGTCCATACTCTCAATGTAAAGTAGTGGGAGAAGCGCCTGCATGTTCATGCTTACCAAATTATATTGGAGTTGCACCAAATTGTAGACCCGAGTGTTCTATAAATGCAGAATGTCCTGGTAACCTTGCATGTCAAAACGAAAAATGTGTCGATCCATGTCCGGGTTCTTGTGGCTTTAATGCAGAATGTTCTGTAGGCAATCATGTAGCTTTATGCAATTGTATACCAGGATACACAGGTGATCCTTTCAGTGGCTGTTCCCAGATTGTATGTAAGTAAATAGTCTTAAACAATTACTTAATCTACTATTATCTCATTCATAAAACCATGATTTATTTTTTATTTCATTTTATAGACGAACCCGAACCGCCGCCAAACCCTTGTAGTCCATCACCATGTGGTGCAAATGCCATATGCAAAGAGAGAAATGGCGTTGGGTCTTGTGCATGTTTACCCGAGTACTTTGGAGATCCTTACACGGGTTGTAGACCAGAATGTGTATCAAACTCAGATTGTGATCGTAATAAGGCTTGTTCAAATAACCGATGCAAAGACCCCTGTCCGGGCGCTTGTGGCATCCATGCTGAATGTAGAACAGTCAATCATTCTCCTACGTGCACTTGTCTGAACGGCTATTCTGGCAATCCACTTACCAGATGTGACGTGGAAAGTAAGTAGAAGCAATTTAATTTTATTTAATAGATTCATTTCATGTGTTTGTAGGGTTCCGTACCTAAAAAGGAAAAAACCCTTATCATCACATCACTTTGTTGTCCGTCTGTCCGTCTGTCTGTCCGTGTGCCAATTCCTTTTATCTCAGGAACGCGTAATGCTAACGAGTGGAAATTAAAACCATATTCGTATATGTACTTGTATATCTATGGTCTCTTACAGTAGTAAAAAATATTTTTTTCAGTTATCGTAGTAAAAAGGTAGAGCCATTTATGTCGTAAAAACCGCATTTTTCGACCTTTCCAAGGGAATGAAAACCTATAGGGTCTTTCCCGTTAATTTAGAGCTACAAAATTTGGCAAGGGGCATTGTCTTAAAGTACACCATCGATTTTTCATTTTTTACACATTATAGGAATAAATCTGAAAACTGTACATTTTTAATTTAATCACAAAAATAGGGCCTAACTGCAAAAAATATGGGCCCAAATTTCAATGTGAGTTAATCGTATCATGTGGGGGTATCATATGAATGAAAGAACTTCATTCATATGGTACCCTACATGATACATCACAAGCTAAAACGTTTTTAATTATTTTTACGATGTGTAATTTTATCTAATTTTAATTTTACAATATATGACGAGAAAAGTAAAAAAAACCTTTTATCGATGATTATAGTTACGCCCTGCCGGAGATTTTAACAATTTATTTCCCAATTTCGTACAATTTTTCAGGATTTGTATGGAACCCTCAGTGTGCGACCCTGATTCGCACTTGTCCCGTTTTTTTGTTATTCTATGCTACGTAGTATTTTTGTTTGTATTATTAATATTAATCTATAATGATGTGCGATATTCACAGGACTGTGCTGTGGTGAAATAACTTAATGTCTTCTTTGCAGTTCGAGAAAAGGATGAGCCACCCATTAATCCATGCCAACCTTCGCCTTGTGGGCCTAACAGTCTATGTCGAGTAATCAATGGCCATAGTGTGTGTACTTGCGAAAGTGGGTACATCGGTACTCCACCATCTTGTCGACCAGAATGTATCGTTAGCTCTGAATGTCCACAAGACAAAGCATGTGTTAATAAGAAATGTGTTGACCCATGTCCTAATACTTGTGGCCTTAATGCTAGATGTCAAGTTATCACACACAACCCTATTTGTAGCTGCACACCTGGTTTCACCGGAGATCCTTTCACTAGATGTAACCCTGAAGAAAGTAAGACCAATTTGTATAATTATGTTTTCGTTGAACCCATATAAAATATATTACTTTGGTAGGCACTATCTTTATTTTGATCGGAACTGTTCAGTTTTTGAAAATAAGTACAAACAAAGCAATAAGTTTCAAAGTTTCCAAAGTTTACTACTTTTCGAGTTTTGTTAAATGTCACTTGAGACGGTCAATAATGAATTTACTATCTAATGTTACCACAGATACTAATATCACCAATACCGACCGATTTAGGTTTGCGAATGCATACATTAGGTATTTGCTATTTTCTCAAGAATAGAAAAACGTTTTTCTTGATATTAACTGGTTTTATTTAATAAAGTATAAAAATAAGCGAGTGTTGTACTTAATCAACTATATTTTGTAGGAATAACACCTCAAGCGAATCCATGTGTACCTTCCCCCTGTGGACCAAATTCAGAATGCCGTGTCATTGGTGATCAAGCTGCATGCTCTTGTTTGGCGAATTACATTGGAAGGGTACCAAATTGTAGACCAGAATGTACTATTGATGCCGAATGTCCTAGCAATGCTGCTTGTATTAATGAACGTTGCAAAGACCCTTGTCAAGGGGAATGTGGATTAAATGCACTTTGTTTAGCAGTAAATCATAAGGCTGTGTGCAATTGTCAACAAGGGTTTACGGGCGACGCCGCAGTGAATTGTGTGCAAATTCAAGTGTCACGTAAGGATTTATTATCCCTTTTCATCTTTCCTTTGTACAAAATTTTTATATGAATTTTTCTTAAATTCCTCATCATTTCTTAAAAATATTATATTTACAGCAACAGAAATGACACCAACTTCCAGTCCTTGCATGCCATCACCATGTGGCCCCAATGCTGAATGCAGAGAGTACAATGGAGCCGGCGCTTGTGTTTGCTCTGAAGGGTACGAAGGAGATCCGTACAGCGGGCAGGGCTGCCGCAGAGAATGTGAAAGTAATGACGACTGTGCTTTCAACTTGGCTTGTACCCGATTCAAATGTATTGATCCATGCCCGAGAACATGTGGCCAGTTAGCACAGTGCACAGTTGAAAATCACGCACCTGTTTGTACTTGTCCACGAGGATACACGGGAGATCCATTTTTCCAATGTAGAGAGATAACTATACAAGGTACATTTCGTTTATAGGTATATTTATCGAATATTGCTTTTACTACGCCTATTTGTTATAATACATTTAAAACAACTAAAGCGCAATTTATAGGGTCCAAAATGCTTTTTATATATTTATGCATACTTACATATTAAAATTACTTAAGAATAAATCTATTTGGTTATAACATTGATTACAGCTCCGCCATTGAATCCGTGTGAACCTACACCATGTGGCCCAAACAGTCAATGCAGACAAGTAAACAATCAAGCCGTGTGCTCTTGTTTGCCGAATTATATAGGATCGCCGCCAACATGTAGACCTCAGTGTATAGTTAACAGTGAATGTGATGTTTCAAAAGCGTGTGTTAATCAAAAATGTGATGATCCCTGTCCAAATACATGCGGTTTAAGAGCACACTGTCAAGTTAAAAATCATAATCCAATATGCACTTGTCCAGCCGGTATGACTGGCGATCCTTTCACACAATGTTACTGTGAGTAGAATTTGAATACTTGACTATTTTCAATATAATTTGGAGAATATTTCGTATTTACTTTAATGTATTTTTTATTTTAGTAATCCCGGTAACAACGGAGCGGCCTCCATCTTGTACACCTTCACCTTGTGGACCTCATTCTCGTTGCCAACTTTTATCTAGTGGACCGGCTTGCTCATGTCTGCCCGGTTATGTAGGGTCACCACCATCTTGTAGACCTGAATGTACTATTAATTCGGAATGCCCTGCTTCACTGGCTTGTGTCAGGCAAAAATGCGAAGATCCATGTCCAGGCTCGTGTGGAGTCGAAGCGAATTGCCACGTTTTAAATCACGTTGCGGTATGCGTTTGTAACGATGGATTTACAGGAGATCCATTCTCGAGATGTTCCCCAATAATTCGAGGTACTTAGTTATTTTTTTTTCATATTTCTACCAAAACTACAATAAGATCCGTTTATAAAATAGTTATAAATACTAATTACATAGTAATGCATGATTAAAACGATTACTTACTAATTTCAGATTTTACAACACCGCCACCGTCAGACCCTTGTAACCCTTCACCTTGTGGGCCTAATGCAAAATGCGATAACGGGTTCTGTACCTGTTTACAAGATTACAACGGAAATCCATATGAATCTTGTAGACCAGAATGTACTGGAAGTCAAGAATGTCCTAGAGATAAGGCGTGTTTCCGAAACAAATGTCGAGACCCTTGCCCTGGCGTTTGTGGTCAGAATGCAAAATGTGACGTCATCAATCACATTCCCACTTGCTCATGTATTTCAGACTATACTGGAAATCCGTTCACACAATGCCACAGAATTGAAATTAAGAGTCAAGGCCATCCACAAGATCCTTGTCATCCGTCACCTTGCGGACCGAACAGTTTATGTAGACCCACAGACAATACTGCTGTGTGCGCGTGTCTAGAAGGGTTTCAGGGATCTCCGCCATCTTGTAGACCTGAATGTGTTGTTAGCTCTGAGTGTCCGTCTACAAAGGCGTGTGTGAACCAGAAATGTATAAATCCTTGCATAAATGCGTGTGGGGTTTCGGCTCGCTGCGAAGTTATTAATCATAGTCCAATATGTAGTTGCAATCCAGGCCAAACGGGTGATCCATTTAAAAGTTGTTATGACGTTGTGGCAGTGCCACCTGAACCGGTTGATGCTTGTAATCCAACTCCGTGCGGACCCAATTCGCAATGTATAGAAAGAAATGGCAAAGCAAATTGCAGGTGCATTGAAAATTATGTGGGGCAGCCGCCGAATTGCAGACCGGAATGTGTTATTAATCCAGATTGTCCATCTAACCAAGCTTGCGTTAGAAACAAATGCATAGACCCTTGTCCTGGATCTTGTGGTATAAACGCAGATTGTATTGTTGTCAGTCACACTGTATCATGCAGCTGTAGAGAAAAATACACCGGTAACCCATTTATGCAGTGTATACCGCAAGAAGGTAAGTTTCAAATATTTTGCAGTAGGTATACTACTAGAGAAGTAGAACTTGTGTGTATGAACGTGCTTTTTCAAATATACTACATATTTTACATATATTTTGGAGCTTGGGCCAACACTTTTCCGGCATCTAATTATTTGTTATACTAGCTGCCCGTCCCGGCTTCGCCTGGGTACGATTGACTAAAGAAGACAATTAGGAAAGGTTCCCTATTTTATTTTTTTAAATATAATATATCCTATGTTCACCAGCGATAGCGTAGCTTTCCAACAGTGAAAGAATTTTTCAAATCGGATCAGTAGTTTTGGAGCCTATTCGATGCAAACAAACAAACAATCAAATCTTTCCTCTTTATAATATTGGTATAGATAGATGGTATAGATTACACTGATTATGACTTATGACTGACTGATTATTACAAAACGATATCAAAAAGCAGTGATACCGTTACTAAACAGAAAACGAGTTAATAAGTTTTGAACGCGGATTTTTCGCAGCATGTTTTCGCTTATTTATAAATAGGTACAAAACCATGGTTCACTGCGCAACTCAGTTTGTTTTCGTATTTATTGTATTGCCTGAAAAATTTCTTCTTTATTAATATTGTATTGCTTTTCTAAAGAATTCGTTTTTGGTTTTGACAGAAAAAGTGGCTCAACCATGTGACCCATCGCCGTGCGGTGCAAATGCGATTTGTAACCAAAGAGACGGTGCAGGTGCTTGTTCTTGTTTGGAAGGATACCAAGGCAATCCATATGAAGGCTGTCGCCCAGAATGTGTCCTTAGTTCTGATTGCCCTGCAGATAAAGCTTGCATAAGAAACAAGTGTACAGATCCTTGCCCTGGAATATGTGGAACCAACGCAGAATGCAACGTTATAAACCATGTACCTAGCTGTGCGTGCTTAAAAGGACATTCAGGAAATCCATTTGTGCAATGTATTAAAAATGAACCAATAGAAGTAATAAGGCCATGTCAACCGTCTCCTTGTGGCCCCAACAGCGTCTGTAGAGAAAATGGTGGACTGGCTTCATGTGAGTGTCTACCAGATTATCAAGGGGCTCCACCTGATTGCCGGCCTGAGTGTACTGTAAGCAACGAGTGCCCATCCGACCGAGCTTGTCATAAGCTAAAGTGCGCTGATCCATGTCGAGGCACCTGCGGCATAAGTGCTCATTGTCAAGTTGTGAATCACAGTCCGTTATGCAGTTGCCCCATTGGAACAACTGGGGATCCATTTAAATATTGTATTGAAATCGAAAAAACTGTGTACGATCAGGTAGCACCTATACAACCATGTCAACCAAATCCATGTGGTTCATACAGCGAATGTCGCGCCGTTAATAATAACCCATCTTGTTCCTGTATCCAAGGATATATGGGTGTTCCACCAAATTGTCATCCCGAGTGTCTTGTTAATACTGATTGTGCATCACACCAAGCCTGTATTGCAGAAAAATGTCGAAATCCATGTGAAGGTTCTTGTGGATTTAGAGCAGAATGTCGTGTTCACGATCACATTCCAATTTGTAGCTGTCCAACAGGATATTCTGGCGATCCATTTATACAATGTTCAGAAGTCATAGGTAAATATTTTATAATAGAACTTACTGTCATATAAGTATAATAATATATATAAGAATAGGTTTACTGTCATATATTTTTTTTGGTTAATTTGTATTCATAACATTGTAATAACTATTTCAGAGGCACCAATACCATCTGCGGATCCTTGCAGCTTATCTCCTTGTGGAAGTAATGCTATTTGCGACTCTGGAGCTTGTAGCTGTGCACCTGGATATTTTGGTGATCCATACGTTGGATGTAGACTCGAGTGCAGTACAAATGGCGAATGTTCCCCTACGAAATCCTGTCAAGGAGGGCGATGCGTTGATCCATGCCCTGGTGCATGTGGTACAAGCGCTATTTGCTCTGTAAACAACCACATTCCATCTTGCACTTGTCCACCAAACTCTTCCGGAGATCCTTTCACTTTGTGCTCGGAAGTGATACCAAAAGGTATATTATCATACTGATATTATTACAATTATTCATATTTACCCTGAATTCCTCTAAATTTAAACCTTATTAATATATTTTCAGAAGTGTCAAAGTCAGCATGTTCACCCTCCCCTTGCGGGCCATACAGCGAATGTACAGTTAGTGCAAATGGCGCCGCTGCTTGTTCATGCAAAGCGGGCCACATCGGGTCACCACCGTCTTGTAGACCTGAATGCTTAGTCAGTTCAGAATGCAAACTCCAACTAGCTTGCATCGATCGCAAATGTCGAGATCCTTGCGAAGGTGCATGTGGCCGCGGTGCTAGATGCCAAGTAATAGCTCACTCTCCAATTTGCACATGTAATGATGGTTATACTGGAGATCCTTTCACCTTCTGTTATGCTGCTCCAGGTAAAAATATATAACTAAAAACATTTATAAAATGGTTTAACCTTTTACTAATTATGAATTAATTAAATAATATGTTATATTTTACTGCAGCACCGCCATCTTTACCAACCGATCCATGCCAACCATCACCGTGTGGGCCAAATTCGATCTGCGTAAAATCACAAGAAACACCTGCGTGTAGCTGCCAACCAGGATTTATCGGTGCTCCGCCGAATTGTCGACCAGAGTGTACGATTAGCGCCGAGTGCCCGGCAGCTTTGGCTTGTGTAGCACAACGATGCAAAAATCCCTGTGAGCAAGCTTGTGGACCACGAGCTATCTGTTCTGTCGTTGATCATCGCGCAACGTGTTCATGTGAACCAGGCTTAGAAGGCGACCCCTTCCAGGGTTGTACACCAGTGAAAGGTAAGAGATTTTACAATCTGTCTTTGAGATGTACTTACTATCTGTCATCAGGACGCTCTTATATTAAATAAACTTGGTTTAATCTAATAAACCAATGGAAATTTTATATTGAATTGTAAAGTTTGATGAATTCTGAGTAAAAAGGTAAATAATCCTAATTTGACACTCATATATCATTACACATACATGTTAAGAAACGTTTTGCCGATTGTGTACGATGCATTATAACCCCCCAGCTTGGCAAAGCGTGACGATATCATGCTTTAAATATGTGCTTCTTACATAGATTTAAATGACTAGGAAATCATGCCTCACATCGTATAACTAAAATAATGGATCTACATAAATGTTTTCACTTTAAGACTGAGTGGTGACCATGCCTGCCGCTTGGAATATAAGGTGATCACAAAAATGTAGAAACCATTACCGCTTGGAAAATAAAAAGGCCTTCAGATAGAATGGAAAAAAATAAAATAAGTTTAAGAATGCTTTCAGAAGGGTCGTAATTTAATAAATAACTTTTTATGTGACAATAATTGCCTCGCTTTTGGACGGAGCACGCGGAGATAACATAGCACTTACAGTAAGCTTGGGCCGTACGCCGTGGCGGTCGCTTTGGACGGTGCGCTAGCGATATTATTGTCGCTGTCGTCGGACGCGGAGGTCACTAAACGTCGCCGAGCCCAGCAAGCTTCAACTAACGCTTCGGATCAAGGAAGTGCTTCCACGGTGGCTGATGTTTTCGGTAAGTTATTTCAAGATATTTGAATACTTTTTCAGCGCCACCAAAGATTGAATATTTAAATCCTTGCGAACCGACGCCTTGTGGAGCCAACGCTGAGTGTAAAATACAAGGGAATGCTGGTTCTTGCATATGTTTACCAGATTATTTTGGTGACCCGTATCAAGGGTGCAGACCAGAATGTCTTGCCGATTCAGATTGCTCTTTATCACTGGCTTGTGAGAGAAACAAATGTATTGATCCGTGTCCTGGAGTCTGTGGATATAACGCTGATTGCTATGTTACAAATCATAAGCCAGTTTGTAATTGCAAACTCGGATACAGCGGTAACCCACTATCTATGTGCTCTTTAATTCGTGGTAAGTTCATTTGCTAAATTTTTATACTTTAACAACTTTATATAAGGTACTCTAACCTTTTTCACATTTCAGAAAACGATTTGGCTATCATAAATGTATGTAGTCCATCTCCTTGTGGTATGAATGCAATTTGTAGAGAAGTAAATGGACAACCTGTTTGTTCATGTCTGCCTAATTATATGGGAGCACCACCAAACTGCAAACCAGAATGTATAGTCAATTCTGAATGCAAAGTGAACAGAGCATGTGTGAACCAAAAATGTGTGAATCCATGTCCAAAGCCTTGCGGTCAAAACACGGAATGTAAAGTTATCAATCACAGTCCCGTATGTACTTGCAGACCAGGTTATTCAGGGAACCCCTTTACCACATGTTCTCTTATATTGCGTAAGTAATTTGAAAAAACAAACATTATGTTTCTTTAAAAAAGTAAGAAACATTTCATTTTATTTTTACTTTTTGTGTTTTCAGAAACTTTACCGAGCGTAGCAGCACCTGCTGATCCCTGTACCCCATCGCCGTGTGGGTTGTACGCAGAATGCAGAAACATTAACGGCTTACCTTCATGTTCATGTCAACCGTCCTATATCGGTTCACCACCATTCTGTAAACCTGAATGTATTGTACAATCTGACTGCCCCAGTGACCAAGCATGCATAGCACAAAAGTGCAGAAATCCTTGTGACGGATCTTGTGGTTTATATGCAAATTGTTTTGTTAACAATCATGTTGCCGTTTGCTTGTGTTCAGAAGGTTATACAGGAGATCCATTTAGACAATGTGTACCAAAACCTTTACAAGGTATAATATTAGTATGAAATACCTTCTTTTTTTAAGCTTATATTGAATACAAATTTGTGTGCTTGTTTTGTCTTAGTCATTTCTTTTGATATAAAAGATATTTTTCATATTTTAGAGCCTACTCCTCCGATTGCTATTGACCCATGTCAACCAAGTCCCTGTGGCCCAAATACAGAATGCAAAGACGGTATTTGTTCATGTGTCAGAGGCTATCATGGCGACCCTAACCTTGGATGCAGACCAGAATGCGTTTATAACACTGACTGTTCTCTTGATAAGGGATGTCAACAAAACAAATGTGTTAACCCTTGTGTTGGAACATGTGGTGTCAATGCAGTTTGTGATGTTATGAATCATATACCGATGTGCTCTTGCCCTAAAGGAATGAACGGCAATGCTTTTGTGGAATGCAGACCTGCCTTGGGTAAGGTTATGTCAAAGTACTAGTGTGTGTAATCGTAAGTCTTCCAAACTTTTTCGAATCTAAAGTGATTCTGCAAATATTTCAGTGGCAGCTATAAATCCATGCAACCCATCGCCATGTGGTCCCAATAGTAGATGTCAACAATCAAGTGGACAAGCAGTTTGTTCATGTGTGCCCGGTTATAGAGGCAGTCCACCCACATGTAGACCTGAGTGCTCAGTTAGCCTTGAATGTCCATTGAAGGAGGCTTGTAATAATCAAAAATGTATAAATCCATGCATTGGAGCATGTGGGTCAGGCGCGGTTTGTGACGTAATCAACCATAATCCTATTTGTACTTGTCCTTCATCATTTACGGGTGATCCTTTTATCAGATGTTTCGTCATTGGTATGTATAAAATTAAGTTTATTTACAATTGAATTTTGTTAAATCTCAATATTAAACCAGTCCAGTGTAAGCGATTTTACTATTACTTATTATTTTAGCTGCTGTCGAAGTACAAGTAAACCCTTGCGAACCATCTCCTTGTGGACCCAATTCAATTTGTAAGATAAGTGGCCAAAGTCCTCTTTGTGCATGTATGCCAGATTATAAAGGCTCACCTCCTAACTGCAGACCTGAGTGTATCAGCAACAGTGAATGTGATTATAACTCGGCTTGCTTGAACAGAAAATGTGTGGATCCCTGTATTGGTGCTTGCGGATCTAACGCTGAATGCCGGGTAGTAAGTCATGCTCCTATGTGCGTTTGTCAAGTGGGCTACACGGGGGATCCATTCTCATACTGTGCTCTACAAGATAATGAGCCAAATGAAGTTCTAGCACCCTGCAACCCTAGCCCTTGTGGTTCCAATGCTATATGTCGAGAACAAGGAAGTGTTGGTTCGTGTCAATGCTTAGAAGGTTATTCTGGAAATCCATATGAAGGATGTAGACCTGAGTGTGTCGTAAACTCTGACTGTCCTCTCAACCGAGCTTGCTCTAGGATGAAATGTATCGATCCTTGTCCAGGCACGTGTGGTTCAAACGCATTATGCCAAGTTAATAACCATATGCCAACTTGCAACTGTCAACCTGGGTATACTGGAAATCCATTTAGTTATTGCACTATCATGCAAGAACGTAAGTACCTACCTACGGTAAATAAAGCCCAACGCTGTGCAATACGGGTATAATTATTATTCATACAAGTAAGTAATTGATTTTAACAAAACATTGATTTTCAGCTCAAATTGTGGAAACAAATCCTTGTAATCCATCACCTTGTGGAGCTAACAGCCAGTGTAAAGAAATTAATCAACAAGCAGTTTGCTCATGCCTGCCAAATTTCAATGGTTCTCCGCCAAATTGTCGTCCGGAATGTGTTGTCAGTGCAGAGTGCCCAACACATTTAGCTTGTGTGAACCAGAAATGCTCAAATCCATGTGAAGGAACATGTGGAACAAATTCAAATTGCAATGTAATCAACCACAGCCCTATTTGTGTTTGTAAACAAGGCCTCACGGGAAATCCTTTCACTAGTTGTTTCCCACTTAAAAGTTAGTATTAATAGTACTTCTTTCACTTCAAAAACTACACCTTTTCTTTTAACAACTGGTATAATTATTTATGTTTGTGTGTTTTTGCAGTTTCACAACCACCTCAATATTTGCCATCTCCGGATCCATGTTCCTCATCTCCATGCGGATTATATGCGGAATGTCGTAACGTCGGTGGTTCTCCGTCTTGTGCTTGTAAATCTAAATACATTGGAAGTCCTCCCAATTGCCGTCCTGAATGTACGATCAATTCAGAATGTCCCAGCAACCAGGCTTGTATTAACGAGAGATGTCGTGATCCTTGCCCGGGAGCGTGTGGGCTCAACGCATTTTGTACTGTATTTAACCATATCTCACAATGTGCGTGTTTGGAACAATATACAGGAGATCCATTTACACAATGCCAACCATTACCGGACGATGGTGAGTCCACTTTGCATCCATCGTGTCTCTTTTTAGATATATTTTTTTAAAATCCTACTTCCTACTAATACCTATTATAAACGTGAAAGTTTGAAAGAAAGAAAGAAAGAAATACCGTTTATTTCGTGACATACATGAAAGAAATGTGTTTGTGAGGATGGATGGATGGATGTATGGATGTTTGTTACTCTTTCACGCAAAAACTACTGAACGGATTGAGATGAAACTTTGCAATAATATAGCTTATATATCAGAATAACACATAGGCCATAAATGACAATGATATATTGCGTATGCGAGCGAAGCCGCGGGTAAAAACTAGTATTATATATTAACACCGAACCTGACCACTCGAGAATGTAAACTTTATAGGTGTTCAAAATAGCGGTACCCGCGGCTTCGCATCTCTAGTCTGCCCGTGATCACGACCGATGTGACCCGGTCGAAACGTCGTCGGGAAAATGAGCTATTATTTTGTTTGCGCAATCAGTCCCATAATATGAGATTAATGTATTGTGAGGTAGTGTTTTCAAATTTCAACACTTAAAATAAAACTTATAATTTAAATTTCAGAACCTTACACAGAACCAGACCCATGTAATCCATCCCCTTGTGGAGCAAATGCAGAATGTAATAATGGAGCATGCACATGTCTACCGGAATATCAAGGCGATCCATATTTCGGCTGTAGGCCAGAATGTATTATGAGTACAGATTGTCCACAAGATAAAGCATGTATAAGAAAGAAATGTTTAGATCCTTGTATGAATACTTGTGGAAGAGAAGCTATTTGCAACGTGTATAATCATGTACCCATGTGCACTTGTCCGAGAGGTTATTCAGGCAACGCTTTTCTTGAATGTCATCCCATTCAGGCTATTGAAGTCATAAATCCGTGTAATCCGTCTCCGTGTGGGCCTAACAGCCGATGTCGGGACATCAATGGCCAGGCGATATGTTCATGTCTACAAGGATTTTCTGGTGCACCACCAACATGCAGGCCAGAATGTGTAACCAGTGCAGAATGTGCTCTTAATAGAGCTTGTTCCAATCAAAAATGTATTGATCCATGTGTAGGAAACTGTGGTATTGGTGCAATGTGTCAAGTAATCAATCACAATCCTATATGTTCGTGTCCATCAGAATACACCGGAGACCCATTCCGCAGATGCGTTGCTGCAGGTATTTATTTCACATATAGCAAAACACAAACATCTATATCAACATCAACACTATATTTTATCGTAATTTTTTGTTTCAGTTATTGAAGAACTAACACAATATGTAAATCCATGTGAACCTTCACCCTGTGGTCCAAATTCTATATGTAGAGTATCGGGAAATTCCCCATCGTGTGCTTGTCTTGAAAATTATCTTGGGAATCCTCCGAATTGCCGCCCAGAATGCATTTCTAATTCGGAGTGCCCTAACGAGATGGCTTGCATTAACCAAAAATGCCGAGACCCCTGTCCAGGGTCATGTGGCACAGGAGCAGAATGTCGTGTTCTAAGCCACTCTCCACAATGTTTATGCCCACCAGGTTATACCGGAGATGCATTTATCGGATGTACAATTCTTGATGTACCCCTTAGACCTTGCTCACCATCACCATGTGGCCCTAATGCTATATGCAAAGAAAACAGAAATGCTGGTGCATGCGTATGTTTGCCCGACCACGTTGGAAATCCATATGAAGGATGTCGCCCTGAATGTGTTGTCAATTCTGATTGTTCAACAAATTTAGCCTGCATTCAAAATAAATGTAAAAACCCCTGCAACAATATTTGTGGACAAAACGCTGTATGCAATGTAATAAATCATGCGCCGTCTTGTGAATGTTTACCAGGATTGACTGGTAGTCCATATGAAAATTGTTACGAGAAAATAGCAGGTATACATTTGTTGCTAACTGATTGGAGTAGGTAATTTAAATATCTTAAGTCATTCAAGTAAATAAATATACGGTTATTTTATTTTCAGATATTCCAGACATACCAAGAGATCCGTGCACTCCAACGCCATGTGGCCCTAATAGCATTTGTAAAGTATCGAATAACCAAGCTGTGTGCACTTGTCAGTCTGAGTATATAGGAGTACCACCTAATTGTAGACCAGAATGCATTGTAAGTTCCGAATGTAATCAAAACCAAGCTTGTATTCGGAAAAAGTGTGTAAATCCATGCGAAGGTGTTTGTGGACAAAACACAGAATGCAAAGTTATTAATCACAGCCCTATATGCTCGTGCCGTTCTCAGTTTACTGGAGATCCTTTTAGCAGATGCTTTAGAGGTAAAGTCAAATTCCAATGTTATGTATGTTTGGAATATTATTTCTCCTTAATATTTTCAGAATAAATAAAACTTTTCCATAATTTCAGTTGCTGACGTTGTTGCGACTCCAACAGATCCTTGTCTCCCATCTCCTTGTGGTCCCTTCTCGCAATGTCGTAACATTGGAAACTCTCCATCTTGCTCTTGTTTGCCACAATATTTGGGCAGCCCACCAAACTGCCGCCCTGAATGCTCAATTAATACTGATTGTTCAACTGACAAGGCATGTGTCAATGAGAAATGCATAGATCCATGCCCCGGAGCATGTGGCGTCAATGCCCAATGTAGAGTGCAGAGCCATGTTTCTATTTGCACTTGCTTAGATGGATACATTGGTGATCCATTTAACAGCTGTTCATTAAAACCAACTATAGGTAAGCAGTACAGTTGCAACTTTTTTTTTCTATTTTTGAAGTTTTCCTTTGACTTAATTAGGTATTTTTTCTAATAATTATAGAGCTAGCACCGATTGATCCATGTAATCCTTCACCGTGCGGACCCAATGCTGTTTGTAATGATGGCGTCTGCACTTGTCGACCTGAATACCATGGAGATCCATACTTTGAGTGTCGTCCTGAGTGTACAATCAGTTCAGATTGCCCTATGGATAAAGCATGTGTTAGACAACACTGCGTTGATCCTTGTATCAACACATGTGGAACAAACGCCTTGTGTCAGGTTGTTAGCCACATGGCTATTTGTACCTGTCCAGCGAGAACTACAGGAAATGCCTTCATACAGTGTACTCCTGTTCAAGGTAGGTAATGAATATAAATAAAACTGGGTAAATGTATATTTATCCCGAGCATGACTTACGAGCTCTGTCTAATCGAGCACACTGTCTAGTGTTTTTACCAAGATTAAAATGTAGAATAATCAATTAATAATTATTGTTTATTAATGTTTAGTACGATTGAACAAGTGCGTACAAATCGTTAGGAACATTCGATTTAACTAGTAGTTCTACAAATACTAGACCTCGAGAGTACATTTTTTTTATTATGTTTGAGTCGATCTGTTTTGAAAAATGCACAAGTAATTGATAATATTCGCGCATATGCGTATGCGAATATTCTCGCATACGCATATGCGCGAATATTATCAATTATAAGTCTCAATTTTGCAGTACATCTTTTTAATCGAAGCTTGCCCATGACCAATTTTGTTCATACTCGCAAATTTTGATAAGATTAATATATTAAACGCTCTTGCCAAATATCATCACAATTGATTGATGAAAAGCGTTACATCAAATTTCCCCACTTTTTGAGAGAAATACAGATTGCAGACAGCAAAAAAATAAGTATATTTGTAACAAATGTATTACAAATATTTCGTCTCAACAGTTTGTCGTAGCGGACACGCAATGTAAATTATGGTAGCCACCCTAAAAGTAGACAGAACCCGGTCAATATTCGTTGAAAAATGCTACCTGTATGCAAGAAGCAACATTTAAACTAATAACAAACATCCGGAGAGATGAAAGACAATTTTCTGATTAAATTAATTACTTATACACTTTAATTTACAGATATCATTCCATCAAATCCATGCCAACCGAGTCCATGTGGACCACACAGCCAATGTAGAGAATATAATGATCAGGCCGTCTGCTCGTGCCTGCAAGGATATCGTGGAGCACCTCCATCTTGTAGACCAGAATGTGTCGCGAGTTCTGAATGTCCGCTAGATAAAGCTTGCAACAATCAAAAATGTATAAACCCATGTCAAGGAACATGTGGCGTATCGGCACAATGTCAAGTTGTGAATCACAACCCGATATGTTCATGCCCCAGCGGATTGTCGGGTGATCCTTTCACAAGATGCATTTATTCAGGTAACTATCTTAATGATCAAAGACAAAAATTTCTACAAGTCACAATATTGTAGACACAAAACATAATCAAACTTAAAAACTAACTACATAACTCATCTCCGATCGTACCCGGCGCAAAAGAGCCCAAAATGCTGGCCGCATTGCCCCACTAGATGGCGATGGCCATCCTTTGCACCTCATCGAAGCTTTGCACCAAGTACGAACCGGAGCGGGAGTCATTGATCTTCTCCCTAAGCCTGCGCCCTGTTTCTGCAATCAAACTTTTGGCCTCATCACCCAAACAGCCCATCGTCTCTACGGCAATAGGCACAACGAAATATAACTTGCCTCCAATGAGGCATACTTTCGCCGCTTCATGCTTCAGCAAAGTGTATGATTAAAGTCATGTAATCCTACTTCAGTCCTACTCATACTTAATATTATAAACGCGAAAGTTTGTAAGTATGTATTGTTACTCCTTCACGGGCTTCACGCAAAAACCACTGAACGGATTGAGATGAAACTTTGCAGTAATAATGCTTATAATGCAGAATAACACATAGGCTACAATTTATTAAGATATTGCGTGAAACGAAGTTCACCGGGTCAGCTAGTTGTGTATATTTGTGGTTAATATGAAGCTGTACAAGTTAGTTATCGCGAGATATTCTTTATAACATTAACACAAATAAAACTATACTAATGTCTCAATTATTATTATACTCGTAAAAACAAATTATCACTGAAATTATTATTTTCAGAACCAGTAACATATTTGACACCAGTAAATCCATGTCTACCATCACCATGTGGGCCAAATTCAATTTGTCAAACAAACGGCGACAGTCCTTCTTGTCAATGCTTACCAGAATATATTGGCGCTCCTCCATCATGTCGTCCAGAATGTCTAGCCAATAGCGAATGCGCACCACAAATGGCTTGCATAAATAAGAAATGTCAAAACCCATGCGTAGATGTATGTGGTGCAAACGCCGAGTGTCGTGTTGTTAGCCACTCGCCCATCTGCGTGTGCCCTAATGGCTACACAGGAGATGCGTCAGTTCAATGTGTTTTACCTTTAATAACAAATGAACAGATATCACCGTGCACACCATCTCCTTGTGGTCCAAATGCAGAGTGTAAAGAACAAGGAGGAGCGGGAGCATGTTTGTGTGTGAGAGGATATTTTGGAAATCCATACGAAGGATGTCGTCCAGAATGTTTGGTTAACTCCGACTGTCCAAGTAACAAAGCTTGCACTAGGAACAAATGCATAGATCCGTGCCCAGGAACTTGCGCTAGCAATGCTGATTGTCAAGTAGTTAATCATTCACCTTTGTGTACGTGTCGTCAAGGCTTCACCGGTGATCCGTTTACCCACTGCAGTGTTACACGTAAGTAGATTTTATAAACGATTCTAAACTAAGGAAAAAAAATGGGATGTTCGTAAAGTCAGTTTACGGACGATAATTTCACGTGATAACGTCACATGCATCACAAGTCGAACGTTTAGGCCGATCGTGCCCTCAGAATAATGACCAGTAAAAGAAACCTTGCTAAATTTTACTCAAATAAAAATTACGTTACAGCTGTTTGTCTTATTCAAAACTGGTTATACAGCATACGAGAGAGTGAGTGGAACAAAAAAAAACATTGTCTGTCGGCTTACGTCAAAATCGCAAGTTGGAATGACAAAATGGTTGGAATTTGGTCCACTTTGTCTTTTGTGATATGATTGCAAAAGGTTCAAATCTCTGATCGTTTTATCTTCCTACTTTTTACCTTTTTGAATTTGGACAGCCGAGATTTGTGAAACCCTTCAAAATTACGTAAGTTCGGGTGTATGTGCATCTTTTTCTGACACCTTTTAAATTTCAAGTTTAAAATGGGACATATATCTCTTGCTATATTAGTACGGTTTCTATTAGGTACTTTAGTTCTTTTTCTGAGATCGTGCCTCTCTATCGCTTGTTCCACGCTCTCGGCTCAAGCGTGACGTGAAACATGACAATGAGTCATGCATTTTCGTGCGTGCAGCCGGCGTTAATCGATTTACATTACGTTATCACGACAAAAAGATGCGTTCAAAGAGTTGCAGATCTCATTATCATCAGCTTTGGCATCTGCATCGCCATTATCTGATTCACCATCTAAGCTACTGGAGCAGTTATGCCAGCGGCCCAGAGCCACGCTCCGTTACTTTAAGGAGCTGGGCTGGCTCGGGTAGACGCTGGAAGGGGAAATGCACAAAACACCCCATGCGGGACGTCAGTGCAGGACTTATCGCCCCTACTTAAAATTAGACTTAGAATTAGATTAGAGTTGCAGAGTACTTTTATATAAGTTTATTTATTTTTTCTGCAGTGAATGATCTACCAAGTAATCCATGTGAACCATCTCCATGTGGTCCAAATAGCCAATGCCGTGTGACAAATGGGCAAAGTGTATGTTCTTGTCTTCCTGAATACCGAGGTTCTCCGCCTAATTGCCGGCCTGAATGTGTTATAAGTTCTGAATGTCCAGCAGACAAAACGTGCAAAAATTTAAAATGCATTTCACCTTGCCCTGGACCATGTGGGCGTAACGCTGAGTGTAGAGTGATAAATCATAGCCCGATATGCACATGTAAGAACAGGTTTACAGGAGACCCATTCTCTAGCTGCAACATTTTACAAGGTAAGAATATTATATTATGTGAAATATATACTTTTAATAGAGGCAAATGTTTCAAATTAAATGCTTTTAGTTCCAGAGCTACCTCCTGCACCTGAGAGGGACCCGTGCATACCGTCACCTTGTGGCCCTAATTCAGAATGTCATAATCTTCGTGGAGTGCCATCTTGCGCTTGTTTACCTAACTTTGAAGGAAGCCCACCAAATTGCCGCCCCGAGTGTTCTATAAACGAAGATTGTGCAAGCAATTTAGCATGTATTAATCAAAAATGTAGAGATCCTTGTCCTGGTTCATGTGGCATCAATGCACAATGCCAAGTATTTAAGCATGTATCTGTA